>CADCSW010000012.1:0-600000 GCA_902805455.1 Daldinia concentrica
TATAAAAAACGAATTTTTTTTTGTTTTTTTAAAATAAATAATTCCCTTTTTAAACATTAATATTATATTAATTTTATCGTATTTAATTTACTCGTTATTTACTTTATTATTATCTTTTTACGTACGTATTTATTAATATTAATTAATATTATTAAATATTTAATAATATAAATTAATAAAGTTAAAAAAGTTATTATTATAATAATCCGGAAAAATTTATCGTAATAATATACGCAATACCAATAACTTCTTTTCTATAAAAAACATTTATATTATTTATAACAAATAATCCTTTACTTATATATAACCTTTATAAAACATTTTTACGCCATTTTAATTTAAACCTTTTATCTTTTATATTTTTATTTTTTATATTACTTATATTCTTAATAATATCTTAAAATTTATAAGTAAAAAGTTTAACGTAAATTTAAATTTATATTATTAATAATAACGTAATAAAATAAAAAATAAAAACGAATTATTTAAATTTTTTAAGTTAATTCCCGATTAAAAATTTACCTTTATATAATAATTTAATTATATAATAATAAAATAAAAGTTAATTAATTTATAAATAGTTATTTTTAAATAAAAAATAACTTAAATATTATTTACATTATTAAATTTTAAAAATATTAATAAAAGTTTAATAAATATATATATATTTAAAGAAATTATAAATAAATATTAAAAATAATTTAAAAGATTTACGATAAATAATTTTGTAATATTGTTAAAATAAATACGTATGGGATTATAAAACGTATTAATAATAAAAGGCGTTTATATAAAAAAGTATAATATTAATTATATAAAGATATTTATTAATTTTATAATATTATATAAATTATTAATATAATATATTAATAAATTAAATATAATTAAATAAAAATAATTAAACATGTTAATATAAAAAATATTTATATATAATATTAATAAAAAATTAATTTATTTTAACATATAAATTTATATATATATTATATTATAATAATAATTAATAATCTTTAACTTATAAACGTTAATTTAAGTAATTACACGCATAAATTAAACTTTATTTTTTAATATAATTTTAATTAAACCATTTCTTTCCCGCTTTTAATATATGTTATTTATTTTATACGTAATATTCCTTTTACCTTTTATTTTTAATAATTTTTTATTAATTTTTAATATTTTACCTTTAATTTAATAATTAAGGATTATTACGTACCCCTTTTCTTAATTATTATCTTTATTATATAATTTATTTTTAATTTATATTATAATATAATTTAATTAATTTCTTTAAGGAATATTAAACTATCCATATTAAAATAATATTTAATTAATAAAAAATATTTTTTATCTTTTAACTTTATAAAAAACTAACGCGCCTTTTCTTAACTTACTTTTATAAACCAACGCTTTATATAATGTTTTAATATATATAAAATAATTAAAATATAATTTAATATATAATATTAACCTTTTATAAAGGCAAATCTTTATAACAATATTAAGAAATATACTTAAACCATTTAAATTGCTATTAAATAATCTTTATATAATAGCGGCGGTTTTTTTAAATATTGGAATAAATAGAAAAAACTAACTTATAAAAAATTACGATTTTTCCTTTTAAATAACTTTATTATTTATATTAATAAATAGTTTAATAAAATAAACTTTTATATTTATTAATAATTAATAAGTATAAATATATTATAATGTTCTTTTAATATAAATTCTTAACAAAATATATTTTTTAACTATTATAAACTACTTTAAAAAAGCCTAAAATAATTATACGAATAAAATTTATAATATTTTTAAAAATAAATTTTAATTTTTTTTAAATATATATTACATAATAAAAATCTAATAAACGCAATTTTATACTATATTTTCCACCATTTTTATAAAAAAAATAATAATATATTTCTTATATAATATATTTTAACATTAATATTTTATAAATATATACTTAATTATAAAATAATACTTTAATATAGAATAAAATAAAATATAATATTATTAAAATTAAATATTTATTATTTTTTATAATATTAAAATTAAAAAAAAGAATAAAAAAAAGTTAAATTTAAAAATATTATAAATTATACTCGATAAATTATCATTATGTTAACGTATTTTAAAACGAAATTTTAAAAAAAAATAATAATTTATTACAATTATTTATTAAACATATCATATTATTTTACAATTATAACATATTTTATTTATTTTATTATATTAATTTAAGGATTTGATAAATAATTTTCATATTTTAATAAATATTTACGAAAATTTAAAAGGCGTAAAATAATATATAATAGAAAAAAATAATAAAAATATCGATTAATATTATATAAAACGAAAATATTACCGAATTAATAAAAATAGAAGATATTAAATTAAAAAGATATTATAAAATTAGAAAAAATACTATTGGATATATAAAAAAAGAGATGTTAATTTATTAAATATTTTAAAAAAGAATAAAAATTAATGGAAAATTAAAAAAGAATAAAATAAAAGAAAATATGTTATATTTTTAATTAATTATAAAAATATTAAAGAAAAAAGCTTAAAATTTAATAATAATAAAAATAACGTTTAAACCTTTAAAGTAAAAAAAAGTAAAATTAAATAGTTTTTAACCGTTATTTATTTGGCAAATTAAATATATTAATATTAAATTACTTTTTATTATTTCTTTGTTAAAAAACCTTAAAATAATACTTTTTTTATCTTAAACCAATACGTTAAAAACAGTTTTTAAAAAATTATTTTTAATATAAACGTAACGTAAATATTTATTATAAAAAAAGAATAATATTAAATATTTATATAAGATTTCTTTAAACGTAAATTAAAAATAAATAATAATTAAATAAATAAAATAAATATTAAATTTAGTAATAAACTTTTTATTAAATTATTAAAAATAATTACAATTAATATCCCTTTTAAACTAATTAATTTTTATATAATAAAATTAAATATTTTATTCCTTTTATATTTTAAAGATATAAATTACTTAAAAATATATTTAAATAACATTATTAATTAATTAATTGGAAAAAGCGGAATAACCGTAGCAATTATACGTAAATAAAAATATCCGTAATTTTATTTTAATAATATAACTTATTTTATAAAAACAAAATTACGACGTTTATACTCCCATTTCAACTATTTATTCATAAATAAATTATATAACTTATTAAATAAAATTAATTATAATATTAATATTAATAATTTTAAAAAAATTAATAAATTTTATTATTATTATTAAATAAAAGGTAAAATTTTTTAAAAATTTAAATTTAATTTAAAAAACCTTAATATAAACTTTAATTATAAAATAATTATCAATATTATATACTTTAATAAATAATCAATATTATATATAATTAATATAATTATAAATTTTTAAACAATATAATTTATAAAAACTATTTCGATTAAAGAAATATAAAAAACCTTTAAATAATATTAAATAAATATATATTTTAAACCTTTTAATATTATTACTTACAATATTAATACCAATTTTAACATTATTAAATTTAAAAATAAAACTTATATTATTAACGTTATTTATTATTAAATTTTTATAAAAATTTATTAATTTATTAATAAAATTAAAAAATATTATAATTTTATATATAAAATTTATAAAATTATAACCAATAAATTTTAAAACTTTAACTTAAAAATATTTCAACTTTAAATAACAATTAAAGTAATAAATAATATAATTAATTTAAATAATCTCGTATTTATTTTTTTAATTTTTAATATTTATTTAAAAATAAATATAAATTTACCACCAATTTTTACGCAAATTTAAAAAATATAAACAATTTAAAAAATAATAATAAAAGTTAAGAAAATTAAAATATAATATTTAATTAAAGACGTTTTAAATATAAGAAATAACTTTAATATTTAAAAAATATTATTTATAATACTTTTAATAAAAAGTAAAATTTTAGTTTATTAAAAAAAAAAAAGATAAAAAAGCCTTTATAAAATTATTATAATTATTAATAAAAACGTAATTATTATTTTTAATATTTTTGGTAATACGTTTATATTTAAAAATATATACGTAAAACCTTACGTTAATCTTAAAAAAAACCTTATAAAAGATAAAAAATTTATAATTAATTTACTTAAACTTACAATTAATTTAAATAATTATAAATTTATTTCGAAGAAAAACCTTATATATACTAACAATTTTTTATATATTATATTATTATACTTTATTTTTAAAAAATAAAATAACTTTAACTTAATATTAAAACTATAAATTAATAAAAAAATAATTATATTAAATAAATTTTATAAAACATTTAATTTAAAAAATTTAAACGTTTTATTCGAAAAAAGTATTTTATTACCCAAAATATATAATATAATAATATATTAAAAAATAATAATATTTAAATTATAAATAATTCGAGAAATTAAAGCCAAAAATATCTTTACACCATACGAAAAGTTATAATTAATAATTTAAAAATATAATAATTTTAATAAAGAATTTATTATAACGTATATATTTATTATTTAAAAAAACTAATTAACGCTTTATCTTATTATTAATTCTTATATTTTAATATTAAAAAATAAAGATTATAATTAAAGATATTACTATAACTTATATTTAATTAAAAATATTAATATAAAAAAAATTTTATATATACTTATTAACAAAATTAAAAAATAAATATTTTAAAAAAACATTATTATATATTATTAAATTATTATATAATTTTGCAAAATCGGATATATATTAATTTAAAACTTATTTACATTATTATTAAAGAAAATTATATATAAAATTATTAATTTTTAATTTTTATTTATTAATTATAAATTTAAAATCTTTCAAATTAATTAATTTATAAATAAATAATACCTTTAATATTAATATTATAAAATTCTTAATTATTAAAAATAAAACATTAATTAAAATAAAAATTAAAATATACCTTTAAAAAATATTAAATAAAAAAATTAAAAACTTTAATAACTTATAAATTATTATTTATAATAAAAATTATAAAATTATTATAATTTAAAAAGGTTAAATTAAAAAATTTAAACTTATAAACGGTTAATTATTAAATATAATTAAAAGATTTATAAAATAAAAAGTTTAAAAAATATATATTACAATTATTTACTAATTTAAAACCGCCTTTAATTATTTTATAACAACTTAATATATTAACCTTAAACTTAAAAAAACAAAAATTTTTAATATTAAAATTAAATAATAAATAAATAATTAAATATAAAAGTTAAAATATATTAAATTAAACTTATAAAACTTACGTATATACGTTTTTATTAATAAATTATTTACAAATAATAAAAACTTAAATTCATAAATTAAATATATTATTATTTTAAAAAATAAAAAAGCTATTAGTTAAAATAACAAAATTCGCATTATTAAAAATATTATCCATTAATCGTTTATTAAATATAAATCAATAATTTATAATATATTCGTTAATAAAATTTATAAAATAATTTAAGACTTTAATATTAATTATATTATTTATTACATAATTAATACTATTTTTAAACATTTCTTTTTATTTAAAATCCCTTTTATCTTATATATCAACTTTTTTTTCTTATATTAATATTTAATATAAATAAGCAATATTAACGAAAAAAAAGCTAATAATTAATTTAATAACGTTAAAATAATTATATAAAAATCGGAAAATAAACGATATTTATTAAATACATAATATTTATAATTTCGCAAATATTATAATAAAAGTTATTTTAAATAAAATAATAAAGAATTTGATAAAAAATAATTAAATTAACTTATAATTAAAAAAATAAATAAAGTATAAAAAAGGTAATAAATTTACAATTAATTAATTATAAAAATAAAATAAAATAAGTAATAATTAAATAATTTATAAACATATCATAATATTTTATATTTTTAATTAAAAGGAAGCCGTATTTATATATTATATATTATATAAAAAACGAATTCTCCTCGTTTTTTTATAACAAATAATTCCCTTTTTAAACATCAATATTACACCAATCTCATTGCATTTGATTTATTCGTTACTTACTTTACTATTATCTCTTTACGTACGTATTTACCAACAAAAATAAATAAAATATATTATAATTATAAAACGGTATAATATATTTAATATATAATTATAATAAATTATTATATTTTTTAAAATTTTTATTTAAATATATGTTAATATAATTATAATTTTTTAAATATATTATATAATAATTTTAAATTTAAAAAAAAAGTTTAATTTTAATATTATAAAAAATAATGAATCTTTATTATTAATAATATTATCTTTTACGCGATTCGGATATAATACCCGAGCCTTTTACCGATATAATAATAAACGCGACTTAAGCCATTTTTTTATTTATTTATACATGTAATAAGTAATATGCTTTAAATTTACGAAAGGTTTATTATATCGAACTTTTTTTTTTAAAAAAAGAAAAGGCTTACATTTCCCTTTTTAAACGAAAAAATTATTATAATAAAAAGTGTTTTTATTGTTTTTGTTAAACGTTAATTAAGTATATTTTAAAAGATATAAAGTATTTAAAGGAATTTTAATTAAAAGTATTTATATAAACGTGTTAACGTAATAAAGTTTAACGTGGTTTAATTAATTATAAATATAATTACGGCAACGGGTTAATTACGGTTACGAGTTAATTATAATTATAAAGTAATTACCATTAAAACGATAATTATAAAAAACTATATCGATAAAAACGGCAATAACTTTAATTATATATACGGTTATAATTACAACCACGGCTATATTAACGCCACCAGTTATAACCACGGCTATAAACCAAGTATAAAGTAAGTTAAACGACGAAAATAAAATAAAAATAATAAAAATAAAAATAAAAATATTAAAATAAAATAAAATAATATTATAATAAAATTATCGTTAAAAATGTTTTTAATATTATTATTTATTTAATTATTATAAAAATTATAAAAATAAATGTTTTATATAAAAAAATAATTACGTATTATCATGTGATTATTTTTACGTAATTGTATTTTTATTAATAAATACGTACGTAATAAATAATAATAAAAGTAATAATAAATAAATAAAATGTATAAAATTAATGTATTAATAATGTTTAAAAAAGGAATTATTTATTTTAAAAAAATGAAAAAAACTCGTTTTTAATATAATATAAAATATATAAATAAATTTTTCTTTTAATTAAATACGTATTACGTTATAATACGTTTATAAATTATAAACGTAAAAAATATTTTATTTTAATATATATAATTATATAAAAATAAAATAAACGTTAAAATAAACGTTAAAATATAAATATAATAATAAACTTATATACGAAATTAAATGTTTAATAATATAAATTTATTTAATATTATTTATAATAAATGTAAAAAGAAAAAAAATAAAAAGAAAAATAATTTTTTTTTAAAAAATAAAAAAAAGAAATTAAAAAATAAAAAAAATAAAAAAATTAATAAATAAAAATAAATAAATAAAAAGAATTTAAAAATTTAAAAATTATTAAAATGTAATTACGTAAAGATAATTACGTGGTAATACGTGATTATTTTTTACATATAAAACATTAATTTTTATAAATAATATATATAATAAAAAATAAAAACGAGTATAATAATAAAAAATAAAAACGACATTTTTAACGATAACTTTATTTTAAAAAAAAAATTTTTTAATCCCGGTTTTTTTACAAAAAAATTTTAAAAGAAAAATAAAATAAAAATAAAATAAATAAATGTATAAAAATAATAATTTAAAAAAAAAAAGGGTTAAAAGGGAGGGGGGGGGAGGGAAGGGGGGGGTAAAGTAAAGGGTTAAAACTTATTATATAATATATTATAAATATAGTTTTTCGAAAAGTTTATAAATCTTATAAGAGTTAACCGGGAACGTTAAAATGAAAAGAGTAAAAAAAAGTAAAAAGTTTATAAAATGTATTTAATAAAAACAATTTAAATATATAAGGTTAAAAAAGGATATGTTTAATAAAAACGACTTACGGATATAAAAAGTTAAAAGATATATTTAATTAAAAAGATAAAAATTTAAAGATGTAATTAATTAAAATAAATAAAGCTTATAAGATTAATGCGAGATATTACCAATTAAATACTTGGCCGTAAATTTAAAGTTATTATACATCTCGATGTAAAAGTGCTTTTAATTTAACTTTTAAGTATAATTTAATAAAAAAGCATATATATTATTTAATTATAACAGTTATTGCGAATTTGCTTTTTTCCTCGAAAAGACTTGCTCGTATAATACGGATAACAATAAAAAAAAAACGATATAATATTTTAAAAATACTTTTTAAACTTATAAAAGGTTAAAATCGGTAAAATGCTTTTTTAAAAAGTATAAAAAAATATTAATATATAAAATAAAAGATAATAAAGTATTATAAGTTAATAAATTCCTTTTATACGTATCCGAACACGTAAATACGAGTTATTTATAAAAAGTTTTACTTTTACCGTTTTATATTTTTATATAAAGTTAAAACTTAATAACGTTAATGTATAATAAACATATAAATAACAACCGGTATACCCGAACGTTAAATACAACAATAATAACAACAATAATAATATATTATATTTTATTTTATTTTATAATTAAATATATATTTACAAAATATTAATATTAAAATATATTAAATAAAAGGTAAATAACTTTTGTAAAATATAATTTATCACTTTAATAACTCGATTTTTAAAAAAAGCTTTAAATTATTAATAAAGATATTATACTTTAATTTATAAATATAAATTTAATTAATTAATAAATAAAAAATAAAAGTTAATAAAATAAATTTAATATAAATTAAAATTTAAAATAATTATATCATTATTAATTAAAGGTTAAATGTTTAATATAATAATATTTATATATTTATATTTATTTAATTAAAAAAAATTTAAAAATTTAAAATTTTTATATAATTTAAAAAATAAAAATTACGTAATAAAATGTTTTATAATTAAGTTAAATAACCTTATATTAATTTAATGTTTTTTTAAGTTAATAATATTAATATTAATAAAGTAATTTTAATAAAAAAAATAAATAAATAAAATATTTATAAACTACTTTAATAACGGTATAATTATTAATAGTTAATTATTTATATTTATATTTATTAACTTAATAGTTTTGACTTATTTTTTGGTTTTAATTTTTATCCGTTTCGCACGGCTTTTAATTTAATTAATAACTTTTCTAAATTTTAACTTTATTTTCTTAAGTTATTTTTTAAATTCCTTTTATATTAACCATTTTATTAAAAAATTAAGTTATAATTAAATGGTAGTAATTTTATATATATTAATAGCCCATTAATATAATATAAAAATTTCGTATTTATATTAATTTGTTTTATATAAATTAAAGTTATATAAATAACGTTTATTTAAGTTTATTATAAATAAGAAATTTTTAATAAAGATATTATTATTATTAGCAATTAATTTGATTAAATATTTCGAAATTTTAAATACGTTTAAAATTTTAATTATTAAACTTTTACTCTTTTAAAAAGATATTAATAATAACAATTTAATAAATAAATTATTAATCATGTTAATATTAAAATATTTTAAAATAAAAATAATATAATTTTTTAATAATATATATAAATCTATTTTATATTTAATTATATTAAATAAGACTTTTAATTATTATATAATTAAATATAAAATAAATTTATATTAATAATTACATAATTATTTGTTTTTTTAATTAATTATATTAAATATAATTATTTTTTTAAACTTAAAAGTAAAGTTTTAATTTTTTAAAATTAACATTAATTACTTTTTAATATGATTTATTTATTTAAATTTATTATTAATTATCTTAAATATATAAATACGTTTTTATTTAAATATATAAATTTTTAATTATTTCCATTATTTTTTTAAATTTTATTAAATTAATATATGTTAAAAATGCTATTAATTTAAACCGCTTTTTAAAAGACTTTTTTACTTTTATATTAAATCTTTTAATAATATTATAATTAAACGTTTAATTTAATATATGTTTATAATTATGTATATAATTAAAGGTATTTATTATTGTAAATTTTTATAAGATTATAACTTATTTAATATAAAGTAGGTTTTTTTTCTTATATAATTAAAAAATATAAATAAATTCGAGAAATAATTCTTAATTTTATTTAATTTTATTAAGTTTTGGTAATAATGTTTAAATATTAAATAAATTAATAAACTTTATATTTAAAAATATAATTTTATTAATTATAATTATATAAAAAAGGTTAATATTAATATAATTGTTTTAATTCGGTATAATCTTGTTGTAAATAATATTTTTAAACATATAAATTATATTATACTTTTTTGCTATTTACCAATTATTTTAATTTTAATAAAGAAAAAATTAAATATTTTAATAATTAAATAAAAGAAAGTATTAATAATAATAATGTAATATATTAATATAATACGGTAAAAGAGATTTAAACTATTTTTAAGGTAAAAAATGATTTAATTAAAATAATAGTATATTTTTAAATAGTGTTAAAAAAGAAAAAATTAAATAAATGGAAAATGGTGCGGTAATTGATTTTTTTATATTATATTTTAAAACGTTATTATTAAAGATTAAGTAATTATAATTGATTAAAAAGATTGGTTAAAAGGTATTATGTATATTTATATATTTTAGTAATTTTTTAATATAAAGTAATTATTTTAATACGTATAAATTGTGTAAATCGCTTTTTTTTTTCTTTTAAAAAATCTTCTTTTACTTTTTTTTTTAAATGACTTAATTTTAATCCTTATAACTATTTTAACTTAAATTATTATTATTTAATTGATTTATTTTAAATTTTTATTTCTTTATTAATATATTAATAATAATATATCGTTTTTTAATAACGTAATATTTATTATAATTATTTAAAATTCCCGTATTTATTTTTATTATAAAATTATCCTTTTTTATTTTTATTAATAATATCGCGTTTAAAGAACTTATTATTGTTTTATTACTTTATTATACTTTTTCTTTAAGTTTTAATACTTTTATTAATTTAATTAACAACAATAACAATAACGGTAATGATTTTAATAACCTTGTTTTTAAACCGTTTTTTTATTTTAAAATTTTTAAATTATTTAATTAAAGATTTAATAAATTTTAAACGATAAAATATTAATAAATGATTAATATAATAAAAGAATTATATCTTTTATTTTATTAATTTATAAATAATTTAAATATTAATAATATATTATGTTTTTAACGATTAAAATTTTTAATTATTTAAATAACTTATTATTTATTTCTTTAATAATATAACTTTTAATTAATATATTCGTTAAGTAATTATTAATAAGAAATTTTAAATATTACTTAAATTAATAATATCGTACGTTAATTATATTTAAAATTAAAACAATAATAATTCGCTTTTTATTTACGTAAATATTTATTAAAATAGTTTAATTAAATAAATTATATTTCATTTACAAAATCTTTAACGTATTAAAGGTTTAATTATTTAAGTTTTTAATTATTTAAATAAATTCTTTTATTATATTTGCGAAAAGTATTTTAAATCTTTTAAATTTTCCTTTTATATTAATATATAACCGTTTTTTAATTATCAATTAATTTTAAATTAATTCGATAATAATTGTAATAATTATTTATTTGCGATAAAATAATATTTATTTTAAAAGCCTTAACTTTATCGTTTAAAAGTTAAAAATAATAAAAAACCTTTAATTATTTAAAACGTTTAATTAAAAAATTTACCATATTTAAAAAAGTATAATAATAAAACTTTATTAAAAAAGATTATAAAATTATAAAATAAATAATAATAGTTAATAAATAATATTAATAATATAAATAAATAAACGTAATTTCTTAATTAAATCTCGTCTTTTATACATAATATCAATAAATAATTTAATTAAATTAAATTTATGGAAAATTAATTAAGTTACGTCTTTTTACATATTAAATAACAATATAATCCTTTTTTTATATCTTTTAATTTAAAATTATTTAAATTAATCTTTATATAATCTTTATATCTTTTTTTCTTTTTTATAAATATTTTAATTATAATTTAAGATTTTAAGTATTAAATCTTTTTATAATTATCCTTTTTAAATTTAAAAATATTTATTTTTATTAATATTAACTTTTTTTAATTAATACTTTTTACAATTAACCCGGTAGTTTATTTATCATCTTTAAAATTTATAAATTCCCAATAATCTTAATAATTTTATATAAATAATTTTAATTTATTTTTTAATATATTTTTAAATATTTCATTTTTTTTAAAATATTTTATAATATATTTATTAATATTTAAAATTTTATCAATTAAATAAAATTTTTATTAATTATATCATAATTAACATTTTCGAGATATATTTATATATTTAAAGATATTATATAAAAATACAAAATTATTAACTTTAAAAGGTTTTTTTCTTATTTTATACGCATTTTGTTAATTATTCTTTTATACCATTATTTAACATTTTTCAATAATAATTTAAACAATATAATTTATATCCATTAATCTTCGTTTAATTATTCAAATATGTATGATAAACAAATTTTCTTTTATATTAATTTCTTTTTAATTTAATATCTTTTATAATAAAATAATTATTTCAATTAAAAAAATAAAATAAAAATTATAAATAATCTTATAAAAATTAAACTTATTAAACTTAATCGTAATCTTATCGGCTTATATTATTACATTTAAATATTAAATTTATTTTTTATCAATATTGTTAATTATTTTCATAAATTTAAATTTACTTAATTTATGGCTAATTTTTACTTATTTTTATACTTATAAAAAATAAAGTAATTTTATAATTTTTTTAATCTTGAGTTTTATGTAAGCTTTTATAATTTAATCCTTAAATTTTAAACCATTATTTATTTTAATTTTTAATAATTAATTATCTTATAAAATTATTCTTTTTTTTATAAATTGTATTATTTTATTCAAATTTATTGTTTTTAAAAGTATTACTTTTAAATAATTTAATAAGTATTTTTATATTTCGATAATTATTTTATATTTAAAATTATTAAATATATATTATATATTAAAGATTTAATAAGTTAAGATAATATTAAAATTAAAATAACTTATTTTATTTAACAATATTTTTTAATTAATTTTTTGGTATTAAACATAAGTTTTTATAACTTTTATTATATATTTATATATCTTTTTTTAATCCTTATAATTATATTAAATGTATAAATTGATAATAAATCTTTATTTTATAAGTTTATAATTAATAATTTATTAATTTAATTAGTTTTTTCCGCTTTTTTTAAAGGATTTTTTTTTTTGAAATATAATATATTTTAAAATTTTATTTTTAAATTTGGTTTAAGCTTTTTAACCTTTCTTTATTTAATTAATTAATATATATTTTAATAGTTTTAATGTTATAAAATATTAAGCAATTTCTTAAAATTTAATATTTTATTTTTTTATTTAAAATAATATAATTAATTGCATTTTATTTTATAAATTACTATCGTTTGTTTAAAGTTCAAAATTAATTACAAATAATATAATTATATTAAGTTATATATTAATGAAATTATCGAAATTGTTTTCTTATTTTTTATCTTTTTAATCAAGAAAATCGCTTAATTTTTTTAATAAAGCATTTATTATTATATTGTATTTTTTTACAATATATTTTATTTTAAAACTAAATATTTTAATATAAGCAATTTATCGTAACAATATAACGTTAAATAAACTAAAGAAATTATTATTTGATTAAAAAATTAAAACTTTTATATTAATTTTTAATAAAAATCAAACTTTATAAAAGTAATGTTTAAATTATTTTAATATTTTTACTTTATATTATTATATTTTAATTCGGTTTCCTTTTATATTTTTAATTTATAATCAAAAGGTTTAAAATTCCTTTAATTATTAAATTATTTTATTATTACTTTTTAACCTTAATTAAATTTATTTATTTTAAATATTATTTAATAATTAAATTTATAATCAATTATAATAAAATAAAATAAATTTATAAATATTTTTTTTAATTTATTTATAATTTAAATCTAAAATACTTTTTATATAAATGATTTTCCTTTACGTAATAATTTTATTAAAGATAATATCTTTATAATATAATTTTAATTTATATATAAAAATATATTATTAAGTTTAAAAATAATTAAAATTTTGTTATATTTTTATATATATTTTATTTAAAGATTTTTAAAACTTTAATTTTATTAAATAAACAACCATTTAATTTATAAATATAACTTATAATTTTAGTTATAAACTTATAAAATTTAAATTTTTTTAAGTTTATAATAGTTTTAATTAATTTAAATTTTAATAATATTTTATTTAAATTTTTAATATACTTAAATATAAATTCTTAAATTCTTAAATATACTTTTTAATTATTATATTTAATATTCGGTTTTCTTACGTTAATGTTATTAAAAAACAATTTGTAAATATATAAAATTAAATTAAATAATATACGATTTATAATTTTTAAATAATAAGCAATTAAATTTATTACTTTTATTAAAATTATTATAAATTTAAATAATTTAAGTAAAGTTATAAATATTATTATATCTTAATTATAAATAAATAAATGTAAATAATTATACTTTAAAAATAAATTTACGCATAAAAATATTATATAAATAATAAATTCTTTAATAAATATATTATAATCTTTAAATAAAAACACGTCTTTAATTATTTAAACGTTTAATTTAATAACAAAATTAATTGGTTATAATTTACCATTTTTCTTTTTAATAATAAATTAAATATTTTAATAAAGGTTGTAATTTTCCTCGAAGATTTTTACTTTAATTTCATTTTATAAAATTTTAATTATATAATTTTTTAACAATATTAAAATTAAAATATTTTTAACTTATTAAACTTTATATTATCGTATTTTAATAATATAAAAAAGTATAATTTCTTCTTTAATTCTTTTAAGTTTATCGAATCTTTATATTAATGCGTTTTTTTAACAATATAAAATTTTAATAAATATCTTTTTTTTTAATTAATAAGTTTTATATCTTTTAATTTAATAATTAAGGTTTTAAATCGTTTTAATATTAAATATATTTTTTAAAATCTTTTAATAAATTTAAAGATAATATTTTAATATAAACCGTTTATTTTAAATAAATCAAAACCTTCGATATTTTTTAAAACTTTTTTTAATATATTTTCTTTTTAATTTAATAATCTAAATGAAATTAACTTAATAAATAAAATATTATTTATAAATTAAACTTTTTAAGATTTATTTGTATCTATTATATTAATTAAGATTATTTAAATTTTATTATAATATTAAGCTTTCCACTTTTTTTCTTTGTAATATTTAAAAATGTTTTATAAAACTTTTATTATAAATATAAAAACCTTTTTCGTTAAATAATATTATTTTAATTTTTTCGTTTTTTTTAAATTAAATAAATAATTATCTTTAATATTTTAATTTTTTTAATTATGATTTATAGATTTTGTATTAAGAATAATAAATATATTAATTTAATTATAAAAAAACGAATTATATTTTTTAATATTAATAACTTTAAAGCTAAATTAATTTACGTTTAATTTCTTATTTATATTTATTAAAATTAAATTTATTTTAATAAATATTTTATAAAAATAATTATCAATTAATTATTGGTTATATAAGTTAACTTTTATTACGTTATTAATTAAATTTTAATTATTAATAGCTTTTATTTTTTTATACGTAATATAATTTAATAAAATCTTTAAAAAATCGGTTATTGAAAGGTTTTAATAATAGCGAAATTTCGATATATATTAATTTAAATATTACAATTCTTATTAAAAAAAAATTTTTTTTAATTAAAACCTTAATTTATAATTAAAAAATAAAGTTTAAACTTATAATAAATTTATTTATAAAATATTTATTTCTAATAACATAAATTAATAATAATAAATTTTGATTTATTAATTATATTAGCCTTTTAATATATTTTAATATTAAAATTTAAATTAAGTTATTAAATCCTTTATAAGTAAAGTTATTACGTTATACGGATAAATTATAATTTTAAATATATAATTATATTATAATTAACAATTTAACTTTAATATTAAGCTTTTATTATTATATGGTTTAATTATTAATTATTAATTTAAAATATAATTTAAAATATGTTTTTAAATTATTTAATAATAAAGATTTTAGTTTTTATTTTTATTATTCATTTATAAATCGTTTGATTTTTGCGAATAAAAACGTATATAATTTAATTTAAAGCTTAAAAATATTAACGTAATTAACGTTAATATTTACATCTTTTTAAATTTATTCTTTTAAAATCTATATAAACAAAATTGGTATAACTTTTTAATTAAAAAATCTTTTAATTAATTTTTAATAAATTTAAATATAAATTTAATTATTTTATTTCATATTATATTAAATCGTTTTTCAGCGTTTTTAATAAACTTTTCTTCTTAAAATATAGCGATTTTTTCAATGTATATATTCGAAATTTCCATTAAAATAAATCATTTAAATTTAAATTAATTAATATTTTTATTTTTTAAAGTATATTTATATTTAAATATTCGATTTTAATTATCCTACCATTTAAACCTTTTTTTTTGCTTAATTGTACTAATATTAAACAATAATTTTTTAAATTAATTATTAATTTCTTTTTTAATAATTCCTTTAATTTATATAATTTTGTCTTTATTTATTATTTTAAAAAACTAATCGTATTTAATTAAAAGTATATTATTAATAATATTTAATATGTTTTTAATTGTAATAATATTAATATTTATTACGTTGGTTATATTAAATTAAATTAAGTTTATAACGGCTTAATTTGTAATAATTACATTTATAATAATTGTTATTTCTTTATATTATTTTATTATATTTTAATTCTTAATCTTATATCGTAAAGTTATAAGGTTTTTTATTTTTAAAGTTATTTTTTTTAAGTAATATTTAATTTTTCTTCTTGCAAAAATACCGTTAATATTTTAATTAATAATATATTTATAAATAATAATGCTAATAAATTAATTGTTCCGTTTAATTGCTTATTATATTTGGTTTAAAATATTTAACCTTTGAATTAATTTTTATTTATTTGATTAATTTATAATATAAATGTTACGGTTTTTATTATAATATAAAAAATTATTTACGTTTATAATATAAAATATAAAATATTTAAATAATGTATATTTTATATAAGCGTTTTTTTAACATTTATAAAATTAATAAGTATTAAATGGATAATTAAATATAAATGAAAGTAATGGTTTAATTAAATTATAACTTTTTATACGATAATTAAAAAATTATAACTATTTATAAATTATAATTTAATTAATCTTTAAAATATAATTTAAAAAGTAACTATAATTATTTTATATTATAATATAAACCGATGTTATTAATATATCTTTTATAATAATTAATTTTTATTTAATTTAATTTATAATGATTTTTTATATATTAATTTATATATTAATGAAATAATTTATTAAATTATTAATTATTAATGGTTTAAATTTATTTTTATTAAAAATCTTTAATTATATAGAATTACTAGGATTACTTTTTCGACTTTTTTTTAATAATATTTAAAATGGAATATTATTATTAGTTTAATTTTTAAATTTAAATAACTTTTTTTTAATTATAATGGCAATGAGATAATTTAACTTTTTAATTACTTCAATTGTAAATTATATTTTTAACTTTATTAAAAGAAATAATTTAAATATTTATCAACAATAAATTAATATAATAAATAATATTTTTTAAAGCATTATTTTAAATTTAATTTAAAATTGGTTTAATATAATTGTTTAAATTAATAATTTAAGTTATATTTAATTTAATATTTTAAAAGATAATCGAATAATTTTTAATTAAGTTTATTAACTTAATTAAACTTTTAAATAATATATTTTTATTAAAAATTTTAAGTTTAAATTTATATAATTTATATTAATTCGGATTATGTGTAATAAACTTTTTTTTTAATAAAGTTTAAACTTAATTTTAAATAATAATATTAAAAATAATTATTTTAATCTTTTTATATATATTTTTATTTATAATTTATAATAAAATCTCTTTAATATGATTTTAATTAAATATTTTATAATAATAAAAAATTTTATTAACATTTTTTAATTATTATATAATTTTTAATTTGTTAAATAATTTATTTTTATAATTTTAAAGATTAAATAATATAATTTAATAAAAGTAAATTAATAGTTTTAAATCAATTAATAACGTTTAAGTAATTGATTAAGTTTAATTAATAAAATTTATTATTAAGTTATAATTTAAATTGTTTTTAAAGTTAAATAATTAAATTTATTAAATTATAAGTTAAATATTAATTAATTTTCTTTATAATTAAAATATAATTTTAATAACCCTTTAATTAATAAATTATTAAAATTATATAATAAGTTTAATTATTTTAATTTATTTTAAGTTTAATGGTTATTTAAAAGGTAAATCTTTTTAATCGTTTTTATTTTTAAATAATATATTTAAAATATCTTTATATTTAAGAAATTTCAATTAATTAATATAAATTAAATTAATAGTTAATGGTATTTATGATAAAGTAATTGGTATTAATACAATATTTTTAAATGATAATAAATTTAATTAAATTTTAAATTAAATTAATTTTTTTTATTATATAAATTATAGTTTAAATTTATTATTATTAACTTATTTTTAATTAAAGTTAATTTTTATAATTTGATTAATATTTTAATAAATTAAAGATATAAATAATATTTAATTTGTTAAATATTATTAATAATGTTTTTACCTTTTATTTTTAATAAAAAAATATTTATCTTTATTTATTAAAATTTAATTAAATATTTAATTATTCTTTAATATTTTTATTTTATATAATTTATTTTAAAAGTGAATAATTATTAATTTAACCTTTAATCGCATTACTTTAAAATATAATAAAATCAGTAATAATAAAGTTATTACAATAATTTTAATAAAAGTTTTTTTTATATAAATGATTTAATTAATAATTTCTTTAATATAATAATAATAATATATAAATAAATTTTTTAATTATAAATTTTATTATTTACTATTATTACATTATTTATTATAATAATATAACTATAAGGTTAAACCTTAATTTAACTTTTTTTTATATTAATATTTAATTATATTTTAAATATTATTTTTGGTAATTATTTTATTATATTTTATATATTATTTTTATATTATATTTTTAACGATAATTCGTTTTTTATATTAATAATTTTTGTGATATTTTATTATTTATAATATATAATAATAATTATTCCATTTGTTTTATAATTTACTTAATATTATTTTATTATATAAATATTTTAATGATATTTTAATATATTTTATTATATTATTAATATTTTAATAAAAACTTTTTTAATTAAATAATTTTAATTAATAATTATTTAAATTAAGTTTTAATATTCGATTTATTATCAATATTTAATAACTTTAAAACTTTTTATAATTCTTTTAATTTTTTTTTAAATTATAATTATAAGTTTTCGAATTTAAATTTATGATTTTAAAACCATTTTTATTGATTAACCTTTAACAGTTTTTTTAAAACTAAAGTTACGGGTTTAAGTTTTATAATATTTTTTATTAAATAAAAAGTAAATAATTCTTATAAAGTATAATTTATTATTTTAATAATTTAATTTTTAAAAAAAGCTTTAAGTTATTAATAAAAATAAAATATTTTAATTTATAAGTATAAATTTTATTAATTAATAAATAAAGAATAAAAATTAATAAAATAAAATAAATATAAATTAAAAATTGAAATAATTATATAATTGTTAATTAAAAGTTGATTATTTAACACGATAATGTTTATATATTTGTTTTTATTTAATTAAAAAAATGAAATAATTTTAAGATTTTTATATGATTTAAAAAATAAAAATTACGTAATAAAATGCTTTATAATTAAGTTAAATAACTTTACACTTATTTAATATTTAATTTAAAAAAAACCTTATATTATGTAAAAAATTTATTATTAATTTAAATAATTATAAATTTATTTTATAAAAAACTTTATACACGTTAATAATTTTTTATATATTATTATATTATATTTTACTTTTAAAAAATAAAATTATTTTAATTTAACATTTAAATCATAAGTTAATAAAAAATAATTATATTAAATAAACTTTATAAAATATCCGATATAAAAGAATTAAATATATTATTTAAAAAAGATATTTTCTTATTTAAAATATATAATATATTAATATATTAAAATATAATAAATTTTAAATTATAAATAATTCGAGAAATTAAAGTTAAAAATATTTTTATATTATGTAAAAAATTATAATTAATAGTTTAAAAATATAATAATCTTAATAAAGAATTTATTATAATATATATATTTATTATTTAAAAAATCAATTAACGTTATATTTTAAGTTTAATTTTTATATTTTAATATAAAAAAATAAAAATTATAATTAAAAATATTATTATAATTTATATTTAATTTAAATTATTAATATAAAAAAAGCTTTATATATATTTATTAATGAAATTAAAAAATAAATATATTAAAAAAACGTTATTATATATTATTAAATTATTATATAATTTTATAAAATTTAATATTTATTAATTTAAAAAAATTTTATATTATTATTAATAAAAATTATATATAACATTATTAATTTTTAATTTTTATTTATTAAGTATAAATTTAAAATCCTTTATATTAATCAATTTATAAATAAATAATATGTTTAATATTAATATTATAAAATTTTTAATTATTAAAAATAAATTATTAATTAAAATAAAAATTAAAATATACTATTAAAAAAATTTAAATAAAAAAGTTAAACATTTTAATAATTAATATATTATCGTTTATAATAAAAACTACAAAATTATTATAATATAAAAAAATTAAATTAAAAAGTTTAAACTTTAAAATAAAAATTCTTTAAATATAAATAAAATTTTTATAAAGTAAAAAACTTAAAAAATATATATTATAATTATTTATTAATTTAAAACCGCTTTTAATTATTTAATAATAATTTAACATTTTAAAGTTAAATTTAAAAAAATAAAAACCTTTAATTTTAAAATTAAATAATAATTAATTAATTAAATATAAAGATTTAATTATATTAAATTAAATTTATAAATTAAATACGTTATTATTATAAAAAAAACTATTAATTAAAATAATAAAATTTATATTATTAAAAATATTATTTATTAATTATTTATTAAATATAAACGTATAATTTATAATATATTTATTAATAAAACTTATAAAATAATTTAAGGTTTTAACGTTAATTACGTTATTTATATTTCATTATTAATATTATTTTTAAACGTTTTTTTTATTTAAAACTTTTTTCGTTTTATATACCGATTTTATTTCCTTATATTAATATTTATTAAATATATAATATTTATATTTTTATAAACGTTATAATAAATATAATTTTAAATAAAATAATAAAAAATAATTAAATTAATTTACGATTAAAAAATAAATAAAACGTAAAAAAATAATAAATTTAATTACAATTAATTAATTGTAAAAAGAAAGAAAAATAAATAATAATTAAATAATACATATACGTATTATAATATAATATATATTTAATTAAAAAAATATATTTATATTTTTTATATTATATAAAAAATGAGTTTTTTTTATTTTTTTACAATAAATAATTCCTTTTTAAAACATTATTAATATATTAACTTTATATACTTTAATTATTTATTATTATTTTTTTTATTATTTATTTACGTACGTATTTATTAATATAATAAAATTACGTATTAATTATTTATTAAAAATAATAATATATATAATTAATTAAAAGTACTTTTACGTCGAAATATATAATAGTTTTAAAATTACGGTTAAGTATTTAATTAATTATACCTTGTATTAATTTCGTAAACCTCGTTTATTTTAATTAATTACGTTTTTAAATCCTCGTTTTTTAATTAAATGTATTATTTAACTTTTTATTTTTTTCCACTTTTTTCATTTTAACGTTTCCGGGTAACTCTCGTAAAACTTAAACTTTTCGAAAAATTACATTTATAAAATATTATATAATAATTTTAACCCTTTGTTTTCTTTTTTTTTTACTTTTTTTTTTTTTTTACCTTTTTTTTTATTAAAATCTTTTTTAATTATTTTTTATTTTTTTTATTATTCATTATTATATATATATATATTTTTTTAATTTTCTTTTTTAATTTTATTTTTTTTTCGCCGTACAATTTACTTTATACTTGGTTTATAACCGTGGTTATAATTATAATCGTACGTATAATTAAAATTATTACCGTTTTTATTAATATAACTTTTTATAATTATTGTTTTAATTGTAATTAATTTATAACCGTAATTAATCCGTTATCGTAATTAATTTATTATTATAATTATATTTATAATTAATTAAACTACGGTAAACTTTATTACGTTAATACGTTTATATAAATATTTTTAATTAAAAATTTTTTAAATACGTTACTTTTTTTAAAATACATTTAATCAACGTTTAACAAAAATAATAAAAGCTTTTTTTATTATAATAATTTTCTTCGTTTTAAAAAAAATATAAACTTTTTTTTTTTAAAATAAAATTTTTTTTTCGATATAATAAATTTTTCGTAAATTTAAAACATTTATATGAAATGAATAAAAATATAAACGTTAAAATATTATATATAACGGTATTATTTATAAATCTTTTAAAATTATTTATTTTATATTTTTATTTTTAATTTATTAAATTTATTAATAATAATTATAATATAAATATTTAATTTTCGTATATTATTTATTTAAATTTTTCTTTTAATATAAATATAAATATTTACATATAATTTAATAAATCGATTATTTATTTAATATTTTTTAAATATATTATTTATTTATTTTTATTAAATTTTATTATTAAATTTAATTATGTTTTTATTATTTATAAATGTAATAATTACGGTTATATTATTATTAAAATTATAATTTCGTTTAATAAATTTTTTAATAATAAAATCTTTTCGACGAATAATTAAAAGTTTTTGATTTATTTTATAAATTTTTATATAATATAAAAGTATAAAAACAAAAGTGGTTAATAAAGATTAAAAGTAAAAAAAAACGCGGGATAATTATTCGTATTATTTTTTTAAAAAATACGTTTAAACTTACGTAAATCGAAAAAATAATTATTTTATATACGTTAATAAAATATATTTAATTAAAATATATCGTAATTGCGATTAATAAAAAAAAATGCGTTTAATTAAAAAACGAAAAGTTAAAAAATATAATTAATAAAATATAAAAATAATACGAGATAAAGTTAAAGTAAATAAATCACGTGATTTAAAAGTTTATCACGTAATAAAAAATAAATTATATAATAAAAAATAAATTATATCGTAATAAATTTATTACGTAATAAAAAATAAATTATATAATAAATAAATTTATTATATATAAAAAGTTAATTACGTGATAAAAAATTATTTACGTATTAAATAATTAAAAAGTCACGGGGTATACGTTAAATTTTATTAATTATTTAAAAGTTTTTACGTAATTAATTTTTATTAATTAAAAAAGTTTAAACGTAATAATTTTTCGAAAAAATAATATAATTTAAATTTAATATTAAAATAAAATAAAATTTATTTTTATTTATATATTTATTTACCATTTATATCAAATATATTAAAAATTAATTAAAATTTAATATATTATAAAAAATTTTAATAATTATATTATTTTTAAATATATAAATTTCGTAATTTATAAAAACTTTTTTATTATTATTTTTAAATTTTTTAAATTTTTTATAAATATATTTAAAATATATTTTAAAAGTTTTTATTACATTTATTACTTTTATATATAATAAATATTTTTATAACTTTTTAAATTATCGATTTAATTTAATTTATATTAATATTAAAGTTTTAAAACTTTTTATTAATATATATTTTTTTAATTATAACGTTTTTTTATTACCGTTATTTTAAACCGTTTTAAATTTTTAATAAATTACTTTTTATTATTTTATAATTAATTAAAAAATTAAAAATTTTATAAAATAAATAAAAAATATTTAAATATAATTATAAACGATATATATAAATTAACATTTAATTACGTAATAAATTATATAATTATAATGTTAATAAATTATATAATTATAATATTAATAAATTATATAATAAAATATTTTATAATTACATTTAATAATTTTACATTAATTTATTTTTATTTATTTTTATTTATTTTTATTTATTTTTATTTATTTTTATTTATTTTTATTTATTTTTATTTATTTTTATTTATTTTTATTTATTTTTATTTATTTTTATTTATTTTTATTTATTTTTATTTATTTTTATTTATTTTTATTTTTATTTATTTTTATTAATTTTATTTTATTTTCGTCGTATAATTATAATTATAAATATAACGTTTTTTATAATATTAATATAATTATAATTATAATTATCGCCGTCGTTATTAATATAATTATTTATAACTTTTATTTTAATTATAATTAATTTATAATTAATTAAATTATATTAAAGTTTATTACGTTAACACGTTTATATAAACACTTTTAATTAAAAAAAATTAATTTTTTTTTAAAATACATTTAATTAACGTTTAAAAAAACGATAAAAACATTTTTTATTATAATAATTTTTTTCGTTTAAAAAAAAATATAAACTTTTTCCTTTTAAAATATAAAAAAAGTTCGATATAATAAACTTTTCGTAAACTTAAAACATTTATAAAACGCTTTTTTTATAATTTATAAATACAAATATATAAACTATACGTTACGTAACGCTTGTGGCGCCGCCCGTTTTTACGAGATTTAAGTTTAAAGTTACTTAAAATAAAAACTATCAATCATTTTATAAAGGTTTAATATTTAAACTTTTGTTTAACAAGCTTTTCGCTTAACTTCCAAAGTCTCTTAGCCTCTATTAAACTTGTTGCCCATGGCTTTAAAACATCTATCCACGGATTTGCCACATGACAGTCCTTTACATAAGCCCCATTATTGCCTACTTCACAATTAGCATCTTTCCTAACACTTATAGCATATATTTATCCATGTAATGGTTGTATCTCACCCGTGAGCTCATTGTCAAAAGCGGCATATATGAGATTGCTCGCTGCTTCTTCCGGTGTCTGCGCCTTAAATGTGGTTGAGAAGTCAACCCATGCGAGGCCGTTGCCGAGAAGTCGATCGATCTCCCCTACTCAATATTTAGTTTTATTTTATATATTATTTGGAATTAATCAAGATACTTGTTGGGAATACTCACTCATGGATTCCATGTCAGAAGCATCTTCGCCAAACAACTTCAGGTGTGAACCTAGATTCGACACGACTAGCCCCGGTTGCACGCTAAAAGCCAATAAATTATGCTTTGTACCAAGCTTCTCCGCGAGAGAAACAGCCATTAGCATGTTAGCCGTCTTCGATTGACCGTAGCCTAACCATTTGTTATAGCACTCGCCATTCTGTAGATATATACCATTAGCCCCAGTTGCTTACTTAACAAATCTTTAGCAACTCCAATATGAACTTGAGGGAAGGTGAAAGGAGATAGAAAAGCATATGGCACACCCTGAAATTCCAGTCGTCGAAGCGGAAAGGACTGAGCCTATGCCCATTGCTAGAGACGATCACGATACGCGGCATGTGAGATTTGAGGATTTTGACCATAATTAGGTTGGTGAACAGGAAGTGGCCTAAGTGGTTGGTGGCCAATTGGCTTTCATATCCATCTGGAGACAAAGCCCAATCCACAGCCATAATACCAGCGTTGTTGACGAGGACGTCAATATGCGGAACGTCGGCCCATCCATTAACCGTATCGGCAGCCTTGCGTACCGCAGATAGTGACACCAAGTCTAATTCAAGAGTAAGAACCTTAACGAGGGGGAATTGGTTCGAAATAGCTTTTGCCGTTTCTTTAGTCTTGGCTATGTTACGACCGGCAAGAATAAGTATTGAGGGTTGAGCTCGGGCAATAGCAAGAACGAAACCTCCTCCTAGACCCCCCAGAGTAACACCCGTAGTAAGGATGACTTTCCCATTGATCGCAGGGGCGAGTTCAAGGGCTAGGTCATTACCTGACTTGGCTGGACCCATGATGTCGTTAATGAGGCTCTGATAGGTTTATGTGGGTGATGGGTTAGGGAGGTGAAGATGAGAGAGTGAGTCGCAATGTAAATATATTGAATGAGTATTGGGAGGTTGAAATTCATTTGATGGCAAACCCATATACGAAACATGCCAGGGCATTTATATAATATGCTAGCGGCCATTTTGGCCGGTTTTATGAATTGCTTAGAAATTATATGTCTAGTTCTAGATGAGACACCTGGAATATAGGACAAGGCTAGTAAGTATAGCCATAGGTTCCCGTAGCCAGCTTAGAGACCTTCGTGGAACAACGAAATTGTCTCCCTTCCTCCTTGCTCCACCCCTTGACGTAATAGACCTTGCGAAGTTCGCTCAACTAGCTAGGTAGCCCAGATCCCTGAAGGTTTCCGTGAAAGTTCACTAGCGAAATAGATGGCTATAAAAAGAAGAATAAGAAAAAGAAGAAGAAAACTACTCCGAGATAAGTTCAACCAAGGGAAGCAAAGAGGAAAGCTACCGGAAAGTTATCTGTTGGTGGATTTCACGTTCTAGCAAATTAATTCGAACTCGAGGGATTGCTTAAAGGCTTTTCTTTTCTTTTATTATTTAAAGGTTGTTCAAGAAGCTCTCTTCCATAGGTAATCATTAACCACTCAGGCAAACCGCCGAGAGCATTCCACCATTACATACAGGCCGTCGATTAAAAGCTGGGGCCGTCTAAGAGACCGACATCTTGGGCTGACCGGGCAGTTGCACCAGTGCTATTGTTGTTACTCCAGGTAAATTTCTAGCAGAGTGTTAACTGTCTGATAAATATCCGAGACGGAATCTATTAAGATGTATGTATATACGACAGGAGCAGCGAGCACCGTGGTGATAAGAAGGATGTAAACGAAGGCTGAGATCTGCATTTTGATGATGTGGATGGCGTTAACCGGCAACAAGGTAATTGTTATATAAGAAAAAATGATTATATTAATAATAATACAAGAGAAATGTATAGAGAAAAAAGAAGAGCGGATAAAGAGAAGGGAAGTCAACGGTAGTATTTATCTTCAAATTGCGAAAAGTTTGACTTTCACGGCTTGTGCTCAGCGAATATCTTGATGGCCGAGAATGATAATTTGTTCGCAGTACTGTAACAGAGCCCTAGCTACGAGAAGTATCTAAGAACTGATGGTGTATTCGATGTTGCCATAGCTAAGGGGCTTTTGTGGTGAGGTTTCATTGTATACCAACATGTTTCTAAACGCTACCCCCCTAACGGTTTAGAGTCAACCCATCTTTTTAAACATAATGGTATTGTAAAAGTCTAGATATTTTGGTCGCCCTATTTGTATAGTTAGCTTTTGGTAGTTATCTTTAGCCTGGCTTATGTGTGTAGCTTGTGTTAGCCTATTTGAGACTCTAAGGAGGCTATAGCGGTTCTAGAATATAATAAAAACCCTTCTATTATTCTTATCCACCCATACGAGTCTATCTGCCTGGTGAAAAGAGTCTGGTACTATATCATATGTAGGAATATAATGCGGGCAGTCTCATTTTGTTCTTGGTTTGTGGCTGTTTATTAATGCTTATTATAATATAATAATCATCGTGTCGGTATCGCAAAGACTCGTAAAGCTTTACAATATGTTCGATATTGTGCTCACATTCCAGGCTTCTAATATATCACACCCGGATGTCATTATGCAGAAATACAATCAACAGGGTAGACACAGGTAAAGCAAGATATATTAATGCATTCACCGTCAACCTATACATTAAAGGCGTCCTTGGCCTCAAATGCTCCGAAATAACACTCCACAGACAATTTTGGAGTAATAGAAGCTATCAGTATGGAAATATTGGTATATTCTTATATGTGACGTGAATGTTATAGCGTTCGGAACAACATATCGAAGCAGATCAGATTCGCCACTTAACATAACTTTAGTCTCAAACTAGTACTCACCGAACTAGGCTGATTTGGGTCCTACAATATATATTAACAAATCGAAATATAAGTCTCGCTGTCACATGGCGCGAAATGGCTGGAAAGCAGCTAAGTTGGGTATCAGTGTTAGCGACTCGATTTGTTTTTATACATGTACGTCCGATGACATAGTTGGGTATCTTCATCCCGTCCTCCAAACGCCTTGCCGCCATAATACCCCAATAAAAGCAGCACCTGGGAAGTGTTGTGGGTTATAAAATATTGCAAAAAAAATCATCTGGTTATATTGATATCCTTTTTGGTTGTGTCTCCAACTTGCTCTGCTGACCTGAGCAATTCCCTTAGTGTACCTTCAGCGTAAGAAGAGTAGCCCCTAGGCACTTCGGGATCTGCCCCATCTATCTCGGAAAAAGGCTTTGCTCCCTTCCAGGGCATCCATGTGCTGAACCCAGACAAGAGACCTGATGTACCTCTTGGCTCTTCTGGTGTGGTAATATCTGCTGCAGCTACGGATTTTGATGCGACTGCCTGAGGAACCCTCGTTAGAGGTTCGCGTGTATAATATCTTCCGCTAGGTCCTATTGGCGATGTCTTAGTTTCAAGGTGATTCTTCGATGTCTGTGGCTCTGCAGGACTACTTAGTAAGATCACCCCCGGTGCCCCTAGGGAAGCAGATGTGTTTTGGGTTTGGCTCCGGGACCTGTCGATGATGGCCGTTGTGAATAGAGTTGTCTTCGATGGGAGAGACCCCTGTTGGTCATCCTGTTGTTCACTACTGGCCTGGGCTTCGGTACTGTCCGCACTCGTGCTCTCATCGTTGGTACCTGTAGTAGTACGACTTACTTCCTCTATAATCTGAGCGGCCGACTTTTTATTGCTCTTGTCTTCATCTGAGGACCTGCTCGAACTCATAATTGTCTCTAGAGTACCGTAGGCGGTATTTCTCCGCCGAGTAGCGCTTCTTCTTTTCCTCTGGACAGAACCCGTATGCTCGTCATCGCTCGATACCGCCTGTAGCGTATACCCCACAGGAGCATGATGCCTTAAAGATGCAGATGGGGGTCCTAGGAACCCCGGCCCTGATCCTTGAGGGGCGATATGGACCTCGTACTGATTGCTGAGAGAATATTTCGTGCGTGCACATATCTCTGCTATCCGGTCGAGGTCTGCGCCAACGTCTTGTTGTATATCTGCTATGATACTTTTAAATGTGAAAGATTCAAGAGGCGGTAATTTGGCTTCGACTGTTGCGCGTCTTTTTTCGGATCCTTTACGACGTATCTTGTCCTTCATTGCGGTGTTCCGTTTAATACGCTGGGATGATAGATTATGTGAAGACGAGGTACTAGAGACGGATACTGGGCCCTTAACTGTCGAGGAGGACGACGAAGATGCTCCCGGATATGTACGCACTACGACAGGCTGTGAATAAGTTTCGGCCGTTGAGCTCTTGGCACTAGGCGGAGGTTTAGCTCTGGAATAGCGTTGGCGGGAGGATGGTTGGGAGCGACTTAGTTGGCGTAGGGCAGTAGTACGGTGGGCGGCAGTAGAGTCATCGAGAGGAATTGGCCTTCCTTCAGCAGTGTTTGGTACGAGAAAGGTGGATGAAGTAATTTTAGGAAAGAGAGGAGGGAAGACGAAGGGTAGTGAACGCCTTGGGAAATTGCTATCGTTCGGAGGGCTACTGATGGCGGTATTGGTCTGTGGATGAGGAGGAGAGTTACTACGAAGTTGAGGAGGCGGGTGGGTTGAAGGATGTGATGTATCTGCCATGTTCTATAATGTGCAGGCTCGGTGTATATACGAGATATGTAGGCTGGAGGATGTTTGAAGTGCTTAGACGAGCCAGACGAGCCAGATGAACTAGACAAGCCAGTAACTGGGCTGATTGCAAGTAGTATTAGGCGATATGCTGTGGCAGCCAACAGGAAGGGCTTGATGTTCTCGTAGATAATGGATGTGATTCCCTGCGTCGGAGCTAGAGAAATAGGATGATTCGTCGGCGCGTAGGCGGGACATGTGGTTCGAACCGGAGACGAGCTTGTTTAATGCTGTCGTTTTACTCTTGGTTTGATTTCTCGAGAGGAGATGGACGAAGAACCAGGGTGAGCTGCACAAAGTCGTGGTGCTATTTGAGTGGTAGAGAGGTGGGTAGATAAGATAGATACATGTAAAAGTTACATGTTTTGAGGAGGGGCTTTTGCTTAGCTAAGTACCGTATTTACCGATCCACTCACATTACCTAATTATGTATATGTACATGTACAGACATGTCATGTACATAGGTTTCAGCGTTACATAGCTCCTACTTTTGGCCGGTATTGATCTTGCTAACGACTATCATATACCAATATATCAATGGTAAGACTTGGATGGCTTAAACTATATAATGCCATATTCCTCCATGAATTTTCCAGTTGCGAAATTGACTTCTCTCGAATAGTAATGAATAGCTAACTTCGGTACCAACTACTGATGTCTTTCGAAAGCATCTAATTCCCTAGTGCTCTAAACTAAAACGCCCTCTTGGAATTAAACCGACGCTTCCTCTTCATGCACTGGCTATTTAGTGAGTACCCGGCGGAACCATCGTACCATATCCATAGCCGCCGGTTTGTACGCGGTCGCTGTACACGCCGGCAGCTCGTCGGGCGGCATAGCGGCCCTCTCTGGCCTGTTCTCGACGGTCATAATAGACGTACTCGAGGTAGAAGGCGTGTATGTGGCCTGGAAGGTATCTGCTCTAACATATCAGCTAATTTCTAACATTTTTTCATGTAATAAGACTCTCGCTCCATTACATACCCAAGGACGGTGAGGCAGATGTTGATAAGCAGATCGGCGCCACATCCGGCGACGGCCCAGACGCCAATCGGAGGGACTAGATGGCAGTTAGGTCAGACTGTCCTGTAGACGGTGCCTACACCGAGACCTCCTTGATACTCACAAAGGATGGTTATGAGGACGATGAAAATAGCCGAGACAGCTCCCATTTTGATTAAGTAGGGGATAGTTGCGAATTAGATGCTGAAGATATTAAGGTAGGTAAAGTAATGGCCGTTCACTACTGGTAGCCGGGGCTGAATGTCACAAGTTGATGAAATACAAAAGCTATGAATTTGTTCTCATTTGACTTAGTTGTAGGTTATATGTAATTCTATTGGGATTACGACTGTTGGCTTACTCGTGCTTCAATTACTAGTTTACTTTGGCTTTGTATGTTTTAAGACTCAGTATGCAGGACGACGCCGATGACGTAGCGCCGTAGCAGCGTACCTTACGTAAAGCATTAGGTATGTAGTCTGGGGAGGTACACATATGTATGTACTACGTAGATAATTCGTTGGTATGGCATTAGGAATTGATAGCTGCGCTTCTCGTACGTTAATTTGTTCTCCCAAGCCATTATTTGGACCCCGCACATCTAAGTATCTGTAAGTGTGAATATGTTAATAATCATATGATCGTATTGGAGGTAGTATATATTTCTTATACATGGCGTAATGGCATATACCTTATATCATATTTAGATTTATAGCGAAGCGAGACCTAATGTGATATAATTGCTTTAATATTATGACTTTAATACCTACCCATAATAATATAATAACTACATATGTAACGTTATCTTTATAGGTTAAGTATTTTTCATAATCTACCTCCTAAGTTGCAAAGAGGAAAATGACTTTTACATATTGAATTAAATGGCATATTAGGTATGTATCTGTAAGGCGGAGACTTGGGGTGATGCTGGATACTACGTGTAATGTACCTGGGTAAGCAGATGACGACGTTATGTAAGGAGGTAGGTACTTATAAGGACCACATGCGTTTTGTACCCATGTTGGCAACTCCACAATTCAACGCTCTTCGACCCGGTCTAAATTTTTTTAGAGGCCTTTCGGGGTCCGGGCTAAAATAATTAGAGGCAGGAGGGACTTGGCTTAGTTAGGTAATAGGAAGTTTAGGGGAAGGAGGGGGTACCTAAAAGGAAAGGAAGGGGAAGAAAAAAAATAATCAATTAATCAATTAATCAATCAATCAATCATAAGGAGATTGACCAACTATGCACACTGCCCAAAACCAACAGCTCTCGCTACAACCGAACCCACCACGCAACTGTGCAATCCCGGGAGGTGTTCGTCGTGACTCGTCTCATTCTCTGTGCTCTTTTTTTCCTCTCCTCCTTCTGCGCACAACAGACTCACTCTCTCTTATCCCTCTCCAGAACATCATTCTTCCCCCCTTATTCTCTCTTCTCTTTTTTCCTCTTCCTTTTTCTTGCCCCGGTGCTCTCCTCGATCCCTCTTCCCGATATTGCGGCATTGCAGCATTGCGAGATTGCGAGGAGCTGCCTGGTTTATAACTGGGTAGACGTCAAAATCCCATCGAGATAAAAGGAAAAAAAAAGGGAATACCACAACTACTTTTTCGACGTTGGGTTCTCCCTTATCGCGCATTGCATTGAAGGCTTTTCTAGTTGTGTTTTTTTTTCCCTCTTATTAATCATCCACATTTTTAAAAAAACAAACTGGAGCTCCAGTCGCTCGTTGCTACGACACCTCGGCCACCGCCTCTGACCTCCTTTCTGCGATCCCACATTTTATGACCCTCGATCCTCTCGAACTTTTCGGGTTTCCAAATTCTTAAAACCTGCTCAGTTCAACTTGACAGGTTTCCGTCGTAACATTCAATACTACATCGAACCGCGTCAAGTCCGACTTTAATTACTGTACTATAAAACATCATACTACATACCAACATCACCTCTACCGTCCTATATCATAGGCATCGAGTCTGCCCAATATGTCGAGCCAGCAGACTCCACCTCCTCATATCGACCGCTACGTCGTTATCCATGTAGCAACTACCTGTGATGAACACGGCGTCTACGTGACGAAGGATTCTGCAGAGGTGATTGAGCTTGGCTGGATCCTCCTAGATTCTAAGTCGCTTGAAGAGGTATGGGATATGGACGGTGGAAATCAACGAGTTTATTGCTATAAAGGGGAACTTTTGCGTGCTGACTTATTTCTTTCAATGCTAGATTCATCGTGAGAGCGTGCTCGTGAAACCCATCAATACACCTATTACACCCTTATGCAGTAAGTCGTAGCTAGGGGATTGACTACCCCTTTTCCCTTCCCTCCTTCTCCGTACATCGTCATTCCCGCTGCACACATCTCTAGCTTCATCAAACCAATACTTATATGTTTTGCGCTTATAGCTAGCCTTACGACCCTGACATGGGAGCATGTACGAAATGCGGGAACTTTCCGGGACGCAGTTAACCGCTTTGATGCTTTTGCTTCTGAACATCTAACCTCTCAAAATCTCGATTTCGTCTTTGTCACTCTCGATGCCTGGGACCTTCGCGTCCAGCTTCCTCGCGAAGCTCGCGACAAAGCCGTCGTGCTTCCACCCTACCTGCAACACTCGAGGACATTCGATCTACGCACCGAATACCAACGATGGCAACAGCACCATCCTGAATCACTCCCCTTCGGGCCTTCGATGCTCTCCAACATCTGCGCTGCCCTCGAGGTCGAGCCTGTCCAATCTAGTGCCCCGATCAAACATAACCTTCCCTTTCACCTGCAGGCTCTTGCCCCAGCATCTCCTCGACGTGCTATGGAAGAGGCGGTGACTCTTGCGAGAGTTCTGCGCGGCCTGATTCGAAAGTCTCAACCGCCCCAGGAGCATCCTGATGTCTTGACCCGTCCTATGGATGCCCGTGCTGATGTTCGTGCATTCCTATCTGAGCGAAGTAAGGTTCTGCACATGTCTGGTTTGCCTCACGATACTACCCAGTCGGAGCTTGAGAGTTGGTTCACCCAATTTGGTGGTCGCCCTATCGCTTTCTGGACCTTACGTACCCCGGAACAGCACAAACCCACAGGTACCGGCTTTGCCGTATTTTCGTCTCATGAAGAGGTGTGTTCCCACATATATATATTTATACCACATGTTTCTGTACGCTAACTAAGACATTTTAGGCCGCCGAGAGCCTCTGCATGAATGGTCGCGCTTTGAACGAGAAGGCCATTGAGGTCTCACCGTCTTCTAGTCGTGTGCTTGATCGAGCCGCTGAAATCCTAACGCCTTTCCCCCCGAGTAAGAACCGACCCCGCCCTGGCGATTGGACATGTCCCTCATGTGGTTTCTCCAACTTTCAGAGACGGACGGCCTGCTTCCGCTGCTCATTCCCAGCAGTAAGCGCCGGCCCGCAAGGCGACATGGGCTACGGCTATGGTTACGGCCCGCCGGCTATGATGGGTCCTCCGCCGCACCACGGCGGTCATCACGGAAACATGGGCCATGGTGGAGGTCGCATGGGTGGTAGTGGTGTTGTCCCCTTTCGAGCTGGAGATTGGAAGTGTGGCAATGAAGTTTGTGGTTACCACAACTTTGCTAAGAACGTCTGTTGTCTTCGATGCGGCGCTAGCCGTGCTGGCGCTGCAGTAGTTGCCGACTCTGGCTATCCCTCGCCAATGGATAGCGGTTCTAGCTACGGTATGGGCTCTGGCTCTATGGCCGGAACGCCAGGTCCAGGTCCGTTTGCCTCGGCTGCTGGTCCTTTTGGAGCGTCAGGCGGTTACGGTCACCACTTTGGAGGCCCGCCTAGCACGTATGCCTTGCCCTCGGGCATTGGTGGTGGTGCTGCTCCGTACCCGTCTCTGAATACTCATTTCGGACCCGCTCCGGGTTCGCATTCGGCAGGACCATTTGATAGCCGAGCTGCCGAGGCTGCTTTCCAGTCTGCAAGCAATGGTCCCGCCTCGGCCGGACCATCTAATAACTTCTACTCGTCCCAGTCGGAAAACGATCCGTTTGCATTCCTCTCTTCCGGTATTGGTGGTTTGTCCGTCAGTGGTGGCGATGCTCGTCAGAATGGCGCGGGCGCGCCTTCAAACAAATCACCTGCTTAAACGCAACAAGTATTTCGGCTCGTACGGTCCTCGTGCGGAGTGCTCGGTATCCGATTTCACTATGACCGAGTTCGGCCGTGTTTGGAATGTTGTAGTGCACGGTAAATCATGGGCGGTGTCATCCTTGGCGGTACTTCTTAGGACGTAAAAAACGGCACTTCCTAATGATGTGGGCTCAGTTTTTGAAGATACGGCATAGGGGGGAGTCGAGGATACCAAAGGATTAGCAGGGTGTTTGTGGGGGAAACGTTTTTGTTTTGAGAGACAAGAAAAAGTTACCGGAAATGTTTGAGTGGAGCTGGAAAAGACAAAAAAAAGGCCGATTTTCTAGAAGGGACATCTAGGGGAAGGGGCCTTGGTTGCTGGGAGTGGTGGGTATGGTTCTTTTTACTGTCAACCATGTCGACGACCTTGTTGCCCGATATACATTGAAAGTTCTGACCTAGGTGGAAGGACCAACTTTTGTACAAATGGACGGATATGTGCAGTAAGGCGGGATCTGAATGGTGGTGCATAGCGCAGGGAGTGTAAATGGTATACCTGGCTTCATTCGTCGAACCCCGGACTTATTCCTAGAGTTTTATTGTATCTTCCTTTTACTACTACTACACTTGTTACGCTCTATTTCAACTCAAATTACTTATTTTCTCTTTGCTCATCGTTCCATCAATCGGTCTTTTTTTTTTCTTTTTTTTTGCTATAAAATTTTCGCGTTCGTTCATGTCTATTTATTAACCAACAGGACGAGCTCTTTGTCTCTCTAAGGTATTCATGTAGTTAGCTAGTTCATCGGATAAGTAAGGGGTGGGCTCTTGAGGTGGTTGTCTAAGCGAGAAGCTAGGCTATATAGACGGATAGGAGGTTGGTTGGCTCTGATGATTGGGCTATTGGGTGGGATGGAAGGAAGGATGGAAAAGAAATGAAGAAAAATTGTAGTGCGTTTTAGCTCTTCTAGCTACGGTTGAAGATGATATTTCCATGCAAATCGTAAATGTTCTAGAGATATTTGTCTGTTAGGGCCTACCCAATGATTTGAGATAGTCGAGAATACAATAGTATTCCGTCTTATAGCTAGAAGTGAAGTAGAGGCGAGACCGTAATTATTATATCGAAGCTGTTAGATATATTCTGAGAAACCATACTAGAGTTGGTATACAGTTACAGTTATTACACTTATGTAATCGATCTTAGAAATATTATACTGCTATATCGGCTTGTTCATATTTCTCCATATAAGTATGTATGTACATACAATGTGTTTATATAGATGAGAAGTAATGGCCAGCTAACCCAATCTTATATAACAATATGCTAAGATTATGTGCTTGGTCTACTTCACACAGGCGTTCTAGTTATGCTTTCTCTACGGGACAGGCTTCTTCTATGCTGTAGATAATAAGTAGGTAGCTTATTGATGCGTGACCACCAACATGAGCAACTATTATAGTTGGCCTCTCTGAGGCGCTAATACACCTGAGAGCGATACATAGTTAGATGATACCTCCATCTTACATTGCGTCACCTCCATTGCCGTGTCCGTGTTTTATTTTGCCAGGGCAAAATTGCCAAGACTGTATGAGGCCATCCTATACTATCTTCTTCTTTTCCCTCTACGTCGTCCTGCTGTTTGTCGTGCCCGTGTCTAATAGCCCCTATTACCTATGCTATAAGCGCCTGTATGACACAGCTTAGCTAGAATTTCCAGCCTGTTGATCCACGCTGGATCCGCCACGAGCTCCACGTCCACGACCACCCCCACGACTACGCGAACGCCCTCTACCACCGCGGGCGTCCAGTCCGGCCGGTGGAGGAACAGCATTGTATGACTGCTGGGTAGCAAACCCATTCACGTTACTCGGACTATTCGAGGCCCCTCTGCCACCACGGTTGCCTCGTCCACCTCGATTCGGGCCGCCGCGACCACGTGTAGGATAACTACCAATTCGTTGCGCCGACCCTTGCGATGCATCATTGTTGGGTGTTGACTGGTAAACCGAACTGCTATGCTGTAGTCGAGGAGCTCCGTTAGGTTTCTGGTGAGCCTGGCCACCCCCACGCCCTTGTCCTGGTTGCCGATTGAAGCCATTTACGGCGCCCCGCCAGGTCCCATGGAGGGGACCTGGTGCTGGCGCGTCTCTAAATTGACTACTTGAACCCCCAGGTGCACCATACCCTCGTGTATGAAGGGGTAGTGTTGTTTGAATTGGTCGCTTTTCCAGACTCATCTTCGAATTTGCAATTACTTGCCTGTTTGTGACATTGAGTACCGAATTGGCTGGGACGGTCTGTCCTCGGAAAGGATCGCAGCGACCGCCTAAGGTTGTCCCATTCATGAACGCGTTGTCGCAGAGTATGTCGAGCATGTGGTGATTCCCGACAGTGGTTATACCAACAACTGTACCTCTAGAAGCAATGGGTACCTTTCCAGACGCCTGTACATAGACAACACGATCACCTAAGCTGAACTTCTGATTGCCAAGTCGTTGCGTAGCATCTTTCGGGTTAAGTAGCGCGGACCGGGGAACACCCTTGAGCTTTTTAGGTTCGTGTTTCTCATTGGTTTCTCTTAGCGAATCTATCGCATTCTGGAGCTGCATGACCACCTCGGAGTCTAGCTGTTCGGCGTCGAGAGGAACTCGCTCGAACTTACTGGTCTCTATAGTTTTGAGCCATGCGCCAATCTCCTTAATCCTGGCGGTGGCGACGTTGCTGTCCGGCCAGAGTTGAGTCTCGTTGAGTTCGCTCCCTGACGGGTTCTGCATCACAGCAGCGAAGAAATCGGGAAAACGAGTCATGTATTCTACTAGCAATTGAATCGCAGCAGGACTGAATTCCCACCCCGAATTTGACTTCCTCGAATACCCTAAGACCTTCTGCTTCCTACCTTCAAACTTGAGATTTAGTCCGAGATTAACCTTCATGCTACCACCGATTGTATGAACGAAGAAGGACGAGGTGATCTTGCTTAAAACAAGCGGGTGAAGCCCCAAGTCTTTCGCAACGGTGTAAGATGGCCGATAACCGCTTTGCTGTTCGGCGCGACGGATGATCTGCTGTGTGAAATTTGGCTCTTTCACGGACGGGAGAGATACTATGATCTCGGCTTGGTTGTTGTTATGACTTGAGATCTGAAGGGGCCGCCCATAGGCATAATCCCCGAGAAAGAAAGAGCGGGATCCGACGGGGAACTCCTCCTCGAATGGTATTGCGGCCTTTTCAATGAACCGTTCGTCTTCGCTTACAACTTCGTCGACGATGACCTGTGCTGCGTAATCCGTTTCCATGCCTGGGATTGGACCATATTCTTTAATGGTGGCGCCCTCGTCCGTTTTAATGAGCCCCTTCAGCATTTCAACATGGACCATAGATTCGACGGGGCCAATAATGATACCCAGTCGGCTACTATAGAAATTCTCAATGCGAGATGCCTTTCTATTCCAATCGTCGATCTCCCTACAAGAATGGTGAATCTGTATCACTTGGCCAGAACCATCCGTGGCTAACGAATAGTCGAATAGTTCGTCTGATACACATGCGATTTTAGCCTCCTGCAAGAAGGGATAACCTACGTGGCATCTTTGCCCCAGCTTGACTTTTGCTGACTCAACTCCACTGCGAAGCTCTACGTCGGCTAGAGTTACAACCATGCTCTCGTTTCGACTTTCTTGCTGGAAAACATTTACTCCGTGGAAACCAAGGGTAGCATTGTAAGGTAGTGTAGCAAGACTGGGAAATCCTGCTAACGCATCCACGCCGACCTTTGTACCATCAAGCAGGCCGACATATAACTCCAGCCCTTCTGTTGTGGGTAGATCAAAAATGTTTTCGACACAATGGCAGTGGGGAATATCGGGAAAGATTCCGACCATAGACGAGGGGTATATAAAGTCTATGTTAGGGTCATATGTGAACTTCATCGAAACACCAAAGCCGTTGCGAGCCTTTTCATCTGGTGTAAGAAGTTCATTCTTGGGCGCCATTGCAGACAACAGTCGCTTCTCATCGATGAAGGGGATTTTGACAACTGCTTCCCATTCCATTTTCTTACCATTCATGTCGAGCTCGAAGTCCCGTGGGTAGAAATCGATGATTGGCGATTTAGGATCTGTCATGAGCTCGTGATATACTGAAGGAACAATCTTCTTGCTTCGGTCTGGGAGAACACCCATGAGCTGTTCAAACGGTCGGAAGGGTTGACCGAGTTTGAATGCTAGATCGGCATTCATACCTTTCATAATGTCTAGATAAGCCGACTATTAGCAGAGTCGTTCGCTTTATTGCTGAGGCCACTAGGACTTACCGGATGTCATGGGAGAGTAATGATAGCCATAAAACCATGGCCAAGAAGCTACTCCTTTATAGTAGTAGTATAGCACCCATTGTAGGCCTTGAACGTAATTCTCACAAAGCTTTGTCAGCTCTGTCTCCTTGACCTCCGGGGCCCATTCGAATTTGCTTGTATAATATTTCTCTTTCCACTCCAAGAATTTTTCCTTATACTTTGCTTGCGCGGCCGCCTGGGCTTCTTCGGCAGAAGAGTCGACTACCTGAGCTTTGTCATAACGCTTCATGACGCGAAACAAGGCCATATGGCCTTCTTCCTCTTCTTCATCGTTTTCATCGCTCTCTGGGATTGTAGGAATTGTTAGGACTAGGTTGCGTCGTCCATCATCGTCTTCGATAGTGCGCCATTCAACATGAAGGCTATCAGCGGTGTCCTGTACAAATTTTCGGTCGGCAGCAACAAGCTCGTGGCCAAGGTTGAGAGGAGTAGGCGGCTGCGTATTTATGAACTTCCTTATCTTCTTCCACAATTCCTTCTGAGAACTGGTCATAACGAGCTGTCCTTTCGCCTTGGCCGGCACTTCACCATTAGCTTCCGCTGACTGTTTACCCTTGAGCCACCTGGAGTCGGCGTTCTCATGCTCAAAAAACCGGTCCTCTTCCTTGGAAAGCTCTTCTAGCAATAGTCCCAAACGGGTGAGGTTAATGACCCCCCCTTCGTTGATGTAACCGTCACACTGCGGGAGGACTTGTTTATAAATACGAAACATGGTCGCCAAGGCCCCTTCGTTAATATGAAGATTAGGTAGACTTGGAAGAAAGTCGTTACCAACGAAGAACGCCATAAGTATGAAATCATCAATGATCCTCTCCATGTCGAAAGGCACTTTTATGGCTCCTTCCTTTTTCAACTCCTGGAACTCCAATTCAAGATATTCCCGAACTATACATAGGTGCATCAGGTAAAAGTTTTGATGCTCTAGCTCCTTCGATTTCGTCTTAGAGGCGCGACCGAAGGTGACCTCTTCTCGAAGCAAGCAGAAGTGAGGATCGTGGCTTAACAACCCCAGCATGATAAGATCGGCATCTAGGCCATATAAACAATGTCGGACATTAGGGTGATAATTGGGTTGGGCCTTCGCATTCCTGATATACTCCATGATCTTGTGCTCTCCTTCGCCAGGTACTTCGTGACCTGACAGAACTACGTCGCAAACCTGCCAATCGGAATCCTCGGATATCTTTTTGCTGATGAAGTACTTGAGCTGTTGGGTTAACTTAGCCATGAACTCGGTACCTGGCGTGATACAATTACTGTCAAAGGGATCGTCCTTTGGCAGTTCTTGGCCCTCTCGTATTGCCTTCTCGCGAGCCTGCTCGGCATCTAACGCAGTTCGGAAACGGCGAGCTCTCTGCTGGTTCATCTTCGCTCTGGGGGCCACTCCGTCAATAGCCATGAAGAACAGCTTCTTTGGCTTGATCTTGCCAAACAAATGCTCAATATAGTTAAATATGCGAATGAACATCTCATCTTCACTCAGGCGGAACGAGGTATCGTGGGTGTCTTTGTGGGTACAATTATGTATGATACCATTCATATCCAACTACGTATGTTAGCGAACGACGGCGAGAGAGGATATATTAATGGATTGCCGTACATAAAGGTTGTCGAATTCGGGGATGCGATTCTCGGCAATGAGTTGGGATATCGCAGGATATCGCTCCGAGAGCCACCTGAAGAACTTGGGAACACTAAACTAGGTTAATACTATGTTTTAGAATCTGATATTGAGAATGACTTATACGCACCCCATTCTGACCGTAGTTGATTAGTGGGAGTTGATTAAAGAAAGTTATAGAATATGTACGACGTCGCAAGACCGATGTATGATATGACAAATTTCGTCTAACTAAGATCCCGTCCGCGAGGACTGCAATATACTGCTTGGTGATTTGATGTGCTCCTAGGAACTTGTAATGAGGGAGGGCGCTTAAGGCAGTAAGGCGTTATATGGAATAGACGATGTGGTTAAAATTTTGTCGAATATCGTCGAGGCAATGCATCTGGGGCAATGCGATGTTTTGATGACGATAGACGGGTTACTGGCGACCTCGGTAACTTGAATGCGACGCGGACCTGTGTATGTGGTTATATGTGTAGTGCGTAGTTGTGTAGCTCTGATCTCGGCGACGAAGAGTCATTGACCGCGATTATGTATGGTTTTGCAGGTTAGTGGTGTCGTGGGCTGCGTGGGTGCTGTGGTGGCACACAACCTTGTAGTGGGGATAGGTACGAGGACGTAGGTACCCGATAGCCTTACCCCAAAAATTAAGTACACATACTGTACATGTCGGATTGGGTGGAATGTATATGTACCTAACCACTTACCCATCAATGTACCTATGTAGGTAAGCTAAGAGGTAGGTAACTTCGATTAGAAATTTGCATGTAATAGCATTGAACTACATAAGCCTCCCCCGCATTCATATGGCTGGGAGATTCTTTATTAGTACATAGGTACATTTATGGAAATGCATTACATAATCCCCTTTTATTAGATCGAGTGGTAGGTACAACCTTGCTACCTTAGGTACCTAGGCTACATGTAGGTACTTCTAAGTTCTATACTTTACGCGCATCGCGTCCAGTCGCGAAATTCCTTCCGAACACTTAGCAAATATCCTAATCTCAACTCCCGAAATCGCAACGTCCCATAATCGATTCTACGAGAAAGGACAATTCGATATGGCTCCAGGCCCTGTTGTCGAGGATGTCGAGGGTTAGTATTTTCATTTCCTTTCCCGTCGTGCTCTCTACTTTTTTCTGTGAGTACCTATTGACGTAGTAGAAGTGGACATGGCCCAGGACTATGATGAAGATGAGGAGCAGAGGCTCATCAATGAAGGTAGGCCATGATTATTTTCCGCGGTGAATAGTGCATTTCTTACGATTATTAGAGTATAAGACGTGGAAAAAGAATTCACCCTTTCTCTATGATATGATCCTGAGGTGAGCTTTTACATGGCAGCACGAGTTGGCCCTTCCTGCTAACAAGTTGCAGCACCGCCCTAACATGGCCTACTCTCACGGTTCAATGGTTTCCCGACGTGAAGGAGCCTGAGGGAAAGAACTGTCGTATCCACCGAGTTCTAATCGGAACGCATACCTCTGAGGACAAGCCGAATCATCTCCAGATTGCCCAAGTCGAGATACCTAAGTCAGTTCGCCCTAATGCAAACGACTATGATGATGAGCGGGGTGAAATCGGTGGCTACGGCAAATCTCCGTCTACAGATGTTACCACAGCCATGAAATGGAGCATCGTTCAGAAGATCGACCACCCTGGCGAGGTCAATAAGGCCCGTTACTGCCCTCAGAATCCCGACCTGATCGCGACACTAGCTGTCGATGGTAGAATCCTCATCTTCGATAGAACTAAGCATAGCTTCGAGCCCAACGGCAAGGTTAATCCTCAAATTAGCCTTGAAGGTCATAAGCAAGAGGGATTTGGTCTCAACTGGAACCCCCATTCCGAAGGCGCTTTAGCGTCAGGAAGTGAGGATCAGACCGTCTGTCTTTGGTATGCTGCTCCCTTGACAACCTGTCGTAGACAGTTGTTAGATCATGCTAATAACATGCAACAGGGACCTCAAGTCGCTACAGAATGGCAGCACTACCCTCGGTCCTTCTCGCCGTTTCACTCATCACACTAACATTGTCAACGATGTTCAATATCATCCTATCTCTAAAAACTTCATTGGCAGTGTATCTGACGATTTAACTCTGCAAATCATGGATGTGAGACAGCCGTCTAATACTCAATCATCTTTGGTTGCCAAAGATGGGCATAGCGATGCCATTAACTCACTAGCATTCAACCCGTCGACCGAGGTTCTCGTGGCGACCGCATCCGCTGATAAAACCATCGGCATCTGGGACCTTCGTAACGTAAAAGAAAAGGTTCATACCTTGGAAGGCCACCAAGACGCAGTCACCTCTCTTTCCTGGCATCCTCACGAAGCAGGCATTCTAGGCAGTGCTAGTTACGACCGGCGAATCATCTTCTGGGATCTAAGTAGAGTCGGCGAAGAACAACAACCGGATGATCAAGAAGATGGACCTCCTGAACTGTGAGTCTTTTGATATCATACGAAGAGACGCTAGCTAATACTTGGTAGTTTATTCATGCACGGCGGCCACACTAATCATCTTGCCGATTTTAGTTGGAATTTGAACGATCCTTGGCTCGTAGCGAGCGCTGCTGAGGACAATATGCTCCAGATCTGGAAGGTTGCCGATTCTATCGTTGGAAAAGACGAAGCCGATCTTCCGTTGGATGAGCTTGGCAGGTGAGCGAGACGGATGTGACAAAAGGCTGTGACTTGAGCCCTGCCGCTTAGGACATGGCGGATTTTCAGGATCAAGAGACGAGGAAGAGGAGGCGGACGTACCCATACGGCCTATCAGAGCATTGGCGAACTGGAGCACATTAATAATAATTACTACTATTACTTAACCACTGAACTAACTTCCCAGCAGCTTTACTATATGGCTGGGATTAGGACGACAGTGGATATCAGGGGGGGTGAAGACCGTTGAATCATTTCCTATTAGGATGAAGCGTTTAGTCGAGAGCTTCTTTTCGATTTATACGAACCGAACGACTACAATTGTTCCCCTTGGGCGCATATGGATTATGACCAAACCACTCTACATACTGAGCCAATATGAGAATAATAAACGTACGGAAGATATGAGTTCTTTTACGCGTATTTCTGCGGACGGTTGCTCTAGCTGTGACTTTCCTATCCTTAATTATAGTTATGGCTCTAAGGTAGTTAATCGGGCTACGCATCAAACATACAAGTCCAAGTAAAATATACCCGTCATTTAGGGTCACATAGATAAGCTTATATGTACGGCAAGTTTAAAGGGAGAATTTAACTACCTGCATACCTCTGGTGCATATGCACTTTGTATATCGGTACGCTGAAACGGAAACAAACCCAATGAAGCTTCCCTCAAATGCTACGAAGTGGTTGTGTAAGTATATTAGTATGTACTGCGTACCTAACATACCTAGGTACCTATGTACTTACATGGTATGCGCGTAAGTGGGTACCTACCTCTACGCCATGCTAGGCTTGGGTACATACATATGTAGGCTATCAATGTAACTACATGTATCCGGCTGCCTGCAATGAGCCACCTTTACGGAAGTCGAACCTTTGATATTTAGCCAACTTTAACACTTCACATACAACTAAATTATAATCGTTTTCCTCTTGCGCTCCTACTACTAGGCTTCGCTATTAAGATTATTATGTCTCGAATTAACTAAAGATTTTATAATATCTACAAGGCCGCATCAGATATTATTACGCGCACGTCGGGGCAACTCGAGGCTATTCTGCCCACATCTGCTACAGTAAGCTCTAGATATTCGCATGTTGACTTTGTATTGTCCATTACTGCGAACACCGTCGACCGGATTCCGTATTTTCTAAGTAGCTCCTCTTAGGAGCATGATCCCAATGCGGGAATGCCGCCATTAAACCCGCACCGCCCGACCGAGCCGCCCGATTCCCCTGTAAACGACTCGGATTCAGATGCCGACCTGGACCTCCAAGAATTAGATCCTACCACCTCGTCGCACGCCCAAGCCTCCCGGCTCCTTGGACGCAACCATAGTCCCGAACAACGAGCGCCACGGATTGCGTTAAGAAATATTCGCATGGGCGGTCTGAGACGGGTGGGGAATCGAAGTCGCGGCTATGGCGAGCTTGGTCGCAGTAGTGATGGAAATGGTGACGCTGCAGACTTGCTAGAGGATGATATACATGGGCAGCGCTACTCGGATGGAAGTCACCATGCCGGTGACGAAGCTCCCCTTTTAGACGAGTATGCGCCTCGCCCCCAAAGACGGTCGTTCGCTAGTGATAGACTCCATGGCCTGGCTCATATCGGCTCCTCTCTAAGGCTACCTAGCTTTATGTCAAGCACCGGCTCAAATCGGCAAGATGATGATACGGCTATTGATAATAGAGAAGACGACCCCTCGACGTCGAGGACTGTTGCCGTTGGTTCCTCTCAATCTATACGTTACCCACCGAACCTCGTCTCGAATGCGAAATACACAGCGCTCACATTCCTTCCTATTACTCTCTACAATGAATTTTCTTTTTTCTTCAACATGTATTTTCTATTGGTCGCCTTATCCCAAGCCATTCCGGCCCTGAGGATAGGTTATTTATCTACGTACGTCGCGCCACTTGCGTTCGTTCTTGTTATCACAATGGGAAAGGAGGCATACGATGATATAGAGCGACGTCGGAGAGACAATGAAGCAAACTCTGAAGAGTATGTTGTCCTACAATTTGGAGAGTCAGGTCATCAGAACTCAGCCTTCCGCCGTCCCAAAAATTCCAAACCAACATCTTTACGGAAAGTAGATCGCCAACCATTAACCCGAAGGGACCGGTTATCAGATATCCAGGAAGAAGAAGAACAAGCGGAAGGCCAAGGTCTAGGTCACCCGTCGTCTTCTATCCAAGAAGTTAACAAGAAATCCCGGGATCTCAAGGTTGGCGATGTTCTCAAGCTTAGCAAGGGCCAGCGCGTTCCTGCCGATGTCGTCATCTTGAAATGTTCGACGCCGGAGAGTCCACAAACACAGGATAATGAAGATGCAGAGTCAGAGTCGTTACTGGTTAACCCTTTTGAGACAGATACAGGTCGAAATAATCCTTTTCCTGGAAAGGGGAAGAACCCCGAGGTTGCCAGTTCGGATGCTTCCGAAGGTACGTCCTCTGGAGAGACATTCATCAGGACAGACCAGCTTGACGGTGAAACGGACTGGAAACTTCGTCTTGCGTCCGTCTTAACTCAGACTTTACCCGTCGAAGAGTTTGTCCGCGTTAGGGTAACTGGTGGGAAACCAGATAAACGGGTCAACGAATTTGTTGGCAAGGTCGAGCTAATGGCGACAAGACACGACGTCCTGAATAACCTGTCCGATGAAAGTAGTATAAATGATAGGGGCAATTCTGCTCCCCTGTCAATTGACAATACTGCTTGGGCAAATACTATAATCGCTTCGCAAGCAACTACTATGGCCGTCATCCTCTATACTGGACCGCAGACACGATCGGCACTTTCTACCTCGTTATCACGGTCCAAGACAGGACTACTGGAATACGAGATCAACTCTTTAACCAAAATACTCTGCGCGCTCACGTTGGCACTATCCGTTATTCTCGTGGCCTTGGAAGGATTTAGCAATACTGAAGGCAATATCTGGTATGTGAAGATCATGCGATTTCTCGTATTATTTTCTACCATTGTCCCCATCAGTCTTAGGGTCAACCTTGACATGGGTAAGAGTGTTTATTCTTGGTTCATTCAACGAGATCCTGGTATCCCGGGTGCGGTAGTCCGGACCAGCACGATCCCGGAGGATCTAGGGCGCATCGAATACTTGCTCAGTGATAAGACGGGTACTTTGACTCAAAATGAGATGGAAATGAAAAAGATACATGTGGGTACTGTGTCCTATGCCAATGAGGCAATGGATGAGGTGGTGGCGTATGTAAGACACGGCTTCATCGGAACGCCAAATGATACTGCGCTCGTCACGCCTTCGTCTTCTTACAATACGACGGCAGGGGTCACTGCAACTAGAACACGACGGGAGATTGGATCCAGGGTCCGGGATGTTGTTCTAGCATTAGCTCTCTGTCACAATGTGACCCCTACCGTTGAAGAGGAAAATGGGCAAACAGTCACTTCGTACCAAGCCTCTTCTCCAGACGAAATAGCTATTGTACGATGGACCGAATCTGTTGGCCTCCGCCTTGCACACAGAGACCGCAAGAAGATGGTCCTTGAATCAACGGAGACGGGTAAGGTTGTCGTGCAGGTTCAGATTCTAGACATATTCCCCTTTACTTCTGACGGTAAGCGTATGGGTATAATTGTTCGGTTTCATGAGCAGTCGAAGCCTTCTCCCTCAGGTTCAGATAATGGGGAGATATGGTTCTACCAAAAGGGTGCTGACACGGTGATGGGGTCTATTGTGGCTGCGAACGACTGGCTAGATGAGGAGACTGCGAATATGGCCCGAGAAGGCCTAAGAACTTTGGTGGTTGGACGAAAAAGGATATCCTACGAACAGTACCGAGACTTCTTGACTAGCTACCAGGAAGCTTCTTTGGCTATCAGTGGCCGTGATGCCGGAATGCAACGTGTGGTCTCAGAATTCCTTGAACGTGACCTTGAACTCTTGGGCGTTACCGGTGTTGAGGACAAGCTTCAGAGGGATGTAAAGCCATCTCTAGAGCTACTTCGAAATGCTGGTATCAAAATATGGATGTTAACAGGCGACAAAGTTGAAACGGCAAGATGCGTCGCTGTTAGTTCTAAACTTGTCGCGCGCGGGCAATATATATACACGGTTGCCAAACTCAAGCATAAGGATAATGCACAGGACCATCTCGACTTCCTTAGAAGCAAGACTGACGCCTGCTTACTAATTGACGGCGAAAGCTTGATGCTTTATCTGACGCATTTCAGGGTTGATTTTATTTCAGTAGCTGTGCGACTACCAACAGTCGTTGCTTGCAGGTGCTCACCTACGCAGAAGGCCGACATTGCGAAACTGATCAAGGAGTTCACTAAGAAGCGAGTTTGTTGCATTGGCGATGGTGGGAACGATGTCTCCATGATCCAAGCCGCGGATGTGGGAGTCGGTATCGTTGGCAAGGAGGGTCGACAGGCCAGTCTCGCAGCAGACTTCTCTATCGAGCAATTCTGTCATCTCACCAAATTGCTAGTGTGGCACGGTCGAAACAGCTACAAGCGAAGTGCCAAGCTCGCCCAATTCGTCATTCATCGTGGACTTATCATTGCTGTCTGTCAGACCATGTATAGTATTGCCATTAAATTTGAACCAGAGGGCTTGTACAAGGTATGTTCTTCCATATCCCCCTTTTTACAATGACCTCGTCTTACAGTCTGCAGGATTGGCTTCTCGTGGGATATGCTACCGTTTATACAGCAGCACCAGTACTATCTCTCGTTCTGGACAAGGACGTAGATGAGAACCTTGCAAACCTTTACCCCGAGCTCTACAAAGAACTGACGTCTGGCCGTTCCTTGTCTTACCGTACCTTTTTCGTCTGGGTCTTCGTGTCAATATACCAAGGCGGCATGATCCAGGGCCTATCCCAAATACTCACTGAAGTCGATGGTCCGAGGATGGTAGCTGTTAGTTACACGGTCCTTATTCTAAATGAACTCCTGATGGTGACAATTGAGATCACGACCTGGCACCCGGTCATGATTATGTGTATCGTTGGAACTTTCCTTTTTTACGTCGGATCCATGCCATTCCTAGGTGGATACTTTGATCTTGACTTTCTTCTTAGCTGGTGAGTGCTCTTTTCCTCGTCAGTGCCGCTAGAATGGCTAATTCATCTATATTGTGACAGGGGCTTTCTCTGGCGTGTACTAGCCATCGGTTCGATCTCTCTAATACCGCCGTACGCCGGAAAGTTAATTAGGAGAACCATGAAACCACCCTCGTATAGAAAGGTCCAGGGCATATGATAATATGTCCATAGAAAGAAAAGAGCATTGGCTAGGCGTCTAGGTGTTCGGGCTTATTATTTTATTTTATATTGGTCCCTACATGTGATTATAATCAGGTTTTACGTGCATAGAATTGTCTTACAATGGGTTCCAAGGACGAGTTTAGAGATGGGCCAACCTGTCGTTTCCCTTACTGCTTTGCTGTCTTGCTATTTTGATTTTTCGATTTATTATTATTCTTCTTCTTCTTTTTTTTCTTTTTTTTCTCGTGAGAATATTAGGTTGGTTAAGATAGAAAACCCCCGCAGCGGGTAAATTTGGCCACGCATATGATTAGTTGTATCGAGGCTGTACCTAACAAAGGTGCTGAATGGAAGATAAAATTTGAGTGGAGCTATCCTTTTTATCCCGCAATTAGGTTCGCAGGCACCTAAGCAATTGACTTGCAGCCCAGCTCCCCGCATTACAGGTATGCGTACCTAGGTACATCCACACATGTACCAAGACGGGTTATGATGGATTATATTCCGTCATACTGACTAAGCATTAAATAGTTTCTCTCCATCCACAAACTACTGACTAAAGCAGAAGATGCTGATAGTATAACTACCTGTACAAACTATTTCGAAGATTTAAAACAGAAGATAGAATACCCACATTAGTTTTTCTACATACAGCCCATCTACCTGTCTACCATTTTGACACTTCAAAGCTGTGGAGAGAAGCAATAGAGGGGAAACCTTCGGCGAGAACTTGATATCCACCCATCGACGCACGCGCATCATGCCTTTTCTTATCAAACCTGTGGCGAGCTCCTAGCCCCACATCATACGTCCACCAGTTTTTAAAGTTTTTAAATCATATAACTAGATCGTATTATAGCCCAAATAACGGATAAGAGAGACAATCCAGATCCTAAATTCTCAGTCGTGCTAGAAGAAGCGAGATTCGTAGCGGATCATCGGCCCATATTTACGTATAGAATAGGGGAGGATCACGGCGCTATTTTCTCGTTGCGGGATAGGTCTACATACTTGGAATACATAACTAGCAGTTAGACCTATGTAGTTTGTCTAGGGATCTCGCCCTTTTTTTTTTCCTCTTTTTTTTTTTCATCCCTGTACACTACATGTACATACATAAGACCGCGCAGCAAGTATGTACATACATACATACATACATACATACATATATATACTGCTGATGGAACGTTTCGAGCACGACTTAAATAGCTGCCGCTCTAGCAACTCGAGATATTACATACATAAACAACAACGAACCCAACAGCTTTATAAATGTATGCCTAATATGTAGGTAATACCTAAACTCCCAACTACATACTACCTAATATACCTAATACCTAATACTACACTACCTGAAGAATACCGTAAAAGCTGCTTATGTTGTCAAGATGCAATAACGGTTTCTGGCGTCATAGGCTCGGTTCCCGCATATTTAGCGGCAAAGCTGTGTTTAGATCTATTACTATTTCGTTGTTTTCTCTCTGGGGGAAACTTGGAGTCGCGCGGAGTTATGATGGCAAGGCTTGCGGGATTGCGGGTCTATGGAGTAGCAATGGAGGAAAGGTACTTAGACTAAAGGTACCTACCTAGACTAAAATTCACTATGTATGTAAAAGCTGCTCTCATAGGTAATACATACATAAAGGTAAGGATGTCATGCGATCGAGAAAGGACAAGTCTAACCTTGTTAAGGTAGGTAAAAGTACCCTAGCCAGTGCCCAGGTAGCTTATTAGGTAGATTTCCTAGGTAAATTCCTTGTTGCCCAGTGTACACAATGATGCCAAACTACAAAAAGCGCCTCTATGAATTCTTCACTGAGAGCATGCATGGAAGTTCTAGTCCCCGTTCCATGTTCCCAATCTCCACCTCGGAATTCGAATAACATCTTTTTTCCCTTTGCTTCCCCCTCTTAAGTTTTGTTCATCTTCTTCTCATCCGGATCAGTCCATCCTATCGAATCTCGTAACACCGCGAGGTCTCTAAGCTATTAGCTATTAGCGAGGTTCGTCTCGAGATTTGTTCAGATACTTTAGGTGAGAGCTATCTCGATTCGATCTATTTGCGCTAGGAGTCGAGGGATGCTAGTTATTTTATTCATTCATACCTGAAGCTAATTACATCAAATTTGTTAAATATAGCTTACGGGGTTCTCTTATATTCCTTTTGGTAACACCTCGTTGCTCCTTGTACCTTCGAATCTGCTACACCAACCACCACAATGGCTGAAAGCGGGGAGAAAGCTACCCGCGAAGTGAAGAATCACATACTCTTTGAGATCGCGACTGAGGTAGCTCATCGCGGTATGTCTTAGATACACCAGCGTAAACTTATATAATCTCTAAACTAACATTAAACCCAGTTGGTGGTATATACTCTGTCATTAAGTCTAAGGCGCCAGTTACTACTGCCGAGTATGGCGATCGATATACACTTATCGGCCCTCTCAACCATCAATCAGTACGTTTCTTTTTTTTTTTTTTTCTCAATGTAGCTCTTAACATACTCCTCTAACCAAAACCAGGCCGCTGTCGAGGTTGAAGAGCTAGAGCCAAACACGCCAGAACTCGCTGCCAGTATTGAGGCTATGAAAAACCGGGGTATCGGCATACTTTATGGACGATGGCTCATTGAAGGAGCTCCTAGAGTACTGTTAATCGACACCAAGACGGCATATAGATATTTGGATGAGTGGAAAGCAGACTTGTGGAATGTTGCTAGTATCCCGGCTCCACCAGGCGACGATGAGACTAATGAGGCAATTGTCTTTGGATATTTGGTCGCCTGGTTTCTAGGAGAGGTAAGATTTTTTTTCCTCCTCGCGCATATAGCTTAAGACCTGGCTAGCTGACTATTTTGCTTCCCCTATAGTTTGTTTGTCATGAGAAGACCAAAGCTGTCATCGCTCACTTCCACGAATGGCTTGCTGGTGTCGCATTGCCGCTAACTAAGAAGCGGCGCATAGACGTCACTACCGTCTTTACTACACATGCAACTCTACTAGGCCGTTATCTTTGCGCTGGTTCCGTCGACTTTTATAATAATCTTCAGTGGTTTGATGTTGATGCGGAAGCTGGGAAGCGTGGTATCTATCACCGTTACTGTATAGAACGCGCTGCTGCACACTCCTGCGACGTCTTTACCACCGTCTCACACATCACGGCTTTCGAGAGCGAACATTTGCTCAAACGTAAGCCGGATGGTGTGCTGCCTAACGGGCTCAACGTCACCAAATTCTCGGCCATACATGAGTTCCAAAACTTGCACCAACAGTCTAAGGAGAAGATCCACGACTTTGTCCGGGGTCACTTCTATGGTCATTATGACTTCGTGCCGGAAGATACCCTCTATTTCTTCACTGCCGGACGTTATGAGTTCCGAAATAAGGGTGTCGACATGTTCGTTGAATCGCTTGCACGTCTAAACCACCGACTGAAGACCTCCGGTAGCAAGACAACTGTCGTAGCATTTATAATCATGCCCGCGCAAACTACCTCGCTAACAGTAGAAGCACTAAAGGGCCAGGCAGTCATCAAGTCCCTTCGCGACACTGTCGATGTGATCGAGCGGGGGATCGGTCGCCGTGTCTTTGAACGGTCTTTAAGGTGGCACGACGGAGATCCGATGCCTGATGAGAAAGAGCTTATCACTAGCGCTGACAGAGTTGTCCTCCGGCGCCGTCTCTTTGCTATGAAACGGCACGGCCTACCACCCATCGTCACACATAATATGGTCAACGACTCAGAAGACCCTATTCTAAACCAGATTCGACGGGTTCAGCTTTTTAACCATCCGACAGATCGTGTTAAGATTATTTTCCATCCTGAGTTCCTAAATTCGTCGAACCCGATCCTGCCTCTAGATTACGATGACTTCGTACGCGGCACGAATCTGGGTGTTTTCGCTTCTTACTACGAACCGTGGGGTTATACCCCTGCCGAGTGTACTGTTATGGGCGTTCCCAGTATCACCACTAACCTGTCTGGCTTTGGCTGCTATATGGAGGAGCTGATCGAGAACTCGGCTGACTATGGTATCTACATCGTGGACCGACGCAACAAAGGCGTCGACGACTCGGTTAATCAGCTTGCCTCACACATGTTCGATTTCTGCCAGAAAAGTCGGCGACAACGGATCAACCAGCGCAACCGAACGGAGAGACTCAGCGACCTCCTAGATTGGAAGAGAATGGGAATGGAATATGTCAAAGCCCGGCAGTTAGCCCTGCGACGAGCGTACCCAGGATCATTTTCCGGCGACGATGAGGATGACTTTATCCCCGGAGTTGAACAGAAGATCTCCCGACCCTTTTCGGTTCCAGGCTCTCCCCGGGACCGTACGGGCATGATGACGCCTGGTGATTTCGCGAGCTTGCAAGAAGGAAGGGAAGGCTTAAGTACGGAAGACTATGTGGCATGGAAATTACCGTAAGTAAACCAAGAACACGTGGGCTAAAACATTGTAGCTAACCCGTGATGATACAGGGAGGAGGAAGACCCAGAGGAGTACCCGTTCCCATTGACACTTCGAACAAAGAAGTCGAACATCTCTGGATCAGCATCGCCTCTCCAGCTCAACGGGAACCACTAGGGATTGGCAAGCAGTGGATACCGGGGATAAGAACCGCGCGTTTCCGGGAGATTTTGACAAGCTACATAGTATTAGGTATTAGGTTGTGGTTGGGCAGCGGTCGGTGTAGCGGGAGGGAAGATCATTGGCGGGTGCATATGTATATATCCTTTGGTTGGAGGAACCCGGCAACAGAAGGTAAACCATTGGATGTTGTTTTATAGTGATTGCATAGCACCGCATTAGTTGGCAGTTAGTAAAATTCTATATTATCCCTGTTTATATAATGTAACATTATTTTCAACGTTCGAGGTTTCTCTTGAGTTTGCCTATTTTTTTTCTTCCTGTTTTATCGACGGGATGGGGGTTAAATGTGTTATGCATTCGATATAAATAAATGCATGGACCTGCATATACCTACCTATACTTATGTAGGTATCTACAGGTGGGTATTCATAAATTCAAAGAGGATTATGAAGTACCATTACGCTGATGGGTCCTACACACCTAATCTATCAAAGTATCCCGCGCAGATCATTTAAGATAGGTATGTACCTAGCTAGGTAGGTGATATACAGGTGATATCGGATAGTTGAATACATATGTATCTTCAGATGCAGGTACCTGAAGTATCTGAGGTACCCATACCCCAGCGACTACCTTAGGTAACGTCGCCCTTTAATTCCCCACTCTCGCTTTTAAACAAAGCGTCGCGAGCCTCGAGATGCATTCGTTATAAGCCAACCGTTACCATTGCCGTGTACGTCTTCTTTTCCTACAATCGTCCAATGCACGCAAGTAGCCTTCCCGCAGGAGGAACACATGTGGTTCGAGTATGTGAAACAGACGTATGTATGTCTTTAGATATCTTATTAATTATACTCTAACAAAATCAAGCAGCGAGGCTTTCCCTTGCGAACATCCATATCATTTAACCCTGGCCTGGCTTCGCGATGAAGTTCAAGAAGTTCTTTCGACGTAGCAAGAAGCCGTCGCAACAGCTTCAGCCATCTAATATCCCTACTCGTGACGACTATAGGAGAGATGAGTACAACTTATACAACTCCCGCCAGAACAATTATCAGAGCAATTATGCCAGCCTAGACCCTCAGAGGGGTCGCGTATTCGCGCCCTGGCTAGAGCTGCCCCCTCCCATATTGGAGAGGGTGTTCTCCTTCGTCTGTCCACACTGCGGCGACGAGTCCTATGAGACATGCGAACAAAGCGCCTTGGAAGATGCCTGCATGCTCTGCGACCTGCGTGATCTCTCCCACGCCGGCCAAGTATGCAAGCGCTGGAGGGTAGCGGCCGTCAAGTCGATGTGAGTTCTCCCTAGATACAATGTCTTTGGCAATTGAGAAGATAAGTTCGTTGCTAAAACTCGCTGGCTTTCTCTCTGGTAGGTACCATAGTATCCGTATCGATTCCGTGCATTACTGCGAACGTGAGATCGACCTCTCCGAGAAGCGGAAACGTAGGAGTCGCTTCGATCGCAATGGCCTCCCCGAGGACACCGCCAGCGCTCGGCTTCAATTGTTGTGCCGCTCCCTGCGCGAAGACCCAACCCGCCTTGGAAAACTCGTTCAATACTTCAAGACGCCCTATATGCTACGAGAATCAAGTAGCTCCACGTTGGCGAGGACTATTGCTGTCTTGCCTAACCTCCGCTACGTCGACTTGCCCGAGGGGCTGTACTGCGACGACCCGGCTTATCATACTCTTAAGCTCGAGGTACAGGCTCGCTGCCCCAACCTCAGAAAGATGGCTTATACTGGCGGTAGCGAGCGAAGTTTGGAGGCACTGGGTACAGGTACCTTCTGGCAGAACCTCGAAGTGTTGGAGTTGACTAGGATCAACATGGATCCGGCAGCGTTACGCCAAGTGCTGACGGTGCTTCAGCGCTTGCGAGCTCTAAAGGTGTCTGACTGTAGGATTATAGATGACGACATGTTTAAGTACAACGACGTACTACCGGCCTTTCCAGCCTTGGAAGAAGTGATACTGATAGATACACCGAGAGTCACTTCCGACGGCCTCGTGGCGTATTTGTCTAGGGAAGACACACAGAGGCAATTAAAGGTGCTGTCTCTTTCCAACACCGGTGTTCAAGCCCCTAGCCTTCACGCCGTGTTAGCGCATGCTCCAAACCTGACGGCGCTCTCCGTTATTGACCAGGTAGACTCAGCGTTTCCATCTCACTCTGGGCCCATCCCTCCCCTAGTCAATTGGTCCCTACAAACCCTGCGCTACGAGATCACGGCGTCGTCAGCTAGTCCCGCCTACGTGGGCGTCACGAGCGGTTATTATAACTACCTAGCTTCCTCCCTTTTCGCCGGAGGGTTACCACGTCTCTCTGCAGTTTATGTTCGCGATCAAAACTTCGCGGACCTCCTCCTCGGGCTTCCGCCACCTATGCCAGGCTTTGCGGGAGGACAGCAACGTCCTAGCAGCTCAAGCAGCGCCAACATGTTCAACATGGGAAATGGCCTCCCCTCGCCGGGACTAACAGGAGGTTTTGGAAATGTACCGCCACGCTTCAGCTCCAATAACCCCTTTGCCACGGCACTCAACCCATCACAGTTTGGGTCTCAGCAGCTCAATCAGCCGCTAGAAGTTTTCACGAAAGGAGAAGATGACCTTGATTGGGGAAGTATTAGAAGTAAGTATCTATACTTGATTTTATGGATCCCCTCAAACCGCGAATTAGCGATCCTAGCCCTTTCTACAAGTTAATACTATTTAAACCCCATCGTCATAAGAACACTTCCATTGCAAATGCTAACTATTTGCTTCCAGTGGACCCCTTCGATGCCTATAGCGGTGGAGGGAACGGGCGCAAGGGCCACCGCAGCAATGGCTCACTCAGTGGCCGGCCCCTGAGTAGCTACGGCCTTGCGGATATAGGTTCTGGGTGGCAAGCTGGTGGATCTCGAAAGGGCTCGCTTTCTCAGGCAACCAGCCCTACAAGCTATCTAGCTGTGCCGGGCGGTCATGGACGTAGTGGAAGTACTGCAAGCTCGAGCAGCCTCAGAGATGACGCATGGCCTCGGCCCGGCAGTAGCCACGGGAAGAAGAAGGGAGACCGAGACTTGTGGCGTTAAGTTGAAAATTGATCGGGAACCAAAATGGAACAAAAACTCCTTTTCCGAGGTCACCAGGATGGTAACAGCTGTTTGACAATTTCAGTGTCGGCAAAGTGTGTACACAATTGAGCTTTTAAGTTGCAGATATCAAGATTCTGGAGCTAGTAGTTAACTCGGCACAGCGGGGAGGTGACGAGCGAAGCGGATTGTCATCTATGTGGTATTCATGAAATAGGGGTAATGCTGTTATGATACCGATAATTGTTAGCTACATATGTAGTATTCATTCTATAGGAGGCTAGCCGCAATTATATAAGTGCCAGATTACGGGCACATTCTTAGATTTTATACCTCTCCAACCTCGTAGTAGTGTAGGTGGTGTATCCTATGATGCATTGACATTGTATTGATTATCTTACTCTAGTCTACTCCAAGTCTAATGATCGGACGAGTAGGACTGCTAGGTCTCAAGATATCCTAATAACTTCTAACTCGCCCTTTTCGTCACCCTCGAGCTCCAAAAATCCGCCCATCTCTAATTTCTTCTTCCACTTCGCGCTCTCGTACCTTGCTAAAATTATTGTCATACGTAATATAGTCTGATGGCTGGAGCTGTGCTCAACCGCCTCCGGGTCGAGCGCTGTAAATGTCCATCTCCCAAAGGCCCAGTTTAAAATGTATCTGCCTAGATGATCTGACGGTGTTATTGGTGCTGCGGACTCGTCTTCGCCGGAGCTCCGGACTATTGAGGATGCTGTTAGTACAGACTTGATCCGATATACTTCGTCCTTGGGCGTCGAGTTTAATAGAGCCATTAGCTTTGTCGCATTGACAGCGCTGCCTGTCTTCCCGGAGAGGGTGATTGACAAGACTTCGACCTCGCTCTGGTGACTATGGCCATCGTCGTGGTCTTTGTCGTGATTATGTGAATGATCACTACCCTTCGCCGCCGGCTCTTCCGTCAGTGTCCTCGCCAACCCACCGTCAATACCAAATATGACATCAACAGCAACCCGACCCTTATCGCTCTTTACCCACGCAACATCAACCTCAAGGTCACCCACCCGATCGAGACATTCGTCAAACCTGCGCTCATCGCACGTCTCCCACTTATTAAAGACAATCAGATCTGTATACCGCGCCTGTATGCGCGCCGTGTAACTAGTATCCTCATATCCACCCCAATTCTCAACATCAATCACGCTAACCACGCCATCAAGCACATACTGACCCCCTATCTCGCGCGCCAGCCGATTCACCTCAATAGCAAGCGTAGCCGGGAACGCGGACCCGGAAGTCTCGATGACGATGCGGTCGGGGTGGACTGTGTCGCGCAGCTCGGCTAGCGCGGGGCTTAATTGTCCGACAAGGTTGCAGCATATACACCCGTTCAACAACTCCTGGACACCGGAGATAGCGCTCGAAGATGCTAACTGCGAGTCGATGGCTACGTCACCGAATTCGTTTTTTAGTAGGGCGAGGCGGTAGGCGGGGTTAGCGGCGCGGAGCTGCGGGATTAGGTTCAGTAGGAGGGTTGTCTTGCCCGACCCCAGGAAGCCTGTTATGATGGTTATGGGAATCGGGGCCATTCCCGCGGGTGCGATGGGATGGGGATGGTGGATTAAAAAGGTAATGGGAAGACAAAAGATAGAAATATAAATACGTCTTGGAGTGTTGTGGGGCAGGAGGGGTCCATTAGCTATTAATAGCGCGAATTTAAGCTCAAGCTAAGGGGGATTGATGTACATGGCGCATATACTACATTAGTAAAATACTACCCCTGATTACATATACATAGCTTGTTGGGTAAGTGCAATTACCTTTCATACTGCGAGAAGGTGTTACGGAACTAGATAGCGAGATATTAGGAAATTACTGAGCTTTACCCAGTATTAGGGAACTTTACACAATCAACATCATTTCTACCTTCAGGTGTATCAATTAACCAGCATCGCATTAAGATAGACGTCGCTAACTGCTAAAGTAATCCCTATCAACTACCTACAATTAGGCAGCCCGGTTTGGAAAGCTTTCGTCTGCTGGATATACAACGGCAAGTAGTCTTGTGTTGTGAATTTTACGTCGATGTAGTACGAGACATCGCTAGAGCTATAGTTAGAGCCGAGGATAGCAAGAAGATCACTCTCGATGCTATGTAATAGGAGTCAGTTTAAATTAAACCTCCCAACCCAGATCATATAACTGTAGAAACTTACAAATCAACAAACACGACATCAACAACATCTGCCGTCTGGTTGTCACTAAATCCAGCTATGCCTTGGAAAAAATCGGGAATTTCGTAGTGCGAGATTTCGGAATGCACAGTGTCGTCGCCATCAGTGCCAAAGTCGTCGTTAGTCGTATAGCCGGCGGTCAAGTCGACAACTTGACGCCTCATAATCCTGGGAGATTCGTGATTGAATGCACGACGCTCTTCGCTCCTAAGTTCGGTGAAGTGGACAGGGATAGGGTCGACGCAGATGTCGCGCTCAATGGGCACAATACCAACGTTACGCTTCCGACTGGCACCAGCATTGTTAAGTGACTCAGTTAAGTTTCTAGCCAGGGCGTAGGGCACTTCTGGGATATACAAGAAAATGTCACGGAACGGCGAGACGATGAACTGATCGTCATAAGTGAAAGGCCCTTTGTACATGTCGAACCGAACGCTTCCCGTATTGGCGATGATATATCGCGGTATATCTTTACGCGATTCGTTCACGACACCCCCGGCTAGCGCATCAGACAGCAGAGGAAAGATATTGCCCGAGGCATTAAATGGTGCGCACGTCATGCAATAGTCCTAATCATGCGAGAACGTTAGCCGACATGCGTGTCGTGTAATCCTACGCTCAAATAGGGACCAACATTTCCAAATTCACACCCCACGAGGACAATTAGTCTCTAGCATTGGATGCCAGGGGGACGGGGATCGGTGGCGACTGACCTGAGGAACACATCCATACACATTGGTGAGGTTAAGCTGCTTCCTGTCCTTCATAATATTCTCTGTAACGGCTAAGCCGCCATGAGAGTCGAGGCTTTTATTATACCGCGTCGCGGCATGGAACTCGAAAGTTCGACGATTCCAATCAAGGTAGCGACGGGAGTATACGAACGGAGAAGTAGAATTCTGCGTTACTTTGCGAGTTGGGTTAGGGGTACCAGCAGGGCCATTGTTCTTACCGTTAAATCCTGACATCGAGAGCCAGCCAAGTGTTTCGCAATATCGGCCTAGGAGAAGCATGAGAGTTTGATCAAGAATAGGCATAGTTTACCTACCTGATTCGAGCGCCGTGCTACTACTATCGTAGATAGCAAAATCCCGAATATGACTATGCCCTCCTATATCGCCGTTAGTGATGAATCTACCTCCCCTTGGATAAAATACAAACCAATAAACTGAATAGGGGTATCTGAATGCACTGCACGAATCGCATCAAAGACGATAGGGAAAGTGCTCGCTTTATCAGTCGGTCGGGCAGGGTTATGGCCTAGAACGACGAAGATATCCACGGGCTCCGGGGAATGAAGGGCATCTAGAAACCATTTCTGCGTAACCATGGTCTTTGCAGGGATGACTTTAGAGACATTCGTGTTACCTGCCAGAGGTTAGGATCATGCTTCGCGACGGCTAGGTTATATATAATTGTGGTGTCTACTCACTAATAAAGTCGAATAACACGCCAAAGGCCATAATTCGAAGCCCATGCTTGGTAGTGAAGTATCGGTGCGTGTTGCCGATATACTGCCACTCCTTCGTCTGCCGATTGAGTATCTGAACGTTGGACGTGAGATACTTCTCACCCCAATACGTCGATATCTCGTCCAAAGCCTGGTAGGCAACGTCGGCGAGATATAATTCGTGGTTGCCAATAGCTAGCAAGTCATACTGGACCTTGTCGAATACCTTCATCGAAACCTCGCCGTCCGGCGTGGTAGCGTCACTCAACCCAGCCCCGTCATGTAGATCACCTAGACGTCACATAAGTATATTACGGATCGGCAAGACGTTGAGGTTAACTAACCGGTGTCTACTAGAAGTAGATCAACACCCATGTCAACGGCTTGGTGCTTGAAGCGAGTCGAGAAGGAGACGAAATCGCCCCAATCAGCGCCATAGTTGGCTTCCTTAAGGTGACCCTGCTAAAGCATTAGTTGCTATTGAGGGAGTTAAGGAGGTTAAAAATGTTACGTACCTCTAACCATCCGTGAGTATCGGTCTTCCAGATTGACCATTAGCGACGCTGATTTTTCTAGCTTATCAAACATGCAAGATGTACTCACGGTATGTAAGAAGTTAAGTTGTCCCCACTAGAGCATCTTGAATTAGCATTCCGCGTTTACGTTTTTAGTTATTTCTACTATAGGCAAAATACTAACCTCTAGAGCCCTCGAAGGTCCGTAGGTAGCATTTATCGCATCGGGCTGCATACGCTTCACATGTCGGACATGCTCAACGACGTGACCTACCGAGCCTGAACAACCGGAGCATGCCACAGCATTACGGACGAGATCCAGGACCCCTAGTATAACGGCCGAGTTGACGGAACGCATCTTGGAAAGTCGGCAGTACAACTATTAAAGGGTGTTTCGAGGTCTTTCTTGGCGATCAAGAATAGAACAGCCAAGCAAGATCTTATATCCCGAGGAGTCGGGTAAGACATGGGAATTTAAATACAATTCGGATTACGCTTGCCGGCTTACTTACATGCATGCATAGGTTAGATAGTATGTGTACACTAAATGCAGGGGAGGATGTAAGCTATAGATGCACTACTACGTTACGGAATTCACCGAGATTACACCACGAACGCCTCTTATCACCACCGTACAGCCAGAGCAATTGGAAGCAGCTAAACATCGCACTTGGTAGTAGACGGCCTTCCTAATAGAGTAGGCGGCTAACAGATCATTGAATGCGCCTATGTTTGTATATACCATTAATCACTAACCGCTAATCTCCAGCCTCTCAGTCCCAGCCCCTCTGGCTTCTACAGCTCAACTTCGACAACGTGTCTCGTCGCCCCCATCATATCTTGTCGTGGTGTTCCCGGGCGCGTCCTCTCGCCGTCCGTAGGCTCCACCACTCCCATCTGCCGGGCAGCATCTCCCGCGCAGAGCGTGCCTTCTACCCTGCGAGATCTCGCCCGGTATGCATTGCTAGGAGAGTCGTCCTCGAGATAGAACTCCAGCCTTTCCGGTCTCTGGTCTAGCCGGAGTTTGCTATTGATATCATACTCAATATTTCTTAGCGCTTGGGCGGCACCAGCGTTGTCTACTGTACCGAGTATGTAGAGTGATACGACCGTCCACGCTCGTGAAGTGCCATTTACGTAGTCTCCCACACTAATACCGAAAGCGGAGAAAACCCGGTTTCCCCGGCAGATATGCTCTTCCAAAAGATCGTGTAGGTTATCCATTATTGATAGTACATGGCCTGAAATTGACGTGTTTGGGTACATTTATGAGGGGGTTTTTTATAGGAGTTTTGATAATTCTAGTGCAAGCCGGCGCATGGTTATAAAGAAAACGAAGCTTAGGAACTTGGGACCCGTGTTGCGAGTCACGCCTGCGTAACTAGTATAATTGAGATGGCTATAATAGATGAGCAATCAGACGTTTTGTTTGAATCTGAAGAACTTACCAAGTCAATGCTCTCGGCACTAGGTACTACACAAAGCAGTTATTCAGACGACTTACACTAAGGTGTTTAATACAAAGAGATAGTTCGAGCCGTGGATAGACAAATTTGGTAAACCACCTACGCAAACTTAATAAACGCCCTTTAAAATGTTCTATGAATCATTTGCGTTTATAGTATTCTTGGAAGCGAATTGTGAGTTAAGAGTTGATTGTAGAGGCTACTAATAACGATCATATAAGAGGAAAGCAAGGACCATAAAATGAACGAGATTATCGAGTATATTATAAGCATATCCGATTCACTAGAAAGGCAATCACGGACAAAGGATTGTCAAGAACGGTTCAAATATGATAGATTGTTGGAAACACCAAGTAAACCAAACCAGCAATTGATTGTTACGAACCCCTAGATTTACCCTGAAACCCCTCCCTGATGTTATATGACGATCCCAAAAGTAACAGTAGATGAAGAAATACCCGAGCCGTAAACCATAACCCATAAACCATATCCAAGAAATATAAGCCCAAATTTTACCCCGACGTCCAGAGACCATAGAACAACATAAATGAATTATAAGAGGATGAAATGTCCGGCCACGAAAACAAGTCCTGTGACAACGGCGAAAGCGTTCTTGAATGATGATGCGCCGGAGACGATGTAGGGAGGAGTGGTAGTGGTGCCGTTGTTACCTGAGCCGGGGCAGCTGGGTCCGGCGCACGGGATGATGGGCTTGGGGTTGGAGCTAGGGCATCCGGGTCCAGCACAAGGAACCGGGACTGGCTTGGGACCAGTGCCGGGGCACGGGCCGGGACCAGCGCAAGAGATGGAGCCTGGGCCTTCTGGGGCAGGACATCCAGGGCCAGAGCAAGGAACGGGGCCGGAGCCAGTGCCAGTGCTTGGACATTCGGGACCGTGGCATGGAGTAGAGCCCGGGTTGCCGCCAGGAGTGTATTCTGAGCCTGGGTGAGGACACCCAGGTCCAAAACATGGCATGGGGTTTGAGTCTGGGCAGCCGGGACCGGCACATGGGACTGGAACCGGCTTGGGACCGGTGCCAGGGCAAGGCCCAGGACCAGAGCATGACCCGGGGCCAGCGGGCATGGGATGAGCAGGTATAGGATGAGCGGGAACTTTGGTCGGGTAAGCACCCGGGTTGCCCATAGGGTAACCAGCTGGCGTAGCCGTGATGGTAGCAGTAACACCGTTGCCGGTGATGCCGACGGTGGGATACCCAGTGGGCTGAACACCCGGGCAAGTGATTTCGATGGTGGTGGCAGGGTGGCAGACTGGGCAAGACACCGTGGTCACGACGAATCCAGGAGGGATAACCGAGGGAACATAGTCGCTAGGCTTGCCAGTGCAAGTCTCGGTGACGGTATAAGTAGCCATCCACTGGCCGGTCTCACAAGCTGCCGGCATGACAGTCTCATAGACGGTCGTGTAGTGGGTTTGGGTCACAGGCGACAGAGTAGTCTTGGTGACTGGAGTCAAGACGGGGGTCAATGCAGTCGAAGTGCAAGACAGGAACTTGGCAGTGTTGGTAACGTTGAAGTAAGGCATCTTGGCGGTTAGTGGTGATTATTGACTGTTGTCTATAAGAACGAGTGTGTTATAGTTGGTGTGAAATGAATGTGGTAGCCAAGATGGCAGATAATGAATGACTGAGTGAGTAGGAAAGAGTGACTATAGTGAATGAATGGCTGATGATGCTGATGATGCTTCCAAAAGATTTCCTGATAGACAGGATACTTGGACATTTTTATAAGCGATAGCCATAGCTAGCATCACGAACTTACACGCGCGTTGAATAGTAGACATATTTTGCGCTTAGAACCATAACAATATTGTAATTACTATTAAGACTGATCTACAGGTAGAAGAATGGTTCAGAATTGCAAGGCATTCCTTTCTACTCAATCACAGCCCTGGCTCTGACAGGAACTTAGTAGATGGATAAGCAATGTTGAGACATTCAGCTGAGACTTGCCATGCTCGCTCGAGTCACTCATTTCAAGTCACCTACGTACAAAATCAACGGCAAGAATTAAGGCGCTCAATACACGATGCTCAACTCAATGTTTAATGCTCATCTACGTCGCAATTGGCACGCAAGCCCGGAATGCAATCGTGCATGTCCCCTCGGTTTTTCGACATCTCCCGCACACAGTCCGAAGACGTTCGGGAGACTTCCTAATAAGGAGTTTAATCTCCAGAGTGATTTCTCAAGGTTGAGAATGGCAACTCGTCACTGTGAATATCGAAATGACGGTCGTGGCTACTCTGTGAATACTTTTTGATCTAAGGAAGAAAAAGAAGAAAAGGAAAGCGAATTTTCGGACTGCGAAAAATTTATTTATTGGTGTATTAAGTGGGGCTAATTGGCTGCACCGCTGCAGTAGTGCTGCCTCTGCACCTAAACTTTTAGGGTTAGTAATATATTCTACCCAGTTATTGCGATAACGATTGAATAAATAATTATATGAATTAAAGAAGCTACCTATCTTCGGGACCCACCACGCATCGAAATATGTGGGAGGTTGTCTCGCGCCTCATTCTGCGTCAACCAAACCAACTGATGTCTTCAAGATAAATTTGCATCTATACATACTAAAAATGCCAGCAGACGACTACGTATCGGCAGCCGGGGCTGGTGCCCTCAAACTAAAAGGTGGGAAGATACAGAAGAATAAGAAAAAGAAGAAGACCAAAGCCCCAACCCTCGAGCGATCCCTCACTCCGGGAGATAGCTCTACCTCCAAGCCCAAGGATGTCGAGGATCCCCAACAGCGCGATAGTAAAGATGCGGATGAAGGCGGCGACGGTGACGTAGTCGAACAGAAGACCGAAGCCGAGCGCCGGTACGAGGAAGCTAACAGAAAAAAGGTATGTCCTGCTCACATCTATGGCAAACGATAGGTAATGACTTAATACTAACATTGGTTTCGTTACTAGATGTTGAAGATGCTCGAGGATCCAAAAGTAGCTTCCGAGTTCCGAAAGACGCACAAAGAGAGAGTAGAAGGCTTGAATACCTATCTCTCTAAGCTTAGCGAGCACCACGACATGCCTAAGATTGGACCAGGATAATCTATACCTTTCGGACCGTCTACCCTGAGGTTAACCCTACCTAAGTTATTAATAACCTTGCTCGAGCCTCACTACTAGTTTACCCGGTACTTGATTTGATATTCACGGAATGACTTCACGAAATGACTACTATTATTATTGTATAGAATATCTCTGTTACGACTCGGATTATTAGGTGTCCTCCTTTGACCTCCTGTGTACATACAATACATACATACATATTTACATACATATCGCGTATCCAAAACGAAGATGCAAAGATACTAAAATTAATGAATTAATCTGCAGACAATCTCGTGATATTCGTCAACAGTTGCTAGACTTTGCTTTGACTCTACGAGCTCTGAGCCGACCCTTTTTCTATGCCAAATATTTCTCTCTTTTTTCCCTTTGCCTCCTGGTTCTGAATGAATGTAGATGCCGTCAAGTTTCCATGTATGCAGATGCCGGCGCCGGTACTAAATATGCTTCGCTCAGATGATGATGATGATGATGATAATGATGCTGTTGCTAACGCCAAATTTCAAGATGAGATGAAAGGAAGGTGATGGTTCGGATCACGATGGAGCTTATGCGAGAAATGCTCCGCCGACAACGGCGCCAATGATAACTTCCACCACTGGCCTCCTGGCAGGCAGCATGGCAGGGCCGGATTGCAGGCTTCCCTCGGCTTCTGAGGTCTGGCTTGCTTCTTCGGGTGCACCTGGAGTGACTACCTCAACGGATGTGATTGTTGTCTATAGAGTTCACGAGTTAGTGATTTACTCTCTTTTGAAATGACTACAAGACTACTTGGTGCTTAAGGTATAACCCAAGCGTATACTGCTACACCGCTAGAGGTATATCAAAGGCGTAAGCAGGAGTAGGATGGATAATAAGACATACCTTAGCGCCTCCGGGAAGCGTCGATGTGAACGTAGATGTTCTGGGTGGCCTTGTAGTGCTAGGAGTAGATGCGCTTGTCGCTGTTGTTAAGGTTGTGTCTATATACTAGTTAGCCTAATACCCTTATGCTTAAAATAGATACTAGGTTAGTACGTACCAGGAGTGCTCGTCGTCTCAGCAGAAGACTCCGAGGTAGCTGATGATGCCGTTGTTGGCTCGTCGGTGGTTGATGTTGATGTTGATGTTGTTGTTGTGGTAGGCACATCAGACGTAGTAGTCGGCACATCCGAAGTCGACTCCGTAGTTGAATCCGAAGCCGTAGTCGTAGGCGTATCCACAGAGGTGGAAGCGGAGGTTTCTTCTTCCGCTGTGGTGGTTTCACTCGTAGGGACCGCAGAGCTAGATTCCACGGACGTAGTAGTCGTGGTGATGGTCTCGTTTCCAGATTGCCTCTTTGCAAGCTGGACGATAGATGTTGCTAATTCCGGGTCACTCGCGTGGATTGCCTCCATAGCCGAGTGGTCAGAGTCATAGACACCATGCTTGTAGGTGCCAGGGAAGTAAGCATGGAGAAACTCGTGAATAGCACGGGGAGAAGCCGAGCTCAACAACCGCGAGAAAGTCGAGTCGTCACGGAGAACAACATGCTCAGTCTCGCTTTCGACCTTATCTTCACCGGAAGGCTTTTGGTGCAAGACGGCACTAGCTAAGCCGGCCGTGACAAGCAGGCCTAGGAACAGAGTGAGGAAGAAGTGGCGAGGTGAAGGCATCTTTTCCACCACACTATGTCGAATACAGCGTCTAGGTTGGGTTGTTGTATATATTGCCTGCTGTTCACCTAGGAGACCCTTTTCGGAGAGAGAAGTCATATTGGAAAAAGAACAATGTTGTTGATTGGTACGACCGTTTTTATGGTAAGCCCGACTGGATCAGTTTCCGAGAAGCGAGAGAGCTAATGCAGACTATTGCAGAAAGACGCTTGGGAAGTGGGCGGCAAGATTCCCGAGGCGACGACTACTGCAAAAAATACGGTACTCGGTACGCAGCTCTATGGGGTTCTATTGCATTTACCTAAATAATGTAGAGTAAAGCCCCGTATTAGAGTTGCACAAAAAAGAAGCAAAGCTGGCAGAAGGGGTCGACGATATTTCCGAGAGAGAGAAGTGTGAAGACCCAAAACCAAAAGACCGAAACCAAGTAGCCTATCCAAAGTACACAAGTTCGTATATGATCCCTGGATAGCGTGGCTTTGACGTGTACCGATTTGCCGGATGCTGTGGAAACCAGGAAGGCAAAAAACAGGGTCGTTGTGATTTGTTCTTTATTCAATGGAGATAGTTTTGACCCAGCGCTGCGAGCGCCGATAACATTATGTACGTTTGTTATGTAGAGTGTATGTATAAATGTACCTACTACCTAGTGTAAGATATCGTGGCTGATGGCTTAATCCTCGAAAACTGGTGGAGCATACTGTAGCGAAAATATATCTGACACACTGTACGATGTAAGGAGGCGACTGAGTAAATTCATACACTACACTACATATAGAGCTTGACCTGAGGCAAAGGATTTTCTCATTACATATAGAAGGAACCCTTCAGTATGTATTAAATCTAATACCAACCTCTAAACACCAGTCTTCAAGTACAAACCATCTCAGACTATCTCAGACTTGCAGTCTTGAAAAAGGCTTGGAAGTTCCGAATAAGAGAGTCCCTCGTAGACAAGTTGTTAGAATTGTTCGTTGTATGCACTGTCCATACTTTCGTACGATCGAGATTGTCTTGGCGCTGCGTAGGCTGAGTCGAAACCCATACTGTGGTCATGGTGACGTCGCTTTCTGTTGAGAATACGAGGTTTCCGCTGTTTCGTCTAACACCCCACTTCAAGCTCCTCTTTCTCCTACATAGTCGTATTCGGCGCTGACTGGTGAGCTAACCCGCGTGGCGCCGTGTATTCTGAATCCGGGAAGATCCAGGCGGCGAGAAGGAGACTGCTGTTTCAGAACAAAGAGAGCGAATAAAATTGGCATTGAATTGATTTGCTATATATAGTACCCTGGTAAGATATACATACATAATCCCTGATCCTAGCCAATCACGGGATAAATACGTACACGTACAGCCCAGTAGACTTCAACTTGTCTTAAAGTCAGCCGTAACATATTTACTGATTCGCTAACTTTGACATGATGGGTTTTGACTTATCGATTTACCTCTCCTCTGCCATGAATTTATTCGTCTGGCCTGTCCTAAAACGTGATATTTAGTCAAAATGTCTCGAACTAAATTTTATCATGTCTTACCTTTGATACATACATGCATGTTAGCCGCAGCCGCCACTTCGCCCAGTCAGACCTTACGCGATTGGAGACCAGCGGCTACAGGGCTGAACGCTTGGCACAGTGTTGCCGCACGTATGTACACTAGAAGATGATTTATATACGACCCGACGATACCTCATTGACATCTCATGTAAACTACAGCTATACGATCATACTACAATCGTGAACACATATACTCTACCACCAATCGATCGCCGACAATTATAATAAATGTTTGTAATATTAAAAGGCTAACCTACCCCGACCAAGTAATATACAGTACAACCTCCGTGATATAGATCCGCGTCTCGGGATTACCCGGAGGTCCGGATAACTACGTTCTTACGGTTTGAAAGAGTTTCGGAGCCGTGCCCATGTATGGCAGGTCCGAGAGACATTAGATCATTATAATCCTAATAGTTAAGAGTGGGTATAGTAATTACTCCAGATGGATATCTAATAGCATCACCACATACATAACGAACAAGCAGTGGGGAAACAGCATTGTTCATGCATGGGGAAGCGTCGATCTAACCAAAGGTTGATTCCATGGATTAGATATTTATGCGGTACCTAGTAGGGTGACATTTTATATTCGCAATAATCAATGCTTATGCCCTGAGACGCGAGCGTCCTACAACACACACACTAGTGTACTCATATCAATAAATCAAGGCCTTAAAATGACTCAAAATCTACTATTTTGGTAATGGTGTAAAATATTTAGTCAATCAAACTTAGGTGAGCAATATACTGTAGCACATTCGCATACGAGGACATAGCTTTTCAGTAGTATACCTAGAGCAGCAAGTCTTTACATACATTAGTGACTCGCATAAGGGAGCTATCCACTAACCAATAATTATGAATCGGTAAGTTAACTTATATTATCATTCCGCGCGTTTAGTATAGCCGCTCAAATATATAGAACAGAAACAGAGAAATTAATAGTACCCGAATCTAAATACAATCATACTTGGGTCTTCATGGGCTAGTTTACTGGTCTTCGGATCGTTGCGCAGGATGTAATTTATTCCATAAAGGAGTTCTTTCCCGAACCATAAACCTTTCTAGTCGATCCAATCTTCCTCGGTGGCATTCTCTATGTCAAAATGCCAGACGAGTCTCGCGATAACGATCTTCATTTCGAAATATGCAAGGTTATGTCTTGCGTAGTTACGAGGTCCAAATGAAAACGGCTGAAAGGCCTCTCTTATCGTCGTTGAACCGAGGATCCTCGCCTGCCTAACGCTCGGTGATGAAGGAATCAAGTTGTGCCCGGTTTCGGGCACTCCTCGAAGCAGTGTATATAGGGATACCGACGGCTATGCCCTCGGGGAGGTGCTCGTCATTAATGATAGCGCCTCCAGGCGGCACAGTCAGCCAATGAGGTTGGGGGGATGGTAGGTAAATCCATAGGGTTTCTTCTATACACGCAAGGAGATATTTACATTGGCTAGCCTACATCGTGGTGATCTTGTTGGGGCTTTGAGGGGTTCTCCAGATCTCATTCTTCAATATCTCGTACACTCGGGGGTTCTTTGTGAGTAGATAAGTGAGACCTAATATGGATATTATTAGTATGTATCCTGTTTCGAGTCTCGAGTCTCGAGGCACTCGATCTCACCTGTTAACAAGGTTACCGTCGTCTCATTTTCAGCTTTAATAAGTATACTTGCATTGCCTGCGAGTTGCCCGAGAGTTCGTCGGGGGAGATCCTGACTACTGGTCCGGATTTTTCATGAAATTCTAAGAAAGTAGTATGTGTGATGCCTCTTGTATAACAGAGGGCAAGCTACCACGGAGTCGCTGAGGTTATCAGGGGGCCGGGGTATTTATATAGGGGGTGGAAGTAGATATGGTATATTCACGAACGCCGAGAGACAGGATAGTAGAAGCTACTGCTTCCGAAATGACCATCTCGATACGTTACCAATGCTTGTCCGATTAGAGGAGCATATAGAATGGTTAAAGACCTTAAACGCTAAGCTTTGATGATTATGAGTTATGAATAGCTCAATGTTGGAGACGGTTAATTTATGGATGAGTGTCTAGGGGACTTGCATTTAAAATTCTATGTCCACAAGTGCTAACAAGTTACACAGTTGATTTAGTACAGTGGTATATCTAACCACATTGTATTTAGAGCGAGGTTATATGGGGAGGCCATAAGGTTATCCAACTAATTATACTTCTCGAAGACAAGTACAACATATTGTGTAGCTCGCTGGCGCTAGGATATATCGGTTTGAAATTAAGCTTTGATCAACTTGATACTTGACTCTCTGTTAGATTCACTAACTATTAAGATATTTAGATGGGTTATAGTCATTCCATAATGCAATGGAATTGATTTTAGGTTTCTCGATTCCATCCTTATAATAGGCAATTTGCGGTAGTGTTGCTTGATTTATTTGCTTTGATTAAGATGATGGGTTTAGGTATAATTGGTAGTTAGGCCAAGTACCTAGGTATACTTATATAGGGAGCTCCACCAGCCACACAATTATGTAATAGCCCTATTATATTACGTGTATGTACATAATTGTTTAGATGCATAAAGTGTAGAACAGCATCATGCAAGAGTATAAGGTACTTTGTAGGTATCTTTTAATGTTGATTACGACGCGAACAGAAAAGACATGTGAATACCTAGTTAATATACTATGTACATGTGCCAGAAAGGATAAGACCCACCAATCGCGCCAGTCGTTTAATGGATCGTTTAATGGAACATCGTAGCTTACCTAGGTAAGTACTTCCAAGGTTCAATGTCAGAACTCTTTTTTAAAGATCTTTAAAAGTTGTTAGGTAACCCCCTCCCCATCGTAGATCTTTACAACTTTATCCCCACGATACAATTGTTGTCACCACCGACCTGCACCCTCATACCCTCGCATAACTTATTCCCGGAACATGACGCAAAGAAGTTCTGGCTGGGACTGAATGAATTGCCTCCGCGTTGCGCGCCTAAGGTGTGCCTATCGACTAACCGGGTCTCGATAATGCCTGAGCACCTCGACCCGCCTCCACAAGATGCTTTGAGACTCCTCTCACGATCTCCACATCCTTACCATCGCCAGCATTCTGAGCTGCTGGAACCATCCGACCGCTTGACATATGCAACCTTAGGAGGAGACCGACCTAATGCACAATCTGTCTCTTCCGGCGTCTCAAGAGAAATTACACCAAGTAGCGACAGCGGCACCGAGGCCGATGATGAACACTTCCTCAAAGGCCTACCAGCGCCGAGAAGGTCGCGAAAGGGTTTACGAGGGCGCAATGAAGTTTTATCGGGTACCTCGACCCCGATACCATCTCCCGCTGTCCTTGAGGAAGAAGGGAGACGAATATCCCATAATATGAAGAAGGATGAGTCTATAGGCAAAAGACCTCAAAGTCAGACAGACAGGGCGCGGAGGAGGAAGGAGATTGTCCGTCGCTCTACTGAATTGCTGCTCATCGGATTCCTTGGTGTTGTGGTTTGCACAAATACCTATGTCCAACCCATACTTCGTAGATGGAATCGAGGTGCGCTTTTCTCCCTCTTTTTTTGTATAGCTAAGTTGGTAATTAGAAAAATACTAATGTAAATCTAGAGCTCTATGTATGGATAGGGATATCAGTCGCTCTGGCGTTACTTTATCCCTTGAGACTCGTGGTATGGGCTTACTGGCACCGGACGCCTTCAAAGAAAATCCCGATATCTATACCATCATCTTTCGATCCAGCACCATTATTATATCCATCGGCCATCACCGTCTTTGTCTCGCTACTTCTCGCCGTCGATAACGAGGTCATAATTCTACCCAGCATAATACTCGCAATATGTTCCTTACCGCCCACGTTGCTTCCCACCTTGTCCAGTGTTGGTCCAGGATGCGATTCCTTGCACTGGGCACTCTCGTGCGCACCTCTACTCCTAAAAGAAGCTTCGTCGCTTAATACCGTACAGTCGAATGCTAAGGGAACTGAGTTCTCAGCATATATTTCGCTCGAAACTGCAACACTATTATACCCATTACATCAGAGCCTCTGCTCAATCTTGCGTACTTTAACTACAACCAGTCTTCTTACAGCAGAGCTGCAATTATTGTCGATCTCGCTCATCAATCTCCTATTTCTCGCATCTTCACCACAGGCGGTAATCTTAAAATCACTGCTCTGGATTGGAGGTCTTGATATCCTTGTTTTGTGTGGTCAACCCATCAAATGGGGCATCTCTTTAGCTCGTGTACCTAAATGGCGCTTTAAGAGAGCGCCTAGTTCTTCCAAGCCGACGTCTTCTTTTTTTTCAAGCATCATGCCATGGAGGCGAGTAAGACACGATCTGTTCCATGCGCCAGTAGATAGCTCATCCTGCAGTTCCTGCGAAGCGTTCGATGGCCCCGAAGACAGCGATGATCCGGCATCTACGGCAGCTGGAGGGCCTACACGTGTAAAAACCATGTTTGATGGCGTTGGTCCTACTGGGATCGAAGAAAGCTCACTTTCTGCTATCAATATGGGCCAAAAGCTCCTGGCCAATACTATAGATACAAAACCTGGATCAACGCCACTTCGCCGACACACTCTACCCGGCACGGATAATGTACCGCGGAAATCTCACACACATACCCCGTCCGGCCGAAGGAAGCGAACCGCTTCCCGCTCCGTCCGTGCTTTCTTCTTGCTTACGCAAAAGCAGGCCACAACTAGGAAATGGATTTATGCTGCATACGTTTATATCTGCATCATTGGTGCTGTATTTCTTCCTCTTCCCTTTGTCGGCGTTAAGACCGTTATCGCGGATGACGCACTTCGTGGCCATGAGCCTGTAGGATGGGCTCTGGGGTATTTGTTCGGAGATCTGCCACAATTTAGGTGGGAAGTTGTCAGTCGGAATCTAGAGCGATGGATATGTCTCCCTCTAAGGCCATCTGATGAATTTGAGCATCTTTCGATGGGGTGGGTCAATGACCTCCGTCAGCTGTATGTTGGTCAGGCTAATACGCGCCTTTTATTGAGCACGTATTTCGTGGGTGTCATCGCGGTTGGATTAATAGTCGTGTTTCGCCTATCGCCTATATACGAGGTAGATACGCGGCGAAAGGTTTTCCATTTCATGATGGTCGCCATGTTCCTACCGGCTACTTACATAGATCCTACGTTTGCGGCCTTGGCACTATCCGTCGTTCTCGCTCTCTTCCTTCTGCTCGATCTCCTCCGCGCGAGCCAGCTTCCCCCGCTGTCAAAGCCGCTGGCTTTTTTCCTTGCCCCGTACGTCGATGGACGAGATCTTCGAGGCCCAGTTGTTATCTCGCATATATTCCTTCTTATCGGATGCGCGATTCCTCTGTGGCTGTCACTAGGTTCGCTCTCTCGTGTTGGTTCTGGATGCCTCGATAGCTGGGAGGTGCCTACGAGAGAAATTAGCATGGTATCGGGTGTCGTATGCGTGGGGCTAGGCGATGCAGCCGCTTCTTTGATCGGAAGACGTTATGGACAGCGGAAATGGCTGTGGGGTGGTGGTAAGAGTCTCGAGGGGAGTGTAGCTTTTGCGTTTGCTGTCTTCGCGGGACTTGCTGCAGTCCGTCTGTGGCTACGCATCGGCGGATGGCCTCAGACGATCGGCAACTCCGATACATGGAGCGCTGCCGCCCAGAAAATGGGGATATGCGCCGCCACCGCCAGTCTCACAGAGGCGGTTTTGACTGGCGGCAACGATAACGTGGTGGTACCTGTGGTCCTGTGGACATGTGTAAAAGGGTTTGGTATTTAGATTACCACTGGGGGATAGGGGTGGGATGGATGAATGGTTGAGAGTTCGGCGTCCGGTCAGCAAATTCATCAGCATTTACGAGGCCTTCTAAAAGGGGATCAGAAGGCATAAATTGGCGGCCCGGCTTATAGACCAAGATATACCCGCCGGGTTCAGTCGGCGTTTATTAATGTTGTAACGTATATATATCGTTGCATAATGAGTGAAGAAAAAGAGGGATGAACCAAGGCCAATCGATCTGATATCAATTGGTGGTGAATTAAGCCATATTGCAATGTGGTTGGCTAGGAAACGTAGATAATGAGTTATGTATATTCAAATGATATTGCCCCTTGACGAGGCTATCATATAGGATACAGTTCTTTGTTTTCGTGCTAGCTAAGTGTCTAAACCCGCAATAATAGGGGCTAACAACCGGCATCCAGCTGATACTTACCTCAGCTTGACTTATTTCTCAAGCTCACCGCAGACGATGATCTAATCTCCTATACCTATACATTAAGCCACAAATTTTGGGGAAACCGGGAATATCCGTAAGTGTCTCGACACCCTCCAATTTCTAATATCCCATATGGAACAAAGGCAAAACACCTAGTAGCATATTCGCCTTAGGGAAGTAATGCAAGTATGTTCGAATCTATTTGCGGGCGACTTCCCCTTAACCCGACTCAAGTTCTACTCGGGCCGTGCCGTATAATAAGGGGCGTTGAGTCATATCTTGTATAGCGGTACCCGAGGGTTTTTCTCTGGTGAATGGTCAACTAGCCAATGCTGACGCCAACCAGCTGAGATAACATCATGGGTAGGAGGGCATGGAAGATTATAAGAAAAACGTGGGACAGGTACTCTTGACGATCCATGCGCTATGGATGCGCCCTTTTTGTACTTATGTACATAGTCCTTAGACGCAAATAGCCTCATCGTCATCATCCAGCCCCTGATACCACCCAAAGACAGGCATCCTTGCCCTAGAAAGAGCGAGCTGCGGCAGCTCTAAGACTTGCCAATTAACGTTCTTATAAGCCACTTACTACGTAAAATATCCAGCAGCAGCATAGGAGTTTACGCCTTAACCTGCCTCTGAGTGTGTTTAGTTAAGGGTTAGTCCCTTTGAATACATTTGCTGCAGCCGCGCGTGTCTTGGGCAATAGGGGATATTCTTATGTTATTACGTTTTGTCCATAACTCCCATATTAGGGCACCGGATCACACTGTTCCAAATATTTCACATTTCTATATATGCTACTATGGCTAGCTAAGGCATCGGTGACGGTGCCGGCCTAGGCATACCCCTTATAGATGATTACTTGGTGGCTGATGCTGGTTCTGGAGGGGTGATTTTCACTCCGTGTCACTCAACGCAGCCTCAATCAGCTGGATATTCCCCAGATTCGTTCCACCTCCAGTTTGTACGTCATAGTTGAGGGATGTAGCGATCTGTTTCCTATCACGAATTTCGTGGGTACCAATGGATATGAATTCAGGGCAACACCAGGGGTTGTTATGAGTCATGCAGTGATAAGAAGGCAAGGTAACATAGTCGCCTGCCTGTTCCTTATCTTTCGGCGTATGTAGTGTAGAGCACAAGGCGGCACGAGGATGAAGAGCTGCAAGCCAGCGGTTTTAGACACCTATACTCGTCTGCTCAGTATCATTTTTATGAGAGCCCATTTAATTCGGAGTCTAAGTTGGCTTTATCTCGTACGTAACGCATCTTGTGAACGAGCTGTTTATGACGTTCGGATTATAGATGGTCATGGTTAATAACTCTAGGCCAATTGACCCCTGAGGAGAGAGCAGAAGTTCCTAGCATCAAGTGTGGCTGTGTGGCTCTTTATACAACCTTGGAAGATTGATGCTGCAAAGAATCTGCGCAACTCTTAAAAGCAACGTTTATCTCCAAGCGGATACACGGTGTTTTATACTGTGTGATTTAAGACTTGATCCAATAATAGAATAATGCGGAAAGAATAATGCTAATTAATGGCTAAACCTAAAAATTTAGTTATGTGCTTGCCTCGCGCGGGCGAAAAGCGGAAAACGGGAAGTGAAATAATTCTATGTATGGGACCTTAGTACATTAACAAGTACATACTGGGTACGGAATCACGGAATCAATAAGAATCTTCAGCCTTGGTCCTTACGAATTCGTGTTTGGAAACAGTCAGTCGTAATACTTCCGTCGCTTTCTTAATTCTTGGCCTACAGCCTACTGCATACTGCATACATACTACAAACGTACCAAAAGTTAATTACATAATTTACATGCAGTACACACTTACAAATCTACCCTGCTCAATCAAGATACGCTTTTAACATACATCTTACTTACACATCTACATCTTAACATACATACTTCGTACCTCAACATACATCCAGTAAATATCAAGAGACTTCGCCCCGGAGTCATAAATTTACATTCGGCTTGCAAGAAAGCCGAAGGGCCTCTCATTGTCTTCCCCCTTTCAGAGACGTAGTCTTACAGTCATAGCATTCCACCGGGGCGTCTGACCCGCCCCTGGTAAAAGGCGTTAGGCAACCTCAATTCGTGTCGCATTCCCTCCCACCTAGCCGCAATCGATAAAGATATTCCTCATTTTTCATACGAAGCCTTTCCACATATTCAGGATACACCATTGTCGGCTTCATACTGAACCCCACTATACTTATCGTGAAGATTCAGATGATAAGCGCCAACCAAGTCTCATTTGTAGACTTGGGGTGCAGGACTAAAGTGCGGGACTAAGAGAGGACAGTAACCATGGCATCTAACTCGTCGGGAAAGCCACCTAGAGTCCTTGCTTGTGTGAGTTGTTTGTACCACCGAACCGCTTAAAGGTCGCCATCCTCACTTCATATTTACGTAGGTTTTGTGCCAAAATAGAAAGATCAAATGTGACCGCAGAACTCCTTGTTCCAACTGCATCAAGGTGAGTTTTGGATGGAGAAGCCTATCCCCCCAAAGCTTTTCGGTCCTGACAGATCGTGCTCAGGCCAACGTTTCTTGTACTCCAAGTACCCCGGCGCCTGCACGCAAGAGACGGAGGCCCAATCAAGACTTACAGCAGAGGCTTGCCCGGTGCGAGGAATTGCTGTCCGAATATGCCACCGCCAAACCACCAGCTTCCTCGTCCACTGAATTACCAAGTCAAGATGAGTCTTGGAGACCCCTCGGGAAACTGATAGTCGACGATGGTGGCGTTAAATTCATAGATAGTTTCTTATGGGCTACTATTCACAGCGAGGTGAGTTCGTCCTCTCCCGCATCGCTTCTCCCTAATGTGCTACCCGTTTTCGGTTCAACATTTTGCTTTTTGGATAATTTTGGATTTAACTCCTTCTCTCACTTTCACTAGCTCTCGGCAATGCGCGAGATACTCGAGGATGAAGAAACAGTAGACGATCCATGTACTCCAGCCGAGTCGCAAACTTCCGATCTCGATGCAGGACTCATATTATCAGATACTTCTAACACCGATCTAGAAGAGCTACATCCCCAACCAGCTCACGTATTCCGCTTGTGGCAGATTTTTATCGAAAGAGTCAACCCAATAACTAAGGTGATCCATGTCCCTACAGTCCAGCCTCTGCTTGTCGAAGCAGCGGCAAGTAGAGCAAAGATACCTAAGAATGCCGAGGCCCTGTTATTTTCCATATATCTAATGGCTACCGTGGCTCTAACCGAAGATGAGTGCTTAGAGCGATTTGGGTACACCAAGGATGTGGCTTATACTCGCTTTTCCAAGGGTTGCCGTTCAGCTTTAATGCGCATCGGCATTCTAAAGAACTACGACCTGGTAGTCTTACAAGCCTTAGTGCTGTACTTGGTATACACATGTACCGCTACCTTTCAATTAGACCCCGGCTAACAGTACTTCTACCAGTTCTCCCTGCCAGGTCATTATGACCGCCATGCGGCATGGATTTTAAATGGCGTCACGGTGAGGATCGCGCAAAAAATGGGACTTCATAGAGATGGAGAATTCCTCGGACTATCGCCGTTCGAGACTGAGATGAGACGACGAATATGGTGGCAAATTATTTTGCTTGATGCCATGTACGCGCTTATGTCTGGCCTAGGTCATTCCCTCCTCCCACGCTCCTGGGACACAAAGGCACCCCTGAACCTCAACGACTCTGATCTTTACCCTACCATGACCACCCTCCAACCTAAGGACAGCCCTACGGATATGATATTCCGTCTCGTATGTTGCGAGCTTGCCGCGACCATGGTTGACACCCCTGAGCTTCACACGGTTATCATGCAAAATGAGATGGGGGTAGACAATCCCGAAGCCGAAAAAGTCGAAAAGGCCACTAGGCGCATAGATGAGCTAGATAGAACTTTGACGGAGATCCTCACCAAGTATAGCGACCCCTTAATGGGACCTGTGCACGTCTTAGCAACAGAGACGAGGTCAATAATGATCGACAAGTTACGAGAGCTTGTTTGCCCACTCAGAAATCAACCGGAATGGGGCACCGAAATCTTAACGCCCAAAGACAACCTATTTAAGCTGTCCCTCACGGCAGGGGAGCAGAATCTGCGGATGTACCAGATACCTCAGACTGGGGGCTTTTTTCTCTGGTTTCGTAAGTGCAATAGACTATGGCCATCAATCTCACACTTTGCTAATACCTGCAGTGATGTCACATTTTCAGATAGAAGTTTTCATATATATGGTCGGGCAGCTAAGCACACGCACATCTGGACAGCTGGTAGAAAGGGCATGGCAGGTGGTTGAAATGTTCTACCAGTACCACACGGAATTATATGATCTCTCGATGAAGGCGCACATGGCGTCCGCTATCTTTACGATACGAGCCTGGAATGTACGAGAAAGGATATTTCGCGGTACAACGGGATCTGCTCCAGAGACGCCGGGCTACATAGTCAGGCTACTCAGTCTTCTTCCACCCGACGAGGCTAAGCATACGCGCACTGACGAGGCGTCTACCGTAGCGAGTCTAAGTGTGAGCCCTGCTGCACCTACACAACAACCCAGCACAGAAGTTTCCTGGGATCAGATGCTTGGTTTTGTCGATGCTAATTCCATCGATTGGGGCGATATGTTTTCGGTACCGGCCGGGGGACAACCGCAGCCGAATTTCGGAGGTTATGCAACGGTGTTTGGGGGAAACTCGATTAACTGGATGTAGACATCCCATCGGAGGAATTAGAGGATACGGACGTTGCCACTCACGTACTGGTGTTTCATCCTGCTTTCGTGTTTGTTCTGGTCATGGTGAGGTACTTGCTTTAACCATAGAAATGGTATGGCAATAAAGAAACGGACAGACGTACCATTATTAAGCACCTGAGGAGTTGGGTGGTATGCGCTGGATATGTTGAATACTAGCGGATGATCGGAAGGGTAGTCAAAGGGTATCAACAAGGACTGAACGAGTACTCGGGGGTTGTTCTTGGCATCTATCCAGCTGGCTTGATAAGATATGGTGTTATAATGCCGTATAATGTTACTCGCTATTGTAATAGATGAATCCAATCAAGAGTAACTACTAGTAAGTTACCTATCTGTATTCTAGGAGGAGCCGAGTGGTATAAATCACTTACAGTATAAAAACAGTTAGAGCCTAATGTCGACTCATAAGTTTGGAAGCAGTATTATCTGGCCCCAGAACAGCTTTAGTCCCAATAGCTACCATAAGAATTACGCATAATTCAACCCTTCACTCCATCAAAGGATTAAAATCAGACAAAAATGATTTTCAGACTCTAGCCTTTTTTTCGCCCACACGCTGTTTATGTTATGTACACTATATTTTGAGAAATATACTCTAGATTTCTATAAAGGTAGCTTAGATATACATGCTATATACATCTATCGTGTTGATAGACACTTTACATGACTGACTTTAGGCATCGATATCAACATTAGAGCTTATTAAGGGGATATTGCTGATTTCTATTACTAGTCGTAGTTGAGACTACACCGGACTCGTGACCTTCATCTTCAATGGTAGATGTGGATGTTGTCACCTTCCTAGTTCACATGATCATCTATACAAGATGAATATCAGTGTAAGCCAAGCTTACTCAATAGTAGTCAACTAGTTGGTTCTCGTAAAATTTTGGTGCCATACATGGCACCAACAAGACTAGTAACTTATTCGTTCAAGTCCCTTCTAGAAGACCTACGGGATATATTGTTATCGGCAGCCTTGATAGAGACCTGGGGGCCCGTCGTCTTAGCTAGTAAGTCACCAATATATGGTCCCTAGGAAAAAAAGACCTATTTGGACTTAATACAGTTTACAGGTAACAAACAATAGTATATATAATCCTCAAAGCCTATTGTATTCAAACAAACACTCTTTCCAACATTATTCGAGGACAGAAACAAAGCTTTCTTTCTTCCGACTTGAGACAACTAACTATAAATAGTCTTGTGCGTAATTTTTCAAGTCAGTCTAGTCTACTGAGTCTTCCTTCGTCATATTCTCTAGCTAGTTATGACTAAACAGCTTGCTGTTTTCTTCTTCTTCTTCTTCTAATCTTAAGCTAGCTTCGAGTTGACCTCACCGCAGCAGGCCTGTATAAGCATCAGCATTAGCACCACCATCGCCATCATTAATGACTCCCCTCCACATCCCCCCAATACTCCCCCCATAACGCCCTCGCGCCTCCAGCCCTCCTTTTCCTAGCACCATATCCTCTTTCAACAGCTAATCCATACAGAGGTCCAGCCAGAACCCCCAATGGCCCTAAAAGGCACGCCTCCCCTCCCCAACATCAACAACAGCAACTGGACGCTCATGTACGTCCTCCTAGGCCTAATCCCAGTAGCGTTCACCACAATAGCCGTATACGCCGTATGGCGGGACACACGCACCCCTCCTCGGGACATCGAGATGGCAGCCCTACCCTCGCAACGTGTGCTGCCGTGGCGAGAAGCAATCGCGGCCTCTGAACGACGAGGGCCTAGGACCGGGGAGTCCTCCTCACGTCCGGGAAATAACCGGGCCCGGATAATAATTACAAAACCGTTGCCTATCGTGCCCGTTACGCCGAATATAGCGCGGTTCGGTGGACCGCCAGACATGAAAGAGCCTGACGGCCACCGGGGGAAAAACGTAAGCGTAAAGGTAGACGCGGCTAAGGCGACGCCAATTAAGCAGCCGCGTGGAAAAGTTGTTCTGGGAGGTATGGGTAGAATTTCCGAAGAGCTCGAGGAGGTGCCTTTTTAATAGGAATATTACTAGCGATACCCATGTTTTAGAGGTTAGTTATATGTAAATATATATTCACTTCCTGTCCCTGTAAGGTCCATATGACGTATGAATTATCATTTCCTAGCTCTAAAAGTAGCTCGGAAATTGAGAATATTAAAGCGGCGTAAGAGCTCTAAAAGGTATCTTTGTCGAGTATTATTACCTTGTACTTGCTGCAAATCAGGACTAAACAGATGGATCCAGCTAACAAAGATATCATCCCCTTACATATCACTCAACGAAATCGAAGACAAGTTTAATATTCTAAACCGCATGATTCGCAATAACGACCCTTTGAGCAGGCCATTCGTTGATTTTCATACGCCGCGAAGCGTCTGGTATCGGTCTTACGCCTAATGTGGCCGAAACACTATACTAAGTTCAAGTATCAACCTCGCCAAAAACAAGACGCCTTTTCGTGATATGCCTTGTCCACATTCCACGTGTTACTCCTAACGCCTCCATATTCCGCAGTCTAATGAGGTACCGTTTCTCCCCTGGCCTGAATTGCGAAAAACCAGTGTGCATATGAACCGAAGTCCAATTGGGTATCAACAAAAGTATTGAAGAGTATAGACAATTGAAAAGCAAGCAAACGCTGATTCGAATCAGGGGTAGGCGTTGCTGGTAGTTCGACCCCGATATGCTTCAAATAACAATAATAGCAGGCCGAATAAAGTCTTCGACCTCCTAAGCAACCAGTATTATCATCGTACAATAAGGCCGCATGGCTACGACGCTCGTACTTCTGATAACATATGAAGTCTTTGGCTTCTATTGATCTCAGGCAATCAGTGGTTCGAAGGTTGCCAGATGCCTGCGCCGAGAGGTTTGCTGATACCGAAGCCAATACCAACGGCGATGCCCACTATCAGTAGACCAATGAGGATTTTGGCAATGATCCTGTTCCTCTTGCTAAGACGAGCCATGCACTGGCAAGATCTATTATTGATTTTGGCCGCCTGTGCCTTTTGTTGCCAGTGTTCTTGTCCAGGCCAGACAGGGCAATCTGATTTTCGTCTGGTTCCGATGGTTGATGTCTTGTTCAGATGTTCAGAGGATTTAACCGGCATCATTGCTTCTATGTCGGTATCGAATCCGTTCGAAGCGGTAGTAGAGATTGGCGTCGATACGTTAGAACCTCGGCGCATTTCCCTACCTCCTTCTATACTCCTCTCGTTGCTAGGCGGGTGGAGTTGCTGGGTAGTAACAATCAATTGACCAGGCTTAGTAGCCTTCTCTATGGTGATTGAAGCCATTTCCCTTAATGATACGGAAAATGCGAACCGAAGCGCGCCGGTGGTGTCGAATCGAGGATGATATTAATATGTAGGCGGTACCGTCTTTGAACCGAGCTCGCTTAATGGCAAACCACGGTGCTCCAAAATGAGGAACGCGACAGTGAGAGTATAAGGTTGGGTTGGGTTGAGGGATGAGTGCTGCTAAGAGGAACCGTCAGTCAAGTGAATGACTTTGTGGATAACAAGTACCAAGCTTACCAGAAGCCGCTAAAGGGCTAAAGAGCAAAGACGCGCTTGGCTAGGCCGAGAATTGGGTCTAGATAGACGCAATTGGAAGGAGCAAGCTAGAACTTGCTCTGCTCTTGCGATAGTGCTCCAAGTTGGCGTTGGAAGCGGGATCAATGGATTGAAATAGGACCAAGGGCGTTCGGTCTTTTAGTTCATTGATACTTCCTTGAGTCGATGATTTAGGTCTCGAGATAAATTGAAATAAAGGATCGACGTAAAAATTGAGGTTGAAAGGAGGGTGCGAATGGGAGGAAGAGAATGACTGCGATCTATGTATGCAAGTAATGCCGTGTGTTGGATGTACGAATGTAATTGTATGTGTGTATGTTCACTGACTGATACTACATAGAATACCTAGCGACTAAAAATGAAACGAGTGAATGTCTTGTTGCCGACAAGTCGTACGTGATCATGCAAGGAACGAGTGACCCTAAGCCTTCGAGGGGCAAAAAGAATAAATGGTAAAGGGAGCGAAAAAGACGTACGAAAGTAGTGGCAGACTGTTACAGTAAGTGGACGAGTAATGGAGTTATTGTTCCAGACTTCTGCAGTTTCTAACTTTGCTAACCTTGTTCCTTAACCTTGCAGGCCTTATTAACCTTGTCATCCATTTGCAGCAGCCCATAGCGCGCATCCATGCGCCTGATAGGTGCAGAAGCCAGGGAAGCCATTGGATCAATCGAAAAGGGGGAGCCAGGGGTAGCTGGCTAGATAGGTATGTCGCACAGACCCACTAGGGGCTCGACCACTTAAGAGGACTAAAATCTGGAGTCGGTGGCCCCACAACGCTTGTACCCGCCGCAGCAGCTTCCCCTAGATAATAACCTAATTCGTCAAGTTCAGAAGCTTTTCTTTTTCTACATACACGTGGGTTCTGACACACATGCATTCTTGCATCTTCAAATGCAAGACATTGGCTGGAAGATATATGTACATGATGGCGTTTAACGGCGAAGATTTACCCCTCAACAAGTTTATCTAGGTAGTGGAACTACTTTTATATATGTATGTATAACTATAGTATCTCGCATCAAGTTTGATCATTCGTACTTGTAAGTTTTCTTTTATACTTTACGTACGATTAGCGTCTCGCATGAAACAGCACCTAATTATTCGCGAAGTTTACGCGGGTTTGAGTTTTGAGATTTCATTAACTAATCATTACATCGTACATACATAGTAACGATTGCGAGCTGTGCTCGTTTATCGTATTGTAATGGACATTAGCGTTATCCTTTTTGTTGGATACTGGTCTGAGCTCATATGCAAAGTTCGCCATAGTCCCAACACGCGTTCCATCTCAGGTTAGCTTGTAAGGATAAGCGGCAGATCGAGGCCTCCACGGACCTTTTGATCGGAGCATTGGTGGCAACTCTGTGGGTTAAGTGCTTATTACAGAACGTCTACCACGGTTCATTTATATAGAGATAACACTTCGTACATAGTCGACTTATTCCTTGCATGTGCTTGCGTTTGCTGTAAATACATCATCTTCAGGATGAAACCCAATAGTCCCAGTGGCCCTAATGAACCCAATGATCTCTCCTGGAGGATTCTTTTCCTGGCTTCAGATCTCAGCATAAACCCGACAAGCACATGGCACGTTGCATAATAAATTACGGGTATTTCCGACTTTTCGGCCAGGACAAGCGGCAGGCAACGCAGGAAATCCTCAAATGGGATATAGAAGCCGAACAGGAACGGGTACGCGTACGGAATCTTTTTACCTTTCGCACAGCCTGCACGTATATATCCTCTTGACGGGGCACAGCAGTAGATAACCTAGAAATTATTACGAGATGAACGAGATGAACGAATTGAGGAGACAGGGTTTGTTTTAGGTAAGTACCTACCTATGTATTGATCGCTCAAAGTGAAATAATTATCGTTTCCATATTCAGATCTAATACCCGTTTGTTACCATATTTATTATCAGCTAAAAGCTTACATTGATTACTACCGATGTCAAACTTGTCAAAATACCTTGCATCTAGCTAGAAAACGTGCCGTTCCTAGCCAATACATTTACAACCTTGAAGTACTATGCTGCTATGTAAACGTTGTTAAGCATAAATAACATATATATTTCCCCACTGATTAATAAATGATAGCATCATTGCCCCTGTCAATCATATCCATTTATGGTTCATTAGGAGCTTACCTAATTATTAACTACGCGTGTAGTTGACATGTCCAATATTTTACAGAATCATAATATGATGGTACGTGCGATGTAGCTATATCGTCATATCTATCGTCATGCTTGATGAGGCTTTGCGGCGGTCATTTCTTGTGGCTTGACGTGGTGCTACTACCTAATAGAACGACATCCGATCGATCTGTGAACATTAACAGATCTACTTACGATCAGCTTACTTATGATCAGCTGACCTTGGCTCGTCGTCGCGCGTCCCGTCCTAGCTTACATATATCTTACGCGTCCGTGAGTCTTTCCGAACATTCGCTTTCGCCGGTTCACAAGCTTTTGCCATGTTCAACGTACAGCATGTCCGACCTGAGTTTCTGACGGGTAGTTATTACACTCGGTCGTTCCAGTTCAACATAGGTTATGGACTATAGCGAAGGACAAATGTCAATCATCATACACTTACGCAGGTTTCTATGTTGTTTAGGATTATAGTGCATCTAATGAGGCTCTGCTGGCACCCGTGTATGATATTCTGATTTATGTACATTGTTAGGATCTCACCTGCATAATCTCACTACTGAATTATCAGCGTACACAAGAAACGATCCGGATCTTGCTACGGCAAAAAAGGGGGAAGATCGTGATGGCTACATGTTGTTATACCTTCTAGACATGTTACTACATACTTAGGCCTAATGTTTTTATGATGTAGGCAGATGCACCTCTGGATGCAAGATTCTCTGCATGCGTTGCTGCAGTATTTCGACTGAAAACGGCATTTGAGGCAACGTGAGGAAGTTTTGCAGAGGGTACGAATGTACAAATGTAGGTCCTGGCGGAGCGTTCCTGCCTCAACTGGTTGCTTTTGTGTAGCATATGCTTTAGTTACCTAATTCCAAAGTATCTGCCTGCCTAGAATGCAGTTGCCTGTCGAAGGTAATTATACATCTCTTTGCACTTGCTGTTACATATTCGTATTTTTGTCTCGGTTTGATTACAGGCAACTTGCAACTTTCTTGACCACCCAAGAACATACTAGTCGACGCATACCTCTTGTTCCTACTAGAATTTCAAGACTGGACTCTAACACCATCCTCTCCATATAATTCCAAACTCTAAAGAGGCTCTGACATCCAATCCATCCATCATGAGATTCACTGCTATCTTTGCCATTCTCGCTTTTGGCAGCTGCTTAGGCATGGCGGCAGTACTTAACTCATCTAAGATTGCACTTGGCTTTGAATCTGCCATGACGCATTCGAGTCTCGAGAAACGAGATGCCTTCACTTGTTACGGCGTAAGTCATACAATCCCTCTCCTATTCCCTACATCTCGTACGGCCAGGCTAACACGGTATATCATAGTCTACCAACACCTCGGTCTCGGACTGCCAGAAAATCATTGACACCATTAGAATCGACGAGCAGCAGGAATTCGCGCTCTACTCAGGAGTCTGCGCTGTCTGGAACCAAGGATCATGCCGAGTCCGCTTCTGCGCCCAGCCCTACGTCAACAGACCCGTCAACAGATCTGCAACCTGGTTGACAACCTATATAGCCAGTCCACTGCTAGACGGCTGCATTGGCAAGGGAAACCTGGGAGTCATGGCGGACCATACCAACATCAACAGTCATTATGGCACGTACCGACTATGGGTGGATTAATTCTCGAATACATGATGAAGGAGCAACCTGTATTGTTCTCGTGGGGTCTATGGTGGGATTTCAGGGACATCATGGTAATGACTTTCTATTATGTAGCTCAAACGAAACTCTAGCAGGGACTGAACTCAGTCGAAGTACGCATGGACGAGTAACCATGTACTCATAGCATTTGCCTCGATACTCGAATACCTTCATTACTACAAGGTAGATAGCTTTGCGAATTAATGCCTTGGTCAAGTATGGCTCTAGGAGCTACAACCCTCTTCGGGGTGAATACCTTCTTATTAAACTGATATTTTCCTCCATCATCTAGCACTACTATTAACCTTGTAGTTATGGTACTGTCTTAATAATAATTTAACCTCGCATGCTTGCTTACCGGAATGAATAACGGAAATATTTATTATACTCAAGATTTCCCATCAGTAGTAATTACTGGCCTGCCTTGTTGGGTTATATACCAAGTTAATTAGGAGGCACGTAACTTCTACAGATGTTCTCTCATAGCCACTTTCTAGGCGGCAGTATTCTAAGCTTCTGAGCTATGGCTAGATGCTATGACGGGACGGTTAGACAATTCCACGAGTCTGCGCTCACTTATCGGGTACACTGGCCGTATTAAATTTTAATCACAGATGCACTGTGATGCGGGATTTGAAGCACAAACATTCATTTTGGTCGAGCTTAGGGGGTGTTACTTTACCCCTTTCCTAAGCACCTTTGGTGATCACGAATGTTAATTCAATAGACTCGTCGAACCTTCCAAGTAAGTAGCCCACTGCTGCAATAAAATCAGCCGACCTACTGGGTAGGAACCTATCAATCGCCGTTTCCATCTCACAATCTTCTTAGAGTTACCTAGACAAACCAAGCAAACACTGACATCATCTTACCACCAAACACTTTTTCAGAAGGCAACAGTTTATTCAAGACCAACTTCTTGATTTTAGTAACTATCTCATCGTCAACCTACATCTACAGACGTCACATTAGTTCGCGATATTCACCATGTTTCTCATGCGCATGGCCGCCTTGGCCATCATCACGACCGGTGTCCTTAATCTAGCACCCTCTGCAGCTGCTGTTGCTATCAAGGGTACAGGATCTCTCTCTTCGCCTGAGTTTATGCAGGAGACCGTCCTCCGCAACATGATTGCCGACTCGACTGTCGGACATGCTAAGCAGCGCCGCGACGCGGTTCACCGCTGCTACCAGCCCGCCTCGGAAGTTGTAAGCAACCTATTTATTAAAGACGATTCTATGAAGCATACATGTAGATACACTTGCTAATACAATTATATAGGGCCAAGTCCCCTCTGCTGACGACTGCCTTGGCGCGATCAAGCAACTTCGAACCGTGCAGGGTGATATCACGGTCAAACTAGTTGAGGGCTGCTACCACGCCGTGTCCGGCAACTGCACCGCCTCCGTCTGTCCCCAGCGCATCGGCACCTCGACTATCTCCCCCGCTCTCGCTGCTCAGTACCTGTCCGACTCCGTGATGAGCGAGTGCATTTCGAAGGGTCACCGCGGCTGGTACGTCGATAGAGACTATGGAATTGGAGTCTATCTTACTTGAACTTTGTGACATGCGATGGTTGGAATGGTGAAATTCGTCCTGGGATATTGTTGAGATGGGGTCCATATGGATTCGTAGCAACTCGCAGGTTGAAGTTATGCTAAAAGGGGTATACTGAAGGTGATATTCTAGCTCTGTCGAAAATAGCAACAACCAACATAGCAACCATCGATGAATTATGATTATGCTCGTTTTATTTACGCCTTAAGACTCCCCAAATCTACTGTCTCCTTTTGCAAATTTCTTACTAAGCCGAGTATAGATACGGTTTACTAGAAATCGTAAGCCACTCTAACCCTAACTGTATGTAGGACTCGGCCTAAGAAATTCGGCCAGTTCAGAAGAATGTCTCCAATTATGTTTCTTTAAACACATCAGCGGGACTTTGAACGGGATATGTCCTCCTGAAACCTGTCTAGTATGTCTTAACAAAGAGTGATCATACCCCCTAATTTCCGATTAGGTACAGTACCGTAACACACCGTATATGAGATTGCTCACGAGTGTTACAGAAATAGTGCCGTAGGAGGACAGCTAGCTACACATGCAGGATTTGATACCTCTCACAGATATGATGAGTAACGCTGTGCGAGCTGCTATCCCTTCATAAGTAGGGCCATGGTCCGTTATGGAGACTTTGGGAGTATCTGGTCGGGCCGTCTGTTACTAAAAGGGATACTAAAGGGGATTGTACAATGCCTGTATTTTTGCGTGACTGTCTACATGCTATAGGCTGCATTTTTCGGTTAGATAGGCAGTTCCGTTGGTAGTTGAGAGAAAATCGGATGCGATTCCTATATACCGTGTAGATGTGAGGTTTGTTAATAAGTACCCTGAAGTATAGGTATATTATGGGGAAGGGGAAAGCGTGGATCTCGAGCTGCGAGGCTGGAGAATAATAGGTACATAAGCGCTCCCCACCTACATCCTTACATAAGCACGATTGGAGCTTGCATCAATCACATCCCACCTAATCCCACTGTACATAGGTACACCTACAAGTCTAGATCATCTACGGCATCTTCAGTTCACATGTAAATGCCAGTCAACAACACCTTAGAAACACATCATACTACCTAGGTACCTAACCTAATCGAAAAAGCCTGCTCATACAAGCACAATGGTATTTCCCCCTCCTATACCCACTACAAACATGTGAGCTAACCTAACTACCCGCCCCCAGAACAAAGATAGTTGCTACACGTACGTGCACATGCAACGCCCACGCGACGCCGACATGTTCGAGGACTTCTGCAAGGACAAGCTGCCCGATGACGACATCTACGTGCCGCCGCACCACCAGCCCATCAACCCGGAGGATGAGGACGACGTCGTGCCCGACCAGCACGCCGCCTTCGGCATCCAGAAAGCTACCCAACGCAGCAGGGAGGCCGCTTGGAAGGACCTGGGGCTCGCCGAGCTCATGGGCAAGGGGCCTGCGGCCGGGAAGTCGGGGGGTGCGGGTCGAGCTTCGTATAAGGGACTGCCGCGATGATAGGCTAGTTTGTGTTGCTATTAGAGAATGCGGTTTTGTTGGTAATGGACTGGGGAAGTTTATAGAGGCGTAAATCTTGATGGGGCGTTTCACGGCGAATCGGCGTAGTAACATAATCCTTCTTTCTTCAAGACAGTCACTTATTGACTTTGGACTTTCCTTGATATCGTAACTCGCGCCCTATCTTCTGACCCGGTGATATCGTGCTCCTAATATAAAATGAACCCTATCCTCGATTCCCGACTGGCAAATTGCCCCGAACGCCGTTGCAATGCTAGAATCACCACGCCCAGATTCTCCCTCCTTCTTCATTTACAACTTCTATAAATGATAATAATAACCCCCAGTCTCGCTCAGCCTTTCCCCAAGTACCCCTCCCTCTCCATAACCTCCGGCGCGAACTTAACCAGAAAAACGGTCCGCCCGGGCCACATCTCGCCCTCCTCCTGCTTGCCGACGCTGTGCGCCGTGACGCGCGCCGGGAACGCCGAGCCATCGCACACGCCCTCGACGATGCCCGCCACGTACGCCGCGCAGTTGAGCTGGCTCATGTCCTTGGGCACGCTGACGTAGCGATTGACCAGCGGCTCGTTGTCGATGATCATGTACTCGTCGGGCTTGGACGGATCCGACGACTTCTCTAGGCCGTCGGCTGCTCGGCCGAATAGGTGTTGCCACACGTTGATCTTGATGAAATGCAGCAGCGTGATGATGTTGAGCGGGCGCGTCTGGGAGCGCGGCGGTTCGCGGTATAGGAGTAGGTCGAGTAGTTTGAGGCCGATGGGGTGGCCTTGGACGTTGAGGCTGGGTTCGCATTAGTATTAACACTCGAGCTTGGTCGCTTGCTTGCCTGGCTTCGCCTCGGATAGCTAGTTACATAACTTACCGCTTTTCTAAGTCCTGTATACTCTCTATCTTCTTCGAGGCGTAGCCTACCATCTCGGAGAAAAGATAAGCGAAGCTGGAGCCGCTGAGTTCGGCGGCTTTGGTGCGGTTTAGCGGTCGGTGGTAGATTGTCTTGCCGCTCGTCGGGTACCGTAGGCCCGGTTGATCTTTACTACTGCCCTTTACGGGCTGGAGGGTTGACATTGCTTTTGACTGGGTCGATGCGTTCGTGTATGTTAGGACATGCGATCTGGGTTCTTGTATTGGGATGTACTGTCTCGGGTAGTCTATTGTGTATTGTTGCTTCTCTATCAATTAGGTAGTTGCTGATCTGGATATTGGTCTGGAAGTTGGAAGTTCTTGGGGTAAGTTTAATGTTGCAGATGTGGAGCTCTCAATTCAAGTCCATGTACTTTTTCTAGTTATGTACTCTATACATGAAAGGTACAAGTACGGTTGACCAGGTAGAGTACTGTGCCAAAATGAAAAAAATTCTATGAACTTAGCTTAAAAGGGTAGTCAACCACAAGTTAACATATTTAGCTTAATTTATTACAATACTTTACACTTTTATATAAGAAAAAGGAATTATTTTTTATAAATATATACATTATAACGTTATATATAATATATATTTAAAAAGATAACGTTAAACGGGTAATAATACACGCTTTTTTATTAATTAACTTTATATTTAATTAAATAACCTTTTTTAACACGGCTATTTAATTGGCTAACTAATAAATCAACCAATTAACCTTGTATTTAAGAATTTTTTAAAAAACATCGTTTTTAACCTTTTACCTCGTAATAATTACATATAACCGTATAGTTTTTAACTAATATATACAACCGAAAAAAAATAATATATAAAAATATATACAAGCTTTACATCGTTATTTAAATTAATTTAATTAAATAAAATATTATAAAAAATTAAATATTAAATATTAAATATTAAATATTAAATATTAAATATTGTTAAATACATAAACGGTATAAGATTTAAGTTAATAAAAAAGCTTACATTTTAAAAAAAAGTAAAAGGTTAAAATAAGCCATAAAGTACAAATATATAATAACGAATTTATATATAAAATTAAGTATTTAACGGTATAAAATAATTATATATTACCCGTTTATATAATATTGCTTTTATTTATTATATAAACAAATATTATATTGATTAATTAAATATTTTTATTACAATAAACCGTAATAAAGCTTAAAAATATACATTTAATATTTTTTAAATTGTGGCAAATAACCTTCTACCAACTTTAGTTTAATGTATAATAATATTTTTCATTTTGGCACAATACTCTACCTGGTCAACCGTAACAAGCTTAGAAGTTATCCGTCTTTAAATATATGATCTTCCCAATTACAATACCGTACATTCTAACTTCGTATTAATGGTTACATGTACGAAACTCACGGGCGTCTAGAAAAATGCAATAAATATGTAGTGCCCAAACTAGTTTAACCTTTGGGTATAATTCTAGTTAGGTACCTAGTCTGACAGATATATACATTATAGGTTGGTTATAAGAGGATTAGTCGGCATTCATATTTTTATCACGAGCCTCCTAGAGTCTATCTTGATGTGGGCAATTGTATAGATTATATCCTCATGATTTCGATCTTAGCCCTCTCAAATACCTTGTGGCTAACCATGCCTCCATTTTTTAACTCTTCATCTGTCACCGCCGGTGGAAACAGTGTCATCCGAGCGTACGTCCCCGCACCTCTCCTTTTCGAAAGGTATCCTGGGTTGATGATTACAACACTTTCCACGACCTAGCATATATTAGTAAATGTGTCTCTTAAATAAGTGGTTATAGTCTATACATACCCTTGCAAACGGAGGCAAAGCACTCGGAATGATCATAATATCAGGTCTCACAGTCACCATCTCCCCTAGCTTTAAATAGCTCGTGTCAAGCACGGCACCAGGTGGAAGTCCGTCTGCCGTTCCGACCTTGGGCAGCTTCTGCCGGTCTACTGGAGGGAATATAGGAAAATAATGCCTTTGCTCGATCAAGTATTTAGGAGCTCTTGAGAACAAGTGGTTATCTGGAGGCCGGCTACCGACAAGTTCCTCGTGTTGTAGACCCCAAAAGATATCCTGGGACGAAATTCCGAGTACCATCTCATTGATGGATAGAGTCATAGGATTGCCGATTATACGTGCCGCCTTAGGTAGTCCTAATTCTTTTTTAGGGAAGGGATCTTGGGGCCAGGATACGTGCTTCTCGATAACGTCGCGCACGGACGGTACTAATAGAATAGTGATAGTCGGGTTTGATGCAACAAGTCGGTTTAGGGCCGGAGAGATCATGTACTTAAAAACTGTAGACATTGTTGCGGTGTCTGAGTCTACAGCCGCGTCTTCTGGGAGATCGAAGTCGCCCGTAGCAATCAGAGGGTGATCGACATCGATGAATGGTCCTGTTAAGATGAGGGCGTCGGCGTATGTGTCTGCCGCTTGGCTACAAAGGGCGTGAAGTGGCTCGAAGTCGAGGTTGTCATCAGCCGAATAGGGACCTGAGCCGAATATTATATTTAACGGTATCGGCTCATCGTCTGAGTCCATTGCGTCTGGGCCACCTCGAAGTTTCTCCCGATGAGCCTCGATACCGGCCGGCGTAGATGCAGCACTAGGTAATAGGGGCATTTGCAATACTTCTTGGACAACAAATTCATTCCCAGATGAGTTAATACCCCTGAATGCAACGATCTGTCCCGGGAAAAACTGATAGTGACCATTGAGCTTTTGTAAGTTTAGGGGGATTCTTCGACCTCCCCCAGTGCGCCTCGAAGTCTCTAGAACAAGAGATGCTGCATTAAGCTTGCCTTCCGAAGAATCAGACGCAATTCGGCCTACAGCAACAATTTCCGTGGTACTTTGACTAGCCGCGCTGCCGAATTCGCTCTCGTCTATGTTTTTGTGATCTCTTATTAATCCTAAAAATTCGTCTATCCGGTCGTCTAGAATCTCAGATGCTTCTGAAGATTTCATAGCGAGCGTTTTGTAACCTAGCTTTTTTATGTCCGAAGCTGCGGTCAATTTAATCCGCGATTCTGAATGCGGTGCAATTGGGGGCTCAGGGGGTTTAAGATGGTTATTCAGAACCTCTATCACCTCCCCTGGGTTCTGGCGGTCATTAAAGGAAGTTGCTCTGCAAATTCTTAGTATTCATTATACGGGTATTATATCTTGATGATGACTCACGAGCTAACATTGAGAGACTCTAATTCCCGAGCCATCGAGGGGGTATCGACCTGATTTCGTCTCTTGGAGGCACTCTTGGAGGCGCTCTTGTTCAACTTCGCCGCAGCCGGAGTACTGGGGACCATTCCCTCTAACATCCCGTAGACATCCCCGCCACTCTTAACATTGGTGCGTGGTGTCCCAGCTGAACGTTTCTCCGTCTTGATATGAACCTGATGTGTTCGATTGCTTCGCTCTAAGGCATCTAGGATGTCTTGCTTAAGGGCCCGCAAGCTTTCTACAGACAGGTTGTTCCCGTCCATATCCATTTTTATGCAGTACGACTCCCATTTGAAAAATAAGTCCTGAGCAGACAGGGAATGTATCCGCATGATGGATTGCAGCTCAGAGACAACATCGGGCTGTAGTTCCTTGTTCGGCGCACCGAACTGCTCGTTCAATTCTACTAAGTCTGCCTCCGCCATGGTCAATTGGGTATGGTCTCGATTTGTGCTGTGCTGTTGGATGCCAAACAAGGTGAATTATTGCCACAGTCTCGCCTGGTAAATTTACTGATTTTAAGACTCGACGACGCGCTTTTTCTAACTTAGACGCGTCTAAGCTATTCGCGTTAAGTGGTTCATCGATTTATTGGTGGCTTATGGGTCCCAGTACTTAGGTACAAGTACGTATGAGAGTGGGAGAAAATTGTGGGTTAAGAAGTAACATCAGGAGGCGGTGTCCCGATTGGATGTAGCTCTAGGTACCTGAGCTGAAGTGATAAGGACCCTTAAATGCTCTAATTTGGGAACTACTAATCAGCTTGGCTCAAAGCACAAGCCACCATCAACTCAACAACTCACTTAACGCGAATACCTTTTACGCGGATAAGTTAGAAAAACGCGTCGTCAAGTTTTGGATTAAGTAGACATTGGCATCATCAATATTGCAGACCAGAATGTCGACGTCTAGCACAGCAACAGCTCCTGGAACCGCTGAGCCTTCGGTCCTCGAGGAGAAGAATGAGATTGGAATACTTAAGACACCACTTTCAGCTCCCACCGCAAGTAGCACCGCACCTGAGAAACCGGCTCTTACTGCCGAACAAACAACCAAGTATGACTGGCTTTTAAACCGCGTAAAGGAATGGACGGAAGTTCAATCTAAAGAGAAGGGCGGTCCCTTGACCGATGGCGAGAAGATGTGGCTCACGAGAGAGTGTTTGCTGAGATACCTAAGGGCTACCAAGTGGCATGAAAAGGACGCAGAGAAGCGTCTGCAAGAAACTCTGGCCTGGAGGAGAGAATATGGAGTCGAGGAATTAACTGCAGATCACATCGGCCCCGAGAATGCCACTGGAAAGCAAATCCTGCTCGGTTACGACAAGCATTGCCGTCCTTGTCATTACCTAAATCCAGGACGCCAGAATACGGAGGTCTCTCCTCGACAAGTTCAACATCTTGTTTTCATGCTCGAGCGGGTCATAGACCTCATGCCGGCTCAGCAGGAAACCCTTAGTCTCCTCATTAACTTCAAGTCGGGTAAGAGCCGTACAAACACTGCTCCTGGCATCGGCCAAGGCCGTGAGGTCCTAAGCATCCTCCAGACGCATTATCCCGAGCGGCTCGGACGGGCCATGATCATTAACAGTAAGCAGCCTTACGATAATAGGCTATACTAAACAAGCTAATACAAGAATATAGTTCCTTGGGTCGTAAACGGCTTCTTCAAACTCATTACACCTTTTATCGACCCGTTAACAAGGGAGAAGTTGAAGTTTAACGAGGATATGACGCAGTACGTGCCTAAGGAGCAGCTGTGGGCGGAATTCCCAGGCGGCGAGCTGCAGTTCGAGTACGACCACGATGTATATTGGCCTGCGCTGCAGAGGCTTTGTGCCGAGAAGCGTGCGGAGCAGGTACAGAGGTGGGAAGCTGGAGGCAAGCAGATCGGAGAGAAAGAGGATTACCTTAAAGGCCATGACGTCCAAGGAGTGTCGCCGCCCCCTGGTTATTCTACCGACACCACCCAAGGCACTGCTGCAGCTTAGAAAATTCAGGATATCACAACCCCATAAGGAGCATTGAGGCATAGGAAGTAGAGCATAGAGTGGGTGCATTATATATGGATAGATTGGGTATTATAGGTATCGAGTAGGCGATATACTCCTTAGAGGACGTCTAACTCCCGTAATTTATTATAAACCAGTATGAGTACATAAGCTACAAAGCGAAATTAGGTCTATCTCGACTCTATTCTTCGCCTCTTATCATTTTCGTAACGACCTGCGTCTCGTGACGAATCTCTCTTTCTTCGACTATTATAATCATCCCTATCATGTCTCCTAGGGGACCTAGACCTTGACTCGGACCTGTTTCTGTGACGCCTATCATCTTCTCTCGGGCGATAGCTATCTCGATCGCGGTATCTATCTTCATCCCGTCCCTGGTCTGAATTCCTAGGACCTTCCGGTGCGCCGCGAACGGATTTCCTCTCGCCAACCGGCACCGCATTAGCCCCGCCAGGACCAGATGCCTCTCTAGCACGATCGGATTTAAATCTGTCATCGACATTGTATCGGTCGAATTCTTTCCCCGGCCTCGTGTCGCGAATATCACCCCATCGGCCCGTGTCCTCGGATTTGAGGTCTCTGTACTTGGAGGCGCCTTTCTTTCCCAATTTCGTCATATCGCGCATCTGCAGCGCCTTCGGAAGCAACTCGCGGTTCTTGACGTCGTCTGCAAATCGCGAGCCCATGATGTCTCGGTTGGCTAGGCCTTCGGCTTCGGCCTCGTCTTGGTAGAATGCACCCTTATGGAAGTACTTCTGCATGTACGTCATCTTTCCCTTCGCGTCTTTCTCTTCCTTCTGCTTGCTTAAGAAAGCTTCGTCTTCCGCTTTCCGTTCTTCTTCCGTCAGATTTCTTCTGCGCTCGACCTCGGCTCTTTCTTTCTCGCGAGCTTCGATGGCCTCACGCTCTCGTTTGATACGTTTGAGTTCGCGTAGCTTCCATGCGGCATACTCGGCTTCCGGGTCTACATCGTCTTCTGTATCGACGTCTTCTTCCTCGTCCACAACATCGTCCCAGTGCTTTTTCTTGGCCGCGCGTGCCGCCGCAGCTTTGCGCATTTGCTCCTCAACCATTTCGTCCATAGCTTTCTTCTTTTTCTCCTCCTCCTCGACTAGCCTAGCCGCTTCGTCTCGCTCCTGGGTGGATTCTTTGCTATTGTTACCGTTCCGCTGGCTTTTAGGTACAAACTTAGGTTTTAACATTAGCCGCCGTGGGGCCTCTTCTTCACTACCTTCATCCTCTTCTTCGTCGTCATCCTCGTCGCTTCCTTCTTCGCTATCTTCTTCGCTTTCACTTTCTTCTGTGACGAAACCTTCCTCGGCAGCTAAGCGGGCAGCTTTCGCGGCCTCAACGCGTCTAGCATTCGACTCCTGCTCTTGTTTTTGGCGCTCGTTCAGATCTACCTTGCTGAGATTACTGATAATTTTGCCTGCACTTGGAACTTTGGGCGGTGGCGCGATTTTACGCTGGGTCTTTTGTTGCTGCTGGTCAACCTCGGCGTCGCTAGCTTCTGAACCAGATTCAGAGGACGATGATGCGCCCGTCGGCTTACCAGCGCGATAACGGGATGGTCGCGCGGGATTTGCGGTCATGCGTTTCTGGTGCATTGGGGGCGGCATTTTGGAAGATAGTTAAGAAATAGAATTGAAGATGCGAGTGTTTAGCTTTGATTTCTGCAAGGTATGAGAAAGCTAGAAACATTATTCAATCTGCAAAGACGGGATGTTCATGTAAGTATAGGTGGACCCGCAATAGTCGTATTTATCGATAAGCTAGAATCTTTTAAGTGGTACCTTCATATACAAACTCTCCGATTAGCCAGCCATTGGCGATAGAATCCGAATCGCATTGTTAACCTCTCGCGTCCTGTTGTGGGATGGACGAAGTATCTCACTATGTATTTAAAGCCACAAATGATAAAATCCTCCTCCTACGCCAATAACGCCCAGAATGATGGATTACCCGGACTCCCAAAGATCAAAGGATCTCATCATCATCATCTCCTTCTTGTAAAGGTACCTTGTCTGCCGATATAGCACCATCATGGGCCTTGTCAAGCTGTGCATCATCCATCTCTTCGTCCAATTCGGATATTTCTTCTTCTCCATTATCCATCTCTCCTTGAGATTCGCTCTTGTTTGCGGGTATTTGGTCGTTGATCTCATCCCAGGCTTTTCTTCGTGTCTGAATTGTTCGGGCTTGGCCCTTGCTTTTAGCAATCTTCCGCTCCGTCCGCTCCATAATGTTTGCAGCACGATCCTGCCCTTTCTCATACCTCCTTCTTGCTTTGGAGCTCATATTCCTACCCTTCGTCGTCTTTTTCGAAACACCCGCTCCCTGATGTATGGCAAGCACAGAAGGACGATAATCGACTGATTCTGCGGGGGGTTGGACATTCTTCAAGGACTTGTCCGTATCGATACTTGGAGACGTAGCACGTCTTGCGGCCCGCGAGTGAACGGAGGGAGCTACTTAGAGCATATATTGTTAATTATATGAAATACGACTGAAGATTAAAATTTTTTTTTTGGAATTCCATACCCTTCCTCTTTTTTGATATCGTGCCCTTGGCCATGACTTCTGTAATTTGCGGGGTTTTGCTTAAGTTCTCTTGACGAAGACGACCCTTTTTTTATTTTATTTTTTTGCCAAATCTTAACCTCATCTGCAAGTTACTATGTTTTCAAAAAAGAAAAAAGTGCCCCGCAGGGTCGTCCTGATAACGACCCGCTCCGAATCTGATAAGAAGTCTGGGGGAGGGACCTAATGCGGCAGCTATACCCAATCAGATACTTTTCTTGCAGCGACTATCCTTCATAGTTTCTCTACATATACGGCGAAGTACTTTCCCTAATTTATTATATGTGTGAGTACCTACATCATCAATCCATCCAGCTGTAGGGTCCTTACGTGATTAGCGGGAAGTTTCTCTATTCGGAGGCCCACTAAAAATAGACTGTCACATCAGCCCTGACTTCAATACACAGTACCTAGGTAAGTAGACCCGATTTTATCTCCTCCAATAAAAAACACAACACATTAACCATCGTAACAAACATCGAACAAGTGCTTTGAGAGATACCTACCTTTCGCATCGTCGTACGTCAATATAAATCTAGGGATGGGCAACTAGAGAGATATGAAAACATTTCCTCACTGCAATGGCGACTTTCGTCAGCAATAAATTACTGCCTTAATACCCAACGGAAATTATCGTCACATGCTCTATCTTTCAATAACAGTCCACAGACTCCAGGATGCGCTCCCACCCTTCTAAGGCACAACCCGACCGCCTTAATAACGATTATACTTATTACATTCCCGATATTTTATTAGAACGATTGCAGCAACCCAGCGTACTCGTGCCGCTCCTCCTCCTTCTATTCACTATCTTCTACCAGTATCTTCATACTTCGCCCTTCTCGCGACCGCGGCATCCCGGAGAGCTTATTTGGGACCTTATAGTAACCATAACTCCCGCGACCGTGCTCTATGCTCTCGACGGTTGGCTCCATCCACCGACATTCCCGACCCCGGGGTCTATATCATCGACCCAGCCTCCATCGCACGCCACTAAGAGTGAACTTCTTAGACGAATACTTGGGATGGATGGGCCAGGTGGCATAATAACATCCGTTGCTGACGCCGGCAGAAGAAGACTTTCTAGTCTATCAAGCAGCACGCTTGTCAAACATAAGACCGACCAACCCCCCGGCCTAGGAAACTACGATAATTCCTGCTTCCAAAACAGCATCCTTCAAGGACTATCGTCGCTAAGGTCATTCCCGTTATATCTTGCAAGGGGCCTCGAACAAGATGGTTCTGATAGTGATGGGGAGTTAGGCTCAGCGAGTTCGTTACGAGACCTCATTTCGAAGTTAACGGGCAATAATTATAACGGGAAGACATTATGGACACCGAAGAAGCTAAAATCTCTAGACACTTGGCAACAGCAAGATGCCCAGGAGTATTTCTCTAAAATACTAGACGAGGTTGAAAAGGAGATAATGAAAACAGTAAAATCTATTCCCCATTCACCTGGGTTTGAAGCGGCCGGTATTAGAGATGATACCGAGGACAGCCAGCATAGTGATGACAGCGGATATCAGTCATTACCAGTCCTTTCTAAAGCCGGATCGGACGCTAGGCTTTTAAGAAATCCCCTGGAGGGCTTAGTAGCACAACGAGTAGCATGCGTTCAGTGTGGCTATTCCGACGGGCTTTCCATGACCCCATTCAACTGTCTCACTCTCAATCTCGGACTTGAGCAAACAGAACACGATCTCTATGAGCGACTGGATTCTTACACGGATTTGGAGACAATCGAGGGGGTTGAGTGTGCCAAGTGTACACTACTAAGCTATCGGAAGCTGCTAAAAATCCTTCAGTCCCGTAGAGGAGACGAAGCGACCGAGACTGAATTACGAAAGCTCAATTCCCGATTAGAAGTCGTCGAACTTGCTCTTGAAGAGGATGATTTCCAGGAAACTACCTTGAAAGATAAATGCGAAATACGGAAACGAGTCAGCTCGACTAAAACCAAACAGGTAGCTATAGCACGCCCACCCCAGAGCCTTGCTATTCATATGAACCGTTCGGTATTTGACGAAAGTACGGGTCATATGTTCAAGAATCTCGCGGCGGTGCGATTTCCTAAGACGCTCGACCTTGGTCCATGGTGCTTAGGGAGTGCCGGCAGACCAGCTAGCTTCATTCAGGGAAAGATGGATTCTACAGCCAGTACTTCTGACGATGAAGAGCAATGGGTTACAGATCCGAAGTTATCGATGGTTTCAGGCGATATGAAGCCTTCTAGGATTAGTGGTCCACTTTATGAGCTACGCGCGGTCATAACTCATCAAGGACGACATGAAAATGGCCATTACGTTTGTTATCGAAGGCATCCTTGTAAACTATCGAAACTTGCCGACGAAGAATCCGACTCGGGTATTGGAAGTGATAATGCCGCAGGAGATGAAAGTACCCCAGTCGATGGAGTCGGTGGAGACGATGGCGAGTGTACCGACTTAGGTACAGACGCGAAATGGTGGCGCTTAAGTGACGAGAGTGTGTGGGAGGTATCCGAAGATACTGTCTTAGCGCAAGGTGGAGTATTCATGCTTTTCTACGATTGTATTGATCCAAACTCTGTTCTTGTCTCTACAATTCAACATGAAACAGAACAGGCGGAGCTAGACAGCGGTGTCTTTACATCTCCTGGAGACCAGGATGTCGGTAATACTGAGGGATTAGAGGATGAACCTTTGGAAGGTGGCGAGCAGCTTCACGATATACCCTCGACCGAAGAACTCACGGTGCTATCCCGGATGAACGGTATCACTAACCCGATAGGTGGTGATAGTCCCAAGGTCGAAACTGATAGTATACAACCACCAGGGACGAGGCCTCTGGGGTCGATTCTTACGCCGCTCCTCAAGGACAGCGAAAGGGTGGACCCCACAATTCCTCTTTACCGGCCTAATAGTTGATGACGAGTGAAAATAATCAGGCCTTTCTTAAGCGAGTCTACCGTAATAGCTGAATTACAATCGGCAATGAATGTATTATAGTAGCCTGCTTCTTTGCATAGCCACGGCGTTCTGGTGGAGTGAATGATGGAAGGCATTCCAGGCTTTGTATTTAACTATCATGCAGCGGATGTGTACTTATTCAGGCGTATGTAGCCTTTGGTAACAAACCCTAGAGGATTGTTGTCGAGTTTTTTGTAACGTATGCAACTCGAACTCCGTCGTTCGCTTTTGTTTATTAGCACTAATTGGACATAATGTTCCTTCTTATCTGTCGCATAGTAAAGTGATCATCAGAGCACTTGGATACACACACATATATATACATGTATATTTACCTACCTAAGGTATATCTATCAGGTTAGATGAAACGCGACCAAGCGTATTTAGTTCTCACCAAATAAATCACACATATGCAATTTATTTCCACAAATCCCCAACATCTCTCGGTATTGATAGTAACTATTTGCCCATAGTAGTACTTAGTATGATGGGAGACTCTACCACCCGCGTAATCGCTCAGCGAAAAACTGCATAATTGGCAACATCTCGTCTCTGTTCTGGGGCATGCCGTCGTCATTTTTCCTCCATTTCACTTCCCGTACATCTACAAATTCTTTCTTCAATAAGTCTATCGCATCGTCATCGAGAGTCTCGCTTGACCTGCCATGGCACGCTAACACCGGCGTCCGAGCCTTCTCTCGTGCGCTCAGCGTCGGTATCGTGCTCGGCGGCAATGGCCCGCTAATTGATACGGCGCCTTTAAATGCTGCGCCCAGCACAGCCTTGTTCCCTTCAGTCACGTCCACGACTTTCTCGCCCTCGCGGAGTTTTGAGGCCAGGCCGAGAGCTAGCGAGCCGCCTTGCCCGAAGCCGAAGAGCAGGATATCGTTCGTGTCCCAGCCGCATTTCCCAACAAGCGTCTCGCGGATCAGTCTGCCCAGGACCAAGCTCTCGGCTTTTTTAAACCCGGGGTCGGGATCCAAGTCGCCGGTCGCGGGCGACAGGGCTAAGTCATCTCCCCAGTGGAAATGCCGGGTTGGCTGCGCGGCTTCAGCGGGTGGAAGACCTAGGAGAGATGGGGGGAGGGGGGACACGCCGCGCACGGAGATGGCGAGGACGCCGGGGAGGTTTATGTTTTTGGCGAAGGTGGCGAAGGATGCTTCGGAGTCCCCGAGGCCGTGGAAGAGGATTAGGATGGCGGTGGTGGTTTCCGGGACTTCGGGGAAGATTAGGGATATGTGTAGGGAGGGGGGTAGATGCTCGAAGTCTTCCGGTTTGGGTATTCTGGTTGGCATTTTATTTAAGTGGTTGGGCTAGACTCTTGTGGAAATTATGTCAGCGGGGAAACTATAGAAGCTGGCAGAGCAGTTTATTTTTATTGGTAGATGTCCGGAAGCCGGTGATGGAGGAGACGTGCAGCGACGTTCTAAACCGGAGCCGGGATCCACCGGTGCGCGGAATGGAAGTCCTGCTAGTGCGAGATACTTAGGTACCTATGACGTGCAGGTCAAGGGCATATATGTAATTAAAGTGCCTGTTGACTTATCCAATAGAAGTATTCTATTTTCTTACTTCAGAACTTCAGAACTTCATAAATATCGTAGTATTTATTTGATAGCTCTAATCCTAGGAAGCGGGCTACACCATGGCACTACTACATGGAATGGATGACGACCCAAATTGGTAGTTCAATCTCCGACTGGCTTGGTACCATCTTCTTGGAACTAACCATTCGCACAAACCAGAGGACGACTGTTAAACACGTGCGTATCATACTGATAATAGTATCTTGATTTTACGATTGTTATTCGTAATGCTATGGATACGCTTGCCTTATAGTCTAAAATAGTACTAGTTGAGAATTGACATTTATACAGGGCTATTAGTAGACGTAGTTATATATCATTGTTGATTATGGCTATTAAGCCGAACGAAGAGCCTACCTTTTTATGTGTTACAAGTTGATAGACGGTTGGCAAGACATTATCATGCATTTATTACAAGTCATTATCATATCTCTAGTTTCCAGAGTCTGTAATGCGACAGCACAATATCTAGCACCGGCCCAGAACATAAATTTCCCTAGTAGTGAAAGCGCTACAAACCCTCTTCAATGGTTAGGTGCTAATGGGCCATGGTATGCCGGTAAGATTCCAAAATGCCCATATAGCCCCAAATCTTACTCATCATATTACTATAATCAGGCCCAAATGTATTCGGAATTTCACCTGAGCCTCCTCAAAACTGTCATGTCGATCGAGCTGCCTACGTCTCGAGACACGGTTCGAGGTACCCAGACCAAGGAGCTTATGATGGATGGGTATCGATGTACGAACGGGTTAGCCTCCAAGTTGTTTAATATATTGTCCTAATATCAGCTAAAGTTTTGTATCCAGTTTCAGACAGGTAACTATACTGTGAGCGGGAGCTTATCATTCCTCTCAAATTGGCGGCCGGTCCTTGAAGACCCCGCATCGCAGATAGGCATGGAAAACCCTACTGGTGTAAAGGAGGCTCTCGATCTAGGTTATACACTACGTACAAGGTATATTCTAGTCCTGTGACCTTGTTCTTATAGTAGGTAGGCTGACGATAGCAGGTATCCGGGTCTGTACCAAGAGGGGGATGAGTTCATGGTGTGGGCTAACAATTATACTCGGGTCCTCCAGACAGCGTCTATGTTTATTCGCGGCTACTTGGGGGTCGCCGCTTCTCAGAAGGGGAGCATAGTCTCTGTGACGTCTCGAGGCTTTCCGGCTGGTGTTGGAGACTCACTCGCTCCCTCGGATATGTGTCCTAATTTCAAAGACTCAGAGGGGGGAGAACACAAGTCAACCTGGGATGAAATTTGGATCCCTCCTGTTCAGGATCGTCTGCAGAAATTGATAAAGGGGAACTTATCTTTGACAGCTAGCGATATCTCCCAGATACCCTATCTATGTGGTTTCGAGAGTCATATCACGGGTCGACTTTCGCCCTGGTGCGATGTGTTTACCGATGAAGAGTTGAAGCAATACGAGTACTCCAACGATCTCCGTTACTACTACGGTATTGGTCCGGGTACGGATCTCCCCAAGAAGGTGATGACGCCTTTCTTGAGTACGCTCATTGGGATCCTGCAAAGCGGATCTACTACAGGCGTAGGGGTAAACGACTCGACTTTTAACATTCCGAAGCTTCTGGTGTCATTCTTGAATGACGGACAGTTAACCGAACTGGTAACCGCGAGCGGCGTTTTCGATAGACAACCCAGGTTGTCTGCTACCGAGAAAGACGATAATAGATTATGGGTAGGGTCGCGGTATGTGTCAATGAGAGGCACAATTACTTTGGAACGTCTAAACTGTACCGTAAAAGGGGATAGTGAAACTGGGACTTATCCCTCTAACGGGTTGAACAACACATACCTCCGCATTCGCTTGAATGATGCAGTGTATCCGATCCCTTCTTGCAATAACGGCCCTGGATCATCCTGCAAGCTGAGCGACTATGCTAGATATGTTGCGGAAAAGTACGCTGCCGAGGGGGATTGGATTACGAACTGCAATGTTACAGTTACTGAGGACACGCCGGCAACGGTGAAAGGGGCAAGCTTCTTTACGGATATCAGCCAACCGTGGATTAGGCGGTTAGCTATTTGAAGCCTAGGGTTATTGAAACGTATATCATATTATGAGATTACTGGGTACGGTAGTGTAGCTAGAGTATCTTTACCATCCTTAAGTCTTCCAGTTGAATTACTAAGAGTTTCGTCTACTTTAAGTATCTTATATATTCCACAAGATAGATACGACGGACAGGTTCGTGGAGCACTTCTCTATTTAATGTAGCACTTGAATAAATGATTTTTATTTGAATATGGATTAGACTAGTGATAGTATGTATAAGTTGAATATGAAAGTTTGTAACTGCTTGATACATGTATTAAGCACATGTATGTAGGTACATGCAGTGGATCCGACAGGTACCGCATTTACTAGGCGCATAGGCCAATCCTACGTTAGCCCCGCCGGTCAGGGTCAAGGCCAACTTTAAACCTTAAAGCAAATAATTACCTTAGCACCTTCAACTTTCGTGTCGCATGTCGACAACACTCTTTAGCCTTCTTCGTTACTAGTTACCACAATGACTTATCACATAGCCGACAAGTAAACCTAACATTTGCGATAGGTGTAATCCTACCGAAGTCACGAGAAAAGGTGTTAGACCTTACGAAATTTACGAAGCCTGCTTAGCATGCTATAGCGTCTAGCGCAATAGCTTCTACTAGCAGTCCGCTTTAGTTTCTACCCCAACCGAATGTATAGTCGCGATCATGTCCAATCGGTACGGCGGATCATACCGCAACGGTAACGGATACGGTTCTGCCGCGAGGCAAGACGAAGAATATGATCCCTTTGGCGATGGCTACACGAGCGATCGCTATGGCACCCCTCCTCAGCAGCTAAACCCCCGAAGACCACCTCTTGAGTCCGTTCGGGGTGCTGGTTACAGCTCCTCAGCCTCTAGGGCCCAGCGCAACAATGAAACGAACGCTGAGAAACAGATAGGTCAGGTACTTGAGCTTATCAAGTCCGAATGGCCTGCTATGGTCCAGGATGATTGCATACCTGTCTCGTTAGCACTTCAGTTGCTAGATAATAGCTCTGTTGGCCGAGCACACGAATATAGAGATTTCAAGAAGACACACCAATACTTACAGGACTCCCTTAAAAATATCGTACACGAACACCATCAAGGCTTCAATAGTTCTATTGGTACTTTTCATAAGATACAGGGGAGCATACAAACGTCCCAGAAACGCGTACGTGCTCTGAAAGAATCTCTGGCAGCGTCGAGAACGAGTCTCTGTGCAACAGATCCAGAACTCAAGAAGTTTTATAAGACGTCGCAGATGTACGATGACGTTCTACAGACATTAAATGAACTGGAGGACTTGCGAACAGTGCCGGACCAATTAGAGGCTAGAATATCGGAAAAGCGGTTCTTAACTGCTGTCGAAGTCTTGCAAAATGCACTGCGGAAACTGCGGAGGCCAGAACTCGATGATATTGGAGCACTAAGTGACCTGAGAAGCTATCTTGCTAACCAGGAGACCGCTCTGATGGATATATTAATCGAGGAGCTACATGAGCATCTCTATCTAAAGTCGCCTTATTGCCAGGAGCGATGGCAGAACTTAGCCAAGAATCAGGGTGCCTACAATGAAAACTATACCGACCCAGGAATTCTTACCCCATTTCATTTAATCCTAGATACGATGGATCTTGAGCGCCCGGTAACCGAAGATCCCGCAAAGAACCCTGAAGCGGATACCTTTTACTATATTAGTCTTGTTGTTGAGTCATTAAACAAGCTTGGCCGGTTGGAGAGTGTGGTTGATACCCTAAAACAACGGCTCCCGGTTGAGTTGTTTTCCATCGTAAACGAGACAATAAATGAAGTTGATCAGAGACACCCTAGCTCTTTAAGAGGCGGCGCGGGTAACGCACAGGGCCTGCACATATATGGTAGCAGGGAGACGCATATGCGTGCCGATGTCATATATGACCTATTATGGACATTGTACGGTAAATTTGAGGCTATTGCCGAGGGGCATAGAGTTTTCCATGAGGCTATTAAGGCGCTCATTCGACGGGAGGGTGCTGGTAACAACAGTTCCCTCCTCGGGAGCTTCAAGGAGCTGTGGAATCTATATCAGAACGAGATACGCTCCCTTTTACACAATTATGTCACAACGGATGCAGATGTCTACCAATTTAATACCTCCCTTAGGCAGGGTATGTTGCTTAATGGTAATAAGGACACATCTAGGGAGCATCTATTCAAGTTCTCCGAGGCGGATCCTAAATCCGTCGAGATGACCACCGAATATGAGGCCCTGGATGGGATTATACGAGCTGCAGTTCCCGGTCTTACATCCGCGTCCCAAAAGAAGCAGGCTTCGGACAAGAAATCATCAGCTGGAAGAGAACCGAGGAAGGGTGCATATACTGGAGCTTTTGATAGTAGGAATGCGCCTGGCTCCTATAAATCGCTTGTGGAACCAAGTGTATTTAACATGAGTCTTCTGTTACCGCCGACTCTAGTATTTCTGCAACGCTTGAAAGCCATCGTCCCCCCAGGGTCGGACTTGGCTGCAAGTACTCTAACGTCCTTCCTTGATAATTTCCTGGTAAATGTTTTCCAGCCGCAGTTGGATGAAACACTTAGCAAATTGAGTGATACGGTATTTGGAGAAGTAGATTCGTTCCAGCAGGACCCGGCCTGGGGCTTGGTTGCGCGTCGTCCGGTATTTAAGGGAACAACAGCATTTTTTGCTGTCATTACTGCTTTCTGTCGCATGCTTGGGACGATTCCTCATGACCAGGCACTGAGCTCTTTGATTATCTCCCAAATGGCAAGATACTATGATAGATGCCTTGCGTGGTTCAAATCACTCGTCGCTAAAGCGCAGGAAGCCACCACGATTCCACAAGCGTTGCGGTACTCTGCAGAATTGGCTACTAGGGATGGAGACGTACAAGAAACGGTCAAAAAGCTTTGGACTTCGGATAATCTCGACCATGTGTTGATTGAGAAGGAAGTTGGACTACTTATTATGCACGCCAACGAGCGATCTCTTGAGCCAAACGATATCATACAAGACCGCGATGTCATCTCATCTCTATGTCTTCTATACACTAGCATGAAATGGCTTTCGGTAAGAATTGTTGGCCTACGGCATATTACTAGATTCGACACAGATTCCTCTCAGCCTACTCTACCGAAGAACCAGAACCGCCGGTGGACTCTCCTAAACGACCCCAGCAAGGCTAACGGTGAGGATCAAGGCCCCATATACCTACCGATGACACAGGAAACTGTCCAGTAAGTTCATCAAGCTTTCTCACTGTCTCGTAGCTACTTGGCTTATTATCTTGTAGGTCATTTGATAGTATAGTGTCCTCTTATGAGGAATTCGCTGGTATGGTACTCCTTACGTTACATATGGAAATCCGATGCCGTATTATCCATTCTCTCAGGGTAGCGCTCTCTCCCGAAACGGCACCATACGTCCTAGGTGAGCAGGAGATCAAGGAACCTGACCAACCGGTTCTGTCGTTGAATTCTGAACTCGTTGCGTACGATGAGACGATTGTACGCTTCCTCCGCGACAAGGAGACCGCATTTGTGCGGACAGGCTTAGGCCTGCTCATCAACACATATTTAGTATCTAACGCGCTCGCTACGCAGCCTATGAACTTGCGTGGGTGCGAGCGCATGCAACTAAACATTCTCGTACTCCAGCAGAACCTCAAGAACATTGAGGCTGGCGTAGATCTTACGCGGGCGGCAAACTACTATAGTTTATTCCAGGATGGCCCAGATCAGATCGTCGAGAAGGCTAAGCGTGATAAGGAACGCGAAGCGAAGGGGTCCCCTATACCGGAGGCGGAGAGGTTTACTTACGACGAGCTTAAGGCTCTCGTTGAATTATGTTACAGTGAGCAGCTTGCTGATCCGGAGAGGGGTGTCGCTGCTGCTGCTAAGAGGAAGATGGGCGAGAAAGTGTTGGCGCTGAGCGAGTTCATGTGGCAAAGTTAAGACATTGGCTTATTTGCATTATGATCAGGGGTGGTGTGTTGCAAGCCGGTGTTTTTGGGATTGAGATTTATAGTATACTACGATATCGACGGATTTTCTTGGAGTGGAAAACATCTACCGTTTGTGTATAAAATTATCTGGCCTGAACGTTCAAAGGCTTGGCGAATTAGGCCGGTACCTTCTTCCTAATGAAGGACGTAGATAACTTTGGACTTTGGAGATAGAGATATTACACGAAAACTGTACGCAAGGGAGAGTAGCACGGCTATTATCTGGCCGCGTAATATGTCTGACTTTGTTTTCGTTACCATCACTGATCATTGAACAACCTTTTTACATATAACATATTACGAATGCCGGGGGGGTTTCTTCTGGTGGGATAGGAGGGCTCATACTTTTTTGAGAAATATGGTGGCTTAGAGACTCGTTTCAACTGGATTGGGCGGTGGGATATTTAACCAGGCAACTGGTATCACGTTAATTGGAAATTTTCTTGATACGAGAAAACACGAAGATTTTGCAATGAGTGAAATGTAATACTCGTCGCTTTCACCAAATAGATATTCTTCCTTGCGGCTATCGCCAACACCGACTCGCCGAGAGGTGCAGCTATGAAGAATCCCTGATAAGTTGACTGGCTGAGGATCGACGTTGGTTGCGAGATCAAACCTTGGCACTTCCCCCGATGTGGCGGCGCGTATCTGCAAAGCTTGTCGACTATTGTATTTGATTTCTGTTGGTAAAAAGCTTGATGTGCCGTGTATTAGATGAATACCATCCGAAGCTGACAGACTTATGTGCATATCTTTAAACGGCAGAAACGGTAGATAGCTTATGTATATTTAATTACCTCCGAGCTTGCAGCTACATGTAGCTAGACTAAAGGAACAAAAGGAATAGTTTGACAAGCTCTTGACCTGCTTTAGTTAGGGGGCAAACCGCTACACACACATTCGCAACAATGCATTCAAGGGGCACATGTGGGACTGTGGATTATTTACGTTCCTTATTTTTTCTTCTTTCTTTGCTGCACGGCGGTGACAGTGAGAGCTACCGTATCGTATCAGGTGTACAATCACCAATAGGAGACGGTTCAGCACAGATCGTTTAGATCATAAGGCGTCGGCTAAGGCCAAACAGACGACGGGACCCTCCTTTGGCGTTTCCTCAATGTGGCGTTTGACGGGGACCCTGACGCGAAACAATCGCATTCGATTGGCTAAAAAGGGGGAAACGAAAAAGGGAACAGGATTCCTCGATCTCCAATAAAACAGAGGACGGACAAGTTGGCGCAACGTTGCCCCCCGATGTGTAGTATATGTACTATGACAATATGACAATGGTGTCGTCAGATCAAACATCAAATAAGCGAAAGAATTTACTGATGTAAATAGGCATAAGGAGAAAGGAGGCGACGTTAACGAGGGCAACATTGAAAATATTTAGTGTAAGTGGATTAGGATAGGTACTTGTTAATACATATTAATTGGCAGTATTGATGAATGATGGATATATGTATTAATGGCATGGGGTACTTAATACCTTGACATGAATTAGCCCAATTAGCCCCGAACTTGCCAGGCCGGTTAATTATTACCTTATGCTTCACCAGGTTCGCCTTCATACTTCCAACCGTTAAAGTGATTCTATCCCGGTGGTGAAACTTAAGGCAGTACACGTCGAAATGAGACCCCGTAGTCTAGAACCTCTACATGGAAGGGCCCAAGCTACATACATTCCACATAATAGGTAATCAACTGATATGCACCTACTTTTAAACCTCCTGAGGTGACATCTAGAAGTTTCAGAGGCAAGAGCCTCACTCCCTATTATTAATAGCTACATACACGCAGGTAGTAATGTAAAGGTTAGATCCCATGTTCATTTTTTGTGTGTTTATTTATATCTACCGATACCTTAGCATGCAGGCATCATACAATAATCATAACACTGTTTACTGTTTAAGCACATAAAAAGAATATGGGATGGAAGCAGGATAAGCAGGATCGAGACGAATTTGAATTTGACCTGCCTCTCCTAGATACATATAGGCACAAAGTAGGCTCAATGGGGGAAGTTAATTTAATACTACCTAATTTGTACCATTTATACCGATCTGTACACGCTGCGTAGCGCATACGTAAAATTCAGGATTGTGGAACTAATCCGTAATTGGTTAAAATGGTACTATTCTTGCATAACCTCGCACTGTACTTTACACCGCACTTTTTGCCTGTGGTACAGTGAGAAATGAGAAAATTATCGAGGTACCCAAGTAAGTCACCTAACTAAAAAAAAATCCCAAGCACTGCAGCATAACCGTCGCTAATCCCCCCTTGAATAGGCGCGTCACCCACTGACCATCAATCCCCTTGAAATTCAACATTGGACGAGCCCCCTTCCAAGTTCCAACCTCCATCCCCGGTTCTACATTCACATAGCGTCGCAAACATTGAAGGGGGGGAAACAACAACAAAATCATCTCCTTTACCCTCCATTCATCTACAGAATAATTTCGTTCGTTTTCTTCTTCTGATTCTCATACTTGGTCTCCGCGGTAACTGCGAAAACTTATCAAAGTCGCTAAAAGGCAGGACGCGCCAGAAAACCCACACTCTTTCTAGAGATCCACCTCCTAAGTCCCAAAGAGTTACTAGTGATTCAGGATTCGAGGATATTGCAGATCAAACTCAGCAACAACATCGAGCCAAGCTGCATAAAAAAAAAAAAAACATCCGCGTTGTTATCAATCTCGAGTCAGCCATCGCTTCGTTCCCATTTAGCGAATCGATAATTTAAGGAACAAGGGAAAGTTGGATCTGAAATGACAAAGATATTGACGTTTCGATAAAAAAAAGCCCAGTACCCGCCCATTCTCCACATAGGATCCCGACCAGTCTCGTCTACCTCCTTTTTGTGGTAAAGGGGAAAAAAGAGATAACTATCATTCCCTCCGCTATATGATATACTCCAACATTTACGCGCGCACCTCTATTACACCAACGACCGTTCCATTCGGGGTACTATTCTATCTTTATTCAGCCCTACACGACTACATTCCAAGTTGCAATTCCCCTTAGCCGTTGTCGATCTTTCTTCTTTAGTCATAAAAATCGCCAATACGGCTATTCCGTCGCATACTTCGAAATAGTTTTTGTGCCGGATCGCCTTGCCCTCTTGAGCATCGCTGCTATAGTACATATCCTACGACGTCCAGTTTTTACTCTCTAGGGACTTGTCAATCTAGAACCGCCCAATATGTCGTAAGTTAGCCTCTAATTTCTACTTTGCGCTTGCTAATTATAAGCGTTTAGGCTCGGAGGAGCTTTTCGCTCATTCTGGCACACCATGACCAGTTATGATCGACGTAAGTAATCCAACGCAGTTATTAGCTATCGCATCTACTTACTTCTCTTTTAGACTCTTCATACGATTCTCCCTATCGAAGTGGTCGCCATGTACCTCTTAATAGACAAGACGCCCTCACATCGGTTGCCACCGCTTCGGAATCCCGAGCTGATATTACATCCCCGTACATTGACGAACTTGGCCGGTTATCTAGCGGCATGGATGGCACCTCATACTCAGGCGTCGGTATTCCGGTAGCATCTCCTCTCTCTCCCAACTCCAACGGCCCATACTCTCCTGGTTTACGGTCTCTCAACGCTCAACGCCAAAATAGCAAGGACGATGGATTTGAAACTGTTAGTAGCCCTGGGGAAATTCCGATGCAGTCGTTTGCAAACGGTGCGCCTCCGGCACCTCCGGCAGATCATTCATGGAGGCGGATAGATAAATGGGCCGAAGAAAATTATCCAGAATTGTATGATCAGCTATGCGAAGGGTGCACGACCAACGACTTGAACGAAGTAGAGCATCAGCTGGACTGCTCGCTACCTCAGGATGTTAGAGACTCCTTAGCGGTTCATGATGGGCAGGAACGCGGAGGTAATCCAACTGGAATTATTTTTAGTTCTATGCTTCTTGACTGCGAAGAGATTGTTCAAGAATGGGACCAGTGGCGGAGAGTTAATCAACAGTATCTTCTTGAAACATCAGTCTCAAAGCCTGCCGCTCCTTCCAAGGCATTCGGCGGTAGCAGTCAAGCGTCTTCGTCCAAATCCGCTCCCGGTTCGCCTAGTTCGCATGGATCACAGAAAGAGTCCTGGAGACAAGATCTTCAGGCTCGTCAAGATTGTGTTCCTCCGGGAGCAGTTCAACGAGCCTATGCACACCCCGCTTGGATCCCCCTTGTGCGAGATTGGGGCGGGAACAACCTTGCCGTGGATCTTGCTCCCGGTCCAAATGGAATTTGGGGCCAGATCATTCTCTTCGGTCGGGATTATGACACGAAGTATGTTGTCGCCAGATCTTGGGGTGCTTTCCTATCGGTGGTTGCGGACGATCTAAACAGCGGCAAATGGTTTGTTGATGAGGATACTCAAGAGCTCAAGCTTCGCGAGTTTAAGTCGACCCGTGTTGAGCCATCTTACTTCGATATCCTGAGGTGGAGGATGGATCAGAAGTACGGACGTGGCGCCAAAGTAGCCGCCAAGCGCAGATCACAGATGTTGGGCGTCCCTACTTCTCCTGGAGGTTCACCTTATGTCAATCCAGCGGATGCCGCCGGAGAACCCCGAGGCCGTACCTTGCAACGTTTAAGTAGCCCATCGCCTCTAGCAAGTCCCAATCGTCCCGGTTTCGGAAAGCCAAGTCCTCTTGCACGAGTTACCGAGGAAACACCTAGCTCGGGGTCCAAGTCAAGCGCGAATGGTACTACTCAGCCCAAGCTTGTAGAAGTCGAAACCCCTCGACCTAGCGATGAGACACCTAAATTTCCATCGATTGCTGAGGCCAAAGGAAAAGACGTGACACCGTCGGAATCCACGAAAACAAACGGCATTACCGAAAGCGAGGACCTGGAAGAAGGAATGAAAACCATTGAGATCTGATATGAAAGTTCGACGACCGACAACGAAATGCATTGTAACACGACTACTTAATAGACAGCAGAAGGGAGGCGTTCAAAGGTCAGAACCGGTGCAGATCAGCATCGCCACTATTTTCGGCAGGTCTCGTTTCTTGCAGCTGCACGCACAAATCTTCCTGATTAATATCCCACCAAAGTCTGGCTTATTGATAGAGCGGGATTTGGACATCCCTTCGCAGGACTCGACTAAGATCCTCGACGGCACATAAAGATTTTAATTCAATAGGTGACATGCCACTATTCTTGTACTAATACCATTCGTCTACTTTAATTCAGTTCTGGTCATTCACCCTCCTTGATCCTATCAGGGGGGGCGTGGCCAGGTGGCTGGATCTGAGTTCTTCTGTTGATGGAGATGGAGATAGCAAAGCGGCCAGAGATGTTTGTACAGTTGGTTAGCGAACCTGTGACGGTTAGGACTGCATTTTGTCGATGTAGTAGCATTATCAAAGGGGGTTTAGTTTGTAGAGCTGCGACGAGGATTCGAGCTACCGACAATGAATAAGAAGAAAGGCGTTCAGGAGGACTCTAGCATTGAGTCTCGCAGGCGTTGGTGGTAGCACATCGTACTCGGTCAACGTTTCAGGACTCAATATATGACTTTAGCACCCTATGTATAGGGAGTGAGCGCCTAATCAGAGACACTCGATGAAGGCATAGGAACGGGTACCGAGGAGCTCTTTTTGAAGCTTTTAATATAAAACTGATTGAGAATGATAATTAAATTTCTGTCGTAAATGTTCGTAATATCTACCTCATTAGCATTGTACATGTATGAGAGGAAAGTTAATTGATCGTAGAAGGCTGTAGTGCTGCTGGACAACCTTGCTCCACGGACCTGCATAAGATGCACATGTGCATAGACAGTACATACCTTAAATACATGTATGGCGTAAAAGGGGATATGTCACGTGTCGATCACGCAGCTTGTCAATGCCAAGACTCCACTGGTCGTCATCAGCCTCACCAATCAATCAATCTATCTATCTATCCCCTAAGCTCGGAACCCCAGCCAGAATTAACGACTGACTTGTTCCTTTCCATTAAACACCATCCATCCATCTCTCGGCCTTCGATAGGTCTTGTTGATTCGATAACCCGTTCTCTAAACGCTGGCGACCATGGAGGAAGACCGCCTCTTCAAGTTCCGCAGGCCTGCTTGGCTTAACAGCGCCTGGGCGCGCGGCGCGGGCGTGTATTCGGCGGGTGCGCTGGTACGTCGATTGCAATACCCTCTCCATTCGTTTCCTCTTCCCTATCTGCTACCTTTAGTTCATCCCGCTGCTTCCCGGACTAACCCACCAACCTTTCGCAGTTCTCGCTCGCTTTCTACATCCTAATCGACGCAGCGGTATGGTCGAAATCACCGCTCAACGGCTCGGACGTACACGTGACGTTTGTGGACTGGCTGCCGCTGATCTTCAGCTCGCTGGGCATGCTGATCATCAACTCAGTAGAAAAGGCGCGCTTGTCGGCTGATTCGTTCTCGTACAGCGGCTCGGGCGTCGCGTGGAAGGCGCGCGTCGTGCTGTTTCTTGGGTTTGCGGCGCTGGCGGGTGGTATGGCGGGGGGTGTGACTGTGTTCGTGCTTAAGTTCGTCGTGCCGAATGTTGGATGGCCGATGATGGGGATGGGCGTGGAGAATGTTGTTGCTAATGGGCTTGTGATGCTGAGCTCGGTCGTGCTGTGGGTTAGTCAGAACATGGAGGATGAGTATAGCTATAGCTTGTCTCTATGAGGGGGGCGAGAGTTGAAAGGACTTCTATTGCGAGGGGGTTGGTAGGGAGACTTGTGTGGGAGATCCTAAAGCTCGAGATGATAGGGGGGGGTTGCGGCACTGGGATGGATGCCAGGTCGCTGGGAAGATTGATCTACTATTTATTGTACAACACAGCAGACGCGGCATGGGACTGGTCCAGGCGAGGCGAAACTAGGCGTGTAGTAATTCAGGGTTTGTTTAACTTTATTCATGGAAGTTTCAATATCACATATACTTAAGTGGCACTGCCAATGACTTCGTGCTTGATTTACTACATAAGCTGTTTGCTTCACTTCACTATTTTTGAGAAATCGAGTGCTCTATCCTATTTAAAGGGGACAGACCACTCGCCCAATCGCACGTAAAGCATTAGAACCTAGAGATAATATATTGGTGTTGGTGGGTGGTATGAGAGTTCCTTTATTCATTATACTTTACATAGCCGCCACCAAGCGGCATCGCATAGACGGATATATCATGGACTTTTCATGAACGCCATCCTCTTCCACTATAAGGCCTCGAAATGTTTTCCGACGTCCTCGGGTTCATAACCATGGAAAGTAGTAGTAGTTGTTGTAGTAGTGGTAATAGTGGTAATACAGAGATGCTCTTAGCATACGCCTCATCATGACATACTAAGAGAGAGGAGACAAAAGTCTATAGAATAATATTAGTTCATAACTTCGTGCTGGAGACCTATATCAAGGGTGGGGAGAAACATACTTGATGATGGAAGGACGTGGGTCGCTGCGTGTGTAGCCTATAATAGTTGTGCGGTCAGATATTGTCTCTTGAATAAAACATTCGTCATCGTCTTATAAAGGCCGATCAAGGCGTACCTAAGTAGAGTATCAGAGGCAGGTAGCCGCTGTAGTATGTTAGCATCGTGAACATGTTTAAATCGTAGTCATTGGAGGGGTAGCGCATACTAGTGCATTGCGACTCTCCCGATCTCAATTATCTTTCCAATGCGCTCCTTAGATTCTTCCGAGAGGGCGAACATGATGGGCAGTGCTATTCGACGAGAAGCGAACCGAGAGATCGTAAGGTTGTATAAGAATAGGCGACTGCGACTTTAGCCTCGTTCGTCGTTTTGGTTGATGCGAACGCAAGGAATATAACCCTTTTGAGCTATATGGAAATGTCGTATTTGCTATTTGCTTGACGATATTTGAGCTCAAAATTCATTTCATCTGATAAGCCCGTTGATAAACCGGGCGGGACAAAGAACGAACACTCGACGTAATTGGTTTAAGTTAGTAGTGGGTATCAAATAGAATCGGGACCAATCAGAGCCAAAGGTAATGAGAAGCCACAGATGGCTAGAGCTATCCCTGCTATCTTTGAATGAAGTTTTGGGAGCTTCGATAAGTAAAGGACTCCACAACAACACTCGCTACTTACATGCATGCCTACCTCATAATATAGCATATAGCATACATAGTACAGGTACAGTGTACGAGTCGCGATATTATTATTTTTTACGAGACTTCCACTTAGACTCAACTTCGTGGCGACGCAGCATATAATCTAACATAGAAGTTCACCGAAAAGCGTCGCATCAAGATGTCGGGGGCGAAACATTGGTACGTTTCTCGCGTTTTACACGCCGATACAGCATTCGATCATATTAACTAACTATTGTAACATCAGGGAGCAAGATAAAGAAGCCACCGTCTATGTGGGTAATATCGACGAACGCGCTACTGATGCTCTGATATGGGAGCTGATGGTCCAAGCCGGCCCAGTAGTCAACGTACACCTTCCCAAAGATCGCGTGACACAATCCCATCAAGGCTTCGGTTTCGTCGAGTTCAATGGCGAGGTTGACGCCGACTATGCTGCCAAAATCATGAACGGCATCCGCCTATACGGCAAACTGCTGCGCGTTAACAAGGCTTCCGCAGACAAGCAGAAACCCCTCGAGATCGGCGCCGAGCTCTTCATCGGCAACCTCGACTCCATGGTCGACGAGAAGGTTCTCTACGACACTTTCGGTAGATTCGGCACTCTGATCGCCCCTCCCAAGATCGCTCGCGACGACAACGGTTTGAGCAAGGGTTACGGTTTTGTTAGTTATAGCAGTTTCGAAGCTAGTGACGATGCTATCAACAACATGAACGGCCAATTCCTCATGAACAAGGATATCAGTGTGCAGTACGCGTACAAGAAGGATGGTAAAGGCGAACGCCACGGAGACGAGGCCGAACGAATGCTTGCCGCTCAAGCAAAGAAGCACAACGTTACCATCGAAAGCCAACCTATGCCTCCGGCACTCCTTCAGAACCCAACTCCAGCTCCTCCACCTGCAGCAGTCGTTCCTCCGCCAGCTATGGCTACTGGTGGGTTCGACCCTTCCATGGCCGCCGGCATCCCTCCTCCGAGACCACCAGTTGGGTTTGCTCCTCCCTCACATCGTGGGCCTCCTCCGCCATTTGGTGTTAATGGTGCCCCTCCGCCACTAGGAGCCGGAAGACCTAATGTTCTACCACCGGCTCCGTCAGGACTACCCGCTCGTCCCCCGCCTTCACAAGCTGGGTACGGTAGTCCGGCAGATTTCCATCCTGGCGGATTCCGAATGCCCCCTCCGGGCTTTGGTCCTCCCCCTGGCGGCGTACCACCGCCGCCTCCCGGATTTGCTTCCGCCCCTGGTTTTATTCCTACCGAAGGTCAAAATCCCGGCTACGGTCGGTGAAGCACGAGATTAGGGCCCTCTTAGATCCGACCGAGAATGGAACATGGGTCTCATTCCGTTACCGTTTGCCGATATCTTGCGCATAATCATAATCGGAGCTCTCTATTACATTGTAAAGGGCTTGTCCAGTAAGTCAGGACATTAAGGAAGCTCCCTTTGGACCCCTTCGGGCGGCATTGTGGCGAATTTTTCGTCTTCCTCTACTAAAGAGGCATAATTGCATTCTCCGTTGGTTAGTACGCACGAGTAGACGATGATAGTAGAAACACGGCGGGGCAAAGCCTATGCCATTTAGACGATGGTTAAAGCGACATTATTCACACAAGAGCTGATTTTATCATCGGCACGGGAACCCTCGTCTATTAATAAAATGGCTTAGGAATTACTTGGATAAGTATGGAGAAAGCCAAGCAGGGGCAAGTTTACAATGCTTCTCGCAATTTCGGTCATCGCTAACTAGTAGTAATAGCAGAAGGCGGTAATCAATACATGAATATGTAAACTATGAAAAATATGTAATTGCGTGCGCGTTATTATATTGGTCGTTATAGATCCAACCTAACATCTGCTATGACCTTGTTATTACCAGTATCTTAATGTCACATCGGGTGATATATCAACTAGTTATCCTATCGGGATTTAATAGGAAGTGTGTAGAAGAGTGCCATCGTCTTTTTAAAACATCATGATATAGCACCCATTTACATACCTACAATGGTACTCCCTTTAAAACAATAGCAATATGTTTATACATTTCTTCGTATGTTACAAGATTCAGGTTCGAGTTAAAACGGCAATATAAATCGGCTCGAAATAAATAGTATGAAGATAAAATCACCCTTTATTAACTGATATTTATATATTTTCAACTTCTTGTAGCTACACCCGTTCTACACCCGTTTTCAAAAGAGATACATCGTTTCTAATCAGCATGCCCGCTCGTATATACAAAGATTATTATACATCATCTTCATATGCTCTGTATCCTTACGGGATAAGACATTATTCCTTTCAAAATAATAAAAGCCTACTCTTTCTCCTGCTATAAGTTAACCGCCTCGCCTCCTATTTACTAGAGTCAATCTTGTTTCTCCGTACAAGTAGAGCGAACAATGTCACAACCATCCGGAAGGTCTTTAATTGATTAGCTTTAGAATATCGATTCGAACCTATTAGATCCGAATCAATCAGACCCGCCGTTTTCAGATTTGGATCTACGTGCGGATATACCAGATCCGAAGCTATCACCGCTGAGTTTAAGATTATCAAATATGCCTTACGGCTCAGACCCAAGCCCAACCCAAGTACGCCAAACCGAGTGTCCGAAGCTTCACTTTCACCGACTACTGTCCATAAAGTTGGTCATAAATTATATGCGTAACCCTATCTATATCCAAGTTTGATGTAGATATACAGTAGAAAGGAGCTCCGAGAATGGGTCAAAAGGATTATTGGCGAACTTTTAGCACCTACCGATGCTATCATATCACAAAAGGAGATAGAGGAACAAAGTGATTGGTACGCAGAAAGATTAAACAATATGGTGTTCGAGGGAGATCAAGTACAGACTACGATGAGACTATGATAAAGAATTCTCTGCATCTAGATCCATTCAAATACGCCCCTTACAAAACCAAAAGCCCGATCGGGGCTGCTATTAGGACCATATAGGACAGGGACTACGGCATCCACCAAACCCCACGTTTATTATGTTCATTGTCTTTTCCTATTACTCCGAAATCTGATTTAGTATTTGGATACGGTTGTTCTAAAATCCCTTGGTCAAGTCTAGGGAAGGATATATATAGTTTAGAGTACGCCCAGAACGCAGGAGGCGTAAGTTTTTCCTATTTTAATGTGGAATTTAAAAGCAGTCTCCCGGTTTAGGAAGTAGAGAACAGGATCCTCGGTGCTGCATTATCAGCTCTATTAGCACATACTAAGGTTATTTAAGACGGGAGCGGTGTTGTTATTAGCGTGTGTTTGGCAGACGACCTGTTAAAATTCTACATTATGTGGACGGAACCTGACATTCCTAGTTGATCTGGCATGGACGATGAACTTCTCGGATATACCGCGTATAAGTTGGTACACTTTAAGTCATTCATTATGTCTAAGCAGAATCGATATAAATGCAGTCCTATGTTACTTCGCAACATCTGGAAATGGAGGCGGGGGGAAGACTGGATGGTCTTATTAAGGGCGTTAAGGAATTGTTTGGCCCGAAAGAGCCGTAAGCGTTATCGCTTAATAAATCCCAACCTTAAGCAGCTGGCTTTAAGGATATATGAACTATCCCGTCCATGCAATATAGCTTCGGGGATATCAACAGGCGTTGGGTAGTCAGCCCACGTGCTAGATTCACTCAAGTGTATAACCCGCAGGTTACCCTGAGTAGTCGGAATGCAGGATTGTGGCACTCGCATCCAGCGACCTGGCACACGGGAAGTGGTGGGTTTGTCTCGTAGATCTCTAGATGGCGATATGCCATCCAATGGATATTATACGACGTCAGAATTAATATAGCATATCTGGGTATATATCCATCACTTAGTCGTTTTCTGATATTCCCTCATCTGTATGCAAGAGCATGTAGGCGGTTATCATAGAACTTAATCCAATGGCAAGGAACGATTTCACCGCTATTTTGAAGATAGAAAGGGAAAGAAACTTATGCAAGCCTCTATCTACCTTTATTCGCACAACAGGTGTTCTTAGGCCAATCGAAAAGGATGGTTGGGGGAGGGAGGGGGCTAAGAGGTTTTGCCTACATGCAAGGACCGTGTCCATATCAGTAGCGGTATAAACTATGCAAAGTGGCCTACTGCTTTCCGTCTAGAGACGTAAAAGCGTTAAGGGGACGACGCATACGCGTATGCTCTTGGCGTAGACATTAGGCCTATATGGACGTACCTACTCTTAAACTATGATCCTCTAGTGACGATATGAGTCTCGACCAAGCTTCCTTGTACGACTTTGTAGACTTCAGCTTCACTAGAATCCTACCGAGTCCTTGTAACCTACTGGTGTAGGGGGTTATCTAACACTCGGTTACTTATCTCTGGTACTGTAGCATCTGCGGTCTTGTTGTATAAGTGATGAGAATGTCCATTTGGGTTAGCTTCGTACTTTTCCTTCTCTTTCCAATGTCGATAAAACTAAAGAGCTTCGTTTTGATCTTCGTGAGAGTGGAGAAACGACAATTGACTGGGAAGGCGGTCTTGCCCTGTTTAGTACCTAGGCTTCAGTTAAAATCAGAGTTGACGAGAACATGATGCTATGAGTCATTTGATCGCGGACGAAAAGTCTCTAGTTCAACACTAATATATTTAATAGCTTTGTAGTTCTTAATTCATTGTAACTCTTGTGTGACTTATTATGCAACCATGAGAACCTTGTCGAATGATTATCCTCTACCGTGCCTCCCATCTACCTATAGCCCCTACCCTCGACAGCGTGCTTACGAGTTACACACGCCGGGGGTCAGGAGAGCCCACCGAAGCAGTCAAGTCTCAAGTGGACTTATTCTCTTGACAGCAGGCTAATCCTTGTTATACTGAGCATAGCTAGTCCTTAGCTGCCCCCTATCGCCCCCAAATACCCGTCAACCATCGTGAACTAGACTAGCGACAAATGGTTTGGATAAGCGACTGGGTAGTTAGAGCTAAGCGCTGCTGACGCCGACGAGATTGGATTGTGGGCTTATGGATCACGATAATCAAAGTAGGAAAAGCGTAATTATGATACATTAGGGCTTGCACTCAACGTTCGGATATGAAGCGGACGAGGAGGGAGAACTTTGCCACCCCCCCGTTACGGGCCTTCCATTCAGCTTACGTAGGCCGGCCAATTTCTATGAAGTTTGTCTTTACTTCATGTATGTATATATTACTCGAAGCGGTTCTTACTTACTACGGTACTTAGTGCAGATTCGCGAAAGGGATTCCCGTCCAATAGGCATGCTAGAGGGCATTACCTTGCGAACAAAAATCTCCTCCCTAAGCTATCGTCCGGCCACAGGTCGGGTGACACGGCGTTTTAGGCGTGCCAGCCGCATAAGGGGAGGGGGGACCTTTTCACCCAACCATTCATTCCCATCCCAGACGAAGATGGCAAAGGGTAACGATGGATGGATCCATAAATCTCTAGACAGATCAGAGCATAGTACATACGTATGTATATAATAGGACTAAAGTGATAGATGAGCGATCTGAAAACCCAACTTGCAACGTCACCATCTGTCAAAGATCCTGCGCTGCAAGATCATGTTACTCTACAGGGGGCCTCTTGACGTAGATGTATGGATTAACAACGAACTGTTTCTCACCTGGGGAAGATCGAAAGAGAGAAGAGAGAGACACTGTGTTGCAACAGCAGCGGTTCCTTAATGCTCGCCTGTTGTGGACATGGCGTACCGTATGCAGCAGAGCAGATCTTGGACGAAAATAAAATCCCACGTATATACCTCTATTGTAAATGCGGTGTGGTGTCCGCACCGGATGAAGACAAACCACCACAAGCGGCGAGGACGCGACTAGCCCACCCCCTTCCCCACGGTGGCTCTTGTGGCGGTACGGGAGAAAAATATATCCTGCAGGTGATGCCGGGGAACTTTCAAGGTGCTTCCGTCGGTGCAGACTGCGGTGGCCGTAGATATGTGTGCTGCCGTATGTAGTAAGTGGGTGTGTGCGCGTCTGCCATTATAACTCAGGCAAGGGCCAAGCCAAGTAATTTTGTTCCCAGCAAGGTAAAAGGATCTAGAAGTACCGTACCTACCCTTCTTTTCATCACAGGGCTGAAGACAAGAGGGGAAAGACATTGGACCCTGTGGCAACGCAACACAACGCAACGCAACGTATAACGACAGGCTGATTTACTTGGAAAGTGAGTATGATAAGGGGCTGAAAATTGGACCCTTTTACTACTATAATCCACCAAACCACGGGTGTAACTTCGGTCGTTGTGTAAGGCATCTGGAACTCTATGGGGATGTCTCGGTTCTTTTGCGCCATGGTTTAGATTAACTGTCGTGGCCGGCCGTCTTAGACAATATGTATATACGTATGTATGTTTAGCTGTGTAGTGTATAGCCGCTCGAATCACCAGTGTAGATGTTTCAAACTCTAGAATGCAACCCCGCCTACATCGCCGACCAAACGGACGTGTCTATGTCTCTTGTTCGAGAACCCCTAGTCTACCTCGTACGAGCTGTCGAGAGAATGTGCCCTGTTCAAGGTAGCCATAAAAACACGTTGCAGAGGCAGCGTTCTAGACTGCCTCGACTGGTAGGACACACGTTCACCTATGGTAACCGGTATCTCACATAGGAACTATCTCGGCTTGAATTAATATGTAAAAAGTTATTATGTAGACAACGGTCGCTTCCATTCGGCTCGACTCACCCTAAAGACCCCAGTAGGTTTCGGGCCTTTCTCGATATTCGCTTTCTACTGCTTGATGCCTAATGAAGGCCTAGACGAAGGGTCTACGAGGTGTATATCACCTCGGCATTTGGAAGGGTTATCGAAGGGTTCGTTACATGTAACATGATCTTAGAGCGGCTCAACCCACAAATCGTTTCATCCCAGGGCTACAACACTCGATGGGAAATCCTCTGGCAAGGCCCCCCCAAATATCATATTTTCTCTCTCTTTTACTACATACTACATAGTACAATTCGTATTTGCGGCGACGTCCGTGAGGACAGTCACCTGGCTGCGGCTTAGTTACGGATATACCTTAATATTACGTACAGCACCCACGTTAGAAAATGACAAATAATAAACGCTTGTTCGGAAGAGGCAGCGAACGCCGTATAATAAAACAGAGCTTGGTAAGCTAGTCAGGGTGTTGTTTCTCTCCCTTGAATGCGGTGGCTAAACCTGGAGGGCTCATGGCCGTAAGAAGAAGGGGGGGCGGTAGGATTGGGCAATACCCGTGCAAAAAAAAGCGTGCGACCAGGGGGGTTTGACATTTCGTTGGCGCCCAAGACGCCCAAGAATGATATATGATAATATCTCGGATGCCCGCAAGTTCCGACCTGGTTCTGAGAAATACGCCCACACATATACTTCTGGTCTCTGGTAACTTTTGGTTCTTGGCAGGGGGGTTCGTTGCACCCAGGAAAGTAAATAAAAATGATGGGCAATTAGGAAGTTCCCGTGATTAACGCTGGGGGAGCGGAAACGACGTGACAGCGGAGGAACGATAGATCTCGTCGCGGGAAATCGGTTTTTGACTCGGACGAGTCGGACGAGACTAAGCAAGGAGCGTTTCAACTTTAGTTTCTAGAATTTTTCAAGGGTCTCAAGAGGCTGTTGAGAGTCTCATAGACCCGCATTCATCGTGTTGTATTTTATAAGATAGGTCCGGCCAAAGGTGTTGCGCACCGCTTATTTCCGCACGTCTTTCCCGAAAGGGCGGAAGCGGCAACAATGGCGGACGTCAATAGTCATTTTCTCTTCTGCGAAGAGGGTATCCCGAGAAAGAGGGAAGGAAGAGAAAAAAAAAAAAGAAGAGGGTGCCAGTTCGGAGGCGCAGACCCCTGACAGTACCCGACGATCCAGCAACTTGGTTAATAGATTAGCATTTACTTTAGGTATGTATGTTAGTGTAGTGTATGTATGTGACGTATCATTGAGCATACTTATGTATGTAGGTCTATCGATATCGACTTATATTAGATGTGAGGCTTAGATTCTTTCTAGAACACGGTCTGTGTTCCTGAGCATTGGGCGTGCAAGACCTTTTTTTTTAATTCGTTATTAGCGCCGCAATGCCGCCTGACTCAGTCATTATCGGCAGAGTATTCGCATCATGTGATAATGTAGCATGATGGTTGCGAATATGTCTCTGTTTTGATTAATGAGAAGATTGTTGTATATTACCTACATGTTAGGTAGGGTAATATGTAAGAAAAACATAGTTAGGATGATTTTAGAAACTTAAGAAACTAACGCGAAATCGTCGTCAGCTTAAAGTTGGATCCAGCACCGAAATGGATTAGAAATATATAAAAATACTATTTAAGTTAGTTCCCTTAATGTACTAGTCACTAGTGTTACTAAGTACACTAGAGTTCATAATGCCCCATACATAGTGTCATACTACCAAATATAGTCAAATATAGTCGGCTTTGTGTTCCGCGCACGGGCCACCACCTCTTCAATAGTTTGTTTAATACATAGTTAGTAATTATGGCTTAAAATAGAGGCTTTAAGAAATGTGTCGAGGGTACTTAATATTAGGTACTTAATATCAAGTACGAAATAATGTACAACACTAAGGATAATACCATGTAATATCAAAACATATATGACAGTAAAAGAGGATCTCCTCGTCCTAAGCTTAGGCACCCCGTGCATTAGTATGGTATGTACATTTCAGCTCTACAAGACTTCTCTCCCCGCCTCCGCTGCTATCCGCTGAAAACTACGTACCTAACCTAGGTAATATATGTATCCATGTACTAAGTATCGTATCAGTAATCAAATAATCATTTTGCAGTTCGTGTGTGTTCGTGTGACGTTTTGGGTTATGCCTCTTTAAGAAATGTGGCTTCTTAAATATTGCCCTTCGTAGTCGAGGCAAGAGGCGTAATTGGATACTCGGATATGTAGAGATCCGGATATCTGGGAACCCGCTCAATATTTTCCGTCTTGCTAAATCGTTAAAGGTGATATCGGCGCCGGCGAAAAAAGCCCCCCACGTCTACTTGGACCCTTTTCACATATCACATTAAACTACTAATTAACCGTATCAGCTAGTTAAGTCTTTAGTTTACTCATCACATCATAGCTATAGGGTCAAAAAAACATTGACGAAACATACTAATGACGGAACATACTAACTAATCAGAGAAAGCTAACACGATAGTTGGGTCTTGTAATACAAACCTAACGGTGAGCCGTGGAAAGGCCCTTAGCTCAGCTAGCGGTGAGCCACACGGAGAGACGGTTGATGAATGCTCCGTATTGAATTCCACCTAGATGGCGGTCTGATGAAATTTGTGTGAGTGGGCAATAATACCCATTCCATATATGTACCCTTTGTTCCTTGTCCCTTGTTAACTCCGACAACCTCCTATAATTTGACCCTAATTCTTTCCTTTCGTATATATATAACTTCTCGGATATACCGAATTAAGCCGCTTCTCGCTAACTACCTCCCTAATTTTTAACCTTGGGTGTATTATACCCTCCGGTTAATATGTATAGTACTAGACTTATATGTGAATTGTAGCCGGCCAAAAGTCTTTTGACCCTAGTTCCATAGTGAGATTGGAGAAACCCAATCAATCTTCTTGGACCGGGGTGGATCTACCATCAACCGGCCAGCTGGGAACTAGGTCGACAAGGACCCCCATGCTTAACCAGGGTACGTTTAGTGTCCAGCCGCTCACCTAACTCTGGATCGTTCCCGTTGAGATTAAAGCGGGAACGCTTGCGTACCTGGTTATCCTTACTACTATTCAACTGAGATGCTTGTCGTCTCGTAAATTGCATGTGCACGAAGTCTTAGCCTCGCTTCCTCAAACTGTTTATAGTCCCAAATATTTTCATCTCCTAGTGGCCTATTTGTGGATAAATTAGTCCAAGTTGTAACCCTACCCGTTAGGCTCTCTACGAGTTGCCAAGAAACTGATATATCATTTATCCCTTGATTGAAAATGTGTTGTCCCCTTGTCAATTTATGTCCACAACTTGAAACGTTCGAGAGATCACTCGTCCACCGACAAAACCCAATCAATTATGCTTGCCCCCTGTAAAATGTAGCAAGCTGAGATTTCTGCACCAACCCGAGAGATTCGGCGCTCCATCCTTCGAAGTCTGGATCGTGGCTTGCTCGTCCGAGTGCGAACATGTTGTAGCCTTGCCTTGCCCAACGGGACCGAATCTGGGGTAGGCATCAGGAGTTTCCGGAGATTCACACTGATCGCCAGATAGAGACCCACGTGGCTTGCATCGAACCACTACTACGGAATGAATGGCATGTAAGTTAAAATACTAGGGGAATCACACGATGCCGGTTCTCCGAGCCCGAACCCGAGCAGATGTCACGCTGCCAGGCTGAGTGTTTAACAGGTCCAGCACGTAGGAAAGTTAATAGCAGGCGAACAGTGAAGCTGACGAGACGGAGAGATGATCAGATACAATACGGGGCGGTGGAGGAGCGACCATGAAATTGATTGATTCTTAGCGCACGCTGTGAGACATAAACTAAACCAACTCCCGGCTCTGGAACAGACGTTATGAGGAACCCGGCAATTTAATTACGTCGTACATACGGATGATTATCACGGATAGAATTGTTCTATTTCGATAGTGTTTCCTTTCTCGACGTTATGTCCTAGGATAATGTGGTACAATCTAACCAAAACAATTCATCCTGTGGAAAGCATCTAAGGAGCTTAGTATGTATGCATTCGCTCATATGTACCGCTTCAGATGGCGACGATGACGATGAACCTCTTTGGAGAAATAACTGGCTAAGATGACGACATATCGCGGTAAACAATTCAACTTGGAACAAAATATATACTGCTGTGATCTTGTGATGTGATGTGATCTTAGAAGGTAGTATAGGTAGTCATTAACACTAACTAACACGAAAAGTCAAAACAGTTAGTTCCCTGATAATCAACTAGTAGGTACCTGCGCTCATGACAACCTAGCGTATAAGTACCGTATGCTTTGATAAGCATAACGGTTTTCGTGTTGCCTAGGTACTTAAAGTAGGAGGGTCGATAATATTTCGAAGCGGTAGGGCCGTGAATTGTGTAACTGTCAACTAGGGTTGAGAGAATATTTTTCAATCTTAATATGATAATCCTTGTGCCTTAAGTAAACTAAAAGGACAGCACTAATAAGAGCATACCCATACTTTCGGTTTGATTAGTTTCTAACCTACACTAGTAAGATCTGTAATCCTTGCTCGTTGGAGTACAATCGATCTCTAGGGCAAGGGGGTAGATCCTAACACAGTACAACAAGTGGCTGTTCCTAACTTCTCGAAATTCTATGTGTTTTTTATTTTTATTTTTTTTTGACATCCTCGTCCCCTGCTCGCTCCCTTGCCACACATCAGCTGGATGGATGTTGCCGCCTCTCTTCTCCTTGCCTTTATTGGAATGCCTCCAGTACCTCTTAGTTAATTTGGTTCCTGAAGGCTTACGCCCCCGTACGTCATTAGCTTGTATTATTGTGCGTACCAAATATGAATTCGGCCTTACGACTGGTCAAGCCCAGTGTAAAAGCGATGCGACTTTGAACGGCTACTCCCGTCTCCAACAGAAGACCAATCGTATAACCTTTCGGCGCCCAAGCGGAGGGCAAGCTAATAGATCTACCAGATGAGAGAGTACCACGTATTGAAAACTGGACTTCCTCCGCTGCTATGACCCTTATACATAGTAGATTATCCAGTAAGGAAGCCCGTTTGTTTAGTCGTCGTGTGCGACTCCGAGGCCCCCATTTGCTAGGTTGGTAGGTGAAGAGATGTTTACAGGGTTACACAATGAAAAGGGACAACTCGAGAAGATCTACATAATATTCTGTCATATTCACTTAGCAGATGGTGGTACTTGATAGACCAGGGCTATCCATCACGCTGGAACAAGCCATATTAAGCCGGCTGCTACCTATACAAAGACAGGATAGCAATTTGTGCGTACGAACAAGTATGACTCGATCAATTAAGCTAAGATCAAGGGGCTGGGGGTGTATGTATTCCTAGCGGAATTGCCCCGACGGGCAGGAAATTCCAGCTACAAGGGGGAGGCCCGGTCTCCGCTCCTTGGCCATAGGGTTTCCCATCTTCTCTATTAGGATTTCCATAGCTCTTTTCGATTCCGCCCTCTCGTGCCTCTCATACCTTCTCATACCTTCTCATACCTCTACGTGAGGTACATCTCCGGTCATCACAGTACCATCCAGAACCCCCCTCCCCCTACGCCGACCCCCTGTCTTTCCTAGCTATGGATTGGATGCCACACTACGTGGGGAGCCAAACAAAATCGACTCTGGCTCTGCGGGCTAGCTGAGTTTCGAGAATCATATATGGCTAATTGCATGGGCGACGTGTCGCTCTGAACATTAAACATTACCTAGGTAGGTACATCTATCGTCTAGGCGGTCGAAGTAGATGCTGCCGCAGGGAGTCCCCGCTGTAAGAAGGCGTGTCTATCACTGGCGGGTATCGAACTTGGTATTCGTCCGGCTTGGTTTGTATGTATTGTGTATTGTATACAGGTGTATACATACCTCTTAGAAGCCTAGGTTAGGTAGGTATACACACACATACGTATATCCCCTGCGTTGAATGGGCAAGAAATCCTGCGGGTAGTCCCCCCGTACTACTTGATTCGGCCGGCATTAGGATTTCCACCGCTTATCTCTAATCGAGCGCATGCATTGTGAATGGTGAATATGTCTCTCGTCGAGCTACTTACTCCTAGTGTGCAGATTCGGCGATCTGCCACTTGCCTTGGTGGCTATCTAACGGACAGGGCTTTTCCCCCCTTGGTGACCCTCTCTCTCCTCTTCCCATTAGCACATTGGCACATTAGCATACATAGTACTACTGTGTAGAAAGAAACCAGGCTGGCTCAATCCCAGGTATCCTGGTTTATGTTTCTAAGCCCAGGGAAGATGGTTTACTAGGGTGGGGTTGTTTTCGATATGAGGCAAGAGATGGTGTACTCCACCAGCCCATCTCTAATACTTAACCACTTACATCGTATTCAGCTTCTATTGCGAGGAGTCTAAGCTTCTCCGCGTATCTTGGCGGTTCCAAGATCTGATCTCCGAGTTGGCGTCCCCAACCCGTTGGCTCTCCAAGATCGGCCCCTAGTTGCACATCATTAAACCCGCTCTTCGAAGAGATATATACTTCACGAAGACCCAAGATCTAGTTCCTCCCTCCTAGACTTTGGTGGTACCATCGTAGACCTACTTGGTCGAATCTTAGCAAACCGTCTATTCGTATTTTCATTCCTTTACTGGTTGGCTCTCTGTTTTAAACCTTTATATTTTGCCGTTCAGAAATCAACGATAACACGCCTACCATCACAGCTTCGAAGTCTGAACATCGGACGTGTTCAATAGACGGAGTTCTATCTTAACACTGTGGTTTAGCAAACAATTTCTGGCCTAGTACTATCGTGAATTTGGCTGACTGGTTTTGCTTGTTGCAAAACTGGTCCCTCTAACCGTCAAACTGGCTCTTACCGCTCAAACACCGGACCCCAATACTTGGGCGCGGTGGCCAAATGCAGATTACCCAATGGTCGACCCGTCAGGTTTCATACCATATGCCCAAGGCCAAACGAACACCGCGTCCATGCCCCGATCGGCTATGCCTACCCAGTTTATGGTAGGAAATGCGTATAACACCATAACTCCTGTTACCAGCCCGCAGGCACCGCAATATCCACCCGGCAATCACTTCACGTTCGGTTCATACACACCTCCGTCCCCTCCTATTCTCTCATCTTATAAACACTATCAAGAGGAATGTCAACCTCCGTGTACGATACCAACGGATACTGGAGGAATACATGTTGGATATCAACGGGATCCATACCAAGCGCACCCGGTAGAGTCAGAAGAAAGGACTCAGATCAAGTACGAGCCACAGGTGGATATTCAACAACCTCCCTCCCCATCTCCTCCTCGTATATCCAAGACCATTGCCCGTAATGTTTCCGAAGACGGGACTCGCGAGGTGATTTTCCATACCGAAATAGATACCCTGATGAAGGCTATACAGTTGAAGAAGGAGCCTGACGAGGAATTCGACTCAGGAGTGGCTTCTTACCCTTCCCCTCCGCACCAGGACGAAGAGAAGTTCAATTTGCGCAGGAAGTCTTGTAGCCCGGAAAAAAGGAGCTCTCCAATCGGCCGCGGCGGAAAGGACCGTCAGAGGCGCTATATTTGCGATTTCAAGGGATGTGGAAAACGATGTGCCCAGAAGACTCAGCTGGAAACCCACAAACGGGCCCATACAGGAGAAAAGCCTTTTGTACGGTATCTCACCCGAGTTCTATTAGCGCTATCATTAACGATTTTCTCCATCCAGATATGCGAACAGCCTGGATGTGGTTTAGGATTCAGCCAGAGAGGCAACCTGAAGGTATGGATCCCCTCAAGTAACATGATTTTGGGCCCTTTTAACAAGTGAACTAGTCACATATGCGGCAACACACTGGAGAGAAGCCATACCGGTGTGACATCTGTGAGAAGGCTTTTGCTCAACTAGGAAACGTGAAGCCGCACAGAAATACGCACTTCCGAACTAAGCCATTTATATGTCTGCTTGACGGATGCCAAAAGACTTTCAGTCAGCGAGGAAACTTGAAAGTACGTGGAATATATTTATAGAAATAACACAAGAGTACTAATCCCCCAGCACAGACTCATCATAATGCCTATCATAAAGAAACTATCCAGAGACTGACCCAGAGGTTCAAAAACATGTCCCATAGCGAGGAGCTTTCGGAAGAGGAAACGAAGATCTTTAGACACTTTGCTGAGCTATACAAGAACCTCAACAAGGGCATCAAAGGCCGAGGAACTGGAAGCAAGAATAAAGGTGCCCGAAGGAGTCAAAGCTCGGTGACGCCGGGCCTTTCACAATCCTATTCTTACCGGGCTTCACCGCTTGCCCAGCAACAACATATGTATCAACTGCGTTACGCCGCACAAGACGGCCTTCCGTACGCTGAGAACTACGGCGACTGTGGTATGTCTAGAAACGGCCTACCAAGCAACATGGTGGTTCCTCGCGACCAGCATTCTGCTTATGGACAGTACGATATGGATCAAGCGAGTATTGCTGCTAGCGAAACCACCACCGCTTCCAGCAGCCCTAGCATTATGCATGAGGACCAGTATAGTCCTGCATTCGCTACTCACCATAGAGGTTATTAGCTCACATGTATCTACGGATATGAAATCATGCCTATAACAACTAGCACAACAACAACGCGGGCACTTCTCTCGAGTACCAATATAAGAGACACGGAGGTCTAAACCCATGTACCTTTCTTCCGCGCGCATATATATCGAATTCTGGGTGGTGTTCTCTTTAAATTCAAGATACCACACATTGTTAATCCAGGGGAGGCTAGCCATCTATCTGATTCTCCGTCTCTCCTTTCCCGGAAGCCCAACACGAATATACAGGAGTAAAGAAAAAAAGAAAAAAAAGGAAGAGAGAAAAGTTAACAGGATGTGCTATTGACATTTGGGTAATAACCAGGGTACTGGCAGCTAATCAAGAAGAGACGACAAGGGACTTCCTTCTTCTCTGACCAACCGCCATTACATGTTTCTGATAATGCAGCGGCCTCGACTCCACATTTGTATCGTCGATGCTATCTATGCAGCCATGGCCGCATGGATCTAGCAGAAGTGGAATTTCCTTCACCATCGGTTTCTTTCGATTTTCATGCAACGATCTTTTTTTACTTGCCCAATAGGGGCGTACTATATAATATCTCAGGTTCCATCGACGGGTTACACTCGATCTCGGCTCGGCTATCTACACTTACATCCACATCCACATCTACATCCAAACACGGACGGCAGGGCCGAGATGGGACACGACAAAGGGGAAACAAGGCACGCTACCTAGTTTGGGTAGCAGTCGGGATGGAGGGTACGAGAGAGAAAGAGAGAGGGCGAGAATAGATGCATAATCTGGTGGACACGAAACAGGACGAGACAACACACGCATTGGTGGTGGGCGGCCTTACCTTGCTTTACCAATCAGGCGGAAATACCCGCGGCGGCACATCGAAGAAAAAGAATCGAAACAGAACAAAAGAAACCCAAGGATCCAGGGTTTTGGGGAAAGTTATTCACATTTTGCATAAAGCCATGGGGGAACGCGATGGAGATACCAGATTATTTGCATCAAAGGTTACTAGACCTTCCAGGAGTGCAAACCAGGCGGAGTTTATTGGGTGGTTTTTGAAATCATTGTGTTTATTTTTATTATTTTTATTATTATTCCTGGTCAGAGACGCGGGGAGTGATTCCAAGCTCCGAAGAGGAGGGAGAAAAAGATATGTAGGACATCCTGCTTGATAGTGTAGCCTCAAAATCATCATTACTTAGTACTATTATTCCTCGTTGCGACTATTTCCTTAACAATGCGGTGCGGCGCTTAAAATCCTCCGGACCGCCTCGGTGATCTTATATGGTGTGGATGTGATAGCTACACGACAGGCATTCGTGGCGATGGCTATACATCAAGGGGCGGGGATTTGATACCCGGCGACCATGAAGCAACCGGCCTGCAAGTTCCGAGCGCGTAAGAACTCGAGTGCGTTGTCTCTTTTGCCACAATGCTAGCTGCAATGTATTATGTATGTATGTGTAAGTGTGTTAGGTATTCACGATGATTTTCTCATGAAGGCGGTCTGCAAGGAGTAGGTAGTGAAGCCATTGACGAATGAATGATGCTCCGTAACGAGGGAACAGACAAATGCCTCATTTGCTAAAGGATGCGGGCTACCCTCGGGGGTCGAAGCCAGCGCTGGCTGAGGCTCTTCTTATCCGCATTAAAATTATGGCTCGGCTTTCCCAACTCGGGAGGCTGATTCCAATGAGCCGCTGAAATAAACATGAATCCTCATCATGCAGTTTACATTCGTCTTTTATGAATAACTCTGGGTCACTTGCCCTGCCTGTACCTGTCCGTTCCTGCAAATAGCTCCTTTGGGACCCCTGCTTGCAGATGAGCGAATGAGATGATCTGTATTGTCGATTAATCGATCTCAACCGTACACACCGGCTTCAAACCCTGTAATTCTCTTAGCTAATCCTATCTTCTTTGAGGCGAGATTTACTATTATTCATTCCTCGACACATCGTGTTTGTTATCGCGGAGCTTTAGATATGGACGGGGGTTATATGCTATAAGTCCCGAAAAGGCGGTAGATCAACGCACGCCAGTTTTAGATGAACGCTTAGGTTCAAGGGAAAATGTGATAGATCTGGTTTATTATGGCGATATGCCACGGTACCGGGTCTTTGCCTTACGTTTTTACTAGGCAGCTAGAACATCGATCGTGGGACACATTGCATGAAGCTTGACATGTCAACCGAGCTAGCCGCAACATTCCTCTACTATGTATGTAATTCACAACAACGGCACCTGACCCGGCTGGAAGTGATTGGCAGCGCTTCACATGCATGAAGGTGGGGTTATAAAAAATGAGGCAAGTTGTTGAGAAGCTAGTCGTAGATGTCGAATCACCGGTCTGAACGAAGTTGGATTATATCCAAGGCACCCAAGGCTGTCTATCCCAAGAGGTGATGCAGCTATGACGAATGTAACGGCCGCTTTCAGCTTCCGAATAGCGGTGTAATTCGGCATTCGGACAGAGAGAAGCGGCGTTACCCGCCATGCAGCGTAGAGACGAATAGGATATTATCCCCTGTTTGTATCTCATAAGCCTCTTCGCCTTCTAGTTCCCAGTCTGCGTCGTTGATCAAGACGAGGATACCAGGCCGGCTACGTTGACGTATTAGATAGCCTGCCAATGATGCGTTTTGATAAGGAGATAATGCATGAGTATGCGGCTGTTGTAGGGAAGATACGGTGGGGGGGCTCTATCGAGAGTTTGAGATGCTCGGGTAAAATAGGAATTGTAGCAAGGTCAGGGTAGTATGTAACGTACAGGTGATCTTGGAGAACGAAGAGGTCCTTGCGAGTATCCTTCATAGTATCTTCACAAAGATGATGTATCAAATCAGCAATAGTTGCCGGCTTGCCATCTTTGTTTGCAGCTGGCATGGAGATGGAATGGCGACGCTGATCTGAAAATAGCATCTCCAAGCCGCCTCTAAGCTATCGTCAGTATAACTACCACCAGATAGATATATGAATGTGTATGTATAGGCACATATATATTAAAGTACGTGGGGGATATTTACGTGAACTCAACATCGATAGATAGCTTCGGGACCTCGATTTGGACCGGAGCCGTTTCCGTTGTAGTAGACATTATTGCGACTTGCCCGAAAGCTGACTGAGGTTATTCGGACTATAACCACTGTGCGTATTAGTGGGTGAAGCCGGGGGTGTGAATAACCAAATATTGTGTCGACTTTGTATTGTGAGTATGCGCATTGTACAATGGTTTAAACGTACAATTCGTGATTCACAATTTTAGGTACAATGCGAATAAGGAATTATGCACTATTAACAATATATGCACTTAAAGCAGCCAGACCTTAGGTAACCTCAGGCAAAGTACAATGAAGTCATCATGAGTAAGTCATTCTAAACCTAATTGAAGCAATTATCTCTATGATTACATAATCTCACTACTCGAAAAAGAGAAAAAAAAAAAACCTTCTTTCAAGATATCGAGATATTTCTACGCGAAAATCGGTATAGTCTTATAATAATGTAATAGGCTCTATCTAGATTCACCTCTATGCCACAGAATCATGCGGGTCTTTCTCCCGCCTCCGTTGAGACCATCGCCGGTCTTTCCGCGGGATCCATAGCCACGCTTGTCGTCCATCCGCTCGACATCGTCAAGACCCGGATGCAGAGTACGGTACCTCCCGTCCCCCGTCGTACTATGACCGCATGCTGAACCCTACCGCATAGTCCACCAGCGCACTTCTCATCGGCCCCTTACCACCGTGTCGTTGATCCGCTCCCTGACGCAGACGCCACATCCCGTAGCGTCTCTCTACCGAGGTCTCACGCCTAACCTTCTTGGAAACGCCTCTAGTTGGGCTTCTTTTTTCTTCTTTAAGGCCCGGGCCGAGCGTGCCCTTTTAGCCTTGAAGGCTTCTCCAGATGCCCCGCTCGCACCGCGGGACTATTTCGTGTCTTCGGGGCTGGCCGGTCTCATCACCCAAGTCTTGACAAACCCCATCTGGGTAATGAAGACACGCATGCTGTCATCTGACCGGACCGCCGCTGGCGCGTATCCGAGTATGCGGGCTGGCGCCGCTCACCTCTTACGTCACGAAGGCTGGAGGGGATTCTATCGAGGCTTAGGGATCAGCTTAGTAGGCGTAGTTCACGGAGCGGTACAATTTGCCGTCTACGACCCAGTCAAAAGACTGTACTTTGCGCGTCGCGGTCCCTTCTCAAGCCACCGGGAATCGGACAGCCTGGGAAGACAGAGGATGAGTACCGAGGCGACCCTCGTGATCTCCAGCGTTGCCAAGTTAGTCGCCGGAGCAGTTACATATCCCTATCAAGTCATCCGCAGCCGCCTACAGAACTATGATGCCGATACGAGGTTTGGAAGGGGTATTAAAGGAGTCGTGACGAGAACGTGGGCGGAAGAAGGATGCCGAGGTTTCTACCGTGGGATCGTACCCGGGGTGGTAAGAGTCCTCCCCGCGACCTGGGTTACGTTTCTCGTATACGAAAACGTCAAGTTTTACTTGCCTCAGTGGATAACCTAGCGGAAACTGACTCTGGGGTTGTATTAAAGAATCGACTTCCTTTAATGTTTATAAAGACAAAGGCTTAACCTAAGATACCCTTAATTCTGTAGCTTGTATATCTTATTAGTATGGCTAACAAGCAGCTTACTGTGCATAATAGCAACTAGAATTCTCCCTCATAGCAATATCTAACTGCCGGTTAATACGATACACTTAATAGGTAGACTGGAATATTTATAGTGATCCTATATCTTGTCTACCGCGGCGAGTAGCAATAGAATGGACTACGATAGCTTAAAACAACCTTCTAATCATTAGCTTAGGGTACGTATTCACTACAAGTAAAGTCAATGCTTAAATCAATTATTCTAATTTTATACAGGACTAAGCACGAGTGCATGAGAAAAAGCTATTAAGCCCCCATATGATTTTGTCAATGCCAAATTCCCGTAACTCCTAAACCCCTGTTATGGATCTTACATCTCATCTTACGAGTCCGCCTTGTGCTCTAGTAAGAACGTCTCTTCGATGGCAGATCTCCGCCTAAAGACTCTGAGCCACCTCTCACCCCAGCATTTAATAATATCTTCTCCGCCATCCGATACTACGGGGTCCATAATCTGGTCTTTGGTCCCTTGTGCCCAGCTGATCAGGGCATCTTCCATGTTCTTGAAGAGTTCGCGCATATTGGCCACTTCCTCTTCGGTATTCTCGCTTGTACCGCTGCTAACAACTTGTCTTAGGCGGCTAGTTACCTTTACTACGGTGTTAAATACCAGCTCGAATACCCAAGACTTGCTGAGCGCTTGCCCGTATGGGCCTGCGCGATCGCTAGCTAATGCCCAGTCGATAACGGCTCCAGGTGTAATAATCGAGTAATTCAGTAGCTTTTCAACGATGGTAATTGCAACACCCGGGTGAGAAGACCAGTAGGAGACGACCGCGGTAATAATTTGCGCTCTGGCTGCTTCGGAAGCGGCCCCGGAATCAAGAAGCCTATCCTTTGTACGCTCGATGCAGGCAAGTACGTGGGACAGTGACTTGGATCCTACCCAACAAACGGCTGTCATGAAAACATCCGTACTAGAAACGAGGGGATCGATGGCTTGATCAAGGGCAGCAGAGTGGATACGATCGATGATGGGCTGGATCTCCTCGTCTGGAGCCTTGCGCTTGAGTAGAGCCGCGATCTCTCTACCTTCTGCAGCGAATGGGGTGTCTGGATTTAAGATTAGTCGCTTGTTGGCGATAAACGAAGACATTTAACTTACGGTCATCGTTGAATTTGAATTCCGGCGTGTCCTGCTCTTTTTCAGGCCCAATGAGGGCCTGGTAAGGTTCGGGGAGCGTGCCCTTGATCCGCTGGGCGAAACTGAGTCGGATTTCCTTGTCTAAGGCGCCGAGGATGAAAGCTTTACGGGGATCCATATCAGGGAGATTGACATCGTCTACCCATTCTATCCACTTCCACATGAAGCCGAAGTTACTGAGATGGTGAGTAAACCAATCCAAGAACCTGTAGCACAACTCCAAGTCGAGACGGTGCGTATTTTGGTATGAATACCGAATGGCTCGGCCTAAACTGGGGGCGACTGCTGCGGGGGCAATCTTGCAGGCCTCGGTAAGAACGGCATGGTAGTATACTAGTTTATGTTCCGGCGCGGGTAGTGCGAAGATTTGGGAAAAGACAGCATCCACAGCGACATCCTCTGGTTTCCACGTCGAGCGATCTCCTTCTACATCTCGGAGTCGATCGAAGGGAGTTGCACGCTTGACGAATGTGCCAGGAGCAAAATAGCAATCCACATCTATGAGAAAGCGAGCCGTAACGCTGCGGTTGAAGTCCATGATGTTGATCGTATCGAGAAGCCCATCCCTGATTAGTGACGACGCGATGCTACTGACGGGAGGAACAGATTCGATCTCTTGGTTAACGTAGACCGAGAAATAGATCTCGGGGAAAAGAGGACGAGGGCCAGCGACGACTTTCTCTGGAATAGATATGCTCGGTAAGGTATGTTTCTTTGCATTATCTAGCTTCTCCTGCTGTTCGATCTCTTCGGGTGGCATTTGCCATGGTCTTGGAAGACACGAAAGCTCCCAACCATTCAGAGCCTCAGTTTGGAGCTGCTTCTGTAGGAGCCCGATTAGACTCATATTTGCGGTTGGGCTCTCTGTTCCCTCCTCGGCATGATATGGGTCGATGAGCACTTGTAATGCATGCGGTTCGGAAGCAATAACGTCCGTCTTATCCATCAGCTCGGCCGCCTTTTGTTGCCACTGGGCAGGCGCAGCTGCCATGATATACGGTATCGTCAAAAGGATGATCTTAACAAGTTCTGTGCCAATCGTCTTGAGGATTTTGTTAGTATAGGTAAGCCACATTGAGGTCACAACGGTTGTATACTTACATCATCAGAACTGGCAGTCTGGAGGTCGACAGCTCGACTAAAGAGTTCTTCAAGCAAAGGGAACACGCCATCACCCTCCAAGGAGCTTTGTAGACACGCCAGGAACTTTAGATAAAGCTTCACATCGCGCCACTCGCCTATGCTGACCTTCTCCTCTGTGGCAGTAGCGACCCGGGTTAAAAGGTCGCCTAGTATATCAGGTTTCAGCGAATTGGCGACGAGTACCACAGCTGCTACGAACGGAGTCTTGAGCGGCTGCTCAATAAGCATCTGTAGCACTAGATCTAAGAAGCTTGTGCGCAGCTCCTGATCTTCGTAGTTGTCGGCGAGGACATGGGCAATGGATTGAACTTCCTCGTGCCAACGTCGCAAAGGAGACTCAGCTAGGCCTAGGAGCTGCTTACGTATGCGGACGGGAAGTGGTGCATCGTAGCGACGTCGTTGCGGTCGTCGGTCGTAATCATCATCATCTAGACAGTTAAGTTAGTATACAGGCTCCTTAGTGACGTCCCTAGAATAGTGGTGAGAGAGGCTAGGAGTAATAATATTGGTTCGAGCTACCAGTCTAATTCCATACCTCTGTAACGCCTTTTGCGATTGTTATAGCCGCCAGCAGGCTGTCTGCGATCATGGTCTGCCATCTTAAGTTGATAGAAGAAACCGACGTGATTGAAGAATCAATTTCATAGAAATTATCCTCAATTGGTAGGTAAGTGATAGGTAAGTGGTACGAGTTGAAACTTGATGTTCAATGTATGGAATCTACCTATGGAAACACGCAACGCGCGAAAAGAGAAGCACGGACCTTTAGCTTTGGCATATCTTATCGCGCGACGTACCTGCCTGGTAGCTTTACCCCGCTTATGTAAGCATTAGACAATACAATAAGGTAGGTACATATTAAATCCCGCTATTAGTCTGTTCCATGTAGCATAAGACCTACGGAATGTCTACGTAGATAATTAATAGTAACTTTTTTACCCATTTGGCACCTTGTCCTTGTAAGCCTTGTCTAGTCGATATTTAAGCTAGAACTAGCTAGGTAAGATCAGAAGGCTGGCTGGCTAATCGGCCTATTGTGATCAATTACTTATGGCTTTACCTAGACACATCGTTACGGTCATACCTCTATAACTTACTGTTAATAGAACGCGGTTAATAGGCATTACACAGAAGGATCTTGTTACAATAATGGCGGAATTCAAGGGGGTCACGGTCATCGGGTAGCTTTTTTACGCATCAAGTATCGTACGAAGTGGTGCCATCTGATCTTTCTCTTGGACCAAGAGCTGTGTCTTCATCGCTGTGTGCCGCAACCGCAGTTGGCTTGTTTCCTTGACGTCTGAGTAGAAGACCCGGTCCTCCTTTTTAGTAAACCATCTTCCCACTTCTCGACGCACATCAGAGTCCGTCTTGCGAGGGAAGAAATGAAAAAGAAATCTTTTTTGAAGTCATGCCGAGTCTCCATAAATTGCCCAGTCCCAATATGCCATTGCTGCCCTGGGCCGGAAGCTTGCCGGTTTCAACATCATGTTCCACTTGTCGCCCTACCACCATTTCACTACCGCTGCACACACCCGCTACTCATAGAATAACACATACGCCATCTCATCCCCCTTCTTTAACTTGTGTAGAGAATATCTCGGAAGACCACGCGAGGGGAATCCAGCCTCCTTGTGGTCGCCTACCACAAGGATAAAGCGAGTTATTGAACAAGACAAATAAAAGCAAATGCCGTCTCGGTCATGCATAGGAGAAGTCTAAGAACGTCCGGTGCGTGCCATCTTCCAGTTAGTGCGCCTGATACCGAAGCAGTTGTCCCTTGTTGCTACAACCGAGATACTAGAACCGAGTAAGTGGATGTTCTCAAAGGCTTATCGACACCTCGGAAACTTCCACAGCACACCAAACTTCTGGAGAACCCATTCCTCCTAATTCATACGTTGGATTGTCCTCCCTTAAATGCACACCGAGGTCGAGGAATTGCTATTGTCAATCCGGCGGGTTCAATTAAACGTCGGTCCGACGAGTTCAAGCCATTACAGGCTCAGCTAGTGAGTGAATGCTGTAGCGAAATCCCGGGCGACGATGCATACATACGTGAAATGAGAGCGTAAGCGGCGACCGTAATTCAGTCCAACTTGGCCATCATTTCTGCCTTTGCCATGGGCGTGAAATTATCTATATCGAGACCGCGGGACGCTAAGATAGACTTCATATGAGGAGGGACGAGCTTCTGGTTTAGCTGCGGTGCGATGGATAATTCTACCAAATGCAATCAGTTTTGTAATAGAAAGGAGCGAAGAGCCGGACTAAACTCACCATGTTTTGAGAAGTCGAATAGATTTGGCAAGTCCCTTAATTGACCGCTCGAGTGCCGGGAGTCCGGGAGTTTCGTGCTAGGATCTCGAAGCTCGTCAAAGAAAGGATGCACCATAGCGTCGATGGCACCCAGACGTTCCGTCGGTGTATATTCCAGCAACCTCGCTATCAAGTCCAGAGCATTTGCGTCTGCCTTACGGAACACCTTACTGAACGGGTGAGGCTTGATCTGTGGAAATTTATGCTCCATGTAATTCGGGTTCATAGTACGAATTTGTTCACGGGTTGGAGTTCCCAACACTTTAATAATCTCCACCAATTGATCGATACCGGATTCACCGGGGAAAAGGGGCTGGCCCAGCATTAACTCCGCCATAACGCAACCAGTCGACCAGACATCTACAAGCGACGTAAGCTACTATGGTCAGGATTTTAGATAGCGGGGGATAGATACTTACCGATCTTAGTTGTGTAATTGGTGGCGCCGAAGATGAGCTCGGGCGCTCGGTAATATCTAGAGCAAATGTATGAAACATTAGGCTCATTCTCAACCAAGATTTTTGCGCTTCCGAAATCGCACAGCTTTAGTATGCCGGTGTTCGGGTCCAATAGGAGATTCTGTGGCTTGATGTCACGGTGGCAGATTCCTTGGGAATGGATGTAGGCCAAAGCTCTGAAAAGCTGGTAGATATACAGCTTGACTTCTAGAGTCGGCATAGTCGACTTCATCTTGTTGAAGAAACGTGAGGCTCGGTAAACGGTCTCAGGCACGAATTCCTGTACCAAATTCAGGTAGACTTCGTCTTTCTGCTCACGTATCCGGTTAGCCATCTTACCTGTTATTACGTCGTAGTTTGTGTACTTACACGCTCTCCATTGGAATAATAAAAGGCCTTTAACTGCACGATATTTGGATGTCGAACGATACGCATAATTTGGAGCTCACGATTCTACAGCCGGGCATTAGCATACGAGCGGGGTACATATCCCGCAACTTAACAGTAAGACTGACCTTGAATCTCTTGTCTTGAAGAACACGTTTGATGGCAGCATCTTCACCCGACGGCGAAAGCTTCGTCTGGAAGACGACACCAAAAGAACCATTTCCGACGATTTTGCACTGCGTGTATTGCAGGTCTCTCGTCTCACCAGTCACTCCATCCTGTACCTTTTCGCGGATGACCTCTTTCTTCTGTCTCAGCATCACTCAAGGCATATAATGGGTAGGAAAAGATTGGGATAGCTTACCTCCCATCCGGAGAGTATTGAAAGCCGCTGTCGGGCGGTTTTGCGCCATGGTTAAGGGCGGATCGGATTCGGTCGCAAAATGGCACAATCCAGGGCGTCTCTCAAGCGTCAGCAGTAAGAGACGGGAGGCGGTTGACGCGCGGTTCGGGACGCCGTGTTGGGCGACAAATCAATAGACAATTGGGTCGGAGTGCTTCTCGATCGCAATTGATAGATGAAGTAGTGGGTCAATCGCTCGCTCTAATGGAGGAGGCAACGCTGAGTTGAAATGCCGGTCCAGTCCAATAAGTGTGACTAGGACCAGGACAGGTGTATGGTGTACTGGCAGAAGATGACAAATGCCCAACTGTCCGTGAAAAGAAAATTTCCCTAAGATGCAACTATTTAGGACCTATGTGAATTCACGAAAATGGAAGGGTCTAGTATCGCGAGAGGGCGGAGGTTATGTAGGTAGGGATTCTGGCGGGGTTGCAATGGTCGAATGACGGAACGTGACTTGAAAGAAACTTTTTGAGTGTCCACTGCAGCGAAGTACAATAGCTAAGGTCGAGCTACCTTAGGTATACCTTACTTCTAAATAAGAATAGGACTAGGCAAACTTATAGTAGGGAAAGAGGGAACGGGGACCGGGGCAGGTGAGATTTAGACAGGCTCGTAAACAGGTAGGCATGTAGGCAGGTAGGCATGTAGGCAGGTAGGTAAGTAGATGGGTAGACGGATAGATAAGTAAAGGAAGTATTTCTCTGTCAGTGTAATGGTAATGGTAATGGTATCGGTTTCTCTCACAGTCCACAGTCGAACGTGGCCGGGAGACTGTGTATACCAGTAAGAAAGTGGACTCACCTTGTGTGGGATGATGGCCTGAGAAAGACTCAGACTCGACCACCTCAGGTACGACTTGGTCGACTTGGTCGATTACTGCAAGCACCACAATTAGTTGGCCATAAGAAGATGAGGCGGGCCATCAGATTGATGAAGAGAAGGATGCTATAGATGATTGAGAAGCAGTAAAAAAAATTAAAAAAAAAAAAATAACTTACAAGGCTTCGCAAGTGGCGATGGGGGCGCGGGAGGACGTTGGGAAGGGGAAGGGGAAGAAATACGTAGAGGATGTATGTAAGGTGGTGGTAGGTAAGGTAGACAGTTAGGTTAGGTGGGAGGTGGTGAACATTGAATGTGTGGGAAATGGTTGTTTGAATGGCTTAAACCAGTGCGGGAGGAGGAGGAGGGGTCGTCGCAACTGGAGGGAAGGTACAAAAGTACTTCGGTACGTCGTATCGTAAGAAGGACTTGGACCTTGGACCGCCGCAGTCGGTTGTGGATACCTCATGTACATACAGATATACATGCAGGCAGGTAGGTACCTTCCGTTAGCTTGGGTGCAACTTCAATTGCTGGTGGGCGCGAAATAAAAGAAAAGTCGCCGCGCAGATTTGGGGTCATTCTAGATTACGGCTTCTAGGGCAGGCAGGGCAGGATGACAGAAGGGTAGGAGAGGTACATAGCCTGTCGAATCAACGAATTCACCTAGAGTAATAAACGTTATTAGTCTATGTAGGTACCCTATGATTAGGCGGGCCTAGCTACGTCTTAATACGTCTTAATAGCAAACCACCTCTACATTTATGTAGTATGTAGTGTGTACGCATGTACGCAGTAAGATACAGGTACATGCCTCACCTAACGTCCATACTTTTTTCACTTCCATACGTACATACATGTTGATTATTACCACGACTAATAAGGCATCAGGGTTAGGACGAAGACAGGTACCTAACCTAATAAACCATCTAACTACCCAAGTAAACCTAAGATACTAAATTCAACATGCTTCCCCGTATATAATATTATAACGTTTATGGGACATTTATAAGAACATGTAATGCGAAGTGAATTCTATAGGTATCTAATCGAAAAGTTGCGAATCCCTCATTTCTCGTTGAGGAATAACGCTTGTACATACACACATACACGCATACATACCATACACACAGACATATATACATACATACACACATCTATCCTTATCGACTTTTGCCAGGGTAGCGTATGTATGTGCTGCTGCCGTATGCACAACACGGGCTCTCCTGTAATAGCCTCGAGCACACTGAGCCCACTGCTTGTCAAGAAGATAGCCGCAGGTCTCGAATCATCACATTTCAAATGCTGACCGGATTTCATCAACTTGCTACCCTTGTGTGAGGTTCAATGCGTTTGTACCGGCCCAATTCTGTTGTGCTGTGAGACGAGTATAGAGCTCTCGAAGTTTCCCTTTCCACTTTCCACTTTCCACTTTCCACTTTCCACTTTCCACTTTCCAATTTCCAATTTCCAAGAGCCTGCTTTGTCGTCGCCGCTCGACCAATACGTCGCAAATGGCCAAATATGGCCAAATGACCTGACGGAGGCAAAGAAAGAAGCAAGATTTCTTTGCGAACTTCTCTACACGTCAAAGCCTAGGGGACCGGTCTCTTTTCACTTAACTACCTAACTAACTACCTATAACCTAGACTGCCTAGTTGCTACTTACCAGACTAACCATAATTTAATCCTTGGCAGACTCACACCTGCGGCGTGTACGTATGCAAGAAGTCAGGGGTTAGAAAATTGGGGCTTGCTCATGTGGTCTGCTCAGACTTAAGGCGGACAGTTAGGGCGCTAAACAAGACTCGGCAACCGAAGTAGTATGTAGAGTCGAAGGAGGAAAAAAAGGAGACAGAATATCGATTCTGCAGGGTCAAAGACGGGGTCCTTGAGCGTTCAACCAGCCAGCACCGTCTTAATAATACATACATGGCTTCTATGGCTTCTATGTACAGCCTACATGTCCACTAAGAGGGACCAGCGATCTGGATAACTGGCTAGTATTTTGTCACATGATGTTATTAGTTTCCTTTTTTTCCTCCCTCTCTCTCTCTCTCTCCTTACATATGAGCCATAACAACCGAAATATGAGGTAGGCTGGTACCGGTTAAGCATGTCGATACTTATGGATCAGGTCTTGTAACTATGTAATAATACCTATACATGCTGACTTCGATTGTGCTCTTTCCTAATGTCCAATATCCAATGTCTACCTCATAACCTTTAGGAAAGAGGTACTTAATTATCAATTTTTGTGGCGCCATGCGATGTGTCATCAAGCGCAGTTGTCCTATCCTTAGACCATTGAACAACCGCCGATGTAGCACATATTCTACCTTTCATTCGTGTAACTGAGCGTTGAAGTTACAGACTCATTCAAGTCGCACCATGACGAAGGGTGCTGCGAATTGACGTGGAATTGATATATTCAACAAGACTCGGAAATATATGAGAGTCACTGCACTTCTTCCTGACGCACGAAATCATCTTAGCTGCCTACTAATAATACATAATTATATGTTATAAGGCGGTGGTCTTATGTTACTTTGTAAAGATATCCCCCGGCTCACGACCCCTCGTCCTCATTTTTTAATTCTCCTGGATCTCCCACGAATTCCTTGGTTTCCCAGCTTTTGAATTCCTACTGCCCCGCACTTGGACTATCTTGGGATGCTTCCACGAATCCACGCAGAACCCCATACCCACATATTAGGTTATGTACCTAACCAATTTTTTTAATATTTTTTTTCGTCTTTCTTTACTTCCCTCGTATGAGCAGAATGTGAATCCAATTCAACTTTCGTAATAGCATTGAAATACCTACTTAGATTTATGATGCTTCCCAGCCAGAAGCTATGGCGAATTGACGTCGCCTAAACATAATAAAGTCGTCTGCTGCAAGCAGTGTCGACTTACATATTAACAAGCTCGTTGGACGAATAAAAAGATCCCTGCTCACACAGCCCAATACATCATGAGACTTTTGCTGCGAGACAACGTCAGAACCTAGGAGCTCTATTCTGCTTTTACATACTAGTGCCGGCCAATTGATCCGTCCGCTCCACCTGCATCGTCCTGTTGGCATACACGGTCCATCATCTACCATTAAGCTTCCCCCTAGCTTCATGATCCAAGCTTCCCGCCAGTGGCTGGTGAACAATTGGTCATGGCAGCGATGGGTTTTGAATAAAAGTCGGATGCATTTAAAGCCTACAACCCACAGCCCACAGCCCACCAGCTGGTTGATGGGCGCCGTCAGGAACAAGACCAACCAACCGCGTGGACTGGTCGAACTGGCCTGCAACGCACATGTCGCACTTAGCATCAGTACGTACATACATACATACATTACATCTCCATACCTATGTCCCCAGTGGGGAAGTGGGCATCAGTGTGGACATGCAAGAAGACACACGACAAGGCGTGGTCCGTGGATTCCAGGGCCAGGGTGGGCTCCTACTCTGGATACCCTTACAATGAGAGGTCATGAGACCTTCAATTCGGAGCTAACCACAAACTTTGAAATTTAAGTTGTGCGGAAGACTCCTCCGTCTCCTGGAGGTAGCCGACGGGCGAGTCAATCAACAATCGGCGTCATAGGTGCCCTATTCTAACCTTAGACCCGTCTAGTCCCTTGTCTTCTCTTGTCGTCCCCTGTCGTCCTTTGTCCTGGCACGACTCCTGCTACCAATCAACGTTCGTCACACACCCCTTACCCAGCTGCAAGTCACCAAGACCATCGTCCGCGGATAGGGATAGGAATACATACACTACGTAGAAAACATCAGCTTCGATATTCCTTACTGCGATATTCCGTATTCCTCGACAAGCCTTGAGCGTGTCTGTAAATCATAAGCCAAGTATGCTACCGGGGAGCCTCAAACGGGTTTAGATAGTGTACAAGCCCGACGCTGATGTTAAGTTGAGGCGAATTTGGCTGTAACACCTGCACGATCTATCTATTACCCGAGGCCTAGATCCATCTACTGATGCTATCGTCATAATTATGATTATTATTATGTCCTAAGGTTCTAGCGCCTCCGGTAAGCACATCCCACAATCTGTGTTATGTATACAGGCAGGTAAACAAGTAACAAGAGAAGATATTAGACTTAAAACACAGCCATCCATAGGGACTAGAATAATATCCACATGCAGCGGCTTCTACGCCACTGCTCCAACCCTTTTGTGATTGATCACGGGCGGGTTGCAGAAATCCAATAAGCATGAAGAGTCGAGAGCCTCCTTCAGTGAAAAGTCGGCCTGCTACAAAATTAATATACCACGTGAACAAGCTCACGGTCGTAAAGCCGTAGCGCCAAGACAGAATGCAGCTCCTTAACCTCTATTTTGGGATGATCTACCCGATAGGAATTCGCAGATTGGCGGCGTCCATAGAAAACGTTCAGCCCGAGCGAACACATGGTCTTTGTGTCTGGGTCGCTCCCCTATGCCGCCGCATTAAGCCTCATTAAGAAGATCATGCAATACTTGGACCTTGGATCTACCATTCAAGGCGATCGAAGTAGCATGTGACCGACTCTGCAGAAAACACGGCCCCAACTACGGGTACCTAGGGCACTCCGAAGAACGGTACCGGAGCATGCGTCGTGTCACGAGACACGAAAAACATAATAATCCCACCGACATGATTTAGAACATATGACAACCTAAGAAAGAAGGAAAAGAGCAATCGAGGTTTTCCGCCATTCTCGACCCTGTCATGCAATGTGATCCTCTTTACCTTACTATCGGAAATCTACTGGTCTTTAACTAGACGTGATGGCGCCCCGTTTAATTCCAAAGGCCAGGGATACAAAGACCGGTGATCCATATCTCATTCCGTACAGCAAACGACTGCTAGTCGTCGAGACTAGATAGATTGTTCTCGCTATCATCCGGGGTTACGATATAGCCGATTCGAAGCTCTCTATCACCCAGCTCGCTCAGTGAGCCTCAGATGTGTGCCTTGGCCGTGAAGAGCTACTTTAAGCACTGGTTTGTTAATGTCCCTTCGGTATGGCCGAGAGCATCTGCGAACAACGATGCCTTTATCGAACCCAACACAAGAAGGAACTAAGGTGATAGTTGGTACGAGATCCGTAAACATTTTACCAGTATCTTTTTCTTCCAGCAGAAAATTAGATAATATGATAATATGGCAGTGTAAGTATAGTTTAGAACAAGCCCTTCATCACGCCCAACGCCTATGTTTCACCCGGGGACGCGGCGATCATCCCTAACTTCCGGGTGGCTCAAGCGGGAAGTTCGACGTTTGAAGGCGTCGAATCGGAAGAAAAGCTATCTCATCGAAATTCAGGTATGACGTACCCGCAGTCCAGGCTGGTGAGACGGGTTGTCGAGGCGGCTGTCTGCATATTATGGTATGACATCCATATTTTCGGGATCATCGCACTTCGAGACGATCCGTACTGTCCAGGCTTCTGGGCTCTTGAGAAGCACACAATGTGACCGCCCCCTTGGAACTTTATCTCGGACGAGCCCGGTAGACTTAGATCAGGCGGCTACACCTAGGTAACCTACATAATTATTTGGACTGCGAAAGTGGTGGGTGTATTCCACTGTCCGGGTAAGCAATTTGTATCCTGCATATTCCCAAAAACATCCCACCAACATGGCACCACTAATATTGCTAAATAGGGTCCCTCATTAGGGCTACGAAATAGCTACATCGTATGCGGTACCGTTCGTACTTGGCCTCCCCTTCACGCCGTGCCTTCGTAGACAACAAGCAGCGTATATCTTTATTCGAAGTCGATTTCTTGTCTTTGGGGCATATTGAGCCTGAAGGAATTCTACCTTACAACTTCCCAGGGTACGCGACCAGTATTGTCACAGATGAACGCCTAGGAAGGCGAACGGACATGTTTCCCCTGCAGCTACGCCCAAGAATAGTCGATTTTTTATGCGCTCCGAGTTTCCATTTGTCCTGGCGGCCTTGTGCGACTCGATTATCTCAGACAATGCATGTCTTTCCCATCCGAATCTGGACAGAATCTTGGCTTATACAATGAGCGCCGACATGGCAGTGGATGCCTGCATTTTGCATTTACGAGGTCTTGGTTGATTATTGCCGCGTATGTGATCCGCCACTCCGAGGTCGATTTCTCCCTCTGAGGCACAACAAAGTCTCGAGCAACTATAGTCCTCTGACGACATGCACCACATCTCTATCAAAAAGTGCTATGACCATCAGGATTTATTGCCTGTCCCTCGTAACCGTTACCTACCAAATGAACTGAGGTGACGACTACTTATTACCCTTCTTAATGCTCACTAAGGGCTGGAGTGGTCTTGAGTAGGCGAAATATAGCACGTGGACATGTTCGCTAGAACTCTATCGACGGTGTGATGGATGAGCGCTGTATCGGAAGCGAGTTTTACAGAGACCAACGATGATTCAGTACGACCTCGGATTCTTGGCTGACCCGATGATCTACACTCCGAATAGGACGGAGCCGATGGTGCGCACACTGAGAAAGAAATTCCGGCACCGAGAGACAGGCCACTTACCCGGAAGACCAAGACAATATTTAGTAAAGTAAGTCATAGTTTATAAAAATATCTATTACCATAGCCCATGTTGCTTGCGCTTGCTCTAACTCGAGACTGTGTGGCTTAGTGGGTTTTGTGCTTATAACTTATATTGATCTTCAATTATACTCTTTTCATGCCAAGATTTCTTACCCTTGTTGAACACTTGGCATAGCCAAATTTTACTTGATCAATAATCATAGGACTTGTCTTTTACTTTAATTCTTAAAGTTACCAGAGCTAATTTGGTTGTTGTCACGAACAGATTATGCTCTGGCGAATATAAATTCTAAAGTATTGGAATTTTAATACTAGAGGAGTCCGATGATTAAATAACGCACTCTTCGACATTGGCATCATAGCTTAGTCGAACCTGGCTACTCATACGGGCCTGGTCGGAGTGGCTCTAGGTCTTTCTAAGTCATCGTAGCTTTAAGCTAATGGAGACCTGTGGTGTTGGCGTAGACAGAGTCATAAGGCATCGCAGAAGGCCAAGGATTCATCTATCCCAGCAACCCAGTAGAGCTATTCTTAGGAGGTCGATGATATCCGGCTTAATGCCGCGCAACCCGTAAAAAGCGACTTGACTCCAAGAGTACCAATCATAAGCGTTGGGGAGTTGGAGATCATCAACCCGAGAGGTCTCTTATTAAATGAAATGCCCTCGATAACACACTGATTAGCTGAGAAGCCTGGATCAGCCGCAATACGGCTTGTCGAGGATATCATACCCATCCTACACGTCGTGACTTTCATGCTCCTATGCTCCTATGCTCCTAGGTTCCGCATTCCCGCTTTGGGAATATTTCATTTTATCCCGCCTTAACTACATATAAGACTAGAACACTAAGGTAATAATCATAATAATGTCCAAGGCGGGGTAGCTTGACGTCGACACAAAAAGACAGGCTAGGAAGAGAGAGTAGAACGAAAGGATGCAGCATTGACAACTTCTGTCACAAATGACGATAATACCACCACCACTTCGGAGAATGCAGGAATCTTCGTCATCTGACGGAACGAAATGGAAAGGGAAAAAGAAGAAGAAAGAAAAGAGAATAATAACAATTGAGGAGGAAACCGGACTCACCACACCCTTGCATGCAGGCTCTGGTGAAGTCAACTTGCTCACCTTTCGATGCGGCAAGATAGCAAAACGATCTTCCTACTTCTATGCTTTATCTGATTACTCTCTCCCGCACCACATTAGGGATACGCCGGCAACTCATGCTTTAAAGCGCAATTTTATAAATCCCCCTGCCGTATAAAAGCTTTTAGGGGGGGTGAGCCGTTGGCTTACAGACGTGGCAAGCAGGGCAGCTTCTGTCATGTGGTCTAGCTCCAGATTTACGAGGTTCGGTTATTAGACAAGATCTGTCGTCACCTTAGTGCAACGGAAACGCCGATCATATAACTACGTAGTGAGCTTGTATAGAGTCGATTGAAATTCTTTCCTAGCTCTGTAGTGCAAAGGGGGGAGCTATAGATATTAGAGAGCCAGGGCCTTACTTCCGGATCGAGCGACATGCATCTTCTATCACAGTCTTATGGCTGCAAGTAGGTGGGCAAACCCGACAAGCGAGTTCTTAATAATAACTAGGAGGTAGACCTGTTGGTCAATTTTACCGGGGTATAGACCTTCTTCCCACCAAGTATTTCACCAAGTATTTGTCCAAGTATTTGGTTCCTGACAAGAAAGCTGGCAAACGGAACTGTCAGCGCTAGGAACTGCGGAACGTTTCTCGTTGCTGCAACCACAGCCGGCAGAGACCTAGCACACATACATATTGCTCATGAACTGCACGGATTAACTGACTAACTTGACCTAGCTGCAGACTTAGTGAGCTCTGATACGCTTCTTTACCAACGTCACCGCCCAATATGAGAGGTTGCTGCTATCCACAAACCTCTTCTCCAGTGCCGTTACTGCACGTATGGTTTTTCTGGCGGTTGATCCTGCTTGTTCTGGTATCATACATGCAATCTAAGGGCACAATGAGTGGACCGTCCCAGTTCCACAGCATTTACCAAAGTATCCCATCATAGTATGCAGATGGGATGGGATGCCGGTGGTGTCTAATCTTCCTATCATTGACACCGAGTACTAGAAGACGGATACGAAAGAGCCAATATTTTGTCTCGTGAGGTGCCTCGCTCAAAAGCCGTATTGTTCATGATCGTTTTGATTGGGTTATTCCAAGCGACTTTAGGTCTCATCATAGCTACCGCACATGAGTTACTCTACACGGGCAGGCAGCCCCACGGGCGCCTCGCCCGGCTGCCCAGTACTGCGGTTGTATCATACCGGTCCGATATGAACCACGAATGCGGCTTTGTAATTATGTTGGTCAGATGTTCAGATTGGTGGATTCCGGCCGACTTCTGTCTTCGGGAGATTCAGTACGGTTATTCCAACCATCTACGCCAACATACGAAGAGGAACTAGACATCTCCCAGAAACTGAGAGCCAGCTATATGCTAGCTATATGCTACCATCAGTGTGGTGTTATTTTTAAAGTTGAACTCCACAATGGTTACTGCGGCAGGTCGTTGCGATGTGACTTCGGATCATCTTCCGTTATCTTACTACGAGATTACTTATATTTGTCATGGTCGGTATTAAGAGAATAAAAAAAAATAAAGAAGACTGCACGAAATGCTGTCACTTCCACTATTACCACCACTAAAACTTCCCGAGCCTAAAAAATATCGTTAAATTAGCGGTATTGCCCAATATAACCCAATATTGTCAAGACAGTCCTCCAGACCACAACATAAGGCAAAGATACCACCTCCAAAAGTAGACAAAAAGAATGCTCGACCATGAAATCCTGTGGAACAACAGATGCACACTATTCCTAAGCTATTTACTAAAGAGCGTGAGGCTCTTGAACTAACCTAAGACCCATCTGGATGGAACACTTCAGTTGTTCCGTTGGCACCACGTAGGCGGTAACACGAAACCAAACCAAAACTAAGCCCAACATAATTCTCAAACACCCAATCACCAGTCTAGAGGCCCCTACAAGTGGTACTACAAGATACTAGCTACCCCTTGAAGGATTCCCGTTCGGCGTAGATTCGAGGAGATACTGCGTAGAAGCCGCTTCTAAACTATCGAATAGGGACGACGGCATAGAAATTGCGAGGGACCCTTAGCCGGGAAAACGCAACATAGCATACGTACGTATCATAGAACCCTTAGGCTTCCACTGAGATGTTCTGTTACGACCAATTGATTAATCACATGCACGTCTCACTAAGCGAGTGGTTTGGGAATCAGATCATCTCAAATCTCCTGGGTCAGGCGAGTTGCACAGTACCAAGCTTCAACGACGACAATATATCAAAGTGCTGACCGTCTTACGTATTAATTAAGAGCCTGTATCTGCTACATAGTGCGAGCACGGAATCCCCATAGGTAGCAGAGACGATGATATGATAGGTGAGAAGCAGTAGGTTAGGAGGTATTTTAGAAGACGCAGACTTGGATGAATCGAAATTAACAAAATGGGTTGTCGGGAGGAAAAACATTCCCCTCATTTCCCTAGCTGTCGTCAAACCGGGAGGCCTACATCGTGCCGCCGTTCCCAATTCCTAGCCCGCAGTACATTCTAGTCGTCGACACGGTCCGGACGGCAATGCGTGGCGCGCGGGTGAGGTTCTAACGCGCAGCTCGCAGCTCGCAGCAGCAAGCCGCTTTGTCGCCCCTGGCAGATTACCTTCGACGTCCCTCATGGCGCCGAGGGGGTATACCCTGACGCCACGGAATTCAGAGGCAGATCGATCGCATCCCGTGGCCGGTAGGCAAGGGGCTAGTACGCCGCTCAGAATAGAGACGACGCTCATACGGAAGCTTTTAGTGGAACATCCATCAGCGCCCAAGGTTGATCAGGTGCCTGCGGGTACGGCACGTGTGTCTTGGTCGGGCATACATAGCATATGTATGTATACTTGCTGCACGGCGGCAAGGGGGGAGCTCAGGGTTAAGGGCGGCTGTTTTGGATATTGTAATTGGTAAGAGGATAAGGGGGTAGGGGTGTTCAATTTCCATCCCAGTTATCGTAGCGTTCGCGAGGAGTTTGTTTAGTTATCTGGTCACCTACCTACTCATAACCATACCTACTTTGCGAAGACGATTTCTTGATGGTACGGTTCTGGTCTGGTCTGGTCTGGTCTGGGAATATAGAATTGCGAAACGGGGAATCGGAATGGAGCTCCTTCGTGTGAACCAATTACTTGTATACGACGCTCGACGGTGTGGAAAGGAGACGTTCTTATTAGCCCCGAGATATCGTCCAGTAGGGTATTTGTGGCTTAAGGTGTAATAGGACAATCCAACATTAAAAGCCCATACTCTGGTTCTTTAAGGTACCAAGTTTCCATTTATAGTATTATGTCTTAAATTACGGTATATTTAGCATTAGCCTCTTGTACGCTGCATGCTTCAATAGGAGTAAAGGGTTCACTTACACGGTACAAGGGGCTTCATCATAAGCTATCATGGATTCTTCATAGTTACGTCATTGAAACTACCTACCTAAGTAGGCAATAAAACATTAACTAGATATTCCATATGAGAGTATATACTAGAAGAGGGAATATATGATAACTTTATTTCTAGTTATGATACCTTACTAATAACCTTACTAATACAGTAAATACTGGGTAGTAAACAGTAATAAGTTACTACGTTGTAGGAGAGGGAATATTTATGTCAGTCAGTGTTAGTAGATAGACCCTCGACTAGTATACCCTAGGTACCTAACTAAGTACCTATACTGTAAGCATATAATGCCGACTGTGTGCACCCGGCAAGTGGGGATTCTGCAACTGACACAGACTTCTCGACTGAATTTTTGGAGCACCGACCAATCACAAGCCTTGTCTTTTATACTTTGTAAAAGCAACTTGAAATGTACCAAATCGTTTCCCATACAAAACACAACTGCAACACCGCACATGGAGAATTACCAGGTCGGCGTAGATTACCTCTCCGCTGGTGCCAATAGGCACACTGCTGTAGCAGATTGGAACGAAGATGGGATTGTGGCTTACGGAACTAACTCATATATCGCTCTCTGGCGACCCCATGTAGGTCCAACTTATTATAACTCAAGGGTCTGAAGTATATTTTGTTAATTTTTAATGTTTTTATTTTAATAGGACTCACAACCAAGGGGTGTGACGAGCCTAATATCCGGACACAGTAGTGCCGTTAAGGCTATCCGGTTTCTCCCCAAACTTGAGGGGGAGTTCAAAACCTATTTGCTCAGTGGTGCCGATGACCAGAGCCTGAAAGTCTGGGAACTCTCATCCGATGGCCCTGATATTACTACTGCATCTTGCATCCAGACTGCACAGGGCCATACGGCTGCAATCAACTTTATAGCAGCTTGCCATGAAGGAGCATCGGCAACTTCGACGTCGAGGATATTTGCTACAGGAGCAGCTGATGCCTCGATAAAAGTGTGGGCTTTGGAAGAAGGAAATGTTCGCTTGTTACAAACGATTAAGACTACTCCAAAATTCTTCCCTCTCTCAATAGCTCTAAGTACGCTTAGACAGGATGGCGAAGCTTTGGTCCTAGCCGTAGCGGGAACTAGAGACATCGTCCAAATCTTTGTGGCAAGTACTAGAAATAACCCTGAGTTCCAGCTTCAGGCTACCTTATCAGGCCATGAGGGTTGGATTCGGTCATTAGATTTTACATGGGAGGGAAATAGTCCCGATAGCGATCTAATATTGGCATCTGCGAGCCAGGATAAGTATGTTCGCCTCTGGCGGTTTCACCAGGGTGAAGAGTTGCCCGCTGCAACTGCAAATGGAGCTGATCCGTCTATGGGTGCATTCATGCCGGGCAGGTCTCCTTCAAACAAGGCCCATAGACTGAAAACTGTAGAAAAGGATTATTCTATTACATTCGAAGCTCTATTACTGGGACACGATGATTGGATTTATAGTGCTAGATGGTACTCGGATCCATCTACCGGAAAACTCCAACTCCTTTCTACTTCCGCAGATAATACACTAGCTATATGGGAGGCAGACCCTTCATCGGGAATCTGGGTTACGACTGTACGGCTCGGTGAGATCAGTAGGGAACAGGGTGCCACTACAGCAACGGGGAGCACAGGTGGTTTCTGGACGGGACTTTGGTCACCGGATGGAACTTCGGTCGTATGCCTCGGGAGGACCGGTAGTTGGAGGTTGTGGGACTATAATAAGGAACGAGATCAATGGATCCCACACATCGGTATCACTGGCCACACAAGAGCCGTCACCGGCATAGCATGGTCAAAGAATGGTGACTATTTACTTTCTACGAGTGCAGACCAGACGACACGGTTACACGCGAGCTGGAACAACGGAACTGGTAAAAAGACGTGGCATGAGATGGCTCGGCCGCAAATTCACGGCTATGACCTCAACTGTATCGACTCGCTTGGGAATTCCAAGTTCGTCTCCGGCGCCGACGAGAAGCTGATGCGTGTATTTGATGAGCCGAAGGCGGTGGCAAAGTTACTAAGTAGGTTGTGTGACATCGGCAATGAAGACGTCGAGACTATGCCCGACGCTGCCAACATGCCGGTCCTCGGCCTCTCAAACAAGGCAATCGAAGCTGTCGACGACGATCTCGAAGTCCAAGCAGCCAATCCCGAGACGGACCGAGGCGCCTTAGATCCAGGGTCCACGGTCCGCAAATCCGTGTTGGATATCGACCACCCGCCATTCGAGGACAGCCTCTCTCGGCACACCCTCTGGCCTGAAATCGAAAAGCTCTACGGACACGGCTACGAGATTTCATGTCTGGCTGTAAGTCACGATGGAACTTTGATTGCCAGCGCATGCAAAGCGAGCTCAATCAATCATGCTGTCATCCGTTTATTCGAGACGGAGAAGTGGACTGAAGTGAAACCACCATTAACGGCCCATTCTCTAACTACGACGCGCCTACGATTTTCTCCCGACGATAGGTACTTACTCAGCGTTGGACGAGACAGGCAATGGGCAGTTTTCGAGAGGGACAATGATAATAAGCAAAGCTATAAGCTCCTGCAATCCAACCCTAAGGGACACTCGAGGATGATCTTGGATGCAGCATGGGCTCCTTGGACCAATTCATTTGTGTTCGCCACAGCGGGTCGAGACAAGCAGGTGAAGATGTGGCGACACGCATCGCCCGACTCCGCGGACTCGGGCATCACCTGCGTTACTACTATACCAGAAACTCATCCGGTCACGGCTATCGACTTTCTACATCGTAACACCGAGAATAACACTTTCCTCCTGGCCGTGGGCACAGAGATTGGCAATGTTTCGATATATTCGATAGATGCAACATCTCTCGATGTATCTTCAAAATTAAGTTTAAAGCCAGAGTAAGTTTCTGATATCTAACTTCTAGAGTATCAACCACTGACGGTTTAATTATAGACTATGCCTAGCTAAGGCTGTTCTCCAACTCTCATGGAGGCCAATGCGGATTACGAATGAGTTGGCGATAGCTGGGGAAGATGGCTCACTTAGGGTATATTCGTTCTCAGAAGGAACCCCGTGAAACTGGCTTGCTTCCAGCTGTGCGACTGTCTAGACACGCACGCCCCTCCCAATGGGCTTCTTGGAAGACATCCGCGAGCCCATTGATACAAATCTATCAATCCAAACGCCAAATTATCTCGCTCAAGAACATTAACGCCTCATCCCATCACTCGTAGACTGGGCTACACCATATACAAGCACCACTGATTACCGTTATTATATCATTCATCGTCTGCTGGTTCACACAAGAAAAATATGCCCGGGGCTTCGTCCGTGTATATCATAATTCCCGGCTCATATATTCGGCCGTCTCAGTAGCCGCTGCCGCCATAGTCTTCGCCATAGATGAAGTTGCAAGTGATAGTGCGTCCTTATTGCCTGCGACCACGTTGGATGCAACCCCACTGTCACCGCCGTTGACGTAGAACCAGGCGCGGCTGATGATGAAGAGAAGATGCTGGGGGAGGTAGAGTACAACGGCGATGGTCAATAGACTGCACAAGAGGAATACAACAGACCCTGTATACAAGAGACAATTAGCACGTAGTCTATCTTAACTCGGCGCTAGTATTGCGGTGTATCCCGTGCTCTTTTCTTGATACAGGAGTATATCAAGGGATACTACTGCAGCAATGGTAGCGTCGATGAGCGGATAACTTACAAAATATAAATCTCTCCGCCGACGTAAACATATAGACACCGAACGTGACCTCAATCTGGTACTGCTTCAACCGGAGCCAGCGGCCGAACCGCTGAATAACATTGAGGTTATCAGGCTGCTTCGTCAAGTACTCCATCTTGATTATATTTGCTTTTTTTCTTGTTTTCGATAACCTTTATCTCCCTTGCCGAGTCTAATTCGAGTCTTTTCCGTCTCTACCGGTCGGATTCGCGCGATAGATCAAGGAAGTCAGAGAGACCTAAGTAAACGTTGCAACGGCGAAAGAGATATTGTATAAATATGTATGTATGTATGTATGTATGTATGTATGTATGTTGGTAATTTGGAGGCCTCGTCTCGTCTCAGAAAGAGTAATTCGTAGAAGACAGGGATATAATTGTCGAAGCGGTTCTCGAACCACACATGGGACGCTCGCTCTGTTTCCTCTTCGCTCGCGGAAAAAGGGTCTCGCAGAATCCACCGCCGGCCGAAGGAAAAAAAAACGGGACGCGTAATTGGCGAATCGTTAAAAGGGTACGGGTACAAAAAAGCACGGATCCCTGCTGTCGTTAACGGCTGCAACTGATAATATAAACAGTTTGATTGGTCCAATGGGAACGGGAAAGTGGGAACTCCCCCTTTTATGGGGGTGTCTTGCTGAATTGTCGGAATTGCCTGCCGCGCTAATTTTATTAGGTAAGGTAAGGTAAGGTTAAGGTACTCAGGTACCTAAGTATATAAGGTATCTAGTTAATCTAAGAAAAAAGTAAGTGCCAGTGACGTCGCGGCACGGGTCTGGCAGCTGTTGAAGATACGGAATTGACATATGCGAAGTATAAACTCAATTCAATGCCATGTATACCTAAGCAATGACATAGAATTAAAAATTATAAGAAGGGTCTCCAACACAACAATAATACCAACAATGCCCTCCCTACTGCTGCGGCTACAACCGCTCCGCAACTACCTCCCCTCCATAAGTCGACGATCCCATATATATTCCACCATCCCATCTCGACCGTCCAGCTTCTCCGCCTCCCCGCCCCTCCTCAAAAATACCAACCTGCCGCCGCGCCCCAAGCCGCCTCCCGAGGAAGACATTGAGGAGTCCTTCCTGAAGGGCAGCGGGCCCGGCGGGCAGAAGATTGTGCGTGCCTAGCTACCTGACTACATATCTCACATCCATATATATATCCATACCCTCCCTACCTGCTACTATACCACATTCCCACACACCTACATACATAGCCCACAGAAAGAACGAACTAACCAACAGCCCCAGAACAAAACCAACTCAGCAGTCCAACTCAAGCACCTCCCCACCGGCCTCGTCGTAAAATCCCAAGCGACCCGCTCCCGCACCCAGAACCGCGTCATAGCCCGGCAACTACTAGCCGACAAGCTAGACAACCTAGCCCGCGGCGACGAGAGCCGCTCCGCCATCTACGGCGAGTTCAAGCGCAAGAAGAAGGCCAGCTCCGCCAAGAAGAGCCGCCGGAAGTATCGTAAGCTTGAGGAGGAGAAACAGGCTCAGGCTGGGACCGCGCTGCAGGAAGAAGACGCGCTGGAAGAGGACGAATTCGAGGAAGATGGAGAGGAGGACGAAATTAAAGATAGTTCGAGGAATAGTGAAAGAATAGAAAATAAATAAGCTTAAAAAGGTAGGCAGCTAGCCTATCTACACGAGTATATGTGAAACAGAAATCCCAAAATAAAATGGGATTTCGCCCCGTAATCACTCTTCAGAGCATTAACTTATACCGGTTGTCATTACACGACCAGGTTTACAAATCGTTGGAGAAATATAGTTTCTACTGAATCATTACGTAGTAGGTTTTTACATGCTTGTGGTTCACAAGGTGGCACGCCAGACTTATTAGTGTAACGAAGAAATAAAGTAGTATATGATCAACCTCGGCTGGAATTGTCTAGTCCACCCCGTGCTTGAATGGGCCTCCTAAAAGTAAAGCACCTCATATTCTCTTTTTCCCTGGGAGTAATACAGCCCCAATCTTTCGACCATTATCAGAATTTTTCGTAGATACGAGTCTCGACTGGGATACATTCGCAACGGTGGGAGCTCCAAACAGGTCGCGCCCCGGTTGGAAACATTACGGGCTCGTGAGAAATTATTGGGTTTGTGGTGTTTAGGGCGCTATTTCATTGTTAGACCCTTGAATCAGGAGCGTAATTTCTCATAGGAGTAAATACCTTAGAAGCACTTGCGGTGAACGATCGAGGGACCGCTCTCGTCGTACTCCTGCTTGGAGATCCACATTTGCTGGAAGGTGGACAGAGAAGCCAAGATGGAACCACCGATCCAGACGGAGTACTTCCGCTCAGGGGGAGCGATAATCCTGACCTTCATGGATGACGGGGCCAAGGCGGTGATCTCCTTCTGCATACGGTCGGAGAGACCAGGGTACATGGTAGTACCACCAGACTGTAGATAACACATTAGTACTTAGATTAGAGACGCCTAGAGAATGAATACGTACCATGACGATGTTTCCGTAGAGGTCCTTTCGGACATCGACATCACACTTCATGATGGAGTTGAAAGTGGTGACGTGGATACCACCGCTCTCAAGACCTAGCACAGAAGGCTGGAAGAGAGCCTCAGGGGCACGGAATCGCTCGTTACCAATAGTAATGACCTGACCATCGGGAAGTTCGTAGGACTTCTCCAAGCTGGAGCTCTGGGCGGCAGTCTGGATCTCCTGCTCGAAGTCAAGAGCGACGTAGCAGAGCTTCTCCTTGATATCTCGGACGATTTCTCGTTCGGCAGTGGTGGAGAAGCTGTAACCGCGCTCAGCGAGGATCTTCATGAGGTAGTCGGTCAAGTCACGACCAGCCATATCGACACGGGCAATGGCGTGGGGAAGGGCGAAACCTTCGTAGATAGGGACAACGTGGGTAACACCATCACCGGAGTCGAGCACGATACCGGTGGTACGACCGGAAGCGTACAGAGACAGGACAGCCTGGATGGAGACGTAGAAGGCGGGGGCGTTGAAAGTCTCGAAGACGATTTGGGTCATCTTCTCACGGTTAGACTTGGGGTTGATAGGGGCCTCCGTAAGCAGAACGGGGTGCTCCTCGGGAGCCACACGCAGCTCGTTGTAGAAGGTGTGATGCCAGATCTTCTCCATGTCATCCCAGTTGGTAACGACACCGTGCTCGATGGGGTATCGCAGGGTTAGGATACCACGCTTCGACTGTGCCTCATCACCGACGTACGAGTCCTTCTGACCCATACCAATCATGATACTAGCATATTGTTAGATATCGTCGTGCGCGGCTATATATGTATATCGGATCAACTACTTACCCATGGTGGCGGGGACGACCAACGATGGACGCTGTATTAATATGTTAGAAAAGAATACAAACTTGGGCCCGTTCTGATGAGGCCGAAGCGGGGGCGATGGTTGGGCGAGGATGGAACTTACGGAAAACAGCTCGGGGAGCATCGTCACCGGCGAAACCGGCCTTGCACATACCCGAACTAATATCAAGTTAGCTCGAGTGTTCTAACATTATTTACTTCGAAGCTCAGAATCGAAGCTTTTTGATGGTGATTAGACCTAGATCTAGATCACCCCCAAGAACGAGGTGCGCTTCGGGATGCGGTGAGGTGAGGTTAAATCTTACCCATTGTCGATAACGAGGGCAGCAACTTCCTCTGCGATAAAAAGTAATGTTAGCCATTATAAACTCGTTAGAAGCTCGAAGCCACCATTTGGATTCGAGACAAGAGCTTAGGTTGAGAAACAACATACCCTCCATTGTGATGGATTATGTAGGTTAGGTGTTAAAAGATTAAAATAGAAGAGAATGAGGAAGTTTCTGATAGCCCTTGCGATTCCCGGATCGTGAGAGCAAAGATGGTGTTGTTTTTCTCGACGTCTGCTGGGCAGAAAGATGACGAGAAAAAGGAGGTGTTTGGCGAGTGGAAGTTGATTTTAAGGTAGAGAAGTCGGACAAGTCAATTACTTCTGGGGCGAGAGTGTGGGAAAAAAGGGAGGAACGAAGTTGGCTTGATGCACCGATCCCACAGTCGATGGGAGGAACTTGTGGGCCGAAACAAAAAAAAGAGGCGGGGCACAACCAAGTACAAATACGTTACGCCTATCAGAGACGCCATACCGCTTCAAAGTACCCAAGGTACTTTCTAATACTTTCTAATTTTACAGGGGTAAGAATGGCCTACGCACACAACCCAATTCACTTAGACAATTACAACTGGATAGAGCCAGTGATACAACTGGATACAACTGGGTAGTGCACCCTTCACCGCTGACACAAAGCGGAAATATGCCTAGTAATCTGCCCAAGTAAATAAGCTCCTTCAAGTTAGGTACTAACGTTATTAACATTAAGTTACATACATACCTCATGGAGATAAGTATGTTGATTGATGAGCATTAATTAGGCATCTTCGAAAAGCCTCAACTTTCAATACCCTGATTATCTAGGTACCTACCTGGTTAATATTTAATTGGTATCTGACAAGGTGTCACTAATTACATGTAGGTACCTATATTTACGGCTTAGCATATGACCGTATCCATCACTGGTTTTTATTTAGAGGTGCCTAGAATCCCTAATCTCTACCTCCTCGCCAAGACTTACCGATAGACTAAAGGTACCTAACCCACCTCGTTGTCGCGGTCTGTGTACGGTACCTATATTAGTATTTACCTGGTAGTCAGGGGTTACACTTCAGGAAGTCTGCAACTTATCTCGTACTTGAAGATGCGCCGAGGACCGACAGCCCAGTCAATATCTTCCACACATGTGTTTGCAGTTTAATCATGTTGCCTGTGGCTTAGCATAGGTGCTCAATTACGTATATTAGAAACTGTACTCCCATCTGACATCCGACTTGATAGGGTTTTATTATGGAAAACTCGACGCCAAGCAGGCATCGCCGATACTGGTCAGAATTGTCAATCTCATGGGGGCAAGTGGGTTGCGTATGCAGGGGCAAAGGAACTCGTGCTGTCCTACCTTTTTTATCCCAGCCTTGCCTACCTTCTCGACGACTACTTCAACTATGTATATATGATGATTCGTAAGGACTTTCCCGTTCCTTTTGCTGATACGCTACATCTTACTCTAGGCAGATACTTAAACGGTGAGGTGTAATGCAACGTGCCGCGTATAACGTGTTAGTTTCAACTTTATAAACAACTATCAAGTATTCACTATGCGAAGAAATAAGGAGCCAGAAATCCGCTAACAAATAGGCTTCCCGATAATAGCATCATTTAATTTGACATCGTGACATGGCAACTTGATCAAATTTTATAACCATATCTTGAGCTGTTAGGGGTAAGGGCGGTCAAGACTGGAAGAAAAAGAAGGCGGGGTGAGGGGCATTCATGGTGGGGCAGCTCAATCATCATCGTCTTTGTTATGGCAATGACTGTAGAAGATATCATAACTGCCACGGCTATCAGGATGTCTAGGTGCATGCGTGATAAAATCTATTAGACATTCGAAGCCGCCTGCTGCGCTAATAGAGAGGGGTACCTGAACTTGGAAGCATCAGTTATCAGAAAGAAAAAAGGAATTGCACCTAATTCTACCTAAAGTGACAGTACCTAAGATACCTAAAGTGCCTTAGCTGCTCTTTCAAATAAAATATCTTTTCTGATTGGTCAATATCTATATCTTCTATCCACTTTCTCAGCTTATCAGCCCTGTCCTTGTGAAGCTTCGCGAATCTTGGGGATCTATGGAGAACATTGTTATAGTTACTCAGCCAAAATTTTGGCAAGTTGACGAACACAGCCTAAGAATACAATACCTCCATGAATGCGCTGTCTAAAAATTTCAAAATTTCAAAATTTCAAAATATCCAATAGTTTGACCATCTAGAACTGATATCTAAAATCGGCATCAAAATCTTCAAGGCGAACCAATCGCTCGGTACTCAGAACCTTGTCTCAGACAACGCCAAACGACGTAATCTACCAAACTTCAGCAACCTCCCTTGCTTGATCTCAGCTCTCCCCGCGGCTAAAGAGAAAAGCACAAGAAAAAACCCCGAATCCTCGAATCGTTCGAAATATCACTATTTCCACGAGAGACATACCCGACTAAGGGTAGAAAGAAAATTCGCAAAAATGGCAAGTGAAAAAGGGCTAAACGAGCTACTAAAATGGAGCATCGAAAACTCCACAGAGGCCGACCCCTCGGCGCCCCAGGCCACCGCGCCCCGGTCAACGCTGAGCGCGGAAGCCCTCGCCGCAATCATGGGCGCGCCGTCCGACGCCGAGCTGATGCAAGCGTCCGTCGAGCACATCACATCGAGCGATCCAGAAATCACGCTCGAGTCCAAGCTGACAGCCTTCGACAACCTAGAGCAGCTAGTCGAGTCGCTCGACAACGCCAACCTCTTGTCGAAGCTGGGGTTGTGGACGCCGCTGCTCGAGCTCCTAGCCCACGAAGAGGACCAACTTAGGCTTATGGCGGCGTGGTGTGTCGGCACTGCTGTTCAGAATAATGCGCCGAGTCAGGAACGCTTAGTTGCGCTGGGCGGGGTGGAGAAGCTTGTGACGATGGCGCTGGGGGACCGGTTGCCGATGGAGAAGCGCGCGGATGCTGGGGAGGAGACGACGCCTGCGGCGGAGGAAGGTACTGCTGCTGCTGATCAGGGAGAGACGAAGGATGTGCGCCGCAAGGCAGTCTATGCGCTTAGCTCCGCCGTGAGAAATTACCAGCCCGCTTTAGACGTTGCCGCCAAGGAGCTGCGGAAGAGGGGCGAGGAAGTCCAAGAGGACATTGACGCAGCGGACATGGATGCGGTAGACGGGTTGATTAATGGATTAAAGCAGAGGGCTTTGAATGCATAAAATTCGGTGGTTATGGGGTATAGGGACAATGGCATCATCGGCGTTGGTGGGCACATCTGGGTCAGTCAAAAAAGGGGGATCTACGTGGTCATGATACATACACTTCAGAGATAGTCACGGGTTTCTACAATCATAAAACACGAAACGACATTACGCATCTTTTCAATTATTTTGATTTGTGATTCCGCATATATTGTACAACTGTATTAGCCTACAGCATCATCCTAGCATGGCAGGATGGTGAATATGTACATCTTAAGGGAACATGAGCGTTATGCCTTAGTCTACCAGTTTGCCGTAGAATGGGATACCCAGACTCATGCAGAGTATCCTGGCGTGTCTGTCTGACTTTGCTGTTGTTTCGAGGGTCATGCGGCACCCAGATATCATCTTAGATGGGTATAGCTAAATACGCATGTGAGTAAATGGTAATTCCGCTGCCTAATTTATTTTTTTGAAAACTTACAGAATAGTTGGCTTCGACTTCCGGGAAGTAGAGCATGTCCTGGGGTTCGAAACCCCAGCTGATATTACCGGTGCTGTCACCACTGGTGCCTAGATTTTGTTAATGTCTAGTTTTCCCAGAATAGTCACAGGATACAAACCTTCAATGCCCTTCCAATCCTTGATCTTTGGGAAGACTAGGTGAATGACCTTATCCATGAATTCGTAGGCCTGGTCTCCGTATAGTGAGCATTTTACGCCTGTCCTATCACCCTTAACAATACTCCACTGGGAAACACTCGTCTTGGTTGTCGTAACCTCGGGGCGGACACCTGTTATAGTCCGCAACACTGCCCTTCCTACAGTGATATGGTCCGGGTTCTTCTTCGCCTTGGGCATGTACATGGCTAGATGTACCGCCCTGATCTCGGGAATGTTCTGCCAGGTGATATTCTTCTCAAGCGGGAAGAGAACTTCGGCACCTCGAGGACCTCTCTTGGGTCGATTTTTCATATAGGGTGATGTGTCGTCCCATTCTCGCAATCGTATCCGTTCTGGCTTGTCAGGTGTTCCGGGGGGAACGTGCTGGTACATCAAAGTCATGATATCGGAGGCGGTTGTCGAGTGGAAGGTTTGCTTTAGTCGGGGAAGGTTGAACGGCCCAGGCGCGAAATCTCGAGCGACGGGATCCGAGGACGGGGGTGGTTGAACCGGGTGCAAAGGTCCTCGGTCAAATTTGGGAGGATGATATCGGTATCTACATGATCGAGATTCAGCAGCGTATTCCTCCGCTCAAAGGTTTTATCGCATTGTATGCCGGACCTACCTCTCGTGCGGCAATTCGTAGTTTCTGCGACTTGCCCTCTTCCTTGGATCCGTAACTTTTACATCTTCCCTTGTGACAATTGGTGCCGTTAAACCGGAATCCTCCTCAATATCAGGTATCACGGGCGTAGCACCGGTTGATGCACATCTTTGAAGAGTGGCCGAACAAGGCACCCAGCGCGAGGCCGTACCAAGAAGCTGGCGGCCAGCTCGAGGAGCTTCTCTGAGAGCTGCCATAATGTCTCGCGCACTCTACAGCCTCAAAAGCTCAGATGGACGGAAATTTCCTGGGCGCATGTCTATTCCCATGGTCCCACAACACGGGAAAGTTTTTCGGCGAAACCACTTATCCGAGGATTATTTTAAGATAATTCTAGCTTTATGATTGGTGATTCTTATTACGTAGGTACATGTAGTACTTAATCCCAACCCCACGTTGTGCAACCTACCTAACGCTAGGTACATACGTACCTACTTCATCGTCCTAAATCGAAATTCTTATCGATTACGAAGCACACTATGCACTATGCAGGGACGCTCTCCTATGTGATGGTTACACGAACAATCTAACGTCGTAATTGTTTCACTTAGTTGAGGCTATTTCTATTAATTCTAAAGGCGGACATTAATCGTTGAGCACCATTCTTGCACGTACTTAGCGTGCTAGATTGTAAGGTCTTGATGTTGACGGTTAAGGCGAAGACACCTTATGTACATCACCAACGGCTTGTAGGTTATAAATCTAAATAGATCGGCCGATAATACATAATATATATCGTCACTTTAGGTAATATAAGTTCTATTTTACCTTGGAAACCGAGGAGGCTCGGGATACTAATAGCACCCGACAATGCGGTGGTATGTCGATCAGCTGATAAATCCTCCAAGGTAGCGTTCTTAGGTGCCGTGGCTACGGATACTAGCTTGTCTTCTTTTGGTATTGCATCACGATGGTTCTCGTAACGGAATGACTATATACATACATACAATATACCACCCATTACGTATGTACCTACATAACGTATGAACATTTCACGAGACATGGAAGCTAATAATGGTAAGGCTGAAAAAGCAAGGTATGTATTGTACAATACATGTACATCGTCACTCGTAGGCATCAACAATTCTTAGATTACCCATTACGCACTTCATTACAGCCGCATTCGCATTCGTGCTTAATTCGACAAAGACTTTTAGTTTCGTTGATCCGGGTAATCCCAACCTACATCATTCCTAGGACCACGGGCAATTAACCAAATAGATCGCCGGCCGAAGGATTCAAACTTACATACACACGCATGCTTAAAGTCTGATAGTACATACCTAGGCGGCTAACGAGACCAGGTGAGATCTCATTCGATCGCCTGCAGCTCCGAGGTCCGCCAATGGAGTGAGAGAGACGGCCCTTCTGGATTTCTCCTTAGGGAAAAAAGGTTCCATGATGTCGGGGGACATATTATTAAAAGGTTAGTTTGCTTTGTTTCGCTCATCCCGAGAAACCTGCCAGGTGCCTCCCCAATATCTGCACCATGCCTGGTTAAGAAGTTGCAAAGTCGCACTTTGGCGTATTTTTTGAGTTGAGTGAGGGCTAGTGTACCTGATTAAAGTTCCGCCTGCTACATCTTTATACATTTCAATGAACTTAAATACCATACCGGCATAGATGGAATGAAATAAATTTAGTCTAATCTACCTCTTGCCTTTTTTTCTTTTTACCCTGAAAGAAACTTGCTTCAGGTCTGATCCCGTTCGTTTCATTCTCTCCTTCCATCAACTTATAAAACAAACTTATTACACAACCCACGTATCTTTACTCTTAGCGCCTTACCTTGCCTAAATTCGAGAAACATCTCTCGACAACTGATTAATTAGAACCCGTGTTTGGAAAAATCCCTTCCTAGCTTGCATCACGCGAATACGATTATATAATGTAATCAATCATCAAGTCAAGATACAAGCGACCTTAGTTTCCCCATATTGGATCACCCATAGCTCACTATTTTTTTTGGACCCTTGACGACGCGAAACGCTCAGTCTTCGTTAGGAACTTTACACGCAGCGCAGAGCCCCGTACTGCCACCGCTGCAACAACTTACTTCTTCAGCCTCTGAACTTCCTTGGCTGCTGCAAGCTCCCGTTACATTGCAAACAATTCTTCTTGTTTTCCTTGTCTTTCTTGTTTTTCTCGCTCTCTCTCTAAATAAACAATTCGACTTTAACTATCATTTTGAACCATGCGAGTTCCCTCGTCGTACCACCATCACCTCCAGCCTTAACACCAAGTCCCAGTCGCATCGACGCTCGACCCAGGCTTGGCACACCGTCTATCGGCAGTGATAGTTCAAAGCGTCGAATTTTATTTTAAAAGAGAAAGGCGAAAGAGGAGTCGCCCGTCACCGTCGTACAGCGCATTGCCAAATACGAATATGAGCGAAGGCCGGTGCCGTTGTTGTAAATCATAAACCATCGACACCTACCACTTTTATCACCCCCTTTGAGCCTGGCTCCCTCGGCCAATCTTCAAATGTTGCGAGACCCCACCATGAAGACTAGCATTCCCAGGAAGTTCCTCAGTCGTCGCGAGAAGAATGGTCACCGTCGTAATAGATCGTCCGATCCGGCCCATAAGGTAAGGTGACATTGGATATGTCACATCCCCATCTTAATAGGTAACTTACATTCTAACCACATCTCTTTAGCAACATCGTCCTCTATCAGCCGAAGCTTTTTTTTCCATATTCAAACCAGAATCTCGACAGTCTACCAGTGCCGATACAGAGCGAGAAAAGGAGGGAGCCAAGGTGCGTCAACGCAAACTTCGGCATTCACCTGCGCTTCAAGTAACCCTAATCGTTAATTCGAACAGATCGACGACATACGACGGCGAGTTGCCGACCTAGACTTTCCCGTCCTAAGCGACGATCAGATTCGATATGTACTTAATTCTAAATATTCCTCCGGCGATGTCGACAAGGCTATGGAGCTGCTGCTATTACAGCATGTCTCCCTCTCCGGCAAGATTATCAGTTATAACCCAGCAGTCCACATGCTCGGAGCTGAAAATCGAGGGAATGTAACCTGTTATCTCGACGCACTACTCTTTGCCATGTTTGCTAAACTTGAATCGTTCGAGTGCATGCTCAAGAGTGACTCCATGGATGAACCGCAGAGGAAGTTGGCCGCACTACTGCGACTTTGGGTGAACATGCTAAGAAGCGGGAAGTTGATCGAAACCGATATGGTAAGTACCTCTTTTCCCGAACGCAAGGCTATCTACAACGGAACTAATATTAGGTAGACCCAGCACATTCAGGATGCCTTGGCTGCATGTGGCTGGAGAGACGCACAATTACTAGAACAGCAGGATACATCTGAAGCCTTCGCATTCATTACGGAGACTCTTCAACTTCCTCTCCTTACTTTACAAGTCGACTTATTTCATCAAGGGAAAAACGACGACGCTGATCACAAAGTCGTATACGAAAGACTCTTGAACCTTGCCGTACCACCGGATAACAGTGGAAAGGGAATTAGATTAGAAGATTGTCTAGAGGAATATTTCAACTCTCAAGTAGATGTCTTCAGGGACAGTTTAGAGGAGAAAAAAGCGGAACGATTTGAAACGATGCCAAATTTACAATCCCTCGATACTTCCAATGAACCTAAAAGCACGATTCGGATCGTTACCGAAGAAGATCAGCAAGAAGGTATTGCACCTGAATCCGAGCATGGCTCACATTTAGAGCGAAGGTGGACAATAGCCCAAGAGTCTCGTTTCTCGGACCTTCAAACAGGTTCCGAAGCGGATGCTTCAGGGTCTCAACCAATTTTACGGCCACATAGAAGCCGAACTGAAAGTATAATACAACGAGTCGTGGTCGATGAGCAGGGCAAACCGTCTGAATCCGATACTGCTAGTTTGTTTCAGAGAGCCAAGCAGACAGCATCGGTTGTTAGAGCTGTGACAATACCTGCTTGGCAATTCTTCAGACTTATACGTACGATGTTATACTCCCCTGTAAGAGTTACGAGACTGATATAGATTATAGCGTGGCATTCCCCTGCGAATAAAGAACCAGAGAGCGACCTGGAGGTTGCACGACATTTCAGTCAACGGCCCGTTGTCGGGATCTGCCTGAAACGGTATATGATGGATTCGAACGGTAGCATGAAGCGGCAGAATACTTATATCGATATTCCCGATAGCTTGAGGTTACCACACTTTATTGTCGACGAAAGACACGTGGAAGAAAGTGGACTTGCTGCTGAGTACAAGCTTGTGCTTCAATCTGTGGTCTGTCACCGCGGGGATTCTCTACATTCCGGCCACTACGTCTCTTTTTGCCGCGTCGCCCCTAAACTCCTCACTGATAACCGTAGACATGATAGCGATCCGCCTCCAGATTATGAAGAGGCACAATGGGTCAAATTTGATGACCTTGCGATTGAAAATCGGGTAACCCTTGTTGATGACATAAAGGAATCACTCAAGGAAGAGATGCCTTACTTACTCTTCTACCAAATTGTCCCGATAGTGGAGGTGGCAGCTAGCTCGACCGAAAGCACAGACATAGAGCCGCCGTCATACGATGACGCGGCCCTCAATTTAACTAATTCAGAAACCTCAGCGACACAAAGTCAGGAGAGACTGTCGGTCTCTCGTCGGCCAAGCAGCTACTTTGATAACTTAGCTCCCCAGCCGGCGGCCAACGGTGGAATCCGCTTTTCTGCGGACTTAGAGCCGCCGCCACGTCGCAGCTTTGCGGATGAGGATGGATTCCTTAGCGTATCCCGACGAGGCAGCGTCTACAATGATTCCGGTATCCCGAGCCCCGCGGTGGTATCAGAGGGACCCTCACCAGCTGTCACACCTGGGGAAGAGACTACGGCTCAAAGGCTGAGCCGGGCCGCTGCAAGATTCAGAGGCGGTAATAAAAGTAGACCTCAAAGTCAAGCTGGTGAAGGCCGCAAGAGTTTGTCGGTTACTAGATTCGGGGTCTTTATGAAATCAAGCAAGGAACCGCTACGGGACTCGACATCAATGGAGACTGAAGATGACTACGAATTCGTCGAGAACATTGAAAAGGAACGCATAAAAGAGAATGATGCAGATATCACCCCTACACCGAAAAAAGGGAAGTCAAAGTCGCATCACGACAAAGGCAAGGGGAAGGACAATAAGAGAATAAACATGCCAGATAGGGAATGCATTGGTAAGTATATCAACGTTGTTTTCTCTTTTACTTGCTACAGGGCTCGGTCCATTCAAGACCACAGTTGGAGTAATAGTCTAACGATCCAAGTGCGATTTACTTGACCTCTTTTGCTCCTTTTTCTTTAGAATTCTTTGCAGATGCATCTGCTAACTTTGGGTGTTATAGTCCAGTAGTGCTATGGTTATACGTGAATGGATTGGACTATTGATTTCAGATACAAGATACCCGGCGGGCGTTGGTGATACACGAGATTTGCCGCAAGGAACTTGAAAACGAGACAGGTTGATCCGTAGGCGTACTCAGGTAATGAGCGAACTTTCGGTTAAAATATATTGCATTAATATGGGACGTGGAAAATGGGTAATTACTTGGACAGCATTCAAGCGGCGTCTTTCTAGATAGCGTGTGTACTAAAATACTTCCGTTGCATCTTGATCGCAAACGCGGTCTCGTAGTGGAATCTAAAATTCGCGGTATGCGTTTTTACAGCATCTTAATTACTTATACCTCCAAATTTCATACATCTTCTATAACATCTCGCTCTCTGGTTTATTGACATAAACCTCTAAAGCCTACATCTGTGCTAAAATAAGAAGCGTATCGTGTGCCCCTCAACCAAAGGGACACAATAGGCGGGTAGTAGTTATAAATTAACCTAATCTACCATCTCTGAAGAGACTGAGATCGATGAACGAGATCAAGAGAAATTACCAGCGCGGGTGGAAAACTAAAAGAAGGAAGAAGAGAGGTTAAAATACTGTAGGTATATATCGTTTCCCACATCGAATCGAGGATACGGGACAATCTAGTTTAGGTACATTAGTAACGTTAGGTAGGGTCCACGCCCGGGCGGGGGACTTTTCAGGATACCGGAGAGCTGCGGGAACAGTCCCTGCTACGATTTGCCTTCCGGGGCCGCTGGCGGAAAGCCCGGGGGACGCGGCCCCATAGCAGGAGACCCGATCCACTAGACGTGGAGGGGCCACTGTCGGGGCGGAGCGGACTACGCTGGATGGGTACACCCCTGGGGATGGTCGTCGGAGGGCTTCGGTGGATTGGTATAGGTATGTGGGTACTTACCTGGATTGGGTACCCGTAAGGTACCTAATCATTGACGTATGGTTCTGATAGGTTGTGCGTTAGATGGGGCCGTTGGTGGTTTCTTACATAGGGACGTTAGCTTGTGTACCTACGTGGAATAGCATAGTGGATGGATCTGGTATGAAGATATTTCTTTATAACTAGAGCACATAACTCGGTGGTGAATCATATTAGAGGTTGCTTGGGAAGTGTATATAGATTTAAATTTCTACCTTTTATGATTAGGTAACTATTCGACAATTTGGCGTGAAAGAATACAGTCGAGAATAACTTATTAACTAAAAGGGAAAGGAAATATAGTATTCTAAAAGACTGATGAATGATGTTTCCTATATACTCGCTTAATTTACCCCGAATCAATTTCTAGGTAGATAACCATTAGGTTAAATCATACGGTCAATATTACCTTCTAACAAACACCAGTTTTAACATTACTTACTCTTCGGTTTGACATTACCATATTACATAGATGGAATAGTCATAATATTTATGGCTGGTCCCTCTCATCTCTTGGCCTTGAAGAATTAACATTAACATAGAGGCCCTCTTTATTATGGTGTTTTCCATAGTTACTTGATTGGTATTTAATACAACATCCAATAGCCAATATTCGTAGTATTACGTGAGTCTTGGACACCGACGCGAGCCGGTAGGCTTTATTTCTTCTAGGGATTATCAATAAGTTTTTCCCATTCTACCTTAGCTACTGCGGTGCTAGAGCCGCAGCCCGTGTTTAAGGAATCGTATAGCTATCCCCTTCATGAATACGTCTCCCACGTAGCTCTATTTAGGGTCATGCTAAAGCAGCCTAATACATTGGTATGACGTCCTTGATAATTCTATGAGTATCTATGCTAACTTTTAACACGACTTAATCTTCATCTGTGATCTTGTCTCTCACTGATTCGGCCGCCGTATTAACTACTTTCTCAGGTGGTTTTTCGATAGCAACAGGCGGTACCGCAGGCGCGGAGAGGCCTCCACCTGGAAGCGGTGCTGGAGCGTTAATATCACTGTCCGGTACGGGAATCCTTATATCCTCAGGAGAACCAGGGACGGTCTTAGGATCAAGACCTGGGATATGAATGCGCTTTGCATCATTCTGATACGCGCCCGGAATGACCTCGATAATTTCGTTGCGTGGGAATTTGAGATTAGGAATGTCCATAGTGCTACAGTGCATAAGATACGCATAAAGGACGCGTAGTACGCTCTCGTGAGCAATAATCAGTAAGTCGTTCTGCTCGCGTTCAAGCTCTAGAATAATTGGTTCTAGTCGTACAGCGAGGTCGTGGTAGGACTCGGCGCGCGGATAACGGTGGTGATAAGGATCGAGCTCATGCTTCTCTACTTCCTCGGGATAGAGACGGCGAATAGCGCGTTCGCTTAGCCTTTCACAAACTCCTGGGTTAATCTGGGCCATCTGGCTTCGTTGACGAACTTTGTATCCGAGCTCCTGGAAGACATCCGCTGTTTGCATTGTGCGCATACGTGTTGAGCACCATACTGCCAGCGGGCGTAGCGGCACATCAGACCCTCCTTCTGCAATCCGTATAGCTCGTTCTTGCTCACGATGCTTGATTACTGTCTCTGTCATCACTCTAGCATATTTCTCACCCTCTTCGGATAATGGCGGATCCGCTTTATAACTTTCTTCCTCCGTGGCGGTGCCAGGTCGAACGAAGAATGTTGCTCGGGACTTGATGTGAGTGTTGGTTAGGTAGAAGACAATGCGGTGCGAGAGATAATTGAAGGATACGTTGTTGTAGAAGAATTTCTGGCCTGCGTTAATCATTTTGATGTAGTTAAGCTCTTTTTCGTCCATAGTCTCAAATGTCGGTATCTTGGTCTCCATACGTGTGAGATATAGCTTAGCGGCCTCGTCGGGATCCATATTGGCAAACTGCTGATATTAGTCGTGCTTGAAATAAGAGGAACACTTAGGTGCCGTACATCGGGAGACCCAATTTTGACATTACGTGCGTTCTCTCGAAGGAGGTTGTCATCGTCAACATAAGATTCCAAGAACAGGGTCTGCAACATCGTTAATACTGATCCTTCACCCAAGGATGCTCTTTCAAATAACGTCTCACCTGAACGTCATGCTTCGCAAATTCTTTGGCTAGTGAGCGACGACCACTCGCAGTAGGATTCACCGCGTCATATATTGCTACTTGGCCATTCTCGTGGTTGAGCCAGCCGTAAATGTCTTCACGACACTTCTTGAGAATTTTCTGGCGTAAGACGATTGAAGCCGGCGAGGCATTCGGATAGAAATAGTCCTCAGGCACATGGCCACCTTGTCCGACGGTAGCTCGACGGTAATCGCCGAGGTGAAAAATCCGAGTCTTAACACCTAACCTAGAACATATGAGATCAAGCTTGTAGTGCTAGGGTAGTTGGCATACCATTGTAGATATCGTGCTAATGAGACAGCAATATGACTATAAAGATGTTAGCGCTCGCATAACATACGCAGACAGAGTCGAGACCTACGTCTTGCCTCGAGCAGGAAGTCCCACCATGACAATGGCGATACGGCCAGAGTGGAAAAGCCTCCCTGACATAGTGCTGTATAACTGAGCTGGGGCCCTATCGCCATCTTCCGGGACATCGTGAATGCCGTCGATAAAGGTGCTGCTCTTACGCCGGTACCTCGGAGCATTCGCGGCGATATCCGCAGTACTATTACAGTTAGCATTAGACCGTTCTTGGCATCAGAATTATGCTAAAGTGAACCTCGCGCCTTATATTCCTTAGAAAGGGACGAGAAAACAGAGTAAATATAACGATGGGGGCTAAGGTATGTGAATTGCAAAACTAACAGGAACCAGATCCTGTCCTACCAAAGATGTCTTTACCAAACCGATGCTCCCAATATCCAAGGAACGAGACTAAATGCAGAGTATATGCCCACCCGCATGAAAGTAGCAAAGCAACTAACTATACGTCCTCGTTACCCTGAACTTGTAGTTCAAGGATCTCGCTATATCGTGGATCCGCCCAAATATCAAGACAATCATTAAGCGAGTATATTGTACTTACAGTAATGTATCCATAATGAGGACAGCTTGGTTCGACGGTCGTTTTTGGTTGTCTAAGCTATTAGGTGCCACGGCAGTGATTGCACTAGCTCTCGGATCTATATATATATATTTTTTTTACCTTGGAAAGGGATGGCTCGGAAAATAGCCTGCCAGTTATGAAAATTGAAGTCTGAAGGTGACTTTAAACTTGATCTTCTCCGGATTATAGTCAGAGCGGAAGACCTCGGTTAGATGAGGAATTACCAACTCAGGGGATAAGACGAAGGCTGGCAGTTTAAGATCTGTTCGCCATAGGATGTATCCACAAGTAGACTCAGGGGTAAATTGTCACCTATTTTTATTATTTTTTTGCAAGAACAAAAGATAGAAATATGGATCTCTGGCGAAAGAGTCAAGTTTGAGATTCCAAGAAAAAAGCCTGAGAACGAGATATAGATTCGTGGTAGGGATTGGCCCGGCGAAGCTTGAGTAGAGCGTAGGAGGTGCTGCACCAAGCGCAGCGCGAATCAAGCTTTAAGATCTCGAATAAGTTGATCCTTCACAAATAGAAGAAAGCGGGTGCTTCATGCACATGTGGGTTTAGAACTTCTTTCAGACGCATCCATGGATCTGAATAAGGCGGCTGAGACCAAGTTTACGTAAGGACGGACGGGGAGAAACGGGTGACGCAACGTTTAAAGGTACGTCACAAAGATACCTATCCGTTTATCTGCATGTGACTGGACCTTCAATGTTAGGTTTAGGTAAGCTGTAAAAGTTAAGGTTTTTTAGAGCGGCACAAGGATTATTCCGTTGATGAAAATGGAGACTTCACCAACGGGCCAGGATCTTTGATCTTACAGCCGCCTGCACCAAGAATTCTTTTTTTTTCTTTGACACCACTGCAAGCTAATAAAAAACGACAACACAACCCAATTGTCGGCAGCTCGCAGACGAGGGAAGCTGGGTAACCATTCTTCAGCAGTTCTTACTGATCGGGTCCTAGTATTTATCATAAAAAGCAAACCTCCAAGTCTTTTTTCTAATTTGTGTTTCGCCATATCTTTTGTCGTCATTTCTTATCAAAGACGTCAGTCTGCCCTGACAGTTCCGCTTCAACCATGGCCTTCAGCTTCGAGTCGCAACCGTCCGGGCCATCGCCCTTAGGCTTCCTAACCGCGAATCCCATATCCAATGCAGTTTCCGATGTATACAAGTCCTTCTCCGAGCGACGAGCCAGGCTTGGCTTGTCCAATCCCGGCACCGTCGAGACTATCGCAAAGGAGGTTCAGCGTGAAGTTTCTCTTGCCAACTACATGCACACCGGTATAAGAGCAGACCTGACTAAGGCAGTCAGTCTATCGCCGTTGTTCCAGGTATCGCATCAGTTTGCGATGGGCGAGCATCAGAATCCTTATGCCTTTGCAGGTCTCTTTGGTACCAACAAGGTCAGTCAACCCCCCCATTACTCGCAAACAAATGTCAAGTTAACATGTAATGTACTTCACCATAGGTATTCCTCCAAGGAAGTATGGATAACAATGGTATGCTATCAACAAGATTCAACTACCGTTGGAACCCCTCGTTTGTCACCAAGACACAATTTTCCATAGGCGCCCAGGACATGGCCTCAATTGAACACGAATATACGGGCAGTGACTTCACCTCTTCCCTCAAGATGCTCAACCCCTCCTACCTCGAGGGTGGTTTGACTGGTATTTACATCCTAAGCCATCTCCAATCCGTTACCCGCAAACTTGCCCTCGGTATCGAGGCCGTTTGGCAACGCGCTGCGCTAAATCAGCCGCCCGAGTCTGCCCTATCGTATTGCGCAAAGTATAAATCCGACGATTGGATTGCAACTGCTCAAATCCATGCGCAAGGCGCCCTTAACACAACGTACTGGCGGAAATTGACAGATAAGGTCCAAGCCGGTGTCGACATGACTCTCCAGGTGGCTCCCGGCCCCGGAGGTCTAATGGGAGGTAGCTTGCAGAAGGAGGGACTTACATCTGTTGGTGTCAAATACGATTTCCGTATGTCAACATTCCGAGCGCAGGTTGATTCCAAGGGAAAACTAGGCTGCATACTAGAGAAGCGCGTAGCACCACCTGTCATGATGTCCTTCTGTGCTGATGTTGACCACTTCACTGTAAGTTTGTTCTGAGATTTCTAGACGTGGGATTTCCTCTAATTATTTAATTCTTAGCAATCCGCCAAGGTCGGTCTTGGTATTAGCATCGAAGCTGGTGGTGAGGAACTGCAAGAGCAACAAGAAGCGCTTGGTGCTCAGGCGTCTCCTAATATACCCTTTTAAGTCTCCATCTCTGCCATATTTGGACGACTTTCCCTCCATAGAAGCTCCCCTCTCCCGCCTTCACACCCTTAATACACGATCTCAGTAATCCAGCACCAGGACTCAAACAATAGCAGCAGGACTGGTGTGCTGGAGATCCCGTGCAGCTCCCACTGTTTTCCTTACACTACCTTGCCGAGCATTTTTTTGTGCTCCTATATAAGGCACGGCCGTCGCCGGGTAGGTTGGGTTTTGCCTGAAAAAAAGATTATTATAGACTCTTTTCGCGCCGGTTCTAGGTTATTATTTGATAACTCTCAGTATTAAGCTCACGCAAGGTTGAGCTCTGTCCCGTTCGAAGAACGATAATTGGGACCCGCGAAATCATGTACAACTAGGAATGAAACGACCGCTAGAGAGGCTATGAGGGCTACATGGTTACGTTTACACGCGATGGTTGTGGTGGGCCACGGCATAGTTGATGACATTCCGAGAAGTCTCAGAAGAGACATTTGTAATCATATTGGGTGCTGTATATAGCCACCCATTCTGTGTATAAAATCATGATCATTCGCAACGTGTCTGGTGAATTACCTATCTGCAAGGGGATTTGCTAGCAAAATAGGGTGGGTGATTAGACTTACCTGTGTTATGGTTCGCACGGGAGGTTATCAGGCCTGTTATCTCATGTTATCTTAAGCCTCACGGACAAGTGATGATATCACGGAAACAAACCACCAGCAAATACACTATATCGACATGCCTAAATCCGGTGAATAAGTCACCAGTACCTCCCTTGTGAGTGTTACACCCGTGATGCATACCCGTGTTGTTTCTTTCTAACTAGTTTTAATTACAAGGTGTGTGTAATGTAAAGGAGGAAAACCCCCTACGTCTATATTATATAACTCGCCTTTTTAACAAGAGACCCGATATATAGCATAGGCGCCAGATTATATAGTAAGATATTCGTGATATCTCCCACGTCTTTTGAGAGAAGTGTCCATCGTCATAGCTAAGTATTAATTAGCATCATTTAACGGGTCACAGAAAAGAGATATCTTAGAAAATCCCTCATAGACGAATGAGATACGTTCCTGCAAGTAAGGCTCGAAATGGAAATATGAGACTCTGCCGTGTTTGGAGGCTGAATCAAGGGACCAAGGGGATCGATCATCAGTAGGCCGAGCGAACCCTGAGAGCCTCAGAACTTGCGGTATTTATTTAATTTCCGACTTATTATGGCCGTGTAACTAACTGTCTTCTTAGATTATAGATATTTTACCTGTCTCCTTTTATTAGATTTGCGCCTTCGTCAATATTTTATCTTGTCTACCTGCCACGCTTTTTTAGTTTTTAGGGGTCTAGTCAGAAAAGCTACAATTATAGTAGAGTCCTTGTTACGAATAGTAATAATACCATATCATTTATAGGCCCTTTCTTGACTCTATCTACATCTAATCCTCACTGAAAACGTAGTCAGCATGACATTATGCATGGCAAATCAATCACTACTTCCTAGGGGTCCATGGTGGGAAAGAAATATTCTCGCGTTCGGTCTGTTGTTCCCCATAGGTTCTCAAGGTCATTGCTAATATACCGAGTGGCAAGAAGTTACTTCCTATTGTAATTAGAATAACTGTCCGAACGAGGTCCAGTGTAAGATCGGTGAAGTTAGGTTCGGAGCCCGTCTCAAATAAGAACACGGGATGATAGGTAACGACACGGAGGCTGCATTGGGGCGTAGCGAACACCAATGGCAATAGGAAAATTGGCACAGTGATCAGCATCGATGATGAAATGCTTTTCAAAAGGTTTAATACCTAGTGTATATTAGTTAGTACTCCTAGTACTTTGACTATGTCAACATCTCTTGATAGGAGACTATATAAATCTATTTTTCTTTAGTTATTGATATATTACCGCCTTTCATAAGCCCCTATTATGATCGCCAGCTGAACTTCGCCATCCCTACTGACTCTCGCCTATTAAACTATTATCTGGACACAGAGATCAGCCCGAAATTACGGCTTATAAAGGCGCACTCTTATCTAGACCCTAAGTCATTGATACCATGTTAAGTAGAAGGTATGATACAGTTACGGTATGGTTGTGGTCTGCGCTGCGCAAAGCAGCTTCATCATCGGGCTACGCTACTATGAGCATCTTTACCCTTCCTTATTACCGGACCTTCCGCCAAAACACGCTTCTGCCAATTCTCGCTATAGTTAACAGTGCAAAGCTCCGGAAGGACGAGGCCGAGCTTGCCGCCATGCTATCTAGCTGGCGTGACCGTAAGCTGCAAGAGCTCTACTTTATCCAAGTGGCTGTATGTCCTACTCTTTACTCTTCGTAGTCTTCTCGACATCATTACACCCCTAGGGGCAGGTCGGACTTAAAAGACGTTGCAGTGTTATTCCTGTCGTTGTCTGCGTCCCTGTTCTAATACGATATTAAACCATATAAGGCTACCCTGCTCTCTGCAGCTGCGATCGGTTGTTTATCTTGGGAAACTCCCGAATGCGAGCACTGGGTAGGGCCAGCGACATGGTATTGCTCGCTAGTCTTGTCTCTTTTCTCAGTTTTGCTCTCAACATCGCAGTCCTTTATCTTCACTACTATTACCCAGAAGGAGTCACGAGCCTATAGCAAGTCACAACCATCTCTCTTTGAGCATAATATTTTAATAATCTGCCGCATTATCAAAAACAAGAATTCGCTACGATCGACAAATGCCTCTTCTCGAACCCGAGGTGGCTTCTTCATTAGAAAATCGGGGGGTGGGCTAGATAATGATCTGGAAAACGGAGAAAGGCAGCAAGAGCCAGAACTCGGAGCGTTAGGTTTCTCGGCCGTCGGCATTATCAATGACGACGTTGAGATCCGCGTCCGTTGGAATATGGTATTCACGTGGCAAGCACCCATGATGCTCTTAGCATATTCCGTCGTTGCGTTCCTCGTGGGCTTAACGATATATGTCTGCGCACCATTATATGGCGAAAGTTCTTATAAGAGCGAAGTAAGTGCATTATGGCAATCAAGATTTCCCCCGAAAATAGGGGCCAGTATTGGGTCCAATACCCAACTCCGTTTTCTAACAGTCGCATAGACAGCCATCTTTTTCCTAGCTACTCTTGGATTGGGCAGCATCTGCTTCATCGTATGTAAATATTTCCTTTTCACTCCTTTCTTGCTTCTGGGAAAGACAGTCCTTTGAAAATTCGTAGCACAACGCCCCCCTACCTGCTGACCTTAGGACCTCACTAGTGGTGCTCCTTTTGGGCCTATAGGTTCGTGGACTTGGAAGAGCCATGATGAAGCATAGCGAAAGCAGTAGAAAATGACAGGTGAAAAGGAATTTGGGATTTGTAAAAGGAAATAGGTAGTTAGCTACTCAAAAACGGCTGTTCCTAGGGTTTATCCATATAAATTGCGTGCCTAATTCATTCATATCTTTACGAAGAAAATAATAACAATGGCTGATCTAATGATAATGGAAACACATACCCTTTCTCCTTCACTCTCATTAAGATATCACTAGTGCAATGAATCGACATTTTATACAGAATTATCATCAACCCTGCGTAGACCTAAGTTATAATCTGATTTAGGATTTAGCCACCTATCCTTGATCCCTATCTTGGTCAAATATGCTCTCCAAGACCTTACCCTCGGTTGTAAATGTAAACGATATTACTTTTGAGCCTAGCATGACCATGTATGGTCCATGGCACACTCGAATAGTAGAATGATCGTCTCATAACCTTAGTATAGCCGGTAAGCTGCCGTTTAACCCCTGATGATCATCGCCTCGGCGCGGCTATTTCCCCGAATATTTCCTCTATCATCCGACTTTCGAATACCATTTGTTTTGTCTGGTAAATAATCAAACAAGAAGGGTCAATTAGCTTAGACGTAAGTGTCCCCGGCCTTTAAAGTAGGGCTACAGGTAGAAGGAGCAGAATCTCTCTACTTTACTATCTAGTATCATCTATACCAGTTATAAATACCTACCTAGAAACTGATTTGAAAGAAGTTACACCACTTTTTTTTTTAGATATTCTATGGCTGCCTCTCCAAGCCGCTACTACTCATGAACTGAATTAAACCCAAGTCTTCAACTCAATTGATCTGCTTTACTCGACAAAAAGTCGGCAAAAGATGCCGGTCGTGGTATTCCACGTACGTAATGAAGCGCCGTGCCGATCTACTACGTAGAGTTGCTGCATTCTGTTTCGATTTATCCGCGAGTGATCATCGCTGTGCAATTGATCTTGTGGTCTCTTGATGGCGCGCGGCCCTGTGGTCTTCGAGAGAAGAAATATCCTCGTGTTGATCATCGACAAGGGATGGCTAAGTACGTAAGTATATATGTGATGAATAGCTGTTATTGATACGTTTTGGGGTTATTAAGGCCTGCCTATGTGCTCTATAGTTCTTATTTTCTTGAACACTTGCAAAGAGTTTCTAAACACATCACCTGCAGTAAACTCAATAATTATTTGAACCTATTCGGAGTTCTCGAGAGACAATATCATATTACTTAAATAAAACTTTGAGAAGCAGCATTGTCTTCAGTACCACCGCCAGTTACATGTTGTCAGCATGGAGCCCAAGGACATATTGGTGACCATCCTCCTGAGTTCAGGCGTCCAAAGTCTAGTACTCCCAGACGGCAGACTTCAGCTTGCCCCGTTAGACGCTCATGCTTCAGAATGGGTAAGCAATGGGTATTAGTCAACTTTCCTCGAAAAAACACTAACAAGAGATAAATGCTAGGGTCCGGATCTGGCCAGTGCATATCGTCGCGATGAACCCAAGTCCAAACCCGAAAAACCTTCGCAATAAAGTATAAAGGTCACAGCGTGGATGTAAGAAGCTCAGAAACAACTTCGTTGTTGCACAAGGAACCATAAACCCAAGCTACAGAAACTGGTGACAGGTACCTACCTATTCACGGTCAACAACAATTGCTCGCTAGAATGATCTCATGCTACTAGATAGTTGAATTGGATATAATCGAATATATACAAATTTTATTCTAGTTGATGAAATATTTAAAATTTACAAGGGACGAGACTATAATGTTCCATATATAAGAGCAGTTAGAATAGGGGGGAGAACTTGACCCACAATGAAATGATGAAATAGGGATGCCAAGAAGTGACACAAGCTCACATAACTGATAAGAAACCGATAAGCAATTATCGATAATGGACCTTTGATAAACCTCCAATACGTGGCCTCACATCTTATCTTAGATCTGTCTTACATGTGAGCGACGACAAGGACAGGCGACTACAACTACGAGCTTATTTCTATGCGACCAACCGACCTGTATTCCTACTAGCTATCCCCAATCCTTTTTCCTCCCCCCAACCTTGGGGATCCGATCTAACTCACCCGTCACAATGTACAACTCCCTAACCAGAATACAAAATGTATTCGGCTTCTTCACCACCGTCGCATTCGTCATCGCCGCCTTAATCGCCGCCTCCGACCTCACCGCTCCCCGGACGCCAAGCGCGACGATAAAGCCGACCAACGTCCAAGTGTAAGAGAGAGCCTTCCATTATCCTCCAACTATATATCCTAGCTAACACGAAGGAAACAGAGTCAAGGGTCGACCGCACTACTACAGCACCAAGAAGGAAGAATACGCCATAATCAAGTTCTCGCTAGACGCAGACCTCTCGTCGCTGTTCACCTGGAACACCAAGCAGCTCTTCGTATACGTAACAGCCGAATGGCCCGCCGCCGGCACCACGAACCAGACCAACAAGGCCGTCATCTGGGACTCGATCATCACGAGCCCGAGCGCCGACCACCTAAGCAACCTAGGCCCCGCCTCCCTTAAAAAGCTACGCAGGAGCGCCGCAGGCAAAACCATAGATCCAAGCCGGTATGATCCCTCTCCTTCCCTCTCCAAAAAAAGAGAGTCTACCAAACACCATTCCAGAAAATACTAACACCCCCGTCCTCCCAGCGGCAAACTCACCCTCAAGAACCAAAAGCCCAAATACCAAATCACGCACCCGACCGGCAAAATCGCCTCGACCGACGACGTCACCCTGCGCGTGCACTACAACGTGCAGCCGTGGGTCGGCGTGCTGACCTGGAACCAGGACTCGGACCTCGGGTTGTGGAAGAAGATGAGCGACGGGCTTAGCAAGACGTTTGCGCTCCCGGCGCTGAAGAAGAAGGAGGGCGAGAAGGCTCGGTAGAGAGGTTGTCTAGAAAAAAAGAAAGGGAGAAAAAAGAAGACACGGGCGGAGGTGAAATATAGCGGTTGCTATAAAAAAACCGAAAATCTACGCGTTATGATCTTGATGTTGGTCTAGTGGCTTATTTCGTCCCGTAAAATCGTGAAATCATCTGGTTGTAACGGGTGGATATAAGAGATGCTCTAAACCTAAGTATCTACGAAGGCGACGACTACAAAAGTAAGGTGAAAATGACAAATTGCACCCACTAAGAGTATTTACGGAGGCAGCATGATAAATAGGTATCTATTCATAGATAATATTGTTTATTTGGGGCTAAATATCCTTCACTATAACTACGCAGCTCTATTCTCAAGACAATCGCTACCCCTAGGAGACTACCTACGCAGTAATACCTAACGACAAGAGTACACGCAGAGGCAGAAATCGAAACGCTTAACATCAGATCTACGCACACCAAGATCAAGGTAAAGTTAGACCTTTTTTAGTCATTGACCACCCTACGTAACACCCCGGACTCGCGGAACAAAGCCAGAATCGCTCTCCGCAAGGGGTATACAGGGGTAAAATTTTCAAACACAACCGCCCCGACGCCGTTTCTATGCAGACATGTATGAAGCCACCATGATGCTTCCCGATGCTCCTTAGTGAAAATAAACGCCCCTGTTTCTGTGTTCTCCCGACCTCCAATATCCCCCTCCGTGCCGGCCCGCAGAATTCAGTCCGAAATATCGATAACATCTGAGTGAAGTGGCTCTTCGCGTAATTTGGCCGAGACCATCTTATCGCCGGGTTGCCGACCGGCGAAGTGGCGACTTACCGTTGGTATTTCCTCTTGATTTCGGGATTGATCGGATAGTCTGTCGTGATTTTGGTATATCCTTTGGATTTCTCTAGCCGGCTCTTCTGGTAAGTTGGCTCGTTTGAAATCGCCATGGATATGATTGGCGCTCCGCCCTTGTCCTTGGGGGACTTCTGGATCCTCAACGACTACGGGCATTTCCGGCGAAGAGTCACGGGAGGATTCAGGGAGCGGCGAGACGAACTTCGGAGTCCCAGCTTTTTCAGGGTTGCTCACATTAGGTACGCTTATATCAGCGCTGGCCACAGCCGTGGACCGAGGAAATGAACCAGGAATAGGTCGGTTCTCCGCATTAGAAACAGGTCTGGTTTCTGGAGCGGCTTCGGGGGTAGGTGATTTTGGTTTAGGTTTGGCCACACTGTTCTCCTTAGGGATATCCTCCTCCTTCTGGGGCCCAGACGCCCCTCGGTTGATATCCTGCTCCTTCGCTAGTTGTTTGAGGGGCCGCTCATCTATTGGGCCCCTAATCTTCCTCTTCAGAAACCCTGCTTTGTTGCGTTTCTCTTCTCTATGAAGATCTTCTCGACGTTGCTGCTCCTTCTGAAGATCAAAAATTAAGTCTCTTATATTGTTTCGGAGCTCCGATGGATTTAGATCCCAGGCAATGTGGTTATGTAGGAGGATGTTACGAACAAATCGGTCGGGGTCTTTGAGGAATTCTCTTATGTATCCTAGCAGATACAGTCCGCAGTCGCAGTGGTTTGTTTGCTGGGGGACCTCCTTAGCAGTCATACCCAAAGCCCCAGGATTTGGTATTTCAATGCCTTTCTTATCCTTGAGCTCTGCAATCAAATACTGTTTTAGACAACTGCAAGCTGGGGAATGAGCCAATCCTAATGAATCGAGCGTGATAATTTTTGGCTGGTCCGGACTATGTTTCCTAGTGCCCGTGCCGTATCCTTTCGCTGTCTTCTTCCGCTGGTTGTCATTCGATGATACAATATGCTTCACATCCCCTTTAATATCATTGTATTGCATATCTGTGGCCTCTTGTTTACAGCTGGCTAGCTGTGCATCCGCCTTCTGATTTTCTGGCCCCGGAACTATTATCTGTTTAGCGATACCATTTGGAAAGTCCGGGCTTTCGATTGACATACGGCTAAAATGATTCGTGACATCGTTCTGCAATTCAGATCTCACTGCTTCGGGGCTTCTAGGCTCATCTGCTGGTTTCCCATTATCAGGAGAGGCGCTAGAAACCTCACGGGAGGCTTCTCTAGAATCGTCGATATCTTCTTCGATAATGATCGTATTCTTAGCAGCACTCCCCGCCCTGCCCGGAGAAGGGAGAAGTTTCGGTGCATTATAGATAATTGCGACGTACCAATGAGTGAATTCATTGATTGGGACGATAATATAATCTTTCGTAAAGAGGTCGACTTTAGACGTCCACGCTTTGACACTATCATAGTTGATACCTTGAGCCGTCCTCGTAGACTTGAGCTTCTCATAAAAATATGTGTTCTGAAAATAGATCCTTTGAGCAAGATCCGGCCTTTCTGCCTCCAATGTATGTTGAAGATAACGCAGATAAAAAATAATTAGATTATCATTTAGAAACTGGCCCTCGTCTAATCGAGGAATATCTTCCTTGTCGACGGTAGCTCTACTCTTGCCATGAAAGGGGAAGACAAGAGAATTGCGCCAATCTCTCTCCCAGCCTATGTGCTGGGTTGTCCAACATTCGGGTTCTGGGGACTCGGATTCCGAACTGGGGCCTTCTAACGCAAATGTAGAGCGAGTTTTCTGCGGCTGCCGTCGAATATTATAGGGCTGAGGATCATCTGATATGACCGTTGTCTTGGAGTTTAACAGAGACGCAGAATGTGGCCTCATCGTGTCCTTTAACTTCTCCTGCCGAACTGGGACACGCGGTAAGTTAGCAGCCCTTGCCTGATTTGCATTTGCCAAGTTGTGCTCGATCAACTTCATATCATCTCCTCTTAACACGTCGTCTCTGATGACAGTGCGGTTGGTAGCGTTTCGCATCATGTTTTCAAGTTCCTTCTCAAGGCGATCCCTAGAGATTACGTTAGCAGCCTCCCAAAACAGCGGGCTATCAAAATTTACCGAGATGCAGACTCATCCACCAGGCCATGCGACCCAGCGTCTCTCGCCCAATTAACGAACTTTCTGAGGTCCTCTGGAGACGAGAATTCGATCAGTAGCTTTTGGCCACCACCCGTTGACCCGTCGACGGCACGCTGAATCGAGGCCATAAGACAATTGAGTTGTGATGGAGCACGAATCCGTTGAGCCTTTTGAAGATTGACCGTAAGATATGCGTATTCTTTCATAAGCTGACCTTCTGAATTCTCCGGATGGAGTATGTGGCTTATCTCTCGCAAATTTAGGAAACATTTATTTGCATGGTCCGTCCCGTTCCCTTCATATTTGTGACCGCCTGAGACAGCCCGAACGACGCGAAGCGGCGAGTCAATGATTTTTGTAGCACGATCCGATTCGCTAAGCCTTTTCCCCGGCTCCTGTAGTCTAGTACGAGACGGCGGGGTGAACTTCGTTCGTGAAATATCCCCTTTTTTGGACAAACTCGGGGATGAAGCAGGTCGCTTTGTTGGCATCTTCTCTCTCATGTCTTGCGTTTCTGGTGCTAGCTCATCCGGGCTAGAAACCAGGTTATTGGACTCATTCTCCTTCCGCATCGTATGATCAATGATTTCCTCCATCTTCTGGGCACCGGATGTTGTCTTGAAGCGCTTCCCAAAGTCTTCAATAGAGTATCGTACTCCTTGAGCTTGGCGTGTTTGAGGGGTTACCATGACCTCTGCCCCGATGATCTCCACATCTCCGTCGCTGTCCTCAATATCGGACTTAAGCAAAGGAGTTCCGGCGACAATTTCTCTATCCGATTGCCTTATATGCTGCTTTGGAATGTTATGTCGGGGCCTGTTCTTAGGCGACGGTCTTACGTAACGTTCCATGGATCGAAATTCGGGAACTTTCGCTCTGGTTGACGGCGCTCCTTTGGTGGACGATTGTGATATAAAGGTATGTTGAGAATCGCTGCGGTTGTCAAGGGAACGTTTGCGCGGTTTGGACCGGTCGGCAGTTCCATCGTGGTCACATATAAGGACGAATTGGGCCTGGGTGTGTGCATTATACTCTTCGACCTTCTGGCGTTTTGGTGGCGGCGCAGGTGACGAGTCTAAAGGGCGGCGTATGGGTGACGATTGCACAGAGCGCGAGGGGTTCTGTTTGCTTCCGTTAAGATTATTTACAGGTTTGACACCGCCCAGAAAGTTAAGACGATCTTTCCCCTGTCGCGAGAATTAGATCTTATCCTAGAGTATATGTGTCTGCTTCAAGCACGTACCGAGGGACAAGGCATATTGCAGGAGCCCGTGTCGAGGTAAAGTAGGGCTTAGTTCAGCGTAGGTCGGCCGTTGTTCGGACTTTCGAACCTCCCCGGCGATCTCGGAAAGAATGTCAGGTGAGGTTGGATTTGTGGAGGGTGTGTCCCTGTGATTTGGGAGTTAGCAAGTTGTGGTAAATGATGTTTGTAAACGGACGTAGCTATCAGAAACGTACCAGTCGACATGCTTGACTCTAAGCCCTCGTTTTCGTAGCATATATATATGCTAATGGGATGTGGTGGATGCAAATAGGCATCGCTTTTTTCGCGGAAACGTTGACGAAAGAAGTTGCAGATATTTGCAGTAGGGAAACTAGGGAAGCCCGGTGGATTTAAAGAGATCGCTTGCAATACGAGACGGTAAGTTTACGATAAGGTCCTCTGCAGAAGAAACTTAGGAGAAATAAGAACTAGTTATGACAAAAACTACAGCTTTGGCCTAATGAGAGTGCGATCAATATCCAATATTGTAGACTGCAGACTTCAGAAAAGCAGGGTGGTGGGGGGGGTGATTGCTTAGTACGTATCTGCGCATATGATTCGTGATCCACGCCTTCCCTACATGCAACCAAAGATCCATTCGCATGGAATAGTCAAGATTGGATGTCTGCAGGAGCTGCGGCTGCCAGTATTTGAGATTTTGGCTGTCACTGTGCATGCTAACAGGCACACACTGTATTTGGGTCACCTACAACCTACAGCCTTGCATTAAACCTGCTTACACTAATGACGTGCCACCAAACCAGCCAGGGGTATCCACGTTTCGGAGAGCCTTAGAAGGGTACATAATACATCTATGTATTTGAAGAGCATCTATCTTCTCCTCGATAATAATATAATAAGCACAATGTCAGATAATATACCCCCAACTTTGATTCTCTATTATCGATGCTACTTATATACTAAATAATTACCAATCTGTCTAGATACTTAGATATATACTAATCATAAACATGGATTGTTATATAATCCCCATATCAAATTCGGATTATAACTTCTTATAAATACCCAGCGGTCTAAGACACCAGACTTGACGTACTCGTCGCGGGTGCCGAAGAAGCTATTGCTAATTGATATAACTCAAGTTTATTCCCAGCCCCGCAATATTCATAACGATCTCCGGCACATACCATTTGACAATCAGCGTCAGGAGCTGGCGTGCTAAGACTATCAATGGTGTTCCCACAGTAACACTCTCGGCCATATTCAGTTGCCCAGTATTCAAATCCAGTACAGTCGGTCGCGCATATTTCCAGTGTCATAGTATCATCCGCATAAGCTGCTCCGGTCAGAGCTCGGCCACCTGGGACTTCATTATAACAGCCGACTCGGACGTATGATGATACGGTTGGTTTAGGAGCAAGCGTAGCAGTCGGGGCCGGTTGGCTGGCTGTGGTACTATATAGCTCTATCCTATTACTATCACCGCAATATTCCGTAGCATCTCCGCCGCATACCATATTACAGTCAGCTAAGGGCGCGTCTTCGCTCGTCGGGTGGAGCGAGTTGCCGCAGTAGCCTATATTAATGTCAGTTGCATTACTTACTAGCTATTATGTCGGGTTGAGAAACTCACACTGCAGAATAAAAGTCAGCGATTACTTCTTTAAGCAATAAGTAGAGGAATAAGACATGTCTTAGGAGCGAACTCCCTCATCAACTCGACTGGGAGTTCGGTACCTGTGATTAGTTAAAAGAATAGGATGTATAAATATCACATACTTCTCGGCTATACTCCGTGCCCCAATAGACATAGTTACTACAGTTCTTCATACAATCTTCTAGTGTCATGTTATCGTACGCAAATGCGGCGCCGCCGAGCGCTCGGGTTCCCTGTTCAGTTGATTCTTTCTGACATCCGACAAGCACATACTCACCAATGTCCTGTCTGTGATGCAAGGTCTCAGCTGGTGCTGTAGAAGAGGTAGTTGTGGTGCTCACGGTAGTAGAGAAAGTAGTGGATAGTGAAACAGAAGTAGATGAGGTAGTTGGTGATCCGGGAGACGTTGACAGCTGTTCGGTGGTACACGCAGAAGTCGGTGGGTTTTGGAAGGGCTTGCATATTGCTTCTAGTTCGCTTGCGGCATTGAAATCATCAGTAACGGAAGATGAATCGCTCCCGCTAATAACATCGATCCTTGATGCATACGCAAGATCACCAAGGCCAGTAAAGTCTGCCGTATAGAAAGTATATGAGCCTATGCAAGTGCCTTCTGCCATGGTAGCTGTGGCGTTTTTCAGGGTGGGAACTGGGCGATTAGGATCCCCCGTCAAGGTCTTGTACGAGACGAACATATTCACAGGAAGGGATTTGCGGTCGTTGCGGACCTATAAGAATAAATCAATAACTGCCTACGATCAAGAGCATATATGTTAACTTACAGCTGCTGTAATGGTGAGAGTGCCAGAAAGAAGGCAGCTTTGAGGTTTTTGAATGAATATAGTGTCTTGCATTGGGTAGGTGTTTCCATTGTTATCGAACGTTTTGGTAGTTCCGTCGGCCATATTAAGGGTTACAGTGAAAGACGAAATTCCCGTGGATGTTGGGATGCCAGTATTGATGGGAAACCACTAACACATATTAGACCTAGGCTAAGAATATAATCCTGTGTTGTGTTGTGTTGTGGACTTACAATAAATTGATCATCGAACCCCTGAGTAGAACCCAGAAGAGTTGCCGTGTATGCACAGTTCGTGCTACCACAGTTGTTACTCCCACTTCGGTCCTTGTAGTTCAGCGTTAAGCTAGAGACGGAATCCTCTCCTATGTCAGTAGTTCGAACACGTATAAATCCAGTCAGCTGCATTGTTGACGGGTCAGAATTAAGTGACAACTGCATATCAACTGGCTTTACAGAATATGGTTGAATAGGGTCAGATAAAACCACCCCATCAGGCACAGTATCAATCAGCTTCTGAAGAACGGTTGCGCATATGCTATTGAACTCAGCGGGGCCCGCCATCGCTTTGACTGTGACGTTGCTATCGTAATTGAACACCTTATAGTCTGCGTTCCTAGTGGCCTTAATCGATGGACCAACCACCAGGGGATTAGTAGTGTTACCAGCAATATATTCGGTGACAACCTTGTTATCAAACACTGCAACAGTTGAGTCCAAAGGAGCTTCGCCATTTGAGGTAGACCCAACTGGGACGATTTCAGGAAATTCATTTTCATGAACACCGCCAATAGAATGGCCACATGCGGTGACTTGGATCATCTCGGTCTTGCTAAACCCCATCCGCGTAAACTGTTGCTCGAATGTGAAAGCAGTATTTTGTGGTAGTGGGACACCTATGGGACCAGCCGCAAGAGCATCGACCCTTCTACCGGCAATAGGCACCACCGGGCCACCGCAAGACCTAACGGCGTAGTATACGCCCAAAGCAATTAGATCTGCAACACTAGACCGACTAGTATAATAGTCGGCCATAAACTTAAGAGTTGTATTGAAACCTGGGCCGATATTGTCCGAGCTGGTTAGCTCGTATTGCAAAGAGCCATCTAAGCCGCCAGCTCGTATGCCGCTCAGATATGTACTCGTAGCCATATCGTGAAAGGCTGCTCGTAACCATTCCGCAGCATTCTGTCGACCGGGTCCGGATGCTTCGTTAGAGCACGGAATAACAGTCCCACCAAAGTCTCTGGCTCTGTACCCTTTGACTTGGTACATGATCTCCTCAAGTTCATCGTTGGGAGACGGCCAAATTGGATCGGCTCGTGTAAGAATACATAACAACACCATCCACCAAATCATAATACTCCAACACGTCGTAAAATAAGATGAAGCCCACATGGGATATTAAATTGAAGGTACGAATTGTCGAATGGTGGAGCTAGCAATAAGTTCCTTACCAACAAGATTCTCTCCGGACAACAACGTTCTCTCAGCTGATAGACGTCCGGGTCGATATAAGGAAAAAGAACATGGAATCCGGGCTTGAAATCCATGATGGTATTATTATAAGAGATACCCGAGTACTTACGATATAGTATTTTACCGTCGCCTCGACTATCGTCTCATGCCTAGTAATATTGGGTAATTTCTGCGAGATAGGAGGGCGAGCCGCCGAGACTGAAAGCTGCAAGACCCCTGCAGCCATACAATACGAGACCTCGTAGTAATGTAAGATGCAATGCTACTTCGGGTACCAGTCGAAAGCGGATTGGTCTGTGATGGCCTCAGGCGATGACTTCAAGTCGTAAATCAGTTAAAACAACCAGTCCAGCATGCTTGTTCACAGACCACGGAAATATAAACGAGCAATGCATTGACCCTTCGACGTTTATATCTCAAGCATGGACTGAAGATGCTTCATAAGTATCCGGTAAACATCAACGGATGTTTTACATATTAGGCCGCAGATGAGAGTATGGCGCGGAAGGGCTCCAAGGAACAAAGAGGGTTGTGTAGATACACATCGAGTATCCCGATTGAGTCACGAGTGGGTAGTCCATACCTAAATCTATGTGGCTATTATTGCTGGTCAGAGGCTGAGCAGTCATTCGATCAGTTCCGCGTTTAATTAACCACTCCAGACCAGCTGAATTCGTTTTCGTAAGCCACCGAGACGGGAGACTTTCCGTGTTAGTGTAAACAATGACCTTTAAATGACGAGTAGCTTGAAATTTACTAGCATAGCATCTCTAGCCTCTAGCTTAGTATAATCGAATCTAGTATAAATATAGGCTTAGTAGAATCTTATGGGAAACGACTTCGAACCGTCGGCCGTCGGCACTATGCCCAGGCAAACATTTACGGAAGACTGATGACGTAGATACCTTATATATGACTATTACGGCGGCGGCCGAGTTGTCGGGTCTTCGGAATTATGAGTTAGGATTTGGTCTGAGCGATTCATCTTGCTACCTATGGTACGTATAGTAGTGACGAGGTTCTCTCACTACCTAAAGTTAGGATGAGTAGAGTTACAAGTGCCTCAACGATTCAATGGTTCTAAAAAGATATCATACGTCGTAGTCGCTAATAACAAGACTTAAAATTTTACCGGTGTAATATGTAGTATTCTGAACATAGACAGCATTGAAGGCTTTAGATAAGCGAATAATACTTCTAGCTTTAAGCGCTATTGAATGTGGAAGGAAATAAGAAATATCATGTTTCTTTTTCGATCCGATAGCCAAAAACACGTGCATAAGGCGGGTCTATCTATTTAAAAAAAAATTTAACGATTCGCAACGAGGATCAGCAGCGGCTCGGGAAAGCTAAGCTCTGGGACCCTTGCCCTGGAATTTCCTGTAGGAGGTACATATTAGGTACTTTATAGAGGTAGAAAAGATCTAGACGCTCTGTAGGAGAAGTACCTAGGTACATGCAATAGGCATCTCTAACTCGGCGCTATTTGAATTTGTAACTTCCTCTCGCATCTTAGCGCCCGCCATCTCACCAAAGCAAACAGCCCAGGCTGGCGAATGTTATCGAAGCAATTGTAAAGTCGGATGATACTTATAAAAATATTTATGATATATGATATGATAGATACGGTTTGCTTAGGCTTTTGCGGTCTAGATAAGAGGAATCGGATTGTGATGGTGTTCCACGTGGGCTTAAGTTTGCTACTACTGCATCGGCCTTTATTCCTGTCGTAGAATTACGCTTGACCTCACTTGTAATGTAAGACTACTTACACATAGGCATTTGCCTAAGTACGAGATTTTCTTACATGATAGTTACCGTAGAATCAAGTCACGCTCCTGTTTCAAGCAAGGACATTTAGCATAAGCTTACCTATTTACTTCCCGATACTTGAACTCCGGGGCAATCCGCCTTCCGCGTAACTCAATCGGTCCAGAATTCTTTATAGTAGGTGGTATACGTTGTTATGGGCGAAGTCATTAGTTTCTTGGGTTTCTTATAGATAAGCTATAGTCTGTGAGTTGGTTGCAAGAAGTCTTTTTGAACTAGTACCAGTATAGATTAAATATGCGACTGCACCAACTTGTACCAACCGATGATATATGCTAAATTGCAACCTGTAAATAGTATACCTAAGGGGAGTATTACGGTTAAAACCTATTTCCCACAAAACATCGAATATGTATTATCATCTGGACGATATATTAAGCTCGGACTAGTATAAGACGTTACGTTATATTAGGGTCGCTAGCAGTTAGAGTTAGAATACCTACCGACCGATGACGTAAATTTTACCTAGCAGCGACTAAGACCTGTAAACCGCGATTTTACCGCCGGGGAAAATGGGATATAAGTAGACTTTTCAGCACTACTAACCATCTATCCGAATTGGTGTAGTGGCTAACATTTGACGCTCTCATGGTTTTACGACCAATGAACCGTCAAGCCCGGGGTTCGATTCCCCGATTCGGAGTTTCTTTTTACATTTATCTGGACCTTATTCCTTACATCTTAATTTTTTTTATTTTTTTTTTATTTTTAGATGTCGCTATTCTTGTCTTCATGTGTAGTATCATCCTTGCCTAAAGGTTTGATTAGCACTTGTGGGTGAGTAGTTTATTATCGCCTAGAGCATATTAGAGGGGCAGCTCTTGAAGCTATTGATAGAAATGCTTATATAAATATTTTAAGTACATGGTATATAGGTCATATTAGGGCTGTTGAAAGTGCAATTATTAATAAATCATTTTGAGTACTACCTAGGTACATATATGTCAATCTCAGCGTGTAGGCATAGAGATGACAATAAACTACCTATCTGCAATGAGGCCTGGTTCGAATTAATATAATAATGGCTGTAGACTTAAAGTTATGTATCTCGATTAGAATTATGCGGGTAATAGGATGGTCTGTGAGTAAAGATTACCACTTAGATGCATAATGCATCTACAAGAACTGGTGTGCTGAAAAGTGGAGTTATACTCCGAAAATTCGCTTAGCCCTCGCGCAAACCCACAAGAAAAATAATTCTGTGGTGGGCTTTTTGATTTTTCGCAGTTCAACATCACCAAATCGTAACTTGAGATCATCAACACCCAGCGTCGAGGTGAGTTCGCGAAAGCTAGACTCTCTTTATTCCCCTTCAATTATCTATTCTAGTTGGCCACAATTCGACTTTCATGCTTGCAATTGACTAACCACATCACTTTAGCATTACGACCTTTACGATGGCCTCTCGACCGACTGTCACCATCATCGGCAAGGATGGTTCTCCCTCGGGAGCTACCCATACCATTCCTACCGTGTTTGCCTCCCCGATCCGACCTGATATCGTCCAGCAAGTCCACACTGGAATGGCCAAGAACAAGCGACAGCCTTATGCTGTGAGCGAGAAGGCTGGTCACCAAACCTCTGCCGAATCTTGGGGAACTGGTCAGTAGTCTTCATATTTTATCTGGGTGTGGGGAAGATAGGGATCGAAGTGTCTGCCATGGATGATTCTCTGCGCTAGAATCAGGTCTGAAGATGGTCATTTTTGCGATTACTAACAATCTTCTTCAGGTCGTGCCGTTGCCCGTATTCCCCGTGTCTCTGGTGGTGGTACCCACCGTGCCGGTCAGGCTGCCTTCGGTAACATGTGTCGTTCCGGTCGCATGTTCGCCCCTACCAAGATCTGGCGAAAGTGGCACATCAAGATCAACCAGGGCCAGAAGTGAGTGATATAACTTGACTAACCTTCTGACTATAAACTAATTTCTCGAAAAGGCGATTCGCTACTGCCTCTGCTCTTGCCGCTTCCGCTGTCGCCCCTCTACTGCTCGCCCGCGGTCACCAGATCTCTTCCGTTCCGGAAGTTCCTCTCGTCATTGACTCGGCTGCCTTCGAGGGTGGTGCTGCTGCCAAGACTGCTGGTGCCCTCGCCATCCTGAACGCCGTTGGTGCCGCAGCCGACGTTGAGAAGGCTAAGAAGACGAAGAAGCTACGCGCTGGTAAGGGTAAGCTAAGAGGCCGCCGCCACCGCCAGCGACGTGGACCTTTGGTTATCTACGACCCCGAGGTTGATGGCAAGGAGCTTGTCACTGGTACCCGCAACCTTCCCGGTGTCGAGACCAGCTCCGTCTACGCCCTGAACCTCCTCCAGCTCGCCCCTGGTGGTCACCTCGGACGATTCATCGTCTGGACCTCGGCCGCTTTCAAGGCCCTCGACAAGATCTACGGCACCACCACCAAGCCTTCAGAGCTGAAGAAGGACTTCCTTCTACCTTCCAACCTGGTTTCCCAGTCTGATCTGAGCCGTCTGATCAACAGCTCCGAAATCCAGAGCGTCCTCAATGCTCCTAAGGGTGGTCCCTTGACCAAGCGCGCCGCCGTCCAGAAGAACCCTCTACGCAACAAGCAAGTCTTGCTGCGCTTCAACCCTTACCACGCCACCTTCGTCAAGAACCAGGTTGGTCAGCAGAAGGCGGAGGCTGGTAAGCCCCCCAAACCCCCCAAGGCTTTCCTGGATGTCCTTCGCGAGGATTAGATTAGATCAGCTTGGTGAGCAGCGTGGTCTAGGGGATGGGGAACGGTAAATCGGTTGCAATAGTCACGGCGTACTGGATCATAGGGTCTGATGAATCAATCAATGACATTCTTATTATGATCACCACTTCCTACCTCGTTAGTGATCTTCTATGCATCATAGCAAGCCCCTCGGGGGTAATCTAGCAAGCTTGTTCTTTATTACTTTGAATTCGCGTGCCGTAATTATGCCCATTACTTTTTGTTAAGCTTCGGTCTTGCTGTAACGATTTTGACCCGTTTTAACTGCCGTCGGATATAACTTTACAACCTCGTAAAACATAACGTACTAGGTTAGTTTATACATAAGATCACCCAATCTACGTAGTCCCATTCGTATCACCAGAACCCAACACTGATAAGACTATTATAATTGAGTAAATTTCGGTGTTATATTCGTTCCAAATTGAAATAGTCTCTATCCCCAAAGTATCTATACCCAAATGGTACCTGATATATCCATAATTCGACTTTATGAGCAGCTATATTTCACAATTCTGCTCACTTAGGTCATGCACGTGCCATGTCTCACAACTCCGACCTTCTAACTCGTATCCATATCTCCTTTCTATGACCGTGCAAAACCTTAACATCCCATCCAACTCCCTAAATCCACTAGATCCGCCTCATCCCGCTCCTGCGTCTGTGCCGCACTAGCATCATCAAGGAGGGCCTCGAGTTCTTTCACATTCTTAATACGCCAGAACCTCTGGACGCCTTGGCCGAAGTGTAAGGAACACTTGTCGATATTCTCCTCTGTCTCGGCCGCGAAGCACAGTCTATAATACGCCCAGCCGCGCTCGTTGCGGATTTGGTCAGTTGCGCTGAACATTAGGCCGGGACTGACTAGGACCCGGAACGGCTTGCGGGTGAGGAAGATCATGAGCGCGGTGGATAGCGCAACACCGTTGATGATGTTGCCGCGGGACCCGGCGGCTTTCCACAGCGGGTGCGTCTCGAAGCGCATGTGCAGCCAGAGGAACATGCCGCCGCGGGGCCATTGGAAGTCGTAGAGCTGGGTCTTGGTGATGACGCCCCAATCGGAATCGGACTCGCGCATAGGTGTCGATTGCTTTAGTTGGTAGGCATTCTCCTCGAGGATCTTGCACATTCGGTTCATGCGCCTCTCGTACTGGCCCCGCAGGCCGGCTAGCCATCGCACCCAACCATCCATTTTCCAGCCGCTGAAAGTAGCCCGGTCCTTCGCAGATCGGGCTGCGAATGCGGCTGATGCTTCGGATTGCGGTCCCATAATAGTCTCGGCGACTACAACTTGAACAAAACCAGAGGGCTGCTGTGTGCCTGTCTCGCTAACACGGAGGATACGTTCACAAATCGCCGGGCTCGAAGTAATCCATCCCATCCGGCAGCCAGGAGCTACGGTCTTGGAGAAGGTATCCAATCTCACAACCCGGCCGTCTATATCGATACTTAGGAACGACGGTGCAAGAGAATCCAGGTATTCATACCCAGATTTCCTTTCAAGAGTATTCGCTACTTTTGTTTCAGGGATTGGCAAACCCCTCGCTTTTGCCTCTTCGACCGCTGCCGAAGGGTACTGGAGGTACCAATAAGGATCATCCTCGACGATAATAACGTCGTATTTGCTGCAGATCGAGTACAGTTCTTTCCTCCTCTCAAGAGACAAGACGCCACTTGTTGGATTATGGCCCATTCTGCATAATTGTGTTTAGTAAGCTGCGCGTTTCCAAAAGTAGGTCTATATCGTGGGATTTCGCATCGAAGGACGCTGGGTCTCATGAATGAACAATTGGGCAGGGGAAAACTCACGTTACGGTATACAGCAAGTGCGGACGCTTCCCCTTGCTGTTATCCCAGTTTGCAAGCGTATCCTCCAAACTTCCAGGGCCATAAGGTAACATACCCCCATCATCCATTTCGATGGGTACGGCTTGAATCCCTCTAGGTTGTGCCTGGGTGAGTACATTGGCGTACATAAAAATTTCGCACAGCAACCCGGGTCGCTCCCGGATGTCATTTTTCCCTTCTATCCAAACGTTGCTGAACACCTCCAATGTTTTGGACATGCCGTCTGTTGAACCGACTGTGAATATAACCTCCGGTCCATCCCTATAAGGCACATTTGGGTGTAGGTAATCTCGCGTGAATTCGCGGATAAAGGAAAGCAGCGGCGGGTATCCATCAGCCTGGCCATATTGTAAGGCAGAAGCGAGGTCTATTTTCTTCCTTGGGTCTGAGGTCGGGGCATCGTGAGGTACGACTACATGTGAGGCTACGGCCTGATTTGAGATGGACGTTGCGGCCAATCGGGAAGAGAGCGTGCCATCGGGGTCCGGATAGTTGGGCGTCGGGGTCCATCGATCCGGTTTCGCGGTCTGGGCTTCCAAGGTGTCGAAGGGAAAGAGTTGGGCACTAGGGAGACCTGTGATTTAAGTTTAATGTTAGCCTTTAAAATCGGCACGAAGGTTGATAAGGTAGGACGATGATGTGCGTTTCGTACCACCTGCGAGTTGGCCGATGTTTGGTATTTGAAAGTATTTATAAAACTCCTTCATTCTACTTGGTGCTCGAGCCTTCGTTACATCCGAATAGTGATGCGACATGTCCTTCGGCAACGGCGGCACCGTGCCGACGATGGTATTATTAGATGCCTCCATCGTGAACATAAGCCAACAGTTCCCGATTGAGATAGATATTACGATTGTGTATACCGTTTAAGATGAAGTACGTACAAGTCCGAAGATGGAGTAAGACAAGAAAAGGATGAATACGGATGCCTACCTACATAATGTAAGGCGCAAATGTAGGGATTAGAGATTGTCTACTATGGTTCTTATCTTAAGTAGGTGTCATTGCGCCTTAGGATTGCATTAGCATAGCAGAGACCCTACGATTTGGTGAACTGGAATTTGGATTAGAAATTCGATATGTACCTAAGAATGCAAATTGGAGCCTAGTGAGTTTTAGGAATAATTCCGAGAATCGATTCAGGGGTCTAGACAATCCGAACATGGAAGTGCAACCCGACGCTCCGTTTGGATTTATTACGTAAGAAATGAAAGTCTTGGTAGGACCATACTTTAGGTACGCCAGTTCCATGTCCCGTATGTAATGCGGGGTTCCATGCAGGTACCCCACATCGATGTCAGACCTCGCCGACCGGAACCTTTACATAGTAAAATTTCCACAAAAGAGAGTCAATTGTAACAAGCTGCAGAGGCGAACATATCTAGGTACTGTTTACTGTTTACGAAAAGTCAGACACTGTACGAAGGCCCATTACATGTCGATTGCGGTATTTTGGACTAAGATAACTAGTTGCATGTCTTGATATTTTATTATCGCTGCCCTTACTACTCACAGTGTTGTCGTCCGTAGCTACATTATCGATTGGGCTCCCTTCGTGCCGATTCGGCCTCTACTAGGCCAATTACTCTACATATTTTCGACTTGTCCTCGGTATCGCATGACAGCTCAACCCAGATATACTCCTATATTCTAGATTTAGAACTCCTTCGCCGTTTACAACGAAGCGTGCTAAGCGAGACCGTTCGACATGGAGAAAATCACGGACAAGATCGCCGCTTTGCCGGCCGACTCGAATTACTTCTCGCTCGAATTCTTCCCTCCGAAGACCGCTATGGGATTCTCTAACCTACGCGACCGTCTTGATCGAATGGCACGAGCGCTGCGACCTCTCTTTGTAAATGTAACATGGGGTGCTGGGGGATCTACTGCTACGAAGTCGCTCGAGCTGGCCGAGATATGTCAGAGGGAGTTGAACTTAACGACATGTCTACACTTGACATGTACGAACATGAGTCGGAAATTGATCGATAGGGCGTTAGAAGATGCGAAGGCATTAGGTATCAGGAATATCCTAGCCTTGAGGGGCGACCCTCCAAGAGCTGCGGAATATCGAGATCCGAACGAGAGCCCCGAGGATGCTATAGATGAGACCTTTGAATGGGCTATTGATTTGGTGCGGTATATAAAGAAGACTCATGGCGATTATTTCTGTATCGGCGTTGCAGCATATCCCGAAGGCCATGCCGATGAGAGCCATCCAATGGGTCAGAATCTAGAACATGACCTTCCCTATCTAGTCGACAAAACCCTTGCGGGAGCCGACTTCCTCATGACGCAATTATTCTTCGATACAGAAGCTTATGACAAATTTGAGCAGACCCTGAGGAACCACCCCAGCGGCGCATTCAAGACGATTCCCATCATTCCTGGACTGATGCCCATTCAGAGCTACCAGATGATCAAACGAACAACGAAGCTCAGCCATGCCCAGATACCGGACACGATAATGTCTCGGTTAGATGCTGTGAAGATGGACGATGAGAAAGTTAAGAGTGTTGGTGTAGATATCTTATGCGAGATCGTCGAAAAGGTTAAGGAGATCACAAGAAGAACGCCCGGACCTAGAGGATTCCACTTCTATACCTTAAATCTCGAAAAGGCCGTATCTTTCGTCATTGAGAGAACGGATCTCATACCCCTCAGCACTCCTACCGACGAAGACGCAATCGAAGAGATCACGTCCAAGATTCCGGCGCTCCAAGTCAACGGATCTCTAGACCACGAAATTATCCCTCAGACACGGGAGAATTCCCGAAGTCGAAGGCAATCAAACGTTAGCTCGGAAACTCGCAACCGGGTCATCATCTCCGGACGACCGGTCTCGCACCCCGAATACGAAGCTACCTCGGCCGAAGCCAGTATACCAGCAGATCCCATCAACAGCCGAGCTAACACCTTAGCGATTTCCGAAGGCGAGGGTGTCCTCGGCCGAGAAGCGACTTGGGATGACTTCCCCAACGGCCGATGGGGTGACGCCCGGTCCCCCGCCTACGGCGAAATAGACGGGTACGGGCCCAGTCTGCACGTCTCTCACGCACAAGCCGTCAGTCTATGGGGGTACCCGACCAAGCGGGAGGATATTAACGACCTGATAGTCCGGCATCTGAAAAAGGAACTTTCGGCCATCCCATGGAGCGAGGAGGAGTTCAACGAGGAGACCGGCATGATCACCGAGCAGCTCATCCAGCTTAATAGAAAGGGCTGGTGGACTGTCGCTTCGCAGCCCGCCGTCAACGGCCTGCGTTCGTCCGATCCCGTCTTCGGCTGGGGCCCGCAGCAAGGTTTCGTGTTCCAGAAAGCCTTCGTCGAATTCTTCATCCCGTCCGCCGACTGGAAAGTCCTTCTCGAAAAACTCCAGAGCTCCGAGGTCCAAGATACGATATGCTTCTACGCAGCCAATGCCGCGGGAGACTTCGTATCCTCGGATCTGACTGGGGGCCTAGCGGGCGAAGTCAAAGAATCAAGCACAAATGCGGTGACATGGGGTGTATTCCCGGGCAAGGAGATCATCACACCGACCATCATAGAGGAAGTCAGCTTCAGGGCGTGGAGCGAGGAGGCTTTTGGTATATTTGGCGAGTGGGCGCAGATCTACGGAAAAGGGTCGGAAACGGAAAAGTTGCTCGAAAATGCCAAGGCAGACTCGTGGCTAGTCAATATCATTCATCATGATTTCGTGGACAAGGACGCGTTATGGAGGTTACTTCTTGACTAAGTTAAGTTAAATAAAAGAAAACATGCGAGATAGCATTCATGAGAGCAGCTAGTCTGCCTGCCTGTCTAGATAGGTAGATGAAGCTGCTAATATCTACCTATCTACTTCATTCTCGGATCAGTTCTTGAAATTCACCGCATTGCGAGAAAAATGACTTCTCATGTTGTATGAGAGTCAGCCTGTAAATCAGAGTCGAAGAGCTAGATGAAATGAAAAATATCGCAAGTGCACTCGTAGATACACCGAAATGTTGGTGAAGATAAAGGAGTGACGGCATAGTTGTCTTAGTTTTACCCCCCTAATCCGTCCAGATGCCCTCGTGTCCATAACTTCTCAAGTTGTTACTAACTCATATATCTCCCCCGTCAGATGAGAGAACGTAGGATCCCTCGACCCCAGTCGGTAAAATCACAAATTATCCATCCATTGCTTTTCTTTTTCTCTGTTTCCCCTCCTTCCCCTTTTTGCCGATCCTAGTACTGATAACGAAACGCAGTAGAAATGAAGAGACGATACGACGATCATGTACAGCCTGTGCTGAAAAGAGATGATATGTCGACATGAAGTCATGCATTAATCATCCGCTCGCAAGGACGTCGAATTAATAGAAAGAAGATAGAGAATAAACCGAGCGCCATAGAAATTATTGCTTGTCGTAGGGGATGCCGAAAGAAGAGAGGATAATGGAAATACGTGCGATATCTGTATTCGCACTTTGGCCGTAGCCTGGATTATAAGATCCTCGACATTAGACCTCTCCATCCGCGAGCTCGTCGTCGTCGTAGATGCCGCTGCTACCAGCAAAAGGGTCGCCGCGGCCCTCTCTAATCGGACTATTTTCCTCCGACACCAGGTCTGAATCTGGGTCAGCCTTCACTTGTGGCGCGCGCATAGAACTTCTAGATGGGGGCGGGGGGGTGTCCTCGCTCAGATCGACGAACTGGACCTGGTTATCGTTGTTGGTGTTGGCGCGCGCTGACTTGGTACCGCTACCGAAGAGGGAGCGTGTGACATCTTTACCACCGCTGCCACCGCTGTTGCTGTTGTTCTTAGCGGGCATGGGCGTGGCGGTGTTGATCGCATTGGCGCTAATGGGACCTTGGGTGTTGCGGCGTTTGGGTGTAGGCGTGATCTGAAGGACATCGTCGTCATCTGAGCGGAGATCCTTCGTATCGTAGTCGGTCTCAGCGCTGTCAAGGCCAGTATCCTCCTCGGACATGGTCACCTTCTTAGGGCCGCGTTTGCGCTTCGAAGAGGCCGCGGTAGAGGGGGTGCGGCCGCCCCTGCTCGTAGGTGTTGACGCCGCGGATGCCTTGGCGCGTGTAGGAGCATCGAGCTTAACATCCCAGGGATTTTTATTTTCCTCGACGGCCTGTCGCTGCGCGCGACCCAGAGCTTTCACATCGCGCATCTGCCACTGTATGCCGGCGGCAGTAGACTCGCCGAAGAGCTTCTGGATTTCTGCAAGAGAGTATTAGTTTCTTTTTCCATTATAATAAGCCGTAGAAAGTAGCAACAGAAATGGGAAGTAAGAATAGGAGATGCAGCGATGCGGGAGGAGTATAGAATATACCTCCGCCCTCGACAGGCAACTCGCCCGGGTCCTTTCTTTTGTTCATAACCCAGTCGACTTGCAATTTTCCCAACAGCTTAATAGGACGCAGGCGATGTTCCACGGCGGATTCCGTAGTGCCTCCGCCCACTAGTAACGCAATCACTACTGTCTCATCAGCTCGTGGTGGAAACAGTAGGTTTATCTAATACAGGCAGACACTACATAAAGTATGACTGTTTCAACACCTCTCTCCTAAGGTGGTGCGATCCAACTTGTATGTATTCTGATTGCACCGTCCCTGCTAGCCCTCTAATAAAACATAGAATATACATCAAGAGAGCAGTTAAAGAGAATAGTATAGAATAACTCAAACAGGGGGTCATAAAAATAGAGCATACGTACCATCGTAGTCAAGTTTGGCCTTGCCCTCGAGGGATGCGACCACAGCAGCTAGCAGACGAGTGCTGGTCTCGTAGGTCTTAAAATTCACTCGGCTTCGAGCAGGAGCCATCGTGGGCGGTGTAAAGGCGTTACTATATAGTGATGTTAGAGATGGCTGACGGCAAGACAATCGCGAGGTTGGAGGATTGCGTATTGGCACGAACTGAGGGGAGGCAACAGCGTTTATATGTTATATCGAGGGGAGTCAACAAGGTATCCGGTATATCCGAGGAAAGGATGGGTTGTTTACGTGCAGAACGGTCAAACGTTTAGAAGGGGAAGGTGGGAGGGTGTTGCGATGTTGAGATGATGTGGGATAGGTAGTAAAAGGGAAACTGCTAGATGAACGAAGTTAAGTCTATGAAGATATGGGGGCATAGGAGGATGTTGTAGGTTCCAGAAAGAGGCATTGGCGATCCTAGCAACAGTAGATTACCTACCTAAGGTAGGTACTTCAGTAGGTATGTACGTAGGGTAAAGAGACGGTGGAGATGGGATATGTAGCTTCATACCTAAGAATAGAAATAACTTACAAGATTAAGACCTTGGTAAATACTAGGCAGGTGTTCAAATAGTCGGGGTAGCCTAATGCAAGGCCTGAGAAGTTGGATCTTATAATGCACAATTCTGTTGATAGACTAGGATTAGATAAGGCAGACGGTACGAATGGCTAGTGATAGAGAGAGAGAGAGAGAAAGAGAGACCAGAGCGGCGATACAAGGTGGAATAGTTTGTCGAATATTAAATTGAGTGTTGAAAAGATCGGAAGATGTGTGTGTGTGCTAAATGAGGAGGTTGCTTACCAGTTTGCTACACAGCTGTAGGCAATCATCAAATAGACAGCGCTCCTTCAGTGCTATTTCGATTTGTGGATAGTACTGTTGTCGCTCAGGAACGTCTTGGGGAATCAGACTGTACGTATAGTGCAATCCCAGGATCGATTAAAGGTAATGGTAATATACAAATCACCTAAATGATGATTGGACGTTGTCCAGCTTCCAAATTCTAGCACGGCTTGCTGACTGCTTCTAATGTGAGTAAATGACTGGTAGATATGTAGTTTGAGATGTGAACTTGAAGCTTGATATTTGTGTAGATCGATTGGTCCGAGTTCTATAACTTCCTAACTGGGATAGCTATAGAAGGTGATGGGACGTTGCTACCTAGGAAAAGGCATTACGAGGGAGTTCAAATGTGTATCGAAAAGGATAATATGACGAAGGTTTCCAACTATTCTTATGGCACCTGGCTTTAATATGCTTTAAAGAACAGGTTTCGAAGGCAATGCCATAAGTGCCATATAGTTCCCAACACGATAACTAGATGAAAAACCGAAACAAACGAATTCAACTTACAACACTAGATCAATTTTAAGACCGATGGGCTGGAACGGCTCGAGGTTTTTAAAGAATGGAGATCTCGCTTTAAAGCGTGATAATAACTTGATATGAGACTTGGGAGCTGGTCCTAGAGTATAGGTATAGTTGGGATGATAGTTGTGTAGAAACAAGACATATAGCTGTCAGGGGTTATGAACAATACCCCGTCTTAGCACCAAGTGCTGCTAGGTTAGGTTAAAGGGACTAAAGATAGTAACGAAATGATTATGGCTAGGAGACGCCTGGGGTATAATGTGAAGTTGTAAGTTGAGAGAGATAGGTACTAATATATGTATAGAGAGGAGTTTCTTAATGTGTGAACGAGATGGCGGTTAAGTATTAGATTAAAATGAGAAGATTTGTTAAGCGCGTTCTACTCGAGAAGTCGAGTGCACTAACGTTCGTACCAGTTAAGCCGTAACTACATCCTCAGAACCCCAAACCTCCAAATGAGATAACACATTATTTCGATGTTAGCAAGATTGGTACATATAGAAGCTAGTATTTCACTCCATCTGACAGGTACTATTTTAGCTACAGATATATTGTTTCGTGGCTGATTATTCGTGGGGAAAGTCAGGTGTTGAATGTACTCATTAGCACTAATTCACGACTTCCTCACCCTGGTCTGGAGAACAATTAGCTGATGTATCACATCAGCCACTCGCGTATCATAGCGCGTGTTACTATATTAGGTAAGCATAGCGACAGGCCTTTGGCAGGACGTCGTTTTGCTTTTTATAGCAGGGTAAACGTATACTGTATAAGTTAACAATTATAGAGTATATACATATCTACGTATGCCTCAATTCTTATATGTAATTGTTTTAGTACAGCTGTAATTTCATCCCCTTTTTTAAAAAGAAAATCTAGCAACCTTACGGTAAAGTTGTATGGTTTTGACTTGAAAACCCGATCGTATTACCAGTTATACGCCATATATACAGTCACAGGTATACCAAGCCACACCGGTTTTAATAGGATTACAGTCATTATTCAGATTGTCTTCTCCCCAAGAGGTGTCCTCCTCCCCGTCGGCGTTTCTCTCCCAGTTACATGTAGATGCGGCTTTACGCCGGAATATGTCCACCCCTGCTGCGGTTTTATCGCAGGTTGCTGGTCACCATACATCAAGTACTGGACGCCAATAAGGGAGTCGCAGATAGCCTGGAAGATTCCACAGAGCTTAAACGCCACTGGAATTGAAGTAGTAGACGTAAAGAACCAGAACATCTTCATGGCATCTCCAACTAACCAACTTGCTAATACGGAAAAACGAAAGCCTTTGCAAGATCGCGAACGTGCATTCGCAACGAGCTGCGGAATCGGGAGCGTCGCCTCGACTGACAAGCCAATATATCCTATCAAGTCCGAATACCCAGAGTAGACCGAATTGAATGGTGCCAATAACAGCTCGAGCACAGTCAAGCTGATAAACAACGACAATAGAAATTGCCAATACCTAACATCTAGGATTAGTAGAAGCGCCAAGCCTAGACCTCGAGGGGTAAAACATACGGTTTCGGTGACCGCCATTGCCAGAAATTGTAAGGTCGCTGAAATCCCCCGAATCCATCCTGTGCGCCTGCGAAAGGAAGGGCGGCATCACCTCCTTTTGACGACGGCGGCGGACGGTGATCGAGAGCAATCTTGAGCAGAATAACTTGGATGAAGATGTTGCAGAACGACTGGATCAGTAACGCTACATCAAATCTCGCGCCCGGATAATAGAATATCCTAATAGTAATGTTGTTAGCATGGCAAGCTTCTATGGACAAGACCGGAGGGCTAGCAAACCTGAATATCGATGCGACAAGCATGATTAGAGGAATATCTAGTGAAAAACCTGCACTTGATCTATTCCTATGCATAGAGATTGCCTGATCGGAGTATGACAGAATAGGAGACAATATCAGGAACGCCGGGGCGGCATAGCCGGCCAACGTCGTGAGGAAGTACATATTTGATGCTTTATCGAGCAACACCGGACAGAGCGGAAGATCGCGCGGTTGTCCTAATATTATGTAGAGCTCTTCCTGTAACACATTGGCGAACACTGAAATTGCATGGCAAAGCGGGTTTAATTCGAGGGACGTTCGGCGTGGGTCGGAACTCGAATTTTCATCCGAAGAGTATTAGTTATCTTCGGCGGAATGAAGCTAATGTACACGATAATAGAGCAAATCGCGTCTTGTGGAGCTTTTCAAACAGCTGGTCATAACTTTTGGATAATGTCTGATAAGCATACTCTTGAGGGTAAATCTAATAACCCCTGAGTTTTACCTAAGACTGACGTAGCACATAAGATCGGGATGGTTGAATGTTACATCCGCTGATGCTTATCGTCTTATCGCACGTTTAACTCCAGACAGAAATAGGTTTGTACTTCATTGATGATTGGACAGCTTAGCATTAACCGTACATGCAGGGTCTTCATCTACCCCTCCAAAAGAAAACTATGAACCCCACATAGCTGTGAACATTTTCTTTCGCGCTATTCAATGAGTCTTTAAGTAATCGAGTGGCGCTTCTGGTTGCATTAGAGCCTCTAATCTCGAATATCTTCGGACCTTCTGGTCGCTATTGGGCAAGATGGAATACGTCGTCCTTACTGGAGAGTCTTGCTTCACGCCCTCCGAGGCCAATAAGTTAAAAGATCGCATCAACCAGACTATATCTACCAAGGTCACCAATATCATAGGCTCCTGGATTTATTACGCGCATATCAAAGGTGATAAAAACGTTGTCGCACCTAAACTCCAACAGCTACTCCCATTGCCTAGCAATACTAGCCCGCCTCCTCTAACACATATTGGCTACACGCGCACTTATTATATAGCACCCAGGAACATTTCTCCATGGAGTTCCAAGGCTACCAAGGTCTGCGAAGTCTGCGGCCTCGCGGACCAGGTTCATCGAGTTGAACGGGCGCGATCCGTCACTTTAGAATTCGAGCAGCCCTTGAATAGCGATGAAATTCCATTTAAGGATTCACTGTTCGACCGAATGACAGAGATCATATCCACAAGCGAGCCAGATCTTGACTCAATGTTCATAGAGCAGGAGCCTTTACCCCTGGAAGTTGTTGATATATTTTCCGGAAGTCAAAGCCCTCTTGATATGTTGAAAGCTTACAATGCTGAACACGGCCTGGCCCTGGATCAATCCGAAATGGAATACCTAGTCCAGGAGTTCACTCAGCTTGGACGACCCCCGAATGATATTGAGCTCTTCATGTTTGCTCAAGTAAACTCTGAACATTGTCGTCATAAGTAAGTGACCATAAGCTTAAGATATACATAGTACTCTCACCTGCCTATCATCTCTTACCCAACATATGAATGTTGCTTTCATGCCTACCTTCATGGTAGTCTTCCTTTGCCATTGGTCCCGCCCTTAGCTAGAAATTCGCATTAGCGAATAGAGCTAATAATGAACCGTAGGCAGTTTAATGCGAGCTGGACCATAGATGGTATAACTAAGGATTTGAGTCTATTCGACATGATCCGAAATACGCACAAGAAAACACCTGACTACACCGTCTCAGCCTACAGCGACAATGCTGCAGTAATGCAAGGCGAGATGGGAAGCTATTGGGCGCCTGATTATGCAACCGGATCATGGAAACTCAATAGGGAAGTCGTACATATACTAGCCAAAGTCGAAACCCATAACCATCCTACCGCTATTTCTCGTGAGTATTCAACTGGTGTATCGTGGTTTACTTTTGGTGAACGTAGTAAGTGCTAACTTCTGGTCACCATCAGCTTTCCCAGGAGCCGCCACTGGATCGGGTGGAGAGATCCGTAAGTCAATCTATAGTTTACCTAGTTGCTATCACCAGGCTTCAAAACCAAACTTTGCAATATGCTATTGGTTTATTGTAGAAGGATATAACTAGATACATTACTGACTTATTCCCCTTCAGGCGATGAGGCCGCCGTTGGGAGAGGTTCATCCACCAAAGCTGGTCTTAGTGGATTCTGGGTCTCCGACCTTTTCATTCCAGGTCATCATGCCTGGGAGACTGACATTGGCCGTCCGGCACATTATGCTAGTAGTCTGGATATTATGCTTGAGGCGCCCATTGGCGCGGCTCGTTTCAACAATGAATTCGGTCGCCCTGCTCTTACCGGTTGTTTCCGTACACTCTTGACAGACGGTAACAATAAGAGCGACCCGGACGCCTCGGCGGCAACAGAGTGGCGAGGTTATCATAAGCCTATTATGATTGCTGGTGGACTTGGTCGGGTCAGGCCAGGGCACGCACTCAAGAACCCGACTGACGTCCACGAGGGAGCTCATGTTATCGTGCTTGGTGGACCCGCCATGTTAATCGGACTCGGAGGCGGTGCTGCGTCCAGTAACGCTTCCGGCGAAGGGACTGCGGACCTCGACTTCAACAGCGTACAGAGGGGTAATCCTGAGATGCAACGTCGAGCTCAGATGGTTATTGATGCATGTGTCAGCCTAGGAGATATGAATCCCATTGTAAGTTTTTTCTCGAACTTTTAATCTAATTAGATCGCAGATTCTTATGATCGGCCTCATGTTTATAACTCGATAGCTACTATTTTATCACCTACTAATAGGCTTCTAGGCAATGATACACGACGTTGGTGCCGGAGGATTATCGAACGCTCTTCCGGAGTTAGTTAAAGACGCCGGTTTCGGGGGCAAGTTCGAACTCCGTCAAGTCGAAAGCGCAGACCGTAGCTTGAGTCCCCTTCAAATATGTAAGATTTTACGGACTTTTCCGTCTCCCCGTCTCGCCTATCGCTATGTATTATACCCAAACGCACGAGGTTATCACTTGATTACCTATTTTAGATTTAGGGCTACTGAACTGGGGAGATTGCTAACCGCATGATTATAGGGTGCAATGAAGCCCAAGAACGTTATGTTATGTTAGTTAACAATGAAGGGATGAGTCGATTTGTGAGCATCTGCAGTAAGTCTCAGCGATTATTGATATATACAATTGATATTAACTAGTAGCCTAGGGCGTGAGCGTTGCGGCTTTTCAGACGTCGGCACTGTAGTGTCTGAAGATGAAGACGGCGTTCCTAAGCTTATCCTAACAGACAGAAATGCGAAAGATAACGTAGCGTCACGACCTATTAACCTTCCGATGTCAACCTTGTTCCCCCCAGGTCGCCGGTTACAGCGCATAGTCAATTCCCAGAAACCAACTCTGCCGAAATTCGAACCAATTGCTAGCTTAAAGGCTACGTTTGGAGCCAGGTCGACCGATGCTGAACTGCTGAGGAATGCTCTACAGAGAGTCTTTTGGATGCCAGCTGTGGGGTCAAAGTCTTTCTTGATCACAATTGGAGACCGGACTGTTGGAGGCCTTACTGCGCGAGACCAAATGGTAGGACCCTGGCAAACGCCTGTAGCCGACGTCGCGGTCACGGCTACATCGTTCAACTTAGGAGCGAAGACAAGACACGGCGAAGCAATGGCTATGGGTGAGAAGCCAACCCTTGCCTTGATATCTCCTGCCGCATCTTCCCGCATGGCAGTAGCTGAGAGTTTGATGAACCTGGCCGCTGCTGATATCATGGGCGACCTGCGACGAGTTAAGCTCTCTGCCAATTGGATGGCAGCTGTAAACCACCCGGGAGAAGGAGCAGCTCTTTATGAAGCAGTTGAAGCCATTGGGCTTGATATGTGTCCTCGGTATGTGCCAAATTGCATTACACAATTCACTCCTTTCCCCTATAGCCTTCACGATGTCAAAGTTCTTCTTTGATAGGAAACTTTATTAACGATTCAATAGATTAGGAATCAGTATACCTGTAGGCAAAGATTCGACTTCCATGAAGGCTACTTGGAAGGACCGCGAATCCGAAAAGACTAAGAGCGTAACTGCCCCTGTGTCAGTTGTCATCTCAGCATTTACGATCGTCGAAGATATTAGAAGGACCTGGACCCCGCAACTTCGACGAGTTGAAGAAGTAGGAGAGTCAGTCCTGATGTTCGTCGACCTCGCGAATGGCAGAAAAGCTATGGGAGGATCGGCCCTTGCTCAATCATTCGGCTACGTGGGACATGAGGCACCAGACGTACGAGACATGGATCTAATCACGGATTACTTTGATGCTATATCTCAATTGCATCAGAGTGGGGTTGTTCTTGCGTATCACGACAGATCCGATGGCGGTTTGATCACCACGGTAGCTGAAATGATGTTCGCTGGACGATGCGGAGTTGACCTTATGATGGACGGAATTTCTAATTCTGGATCGATCGAGGACATGGCCGACGCACTGTTCAACGAAGAATTAGGCGCCGTGTTCCAAGTGCGAGCATCAGATGAGACAAACTTCAAGAGATGCTTTGCAACTTGTGGACCACCTCCGGGCTTGATTAGGAAGTTTGGTAGCGTACAGCCCAAGTCAAAGCAGGCGTTGACAATTCGTTACGGAACAACACCTTTCGTTAGCCTTGATAGAAAAGAGATACAGCAGTGGTGGGCGAAAACCTCATACGAGATGCAGAAACTTCGAGACAATCCCGCCTGCGCTGAGTCCGAATATTCTATTATTCAAGACCAAACCGACCCGGGTATCTCCTACAAACTCACATTTGATCCTTCTGATACGATCTTGCCGCTCACAGCCTCTATAACAGGGTTCTTCGGCAAGAATCCTCGAGTAGCTATTCTGAGGGAGCAAGGTGTCAACGGACATGCCGAAATGGCATTCGCATTTAAAGCAGCAGGATTTGACCCGATCGATGTCATGATGACGGATATCATTTCCGGTCGCTCGTTGGCTGATTTCGTTGGGTTGGCTGCCTGCGGAGGCTTCTCCTATGGCGATGTGCTTGGTGCCGGACAAGGCTGGGCTAAATCCATACTAATGCACGATAACTCCCGAAGGGAGTTTGAAGAGTTCTTCAAAAGACCAGACACATTTGCTCTCGGAGTCTGTAACGGCTGCCAGATGCTGTCGCGAATAAAAGAGCTCATTCCCGGCACGGAACATTGGCCGATATTCGAAGAGAACGCGAGCCAACAGTTCGAAGGACGTTTCAGTATGGTTAAAATCGAAGATAACCGGAAGAGTCCTTCAGTATTCCTCCATGGCATGAATGGATCAGCATTGCCAATCGTCGTCTCACACGGCGAAGGAAGGGCATCCTTTTCTTCACCTAGCTCCTTACATGATCTTGATGCGGCAGGAATGATTCCGATTCGATACGTCGACAATCACCTGAATTCCACAGAGAAATACCCTCTCAACCCTAACGGTAGCCCTGGCGGTATTGCAGGCGTAACAAGCGAGAACGGTCGAGTCTTAGCTATGATGCCTCACCCCGAGCGGACGCTAGTAGCGGATACCGCATCGTACGCGCCACTACACCTTCTCGAGCAGTGGGGAGAGTTTGGACCATGGGTAAGGTTATTTAGGAGCGCTCGGAGATGGGTGGGATAGACGAGTCGAGTCACAGCGAAAGTGTTTGTTTATCTATCTACACTGGCATAAATCTTGTTCAGGGCTCTCGCTGGCCCGAATACATGTTAGCTCAAACACGATGATTTAACATATATACGATCGCATCAAAATGAAAGCAATGATGGTATCTACTTTACATACTCCTGTGAGCTTCACCATGCATCCATCTCAGCGGGTATCGCATCAGAACCTTGGCGTCGGCTCGCTTAGAGCTGGCCATGAGGCGACAGCGTCGAACACGAGGGAATGTTAGACGCTAGGGGATCGCGTATGGATCGAGGCGGCGGGACGAGGCGAAACGTGCAATTACATAGCAAAACAATCCGGGTGGCTGACGGATCGTCGTCTATGTGGATCATGACCTATGTGCCGATGCTATGCCCCCTATCTTCTACATACATTACATACGTACCGTAACTCCATCGCCGATTTGTACATAGCAGTCAGGGGATAATATCGTCGCTGCTAGTAGCCGCAAGTATGTATGTAGGTACAGGCAGGCTTAGCTTAGGTAGGAAGTTGAGTCGTGCGCAAGGAGATAGAGTACCGAAGATGACGGGACCGTGGTTAGGTTCGTTCGCGTCACGCACGTATGTATGTAAGTAGGTAGGTAGGTAAGTATTTTGCTTGCATGTTCCGGAATAATTTCAATCCTTCCATCCAGATTGCTCGTTCTGTATTCTTGTTATGCTTGCTATGCTTCCTCCCTGATGCGGGAAACCCGCGTGCCAGAATAAATCCATCTACGATCCCGCTAGATTCTTACGTACGGCGGTAGATGTATGTGGTATTTATTATTAGAATGTCTAGGTTAGTTAGGTAGTTAGGTACTTTCGAGAACATCTCTTGTGTCTTTTTCTAAGAATAGTATACTATGTAGGTATGTATTAACTAGTTACTAACTATTACTACTACTACAATAGCATGGCATAATATGTGACACTGCGTTAGGTAGAGAGGTACATATGTAGGTGGACAGACGGACAGTCAGACTTGTTTACTTGCTACCGCCGCAATGTGAAGTCGAGTCTAGTCAAGTGATGGGCATACTTATTGCTCACCTTGATCCCGGAGTTTCGAGATAGATATCTAACCTAGGTAGATAGGTATATATGGTAACTAACTACCTAATTAAAGTGAAATACTACCTAGACTAGTACCGTATGTATCTATTCCGCGCTGGTTTCTAGAACAGCGAGGTCCGCACGCATGTAGGCAAGATTCTCTCTTCCCCTCGTGGGGATGTATTACGTATATGCCTGCCATACGGCGTATCGCCCACGACGGCTATCAACCTACGCATGTAGGTAGGTAAGTAAGTAGCGACTCGAAAGCCACAGGCGGGACGAAGGATGCTGATCAATTGCCGATGTTCCCGGCCGCCATGCACGCCACGAGGGGAGAAACGTGACGGAAACGTACAGCGCGTAATCATCCCATCCCCATCCTTCCCTCCATCCATCATTCCTGCTCAGCTGAAAGGAGGATGGACCTGACTCTACTCCTTAGACCTAAAACCTCACCTGTGAACTGTCGTTGCTTCTTTTTGGGAAGGTCATCGGATAGGATAGGATAGGATAGGATAGGTTAGGTGTAGATATCCACTTACGGCAGTATGTAGGTAGGTAGGTAGGTATATATTTACATATTGTATGGCAGCTTATTGTGCATAATAATATTAAGACATAGGTAAGCTGACTTACATACTGACAGCTTTTTTGTACGTTGTGTAAGAGGGCTAGAGAAGGCTGAGAGTAACATACGTACATACATATAGTAGTAGTAGTGCTACATTACATACATGCGCAGATGCGTTGTATACCTCTATGTATGTATGCTAGGAACCAACCCCAACTTTTTATTTTTTATTCTTTTATTTTTATTTTTATTTTTATGCATGTTCCACCATCTACGGACTACACTAATATAATTACACTCTCTATGAGGTAATCGCGTCGTCTAGATAGTCTAGTTTGTCGTAGTGCGTCTACGTATGTATGGAGTATAGTATAGTATGTATACATATAACCAACTAACTATGTATAACGTACTATACATATACAGTAGAAGAGCGACATGTTGGTTCTACCCATGAATGATCATCGTCTCTTCCGCGATGGCACGGAGGTTCGTCTTCGGCAATGCTACTCTACGAATGGGACTTTTGTCACCCTGGTTTGCGGCACATAACATGGGGCCAAGGGTCACCACCCACTCCCACACCCACATCCACACCCATCCATCACCCAATGCTTTGACCTGCAGCCGGGTATCTCGCCTCGTTTCGCCGAATGGCACGACCAAAGATACCCAAGATTCGGTTCAGATTTCATTATTTTCGGCCTAGCTACGCTTTTGGCAACCTGGGCATGGCGTGGCGTGGCTTTGGCTTCGCGAAGCCTTCTAAGACATTTCCGCTTTGTATATCGTACATATATACATACCTGCCATGCCGGCTACGGGATTCGTATATCGGTATATATATACTGTCATACACTACATGTCTACTACATACCGTGCCTACAATACGCGTATATAATAATAATAATAATAATAATAACCCATGGGTTCATATGCATATAATAGGCGGAGCTATAACATCCAGTTAACTAACTACCTTACCTAGGTAGTTTAGACCGGCAAAGGCCCCTATTATTTTATATTTTATTTCATTTTATCCTCCTCTTCATTCATACCTACCGAACCCGGAAACGATTTCGTCCTTTCGCTCGGTCGCTAAGATCTCACTAACTAGATCGCTTAACAGGTTTCATTATGTGCGGACACGACACGTCACTTTTAGAACCTCGTCTCGATTCTGCCATGTACATATGTATGTGTGTATGTGTGTACGTGTGGTAGTATGCGGCATCAGGGGAACGTGACAACCACCGGGAGATAAATAAGACGGATTAATAAACGTCCCACGATGATGCCCCAGACCGAGTGCCGGTCCGTCAGGGGCTCGAAATTTCGACCTTCCTAGCGAGTGCATTTCGAGTGTTGATCAATACTGCTCAATGACGCCACAGGTGCAACACCGAGGAGTGAGGCGGGCGTCGTTGGCAGGTTTAGTCTCATCATTGCAGAGAAGCTGAAAAGACGCATACGATGACCGACGAATAGTGTCCCGATCCATCTTCCCTGTGGCTTACCTATGGGAGAGAGAACCGTTGACGAGATCTTCGCACGTGCTGATCGCCCCAACCCAGGTCTTATTACTAGTTTATTATGCCGGGTCCTCGTTGTCTCAAATAATAATAATAGGTAATAATCTAATTAACTCTCGTGCATGGTTGAGTCCCGAAACCCGGCCGGCACTACTCCCCCTCTCCCCTCTCCCCTCTCCGAGAGCCACACGGCATTAATCGCTCTTAACCGTCTGTACTGTACGAATACGATATCCGTACGATCTTATTTAACGAATGCCGAGCCGGTTGACTAATTAACTGCGGGAGACTTTGTCCTTCTTTAGACCCTCATCTCTGCAGGGACGTCTCTGCTCGTCATGCGAGTTACTTTTAAAATCGTGGGGCGCCCCTTGAACCCCCAAGCCTCGGCCGCTTGTTCTGGACTCGGCTGCAAGATGAAATTGCATCGGTATTGCTCCTGCAGCTTCCCCCTACTCCGGGGGATGTCTCATGAAGCGTACCCCTTACTCAAGATGCCGGCTACCTCTTGAGAGAAATCTATTCTATCTTATTTTTCTAGTGTAGAACATGAGGATAAGTATCATGTCGAATTATATTGATATGTAATGGGTGCACAAGTTGATACGGACGTTAATAAGAGCAATAAAAGCATCTTCCGTCTCTGTTTTACTCCGCTGTGGCTTACGAATGCCATAAGCAGCTTAGGAAAACAGCCTATTTCCCGCAAGATATTACCGGCGTCGAGGGGGAGCGAACCGAATGTGATAAAATAGGAGCATAAAAATACCGGTATGTATGTACCTATCTAGGTGAGGTCTCATGCGCGGTAGAGGCGTTGGATAGTTACCTTCATATTGCATGCTTCAGGGCAGCCGGCATTCGTCTAGGTAAAAGGCAACCTTGTTAAATTAAAAGCCCAGAATTGTATCCGGTATATGGGTTTTTAGCGTTGTTAAGTTCGGATATGTTATTAAAATTAAGAAGGGTCCAGACAGGTTAGGTTATGCAACCCTCATACTAATAATATGATAACACGCGGGAGCATAAACACGGAGTAGTCGTTCTTCATAAGCTGCGTATGCACAACATCCGAGGTTAGTCTAGCCTGTAGATCAATGGGGCCGGGCCGAAGATGCAGACAATGGCTCTTGTGCCGCACAATTGCACAATCCTCCTAAATCCTACAGGGTAGAAAAGAGAGAAAAAGGAAAAAGAAAAGCGATGTTGGATTTCCCACATCGTGTGCCGACTCTTTTCGTTGGATCAGCCCTGATCTCAACACATGATCCTATGCGGCTGCGCGACACAACGAGATCTCGTGAGGCTTAGTCGTGTGAGTACCTAGATAGGGTACGTATGTAGGTAGCGTCGGTATGTAGGTAGATATGTAGGTATGTATCGCTGACCTTGCGGATCTGGATGTCGTAAGAAAATAAAGATCCGGAGCCCACCGCAAAAGATTGGATTACTTGTCGACTTGTGGATTACTCTAGACTCCTATCGGACACTTTATTTAAAAAAAAAACCTACCTTGTCATTCGGTAGGATTTGCTGTATCTACCCGGTTGCGGTTGCGCTGTGGGTAGATTAGAGCCAAAAAACCGTTACCATTCACCATAATACCCGTCTTATAATATATTATGTTCCATACTTTGCAGACGCTAAAAATAGACACCGACGAGTTAACCCCGCGGGCGCCCGCCTTCTCGTCTCCTATTGCTTGCTAGTCATAGCTAGTTGCTGAGCCTGTCTTATACATAAGACGGCGCTATATATGTGTACACATACATATATACATACAGTAGGCGCATAGTATGCTAGTATATGCGAAGCGGAAACAACCCCGTTGTAATATCGCAAAATCCGTCGCCATTTAGATGAATGAGACGAGTCCAATACGACACGCCGTAGAGCGCCACAGAACGTGGTCGGCATGAAGGATTTCCCTCGTGCATGTATTAAGACGGCGCAGCGCAGCTAATTCGACTTGTCCTGTCAACTGTTCCGCGTGTGGATGCGCGCTATGAATCATAAAATGTCTAGGCAGACGAAGCCGAGTCGAGTTTGAGTGGGCTGTTTGGCTGTTTGGCTGTCAGCAGTAAAACTAGCAGGACTGGGCAAGACTCTCCTCGCAGGTGACTGCCGAGGTAGATCGGACCCGGGCCAATATTGGGAATTTGACAATCATAAGATTACGTATGTGCGTACGGGACCAGAAGCGACTCGGCTTCTGACGGGCACCGGAGTGTGCCAACAACCCCGATTGATACGTTGCAGCGGCTCCTAACATGATGATGTATGTAATAATATGTCAGCGCGTAACTAATAAGCAGCTAAGCAAAAGAGAGAAAAGAACAAGAGAAAGCTCGGGGTCGGTAGCTGGGTATGTAGGCAAGGGTTTGGCGAAGGTTGGCGTGGTTGACATGGTTTGTACATAACACTAACCTAAAGGTAAAAAAGGTGAGGGAGGATTTTTTGGTCTGGGGCGTGTTGATCCGGTTTATTGGGAAGGCTATTGGTAGAGCGTCGGGATTTGGCCCTGAAGAGGAAAGTGAGAAAATTGAGACCCCTGCTTCCTCGGGTTCGCTTCCCGGGGCTGCTCCGGTCCGTCGAACGGTTCTAAGCTTCTAGAAGCCGATAAATCAAGCTTCTATTGGTCCGAGCTCTGCTGATTTACCGATCTCACCCACTCCTTATCTGATTATACTACCTATAGTACGTACTACGTTGTACTCGAAAGGAAATAAGAAAAAAAAAAAATGAAAAATAATAATCATTTCGGTCACCATCTGCTCACCTACTCGCCATTTAAGCCCCATAATTGATTGACAAGATGCACGGTAGTTAGTCCCTTACTCAATAGTCCCCATTAGCAATTAGCAGTATTGGCGACTACCGAGCAAAGGATCCAATTCGAATGTAAAAATCATGTCACTTCGGCATTAAGTACATGGAACCTTATAGCGGGCCACCTCTATTAAGCTAGGTACATGTACGAATATATACGATAAGTTAGAGAAATAATATTAGGAGGTACCTCCCTAAGGTACTTTTTAGATACTTCACGCACGGGGCACATGGCGCCGCTCGGCAAGCATCTGCAGCCGCGAAGGAAGCTGGAGCTGAGTGCGACCCAGCCACATGGCCCTGTCTAACAGCCGATCCTCAATTCTTAACAGGTGGGTTTTATTGCGAACTTCAAAGGAAGATAAGTCCGGGTCCGGGCACTTCCTTCTCCAGGCACCAACTCTTTTTTACATACATTACATAGGTTAGGTACACTACGGAATTACACTAAACTACCTAACCTAACCTACCTACACCAACTAACTAACTAACTAACTAACTAACTAACTAACCTAATGTACTTCATCGTTTAACTAGCGTCCGTCTTAAGATCCCAGGGCACGGGGCACGGATCATAGGAGGAACAATTGTGCAAATGCCGACGACACCTTTCACTTGCCCTTCGGACGATTCAGACCATCTTTCTCACTTCTGGATTAGTCTAAAAGTCTAGTCCAGTCCACTTCTCTCTCCTTCAACTTACAGCATACAACGCCAACGCGCGCCATTTTCAGCCCAGCTGTGTCGCCCTCTCGCTTACGTGCTGGGACTACTATGTATGAGACCCTGCGGAAGGATTGCCCAGGCGCCTTACCTTACTACTTCTCGCCGGGGATAGCACTGCTTATTGACCCTTGAAATCCCTCCTTGGATGACAATAGGATCTATTAAGAGATGAGTAAGAAGTTAGTTTTGCTCGGTAGTGTACTCAACTCGTGTCCGACATGGGATGGTGATGTGATGTGATGGCGAAGATCCATGTTTGCTTTCTAAAAAGGGTCAAAAAAAAAACTTGAGCCGCAATTACTCTTGATTCTGTGTGTCACGAGTAGCACCCAACCTCGGCTTCAGCTTTGTCCACCTGAAATATTTAATATATAATGACAGGTCAAAGGAGTTACTAGCTCAAGCCCGCTCAGGGGGCAATCATCCTTGATAATTCCGCGACAGAACCTTGCTCTTGCGGGCAGGAAGCGATGGCCCTTACGTCCGGGGGGCGGCGATCATAGTGTACGATATGCATCAGACCAGTTAAGCCCGTTGAAATTCGGCACTGCGGATTACTGAGCCACGAGGGTCATTTCGCTAATCTGTACGTGTCCTGTTCGACATGGGCATGACGCAGCGGAGGAAGTTGCATGGGCTAGACGGGATGATGAGGACTAGATAGATCACTAAGATGACCTCCTAATTAGTGTAGCCTGCTAACTCCTAGCTCCTAACAAGGAAGTTAACCTAGGCCGCCATCGATTAAATCTGACGGGTTGAAAATCGATGCCAGATAGGCTCTTGGCTTGCTCGGTTTCTGAATTGCCACGCGCTAACTTTGATTTGACTGCGCATTTAGGAGATGATGACCTGCAAGCGTCCATTCTTGGGTTTGTCGTATGAGAGAACCTTCTGAGGGCTCTCGCGTTGCATCCCCTAGTCTGACCGAGTGCCACCAGGTTTGCTGGCATTGCGATAGGTCATAAAGAAAAATTTCATACGGCGGTCGGGTTGGTCACATGGACATTGTGGCCACTAGAAGAAACGCCGAAATGTTGATTGCTTGAACCCAATCAGCTGGATCGAGTCAATAGGATCACCAGTTCTATGGTCTGGTTGATATCTAGGGAGCATGAAAAATAAACCATTTACATACGAGGAGAGCAATAACATGTAGTGTATGTATGCCATATGTATGCCGTGGAGCAAGACACCGCTTTCAGTCTCGAGAAAGTTGTAGCGAGCTGGGGTAAACCAATTCAGCTTGTGCCCCATCCGTGCTTCCGCCGAGAGCGCGACTTGGTGGCGAGCATGTTCGGTTGACACCTCCCGCCAGGTTTCCCACTTAAGCCCCCGTCGCAGACTTGTGGATAGACCAATAAAAGGGGTCCTGAGCTGTCAATAGAGCTGATTTAATATGAGGCTCCCAACTTGTTATACCAAGTAGTACAAGCAAAATGTGCCGTACCATAGGCAGCACAACATGTGCTCAATTACCATAAATTCGAATGTTGACGAGTCGATAGATAGATACCCTTGCATGATAATTTTAGTTTGCGACTTTAGCTGCCGGTGATGGAAAACAATTGCCGGTCGCAGTTGGGCAGCCTCTAGTTCTAAGATACCTAGCCAAGCCCATGCCATTGTCTTATTATTGGAGGGGTATTGTATCTCCACATGTCATCGGCTTTTGTTTTCTTCCCTGGCTGCTTGTTCTCCGGACTTTTCGGCCGGACTCGATGCCGGCATGTCCAACCATCTACGAATACCGCCGAACTAACACTGTAACAGCCAGATGACAGATGCTCTCTTCCCGTTTCGATAGAGTCGGCAGGTCTGCGACAAGCTTGTTTATAATCTGAAGCAGTAACACAAAGTGACGCGCGACAGTTCAGCAAGGCTTAAAAAAACGCCATCCGCCCTTCTGCAGCGATCATTACATGTGTGGCGGGGGCATGGAGCAAAAGCCCGGCTTCCTCTTTTCCTACGTAGCCCCATCAGCCCATTCCCTAGAAGGAGAATATTAGCGAATGTAAGTTTCGGGGGTCTCCAAAGGGGGACGAAGTGGGATACATATTTTTGCCCAGAGGTCTGGTCCCGTGAGTAGTTAGGTCCAAGATCCCGTCCGGCTAGCTCGAGTGATGATGAATTTACCTACTTTCCCATGCAACGCATACTACATAGTACTGTGTATTATACCGCAGTACATCGAGCGGCTCCTCCCACTCGGCCGACAACGAAAGGGCCGGAGGAGGGTTGATAATGTGGAAACTGGTGGGGAACTGTGCATTGTATATCGCCAATGAGTTTCCCAAGACGGCCTAGCATTCTAAGCTGTCCAAGATTTTTCTCGGGTGCTGATCGTATGAGCCCTTGCGAAGTTGCAAACTTGGTAGATTCAAGCTAGCAGTTAGTCTCCGGAGGTCAGGATTCTTGGGACGACTAGCGTTAACAAGGAGGAGTCTCGAACTCCAGTCATTAATAACCTACACATTAGGCTCTTTTTAGAGTGTTAGTGCGCGGCTGCAAGCGTCCCGTCTGCAAAAGGACCATGCAGTCGCGAGGTCTAACTAACCCTAACTAACCCTCCCTACGTAGTAGATAGCTGTGAGATAGCTCGTGCTATAAGTGCTATAGGTGCTATCAGTGCTTAGGTATTAGGTGTGTTAGATCTGTGCTAGCGAGGATAGCTTATTCCATACGCGGTAGATGAAGCCGGTACCAAGCGTGCAGTACGGGGAGAGACTACACTAATATGAGACTAAAATCAAGGGAAGGGAGAAGTACTACCAACTAGTGCACCCAGACCATTGGAATCACACTAGAGTGCTACGTGCCGGCGCACGAGCTCCTTTCGTTACCAATTAGCCGTCATGGGAGTATTGGGAGTATACTATCTTAAGAAGTTGGGCAACTCTCGAAATTACCTACCGCCTACTTTATGTAGATTATGTATCAGCCGTATGTGCATATACGTGGTCTGGAACCCGGGACTTACTATACAGATCTTGGCTCTTGTTCCCTTTCTTCGCTGCCAATAACCGACTAAGCGCCAAAACCCGGCACGAGAAGAAAGAAAGAAAGCTTCCGTTCCTCTAGGATTATTATTCGCCATGACCAGTAAGTTTGCGGGTAACAGGTCGGCGACCTCTTTTTTTCCCCTTGTTGGATTTTGCCATCTCCTTGAATTGTTTCTAGAATGCGTAAATAGTAGGGAAGCTTAACGAATGAACCATGGGTATATGAATGACGGTTCTCTTGGGATTCCTGTTCGTTACGACGGTACCCCTCGCTTACGCTTCCTAATTACCCCATATACATATAGCACGTTTCACAAGCATGCAACTTTGATGATAGGTTGACAAACGCGCACTTCGGTAAATCGAGCTAAATGCCCTGGAGAGCCACGGGAGCAAGAGTAGGTACGTACCTCGTCCGTACTTCGCGAGCTGCTTACACTACACTACACGGGGGCAGGCACGAGCAACAAGCAACGGGCAACGGGCAACAACTATGTACGGGGATACATAAAAGGTACTTTGGCTGTATTTGTCGATCAGCTCCGTTCAACTAAAATATACCGGCCCACATCAAAGTCAACATCATGTCTCTTTCTTCCCACAATCCATAATCCGCAATCATAGGTAGGTACGTAACAACCACAACCACAACACAACCCCTAGACTGCATAGGTATATACTTTACATACAATCAATCTACTTACGGTAGTGTACGGGGGTGTTCTCGCCTTATGATCTATCTATGATCTCCAGGCATCCCTTTAGCTTTATATCGGCGTAACCCCATAATGACTAGACTCCTCCTAGCCCTGACCTTGACCCTGACCCTGATCTCACTTATTCCCTTTACCGAGTGTAGTGTATATATACATACTACGTAGTAGTAGTAATAGCTTAGTGGTACGTATCTACTCTACCCGAGCCGCTGCCCCATATTCTATATGTACTTCTTTTTCTATACGATTAGTTACCTGTTAGTTAGACTTGGAAAGGCTAGGTTATGTCCGGCTAGGTTAGGCATACTCGGCCAATTCGCTCATTACAATTACATACTTCCGATGTAAGTAAGTGACTAGGTAGGTACGTGCTTTCGTGCTTTCGTGCTTTCCGCGGACGAGAACCAACACCATGCCGTCGGAGCCGATACCTAGCTGTCATAAGTGGAAAGAGCACCTCATGAATTTTGTGACAAGGGGGGTAACGGTTACCAAGTCGTTCGTTGTATTCGCCATGGGGCAGTGGCCATGGAGGTCTAGGTTTTAGTACATATTATAGTACATACTACATAGAAGGTAGTTCGCTTGGTAGGTAGTCGCTTGGTAGTCGCTTGGGACTTGGGATCTTAGGACGTACATATTATTAGTATTATTATTCCTACATTTCCTATGTATTCTTTCAGCAAGGTGACCCCAGACTAAGTAACAAGATTGAGAGCCATCTGTGTAACAAGTCTAGTTACGAGATACATACATACAATACCTCATCCTCCCAATCCCTCCTCTCTCTTCAATAATTGTCTTGCCCTCTCGAATCATATTTCCTCATTGACACGTCCATATTAACTTTACCTTTACTGTATCCTGTACATTCAACCTCACTGACGCAGTGGCACATGTTTTCATAACTCTCCTCAACATACGAACGCTCACTACAGGCTCACTTACAACAACATCGTACATTGGCTAAATTTGACTATCACGCGAGTCGGGACTCTATTATCCCTTCGCCTGTGTCAGCTTATATAGAATCTGACACTGTTTTCGCCATCTGATCTAGCTGTCAAGCACGTAGACCGCTTTCAGCATTCCATACGGACCTAATAGACGATTAGAAAGCACTCCGGATTGGACAGCAGCTCGCTGAATCTGAGCGGCCAATTATCCGGAATTCTGGCCACTCTCAGCGACTCGGCTCGACGACTTACAGCTCAGAGGGTGGGCGTGTGTACTTACCAACTACGCCGCTGGACGACCTTTACCCGGCAGATACCCAAAACATTCAACTAATTCGGCGTGTATTTCTATCTACGCCGTTCTATTTTGGTCTCATAGCTTTACTGCGAACATACAAACAACTGCTAAATTTTAGCTTGATATGTTGTAAGGAATTATCTAGCACCGCATTCCATCTCAATGGGGATACCAGTCAGATTAGAACTTCATCGTCCATCCGCCATTCCTAATACACCTCCTGGCCTGGTCAGCCCAAGCTCATCGACTCTCACACCTAAGATTCTCGAGGAACCAGCTTGGACTCCTCCTGCACCTATTTCTCCTCCCATGTCTAACTATGATCCGAACACCCGACCAGATATGCCGGCTACCAGAGATTTTGAGGACAGCCAGATGCGAAGAGATATTAACGGTGCACCTCGACAGCAACTCCCGCCTTTAAGTAGCTTGTTCGGTCCTCCTCACCACCATGTCCGTCCAGCACACTCTCCTCTCCCGGATCGACAAAGCCCGCTCCACAGTGCGCACTCTCCCTTGGATAGGCCACATTCAAGAAGTTCCTCTTATTTTCCAAGCGTCTCTCCTTCCTTGAGCCAGCCTCGCAGCGTCTATGAACCAAGGCCGGAAACGGAGCGGCCAAGGCTCCCCTCGGTTGCTTCTCAGTTTCCTGGACCGCTAAGGTCTCCCACGCACGAGTATGAACATTTGCATCGTGCAACGCAAGCCGAACCTCTTCCGTCTGGAAGGTGGCCGGATTCAAGGCGGGAATATGTATTCGAGTCCCGGCCTCCAAGTCCCCCTTACAGACCGGTAAGCGAGCGCATGCCACTTCCTCCCCTGCACCAGCGATTTGGCTATGAATCAAGTCCAGTATTCAAGAGGGAAAGTCAAATGCGTCTAGATCCTTCAGGGCACTCGCCGTCTCTGGCGAGCGCTGTTGCACCTGAAGGTGCGCCGGTAAAAGACGGGCTAGGACCTAAGATATGGACGGGAACGCACTTTTTACCTCGATTTGTGAAGCAGGCTGAGGTCCCCGGTGAGGGACTATGTTATTTTTATGATGATGGGACTCACTGCAAGACGGTCATTGATGGAGAGCCGGTTAATGCCCACTGGGGAGTTACGAAGGCCGGGAAACCGAGGAAGCGACTTGCGATAGCCTGTCTCACGTGTCGGGAGAAGAAGATCAAGTGTGACCCTGATTATCCTCGATGCGTTCAGTGTGAAAAGTTCGGCAGGATCTGCAAGTTTAAGAACGCGTGAGTCTGGAGAGTTGGTGCTGTCGGGGTGGTGTTGCGTTCCATGTACTAATCTTTAACATAGTCCTCGTGGTGGTCACAATACGTCTCCGGTAGCTTCACCGGCTGAACACGAGTTGTCTAGGTCACTTGGGTCGCACCCAGGCGCAATAGATTTTGGAAGACCCAGGAGCGCCTCAAGTACGCCAGTCTCACCGCGTACTACGAAAATGAGCCATCCGTCTCCCGAACTATTCCCTGGCCTATCCTCTAAGAGAATGAGGCTTTCGTATGACGATTATCCGCGACAACCACCGCCCCCAACAAGCCGTCCTCCCCCAATGATCCCTATTCCCGAGATCAAAAGGGCGCCTAATAGCAGTATGTCATCCTGGCAGCATCACGATTTACCTCGCGATATCCTTTGCCGGCCATGGCAAACAGACTCGTATGTATACGCCCTCTAAATGATTACTCGGCCGCCTGCTATTGCTCTTCGCCGTGCACATGATTATCATGAGCATTGTGCTACCCATTCAGTTGGCGTTGCTCTAAAATCACACCCAAAAAAATAATGACTACAATGCTCATATATCTAATATATAGGAGACCCCACACACGTGTATAGAGTTTTTAATTCTTTCGAGCCGAATAATATTATCGACGAAATATCTACACAAATACGAACTTGTTGTGGCTAATCCGGGGACACGTCCGTTCTGTTTGACAAACATGAAATGGAAATAGTGCCTAATATTAATGAATATGTCAAAAGCGGAGTCGCCTAGGGGCTAGTGGCGTTTGCACTAGGCTTGTCGGCCTTGGAAAGAGAGAACGGAATACTTCAAAAAGCACAAGCGATGAGTGTCTAATTTGGGTGCTAATTTGGGGGGTTGAAAGCATTGGCTTGCGACACCGAAACGATATGATCGTGTCATCTCCCATATCCCTATTTGAACCCAACATCAAGAGTCTTGTGCTTATTCCTGGCCGGCTTGGATTAATTTCCCGGTTCTATTACGATACTCTTTAATGGCGTGGAGGACGTGGAAAGGGTACTTAAAACCTTTACCGAGATGTTAATTGGTTGGTGGGGAAGGCGACGATCCCCTTCAACCCTCCTCGATTAGGCGGCCTTAAAGCCTCTTAATCCAGGACTTCCCTATTACCTCACCTGGAACGAGGACCTCCAAGGTTTTGATAACATGCTTTCGAAGTAGTCCTATCTCCTACATCACAACTTCCTTCAAAAATAGCCGAGTTCATTTACAATAGCGAGTCATACCGTTACCTTTATTGGTACCATCACAGCTTTTACAATAGTTCGACCCTTCGACCGAAGATCTACAGTTTACTAGATAGCCCATTATTGGTTGGGGTTGGGCAGCATCCTGGCGGGCGTTTTGATTTGATATGCATGTCTTGAACGGCCTCAAAGCATTTGGAAGGCGGGCACGAGGATGAGATTTTGATATCCTGGTTTTTTGCATTGAATGATTTATCTGGTTGTTTGGATTAACTACATGTTGCGCCTCATTTTTACTTATTTTTTGTTCAGGACTTCACACAGTCGGTTAACAAGTTTCAGTTTCATGTCTATTGTTTATAAAGAATACCCTGTACTATACCCCTATTTATGGCATTTGAAAGTACATATACGCCGTAGGACTACATACGGAAAAGGATGGAATAAAGCAAAGACGCTCAAAACGGAAGAGTAGTCAATAAAGAGGCAAGAACAAAAAGTTCACCTTGATATAACAGCAGTCATGTGTTACCTTCTACCCAACATTTACGGTTGTGACACTTGAGCCAACAAAGTAATAGACAAGAAGCCCGTTTTGTGTAACGTCGGTTTACACGCCATACTCGATATTGAAGGATCATTCGAGCGTTTTAAAGCTAGTAAAGAGCGGATCGTGTCACTCGTAGATAGACAGCACAAGAAGAGCATTGTTGGCCGAGGCTAAGAATCCTGCAATCGCCGCATGATCCAATCGCATGCCGAAAGCGAGGCATGTCGTTGTTCAGGCAGCGGTTAGATAGCCATCAGATCATAATTCATTTTCGATGCCACGCGAAGAGCTAACGCCACAGCGGTTCTTTTCTTCCCCATCCCCCCCATCCCCCTTCCACCCTCCTTTTCGAAGAAGAGGGCTGGCTGGTCACGTTTTCCTGCAGGGAGCGCACACCCCCCTCGTTCCTCCGTGGGTGGTTATATTGAACTCGTCGGCCGGGAAGTAGTCCCAAAACAGGACCAGGCCCGCTGCTGTAAGCCCCGTACGAACTGACGGAAGGGGAAATATAGTCCCACTCGGAGATACGAAACCGGGCTACCAGAACTCGTTACGGCCGGTAGCGCTGCTGGAATCAGGATAGGGACCTAGCTGCTGCGCCTGCGAGATGGGCTGTATGGAGTCACGGGCATGGGATATATGTACGGACGTACATACATGGGATGGAGATATACATAGGTTGGTAGGTATTATATTGTATGTATGTATGTATATATATAATGGATGGTGTATAGGACGGGACTTCACGTACATGACATGACATGTAGGCTGACTGCAGCAGCAGCTTCGAAAACCACGTTGCACGATGCTATCAGCTATTACGCTACCTACGAGCCTGTCCTGTTGTCTCGAAGCCATGCGTGCGCCACAAGACACGACACACACACACACACACATATTCCACGGTAGATGAGATGAAAGGTGAGTGGTTTTATTGTTGCTTGTTGCTTGTTTCTTGCGCCATGCCCCGCCAGACCTTTGTCTCCTTATTCGCTGCCGCATGTGTAGAAATCTATATACATACATAGGTACCTACATACATACATATACGCCGTCGCCGTCGCCTCTCCCCGCCGTGCCCCGTGAGGGCATTGAATTTACCGACTGGCATGTGTTGAGACGGAGATACAGCATGTTTTCGTACGTATGGTGTAAGTAAGTCCTAGGGGACAGGACGGGACGGGTTGGGATGGGTTGGGTATGCGCCGAAGAACTCCCGCGCGATTGATGATGACGACAAACGAAAGGTCATATGTACCCAGATAGGTAGTATTGTATTGTATAAGTATTCTATGTAGATACATACATCTACACGTCTACGGAAGGAAATCCACACACACTCTCTCTCTCTCACACACACATGGGAGAAGCGCCTTAACTCCGTGCCCTGCTGGATCTTGGTTTCTAACCCCTTCCCAATCGCAGGGGTTCAGATTGCGTGTGTGTGGGTTGATGATACCTATCCCAGCTGGCTGAAGCGTCATGGACCGTGGACCGCAACAAATTTTGACGACAACACAACTTCTTCCCCTCCCCTTCCCCCCTCCTGAGCTTACGTATGTCAGGTAGAGATATTGGTTGGTGGGAAAAAAACAGGGCGTACCGACGTCAACGTCGTATCTCGCCGGGGGTGGGAATGGAGGGAGCAGATACGTACATGATCAATAATACAATAATAATCATATCTTAGGTCTACTTCTTCTATCTATCTATCTATCTATCTATCTATCTATCTATCCATCTATCTCCTATCTATTTGTCTCCCTGCATATTACATCCCCAGTATAAGTACCGTATATACACACATACGCAATACTATAGTTACCTAGGTAGTTAATAATAGTGTAGTTATGTATGTAGATACATAGATAGACTACCACCCCCACCACGCACTACCGCGTGCCCCAGAAATAAAGATAACTAACTAAACAATAATAATAAAAGCCACTGCATAGTAAGTACTATGAGATACGTATGTATGTGGGCATGTGGGTATAAAAGCGACCGAGCAGGTATATTAAAAGCCAGCCCATCGAAATAAAAATAAAGTATTCCGTATCGCGAGCCGGCTTAGGGTTGCACCGTGGAGACCCAGGGGACTGGTCGCCCGCGGGTACGTACTACTCTAGTCTCTAGGTAGTGTTGTAGATACCTACATAATACATGGTATAGTAGAGGTTAGGTAGTATACTACATACGCTAGTAGTGTATAGTGTCGATATTGACTTACTACATGTGTATCGGTATATAACTAGTCTATGTGTATGTACCTCGGTACTTGGCGATTCCCAAGCGGGACTTCGAGCCGGCGGAGCGGGTTTTGGTGGTGTGGATGTTGGATGTGGGAGTGAGTAGGTACATACATACATACATACATACATACATACATACATACATACATACATACATACATACATACATACATACATACATACATACATACATACATACATACACTACCTCATACATACATACCTACGCTAGGGAAGAAAAAAGGGTCCACGCCAAAAAGCACAAAGGGTCCCGTAGGTAATGTACATACACTATAAAACAGCCTCGTATCGATGTAGATAGATAGGTAGGTTGGGTAAGTAGGTATGTACTTGCTCACTACACTAACCTCTACACTAATATGTGCTCAGCTGAACTCATAGCTCCCGACTGGGAATAGCTTCTCCGAAAAACAATACAATACAATACAATACAATAATACACACAAAGATAGACAAGCAGGTAATAATCATAAAAAGGGTATTCACCTCGTGGCCGGTACCGCCCGGAAGAAGAAACACCCCCAACAACCTATTGTAGTTAGGTATGTATGTAATTTAGGTAACTAGTTATGTATATACCGCCGTAGTTTCATCCATTCATCTGCCTCTTCCCTTTGCTTTTCGGCAAGCGTTCCGAAACCCATCGCCGTGTCTCACTCCTCAACACCTCGCCCGCAGCATCTGCGTAACATGGACGACGCCGGCTGCTTGGTCGGCTAAGCCAAGAGTTACCTTACCTAGCTCTCGTTGCTGTTTTGCTTGTCTAAGTGCTTACTTATTTACCTACCTACCTTACCTACCTACCTCTATGTAGACACGCACATACATACATACATACATACATACATACATACATACATACATAGTGTACAGTCAAAGCTCGGCAGACCAAGGCTAGACCCCGTCTTCTATATATCCAACCAGCCCAATAAGGAAGGTTCCCATTTCTCTCTCTTTTCTTTTTCTTTTTTCTTGCTTTGTAAATACTTGCTCAAGCATCCACCGAACGTGAAGTGGAAAAAAAAAACCCCCAAAAAAACCAAGTAAAAGAGGTAGATATCAAATCAAATTGCAACGAGTACCTATACCAGCGTAATATCAAATACGGGATATCGTATCGTAAATACCCAAGCCCCATCTGCGGCTTTCTATGACACCCCGAATCCACCAATACGAGGTCCCGGTACTTTTGCGCCGGTGAGCCCAGGTGAGCTGCATAAGGGCATCTTGGCCCCTCCAACCCACGCCGGAGCCCTCGAAGCATCGATCCGTCGGAATAGGCTCGAAACGGAGCGGCTCTTGTATGCTGAGTAACGTTGATCCCGTCATACCTACTAGGTATCCGTGTCTTGTCCTCTACTACTGCTCTCCACACTGCATAACCTCACTTGACTATACATGATGGGACACACCTTGCACGTATGCACTATACTATACTGTACTGTAAAAAACAAAAATATCTTATCACAGACAACCTATCAAATACGAGAGGGTATATTGTCATCAGCCGTCTGATCTGGCCAACGAGAAAGTAACAATCGCTCCCCTTGTGGCCTGGCCTAACCTGACCAGCGAAACGCCCAGCATCGATACCGCCCGCCTACCCGTACGATCCCACGATGCAATGCTATAGTATTATACATAAACGCCCTTTGCCTTGTCTTAACCTCCTCCAACGGTCCCGGATTTACTGTGCCCGCTGCTTGCCCGCTGCTACCCCCAACTTCAGGCCGAGCCCTCCTGCCCCATCATATTAAAGGCCTGCCGTGCATATTGCGTCGCATCACCCCACGCCTTCTGCGCGTCGAGGGCCTGTCCCTGAACATCAAAGCTCTGGGCGAGCATGCCGTCCGCCACGCTCATCCACAGCGTATTGCCGCTCCTCTTCGCCTGATTCGAGGCCGCCTTCGCGCTCTTCAGGGCCTGGTCGCCTACGATGTTCTGGAAGAGCTTGGCTCGCATGACGTTGAGCGCGATCGACAGCGTATGTACGTTACCTAAGGACTGGGCGCTGCTTAATGCCGTAGATATGTGCATCTTGACTGCTGTCATGGGGACAGGCGGGTTCGTCTGGACCGCCGCTAGCACTAGATTGTACGATGTGCGGATCTCCACGTTAGGGTGATCGCTACAGAGCGGACGAAGTTGCTCCAGGAGCTCAATTGTCAATCGGTCGTTTCTGTAATCCGGATGCTGCATGATCCAAATTCGGTTGAAGGTCGCCAGTAGCGATACGTCAACTTCAGCTGCTTTTCGATTTCCGCTTCTTCCGCCGTCGTTATCCAGGCTAAAGATCGGATTGCCGAAAATTGAATTGGCGGTTTTCAAATCGCCTGTCCCCTGATGGTAAACTCCTGCAAGATATGTCGAGTATAGCACGACAATAGCCCCAAGAGGAGGCTTAACCATATCCTCTAATTTTGCCACGCATTTCTTAACCTCGGGCCATCGAGTATGGGTTGCAAAGTGCAGACCCTGGAGGATGTAGAGATAACACATCCATTCTCTTTGCCAGTCCGCTTTCGTAACAGCGTCCGCTAACGAATTTGGTAGCCCCTGTAGTCTAACACCATCTATAGTAAAAGTTAGAAACCGTAGTGAAACATTCTACCAGAACGCCTTACTCTTTTGCAGTTGGGTTATGGCTTCCTCCCAAAGTCTAAATATCCTCTTGTCATTGCGAGGAGATTGGTACAAGAGCGCAAGGCCGCTATACGTATATCTACAGCTACTGTTAGCAGATAATAATATGATCAAAAAGGCAGGTGTTTTCTTACGTGACATTGTAAGCCTCTAACTTGCTCCAGAACGACATGACTAGATAGTCGTAGAATCCATTCTCAGGTCCAGGCCTCAATATAGCCGCCGTATCATGACTGATTGTCATTATATTACTATTCCGAATAGGTAGAAGGAGTTGCGATTCAATAGGATGCCAAGAGTTGTCGTTCATGTAAGTGTCCATATGATCCTGGAGATTCTTTAATTTCTGCATGATTATCTGGACCGACTTTTGGTGTAAACTACAGGCGAGATCTAGCATGAGGGCTAAAGCATCTAGTTGCGGTATGCGAACCGAATCCTCGAACTGATACTTTAGGGCTTGAGCAATACAGGCTTGTACACGTACTATAGCGTCATCCTTCATAGTTTTAAGGAGACTGAGACCCTCAAGTAATGAGGCCACCACAAAGATAGCATGGTCGTTCCTCTGGTTAGCTAGATTAGCAACGGCTTTTAGGTTATCGAGTGCGTGCGTCTCGGCTGGGTTAGCAGACTGGAGGTACATGGAAGTTTTGAGGAAGCGAAAGGCGTAAATCCAATGGTAATGTTTCACCCTGCTGCGAGTTAGAAGACATGCTTACAGCGGTGAGGGAGCACGTACACTTCAGCATCCCTTATCCGGCCGTCTACAGCAATCATAGCTGCCTTTACTTTCTGCTGCGAGAAGAGCAATTTGATCTGAAGAAAATGCATGGCATACTTTAAGTCGACAAATCGATTCTATACAGGTAGTCAGCGGATGACCGAGCCTTATTAGGGTTACTAGGTGTCGGTTTACTCTTTCACAAAGCGTGATACCCTTAGTCAGGGCAGTCTCAGCCTCCATCACATTGTTTGTTTCCTCGGACAATATACTGGCATATCGGAATCGTATCCTAGCTTCCAACCGCGGTGCCAATTTTGGACTCTCTAAAACAGCTTCGAGACAGCCTAACCCCGTCGCAACAAGCTTCTGATACTCGTTTAGGCTCTGAGTATCGATATTATCTACCATAGACACGGTCGACGCCCGCGCTTTACTGAAGTATTCTTCTGCGATACATATTAAGAGGGAATTGGTATCAGCATGGTGTGGTAAGAGCCCTGGTGTCAGAGCAGGCGACCTTGTCGATCCGACACTAGGACTCCTCGCAACGCCGTGAGTACTAAGTCGAGGACTTGCGGATATAGGACTAGCACGTTGATCGATTCGAGTGCCTGTATTCATATGTCTATTACCAGGGTGTGGTACAAACTGTGGCGGTAACTGAGGAGACTGGACGGTAACAGGAGAGCCGACGTGTCGAGGTATGGGTGATTGGTATTGCCGTTGGTACTGCTGATGCTGCTGATGCTGTTGGTGTGGGTGCTGGTGCTGAAACTGGTACTGTTGTTGCGGTTGTGGTTGGTGTTGAGGATGAGGCATACCCTGAGACTGTACCGGTGTCATCGGCATCATCTGCGGCGGCGGCGGGGTCTGATAGGACGGCGAAGACATCGGCATCGGCGGTGGCATATGCTGCCAATCTGGGTGTTGGACATATTGGCGTTGAGGAGTAGTATGTTGGGCGGGGTGTGGCATGGTATGCAAATTTACGCCGTTCTGCTGTGAAGATTGGATAGGTTGGATAGGTTGCTGATCGAGGGAGGGGTCGTACGAATGGAACTGATAGTTCCCATTTTGCGATTGCTGCTGCGGGTGCGCATTGTACTGGTGAGGATGTTGCTGAGGTTGCGAGTGCGGTTGCGGTTGAGGCGGATAAGGTGTCGAAGCGAAAACGGAGGTTTGATAAGGCTGCTGAAACTGCGGGTTGCCCCAGGCGTCATAGCCATTGTTCACGGCCTGGGGATATTGAGTTTGCTGCTGGCCATTGAACCCCGAGCCTTGACCATGGGGCATCGAGCCTCGATATGTCATAATTTCATTGCACTACGCGCTATACAAACCCATCCCTATGTTATATAGGGACGCAATTATATTACGTTGAAATCGGTAATTGCTGGTTTGTAGGGTTGATATCTTACACCGGTATTGTTCGAGATGGTTAGTAGTATGTAGAAGATCAGCTGCAAGCGCGCGCCGCGACGTTGTAAGTCCTAGAGTAACGTCACGTGATTGATAAAGAGTTAGACTTGGCCGACGTACATTAGGTACTTCGATTAGTTAGGTACATAGTACATAAGTATTGTCATCTTATCATCATCTTATCTCAGTGCCTAAATATATTGAGTTTACTGTAACTCTTTATAAATGTTCATAGTTCCCCTCTCATTGACATTGACGTAACTAAGGGGTTATCATAAGCTCTTCCGTGAACAGATTAGATGCTGCATGAGATCGGTGGTCCTCGGGTCTCGCACATGCACGATTGACCACATACAGTTCCACCAGTCTATTAGTATGCCGTCATTCTGCTATAGTAGTACACTACCTAAGGTATCATCGTCCGCTGCCAGGAATCCCCGATAAGATTTAGTTGCGGCTCAAAAAGTCAATTCAAAAAAAAGGGACTTGGATTAGGTACTATTTTCAGAACACTAGGAGGTACCTAGGTACCTAACTTATGAGAAGCTTTCTTGATATATCAATACCTAGGCACTCAGTGCATATATGCAACGCTTTAACTGCATGCCCAATTGCTTTTCTCTTCGCCGTGCCTAGGTCTCGGGCGACGACATACTCGAGTAGGACCACTTTCTCCCAATGCGGTATGAACCGAGGTAAGTGGAGGGCGACGATAACGCCGAATTGCACCTGGACGATACTATCCTAATAACGGGGCGTTCTCGTCCATTTTGCCATCTTCTCATTATATACCAACCGATTCCGCATCTTCAGATCAATTCTCATAAATATATAAATATATACCCTTCTAATTCAGTTAAGACAAAATCAGAACGTATATATATAATCTAATTGTGATTCCCACTAGACCCTAAGCAAAAGTCAATTCCTCCCCGGACCAAGACGGAGTATACTAGCGGTCAAAAATGGATTGGTTCGGACGGGCCAGTATCAACTTCACAACCTCGCCGAAATCTCTCGGTCTAAAGGAGAAAGACGGCAAAGAGACAGACCTGCTCAAAATATGCCAGTCCACAGTCCCGCCATGCCAGCTAAATCCGCTGCTCTTCAACGGGCATGCCCAGACGATGTGGACGGCCGCCAAAGCCCACGGCCCGCCGCTGCACTACAAGCGGAAGATCTTCGAGGCAGACCACGCCGAGTTCAACGGCAGTTTTGCCGTGGACTTCGCTGTGACGGATCCCTCGCCTAAGGAGGAGGCTGATGAGACTCTGCCCCCGCGGACGGCGTATTTCACCGAGGATGAGCTCTCGACTCTAGGGTCGGACGATGATAGGCCTATGCTTGTTATTCTCCACGGCTTATCGGGTGGCTCGCATGAGGTGTATCTCAGATATGCTATTGCACCGCTAATCGACAGTGGGAAATGGGAGGCCTGCGTCGTTACTTCGAGGGGTTGTGCCAACAGCAAGATTACAACGGGATTGCTCTACAATGCGCGTGCTACCTGGGATGTTAGACAAGTAAGCTACACCCTCATTGCCATCTATACCTCTTAACCATTCACTCATATTAACGTACATCTAGACTATTAAATGGCTCACAAAAACATATCCCAACCGGCCCCTATTTGGCCTAGGCTTCTCACTCGGGGCCTGCATTCTCACAAACGTAAGCTACTAACCCCCAAACCCGAAGGGACCACTTCAAAGAAAGTCACATTAACCCATCATTAGTACCTCGGTGAGGAAGGGTCAGCAACCCCCCTTAAAGCTGCCGTCGTAGTAGCCAACCCCTGGGCTTTACACATATCATCCAAGATGCTGCAAAGCTCATTCATCGGACACCACATCTACCAACGCGTTCTCGGTAGTAAGTACCTACTCTCGCCCCCTTTCTCCTTCTCCCTAACCCAAACCCCCAATATGAAAACTAAAACTAAACCCACCCCAGACTCCATGAGAGCCCTATCATCGCGGCACAAGGAAGAACTCGACAAGTACACCAACATCGACACAGACCACTTACTCGGCCTAAAGTACCTCTACGAATTCGACAGAGCCTACCAGTGCCCGACCTGGGGGTACCCCACGGAAGAGGCGTACTACAGAGACGCGTCAAGCTCAGACTCATTGCTCGCCGTGCGAATCCCGCTTCTCGCGCTCAACGCTGAAGACGACCCCATCGCCTCGCGCCTAGCTCTGCCGTACGCCGAGGCCTCGACGAATCCTTACACGGTGCTGTGTACGACTTCGCTTGGTGGACACCTAGGATGGTTCGAGATTGGTGGAGGGCGATGGCATGGAAAACCCGTGAGTTGTTTTTATTCCCACTCTCGCGTGGGATTTTACTAACGTCTATAGGTTTGTAATTTCCTCAACCATATGGCATTTGAGGTAGACTTAAACAGCATAAATGATAATGCCCACGGAGAACGAACTTATGGAAATCCTAAACACGGAACTAGCTATGATCCCACACGACGTAAGATGCATGTAAAACTCAACCGATAAGCGAGTTCTAGATGTATATGACATGGGGTATATGATAGAGGGTTAAGATTGCATAGATTTATGATTGGGTATCCGGAAAGGGGCTGGCGTTATAGATGACATAGATCCATATCCCACCAAGCTCTGGCAGAGCTTATTAGATGGAAAGCACTTTAGGAACTACCACTACCGTTATTGAGGCTTAGTTTTATGCGCCAGTTGATGAACTCGTCCGTGAGGATCATTCCGTGGCCGACCTCCTCGACTTTGAACACCTCAATGGCTCCAGAACGGGGTTGTCTCCTTATTCTCCAGACACCCTCGTCATTGATAGTGTTTTTCAGCCCTATAGTTACATTAGCGTATAGTTATATAATAATCGGATGTATTGTTGGTCGATCTTACACTCCAGGAAGGCGCTGGCAAAATTGATACACGCATTTGCGTTCCAGCTTCTGACACCTCGCTTCGCAGCCGTCTCGGGTATCTTGGCCGTCTGGATCTCTTCAAGCTTCGTGAGAATTCCCTTCTGTGAACGGAACCCTACGATTATCTTCGGCACGCCAAGTAGGAAGGATTGGATCCAGAACTTCATGAGCTTTCGTTCGAAATTCTGCATGCTTCTGTCGTCGCGAATTTCGACGCTAGTCTTCAACTCGATCCAGTTGATCGGTGCACCTTTCTCTTTTGGCTTGGAGTCCCAGACTGAAAGCCCGTCGTGAGTATATGTTTTAAACCTGATGCGGAAGTAAAGACTTACTGGCATCGACCTCCCCTCCTAGACACAAGATCGTCTTACCAATCCCAGTGCGGACTACAGAGCAATACTGAGCCTTATTATTGACAATTTTTTCGTCTCTGTTCTCAATAGTTTCTCTTTCAACCTCTCCCCAGGGACGTGGGAGACAAGACAGCGTCTCGAATTTGTAACCTATAAAAAGGGGTAAGCTAACGGAAGTTTTTAAATAGAGATTGATTCCTTTACCCCAGTATGTCATGACATCTGGCGAGAACTGCTGCCCTCGCCGCGACTGTTGTTGCTGATGTTGCTCTTGTTGTTTAGCTCGACCATAAGCATAATTCTCTTCGATGAAGCTATTGTGTTATTAGATTAGAGGAAATACCGCTGGTGGAATTCTTTTAAGCATACATGCAATCCTTTAGCGAATAATCAGCTTAGAGTACATCATAGGGGGATATTCATATTGCGCACTTGGTAGAGGGTAGCATTCATCTCGAAGCTAGATAAATGCTACGTTAGAATTCGAAGGTACCTAAGTAACATAACTTATGAGTCTACGTACCCATCTCGGTCATCAAAGGGCGCTGACATGATCTATGAGAGTTAGGTGAATTGTCCCAGTGAGTATATAGCTACTCGTGGCTAAGGCGTACCTTGGTCATCATACCGCGCCAAGTAACGATGGACGCATCAATCTTCTTTCCTTCCTCTTCTTCATGAGCCATAATTGTCTTGAGAAGACTATCGATATGCTCATCTTTGGAGTTGTCATGCTTATCAAATCGATCGAAGCCTTTAGATAGATCGGCCCCGAGGGTGGGAGGATAGTACCATTGCATTGATCGATCATCTAGATGAAACTCGTGCTTGTCATCGTAAGAGAAACATGCTATTTCCTATAACGAGTAGTTTAGTTATTGGTAATAACTTCCAAGCATATATGTCTCAAGAAATCGGGATATTAATGCTATTATAGTCATATGATGGAGATATACATACCTTAGGTCTCTTTACGGCTTCGCTTTCGCCGTTGAAACGGCCGATGGGATGAATATTGAAAGCGTTCTCCATGGCGGGGAGTACCACGGTATAGTGTGTTATGCCAACCCTTAAGGATTTAGAATACCTAGGGAATTGAATTTTGATAATGGATAGTTTATAGAAATGGAAAGTCAAGGCCTTCATTGGAAAGTATGTATCAAAGGTAAGAGCTATAAGGTAACAAACGCCCATGCCACTTATAACAGGGTTACCCCACAATGCCCAAGCTAGGCACCTAAGGTTAGACAGGGGCAGCTAATAATGGAACCTGGTCCCTGCTTTGGACTTTGTTTCTTGTCAAATGTCAACATATGATAAGATACCATTAAATTTAGCCATTGTTTCTTCAGTAACATAGCAGCAACACTTTAAATGCCATCAGCATAAGTAATTAATATTTGCTTTTTTCTTCTACTCTTCCAATTACGATAAAATAAACAAGACACTTCATCCTTAATTAGGCAATTAGATATGGCCGACCGTCCACCCCCTCACGCTCGCCCGGGCACTAATAGAACCGCGCGCACGAACACAGCGGGCATACGGCGCAATCTATTCCAAAGCCAACTTACTCGCCGCCCGACACCCACGACCTCCTCACAATCTTCCAATAACTCCGCCGAGACATTACGTCTCGGAGACGTCGAAGTGCTATCCGACACCTCTGACATCGTTGTCCGCGACAAGAACGGCGAGTTCGACGTTGGTGATCCGCCTACACCCCCTCTAGACGATTCGGAGGAAGGCGGCGCATTGGATGATGCGCAGGAGAGTGAGCGTACGTAGAATACTATATTAAGCCTACGAGATTGACAGGATACTGTCTTATAATGCGCGGCTACTAATGCATCGTATCTATAGGCGAGAGGCAAAGACTGGCAGAAGCAGTCAAGCACTACCAAATAAACCACAACCGCACGCCAGCGCAACCCGAAGGTAAGACTATGCGAATAGTCTCTAAACAAGCAATCTCGAAGCTTATGCTAACACGAAATAAGAGGTCTTAGAGACACTCCGAGCCAGCATGCGAGCCAAAGTAGCAGCCCTAGCCGAAGATAACTGGATGTACGAGCCGGAAGAGCAGCATCGGCCACAATGATATTCATCGTGAATACCTAGGTAGCTACGATAATTATACGGCTATCGGGCCCCCTTACAATTATCTAATCTAATCTAATCCCTCAGCAGCCGGCATCGACGTAGAGCCCTTCAAGGCTGGCCTCTTTGCGCCTCCGCCCGCCGCGGCACCACCCCCACCACTGCCGCCAAAGAAGCCGCTCATCATGTCCATCAGCGGGTTGCTCTGTCGCGGCTTCTGGATGCCGAAGTACATCTCGGCGATGATTTCCAAGGACTCGTGCCACGACTCGACTTCGGCCAGGAGGGTAGAATACTTGCTGTGAAGTTGTTTGTATAAGTCCGGATTCGCTCGCTGGACCGCGAGTAGCAGAAGCCCTAGGAAATTAAGGAGGGGTATGCTGGGGTACACCCGAATATCGGCGCTATTGCTGCTGACGTCCTGGACGTTAAGCTGGCCTTGCTTGTCCTGGCTGAGGGCGCTGGTGAATAGTCGGTAGCATGTATTCGCCGCTCGGACGTTGCCTGTGAGAAGATACGGCAGCACTCCTCGCGCAGCATATAAAGCGGCCGTGTGTGCGTCATCCTCCTTAAACCACTCGTATTCTAAGCGGGCCAACACCTCGGCCGAGTCCTTCGTTCCAAGAAGCAGATGTTTCTCCGCGTCGTACGGCTCGTGCTCTTCTGCATATAGCGAGCCTGCAACATGATGCAGCTCGGGGTCGCCCGCGGGGTACTCGCCGAATTTGGAGGACCATCTAGACAGACGTTAGTTAGTATAGTAGACAACTTAACGTAATGCTTAGGTAGTTAAACAAGCGTAACACACGTTATGATCTCCCCAATGTACTTCTTGCGTGTGGGTTCCTCGCTGTTAAACAGGCGCAAACACGTGAGCAATCGACCCTTGGTAACAGCATCGGGCTTCAGCTCCGCCTGTTTGTAGATGTCGACCAGCAGCACGCAGAGATCACCACCGCTACCGCCCTGGCCAGCCTTCAGAAGCGATTGTGCAACATTGTAGAGGATATTTATAGCGGCATCCCAGTTGGCGGCTTTAGTATATCGAGCTGCTACGACGCGGGTCTGCTGCTGGGCTTCGTAGAACTGCCCCTCACTGATTCGCTGCTGTAGGCGAGCAATGATCTTCTCGATCTTGTCGCCTTTGGCGCTCATGATTTATGTATGATATGTATCGTAGAGAATTTGGAAAATCGGAATATGGGGCAGGGAAGTGTGTGAGGGGAGGTCAAGGGAAAGAGAAGCTGGCAGAATACATCGTGACGTTTAAGTTAGGTACCTCATGGAAACTTGAGTGCTAAGATTAACCCTGGAAAGACCCAGGACGCCCGATTTGTGGCCCAAGCTCTTAGGTTTGCCCCGCGGATAGATCTAGTGGCTGGTGTAAGTTGAGCCACCAGTATTATTGGTAGAGCTTATTTTTCAAATAAATTGCCCTGTTACAAGTAAACATATGAGTTAAGCTATGAATCTGATTTCTCTATTTTCATTCATATAAAATATAAACTAACCTATTGGATCTTATATACATCATATACAGAAACCACAATCTAACAAAAGTAATCACCAAGTCTATAGGAAACGATGAGGAAAAAGGCAAAAAAAATAGAGTTGGTCTCCAATGGGCGTCAATCGTTAGATTGCACTAACCGTGAATCGAACACGGGGCCAGAGTAGTATCTTCAGAAGATGGGAAACTCCGAGGTTACCACTACCCCATTAGTGCCTATGACAAACGGTCTGATTTATTGTCTTAAGTAGCATACTCCATAATTCAAATTCTTTTTCCCTCCCTTGTCTTACCTTCCTCCCGAGTAGTCGGGATTTAGTTATAATAGGAAGTAAATCTATAAAGAACAATAAAGAGCAGCAGATAGTACCATTCATAACTTCGATGATGTGAACTTCGCTGGCGCTTCTAAGGATGCCTAGGTATCTATCTATCTGAGTAAATGGGCATACACATTTGCGTGACAATGTGACTGCATATGAATACGCCGTATTCAAGGTTGCTAAGTGGGCTTCATGCGTATCAACCCGTCTATGACTCTTCGCAACTGAGGTATAAGTATTCATTCGTTCCTCTATCTCGAAATCGTAGTTTATATTCATCAGATTCAAAGACACTCATTCATTTACCATATCTTCAACTTTTTTATATCTCAAAATGCTTGCTGGTCGCTTTGTTACGAGAGCCCGCAGTAGCGCGAACGCTGTAAGAGGACGCATTGCGTATCCTTACAGACCCACATTCAACTCGCATCTATCGAACCAATCAACTCGAATTGCCGCTTCCAAGTTCTCGACTTCAAGTTCCAACCTTTCAGCAAAGAAACCTACCAACGACCCTTCGAAGCAACAGCCCGATGAAATCCCGCCTATGGGCTTCAGCTTTGAAGGATTGGGAATGACCAGAAGGACTAAGATCGCTGTCATTATCATCATAAGCATATTCGCTACCATGGAAACTATTTTCTATATTAGGTGGTTTTGGGGTTGGTATTCAGGTACCGAGGACGACGAGACGGAAAACAAGGCCTGAGCCCAACTTTGCTTTCTCGTTTAGCTATACGGTTGATGGCAGCCTCGTCTCTGCAATAAGCCGAGAGACTTTTTCTGTCACGCAGAGTTAGGTAGCTAACCTTGTATTATACTAATGTCTCGGAGGAGACCAATTCACCACTCGATTTAATCGAACTCGACTTTTACGCAACTATCCTGGTGATGGGGGTTCTAAGCAAACTTGGAGGGCTCGATATTTTGCACAGCTTAGGACGTCTCCATCGGACGTTCGTTCGAGTCTGAATCGGCTTTCGGGTGCTGTCGCATTCAGCCGTTGCACCCGCTGCTTGCGCCATCTGGAGCTCTATTAAGCCTTAATAGGCTCTACGAAATTAGCTATGGGGAAGCATTAGATCCTAGCGTCATGCGTGGTGGTGATAGTACTGCGCGGTAACAAGGGGAGAAGTTTACCACGACGCGTTCGAATATCTTAGTCACGTATTTCATATGTCGCTTAAAATATGACAGAGCATTCAAGTTAGCATAGAAAACATGACAGGAAGGGTGTTCATTAATGCAACTGAAATAGGACGATCACTTCTACTTCTCTAGGGGGTATACGTATGCACCGCCACTTCACTCTTAAGAGTCGAGACCTTCTTATACCCTTGTCAGTCTGAATTCGGGGTCGACTTCAATCTCAATTGGTCCGTAACTAGTATTATCCCTGTTGTTTTTGCCTTGTTTTCGGGTGCACTACGAAAAGTTTTAGCCACATAAAGTCAAGCCACTTAGATCCCTTAAAACGAAGTATAATTAAACAAGATCTCTCGGAAGTGATGGGGCGGCATGAAGATAATAATATGAAGTACTAATTTTGATTTCTCGTCAGTGACTTGTTCATGCGTCTCTCGTTATTTGTCTTTTTCGTTCCCTCGTTACTTCAATCAATGTTGTGTTGCCTTTTTGACGTGATACTCGTGTATATTGGACAGTAATTTATACTTGAAAATGGCTGCTGCTGAGGTTGAAGAGGCTGTTCCCGCCGGTGGTGCTGATGAAATTAAGCCCTACAGAATACATGTGAGCCACTTACAATCCAATCTTATCGAACCTCAATCAAATCGGAAAGTGTGGCTGACGCGTTGTTCATAGGTATCATCAAAATATCTGGACCTCACAAAACAGAAACTTGAAGTTACTCGATTGCCTCATGAGTTCTCGGAACCGAAATCGAAAGATTGGTGGGAGCCAAAGTCTCAAATAGAACCACTGATTGATTTCTGGTGAGTCTTTAATCCCCTTAGCTGAGATTTGAACGAATGCACTTATACAGGCCTTTTGTATCCCCAAATGTCTATAACTCATATCATCAGCATCAGTAAAACTAATAAATAAATAGGTTGGAGCAGTATTCTTGGAGAGAGCAAGAAGATCTCTTGAATACCGAGTTACCTCAATTTCGCACTGGATTTTCGATACCTTCATCTGAAGCAATCATCAGAATTAACTTCATTCATGCTCGTTCTTCTCATTCAAACGCGATACCCCTTCTTTTGATACCCCCATTTCCTTTCTCAAACCTCTCCTTTGGACACCTCGTCAAGCATTTCACAGAACCGGAAGATGTCGCGAATAATCAGCCCTTCCACCTAGTTATACCCGCTCTACCGGGCTTGGGGTTTAGCGATGCGCTTCCGAATAATACCCCGGTAATCTCATCCACAGCAGAAATCTTGAGCTCGTTAATGAGCCGACTTTCATATCCTCATTACTTGATAACCAATGCAAGTTCTGGAGTCGCTTCACCTGCGGAAATCGACTTTAAAATTGCCAATTATCTGGTAACTCATTATTCCGATTCTTGCCTGGGTGCTCATTTGGTATCACCCCCTTTGGCACGACCGAAGCTCCGAGAAGCACCGGTCGAGTGGGCAAAATGGTCCGTTGCGAGTTTATTTCGTGCCCCTATTCTTGGTTACCGCAGAGAGGATTTTTCTGCTCTTAAACGCAACGGCTTTGCTCGTTCGTCAAAGAAAACACCGACTCCCGCCCAGTTCGGATTAAATCAATTGGGTCTTCGGGAGCCAAACACTTTGGCATATGCACTATGTGACTCGCCAACGGGTCTGTTGGTCTTTGTGCTGAAGAGTCTCCGCTTGCTTGACCCCAAGAAGGAATTTGCACCTACAGAGGTGATTAACATCACTCAGCTTTCTTGGCTCCCTGGTCCAGAGTCAGCCATGAGATTCTGGGCACATTGTGCACGGTATCCGGAAGTGGATAAGAAAATTCGTTCACGACCGAAAATCGGAATCACAGTGTTTCTAGGTGACGAGCCTAGTACGAACGAGGACACGGAAGCAGAGGCTATCGAGCTGATGCAGGATGAGGCAAAGGACTGCTATATGTGCCCTAGTTGGGCCAAGGCGAAGTACAATGTAGTCCATGTCAACCGTGCGACGGGAAGATCGGGGCTCCTAGCTTGGGATCGACCCGAAATCATTGCTACAGGCGTAAGAGGTGTGGCCGCTTCGATTTTACGGTCAGATTCCCGATTACGGCCTGTGGCGTCACCGACACCAGCTCCAGCGGTAGCAGATCTAGAGCGGGTGGTAGTTCACGACGACACTACCGGTGAGCAACCATCATCTCCGCCGGCGCAACCAGTTCCAGCACTTCTGGCGCCGCCAAGGAGAGAAGAACGCAGCCAACCGCATAGAGAAGTTAGCGACGAGACGGCTGTAGGGAGTAGTGAGAACACCCCTGGGAAAACTCCTTCCCCGGCTCCAAAAGTACCAAGCCCAACGCATCTTGCACCACCGGCCGATGAGCGAGAACAGCCGCGCCGAGAGGCGAGCGATGACACGGCTGTAGAACAGCTAGATAACTAAAGACAATAACCATTGTAGAACACGACTTGATGTTTTCTTTGTTACGGCTATCATTTAAAGGGATTGGGAGAGTGAAAGGGTAAATAATGACCCGTATATACCTGTCTGGTTTTCCTTACTGTCGATGATACCTTGTTAACAAGAATGATGGATATTAGAAAGGCATTTTAACTGTACGGTTTGATGTATGTAGGACTAATAGCCTGTATGTGTATATATGGCCGAAGGGAAGTATCCCAAACAAGAGATAACCAAATAAAGATAATTAGAACGCAAATATAATATTAAATGATATCAGTTCATGTCATTTCACATTAAGTACTTACGATAATATGTACCTATGTAACCGTACCTAGATAATCGGCCTGTGAGCTAATGTCGATAAGGGGCTTTATTACTGATAACAACTAAACCGGCATCTTAATCAGGTTTCATATCTGGGTACGTGGATAGGTACTTAGGTACCTATAAGGTCTACCCTACCCCGTATATGAGATGTACATCTCACAGTACGTAGCGCGTTTGAAGTTAACAGAATGCAACGCAGCAAATCGCAAGCCGCAACTCTAATCCATGACGAGATTCTAGACTTGTACCAGAGTTGCTTAAGTTGTAATACCACAACTAATACCACAACAGCACATCCTCAGCCTCGGCTTTTCCCCAAGAGCAGAACTGGGTTACATAAATCCATTCTCCGATTCAACCACCGTCGCTCGATGTAGACATGCTATGACTTCATCGCGATGGGTGCCAGCGACTCTAAGCTAGTATTCAAAAAGGGCATCTTCAGGTTATCAGAAGAGCGACATATACCTGCCGATGACCCCTATTGGACCTCTGTTAGTAGTCCTCCTATATATTTACTTAACTTTCTTTGTTCTCTAATCCTTCACAGTTCTGGGAGCTCCCGGAGTCCTCCGAGGACATCTTTAGTCTCTTTGCGCCTGCAGATATTCGCCGAACTCGTGATAGAGCAATTGAGAACCTAGAAACTCTTATACTCGCTGTGACGTCTCGCCTTTTCATATTGCGACATCATCCTTCCTTCCCCGATCCCGAGTTCGCACCTGAACGTGATGCCCTGAATTGCATCCGCATCCTTACCCGTGTTCTGCCCTACCTGTACGAAGTAGACCACCTGCAAGGCTGGGAAGATAAGTTCTTCTGGGGTACCAGGCGAAAGCGGACGAGGCGAGCTACTATCGCGAACGAAGTGCTTTTCGATGAAGCGGAGGAAGAAGCAAAGCCGCTCCCTGCTGACGAGTTCGAGGAGGCGAAACCCTTAGCAGAGGAGCTTATCGATACTCTCATCGACCTCCTTTTCTTCTCCGACCTGACGGTTCCGAAGCAGCCTCATGGCAAACCAAAAGTCACCTATGCCATTTGGCAGAGCGGCGTGGGCTGTAACACAGCTGTACCCACGACTAAGGAGTACGAGAGTAACCGATGCGAGATCCTACGCCTTCTCTTAACCCTGGCAGGGCAGAGCATGTATATGTCCCCCAATATACTACCAACTAGGGGGACCAGGTCTCTGACATATATCTGCACATGTCCGGATAAGCAAGTCGTCTTATCCGTCTTGTGCTCCTTATTGAACACTGTAAGATCCGCCTTCAATAAAACATATTCTCCAATTGCTAATTTTCCTAGACCCTCAAATATAATCCAGCAAGCTGGCGTGTGCCCTATAACACACTTATGTTCAAGGATCCAAAGGAGATCCTCATTGCATATACATTACAGTTCCTGCTAGTCACCCTTATTTACCCAATACCCGAGCCCGCTACTGGCTCTGCGCCTAAGAATTACTATCGCCATTTCCTCGGAAGACTACATCGTCCACAAGACTTCCAATTTATTGTTGATGGTATGACGCGGATACTCAATCAACCTATTCAGGCCAACATCTCGTATATTCCGGGGACCCAATCCACGACTAGATTCTCTCCCGAGATAATAATGCTCTTCTGGGAGATTACCCAATGCAACAAACGATTTAGATCTTTTATGATCGATACGCAGAGAGCACACGACTTTGTTATCCTCCTCCTTTTCTACGCCACTGAGTATAAGGCAGATGCCTCAAAGCAAGGCGTCGTACGAATGTGCGCATTCTTGCTACAGACGTTGAGTGTCGAGAAGAACTTCGGCGTCAATCTTAACAAGCACTTCGAAGGACAAGAAACATTGCCTGTTGTCATTCGAATCCCTGGGTTTAAAGGCACATATGCCGATTTCTTGATACAGGTAAGCAGATCGTATACCCCTAAGGGTGATTTTAGCTGACTTTCATGAAGTCTATATACAACCTCATCACAAGAAGCCAGGGCAAGCTTTCTGCCATATACCCGGCGCTACTTGCCGTGATTAACAACATCGCTGCTTATCTGGAGGGCATCAACGGCACGACCGGCTCAAAACTACTACAGTTGTTCAACTCGATGTCCTCTCCTTCGTTTCTTCTTGCTAATGATAGTAATCACGATCTCCTCGCATCTCTCCTGGAGTCGATGAACGCTCTGATTGAGCATCAATACAAGAGTTGGTAATTCGTCAATCCATACTATCAGAGTTTTCTAACAGGAAATACAGAGAATCCTCACTTTATCTACCTAATATTGAAGAACAGAAAACGCTTTGAGGCGTTACGAACTTTCACGCTTGAGAGTGGCCAAGAGGAACTCGAGCGAAGAAACCGTCGAAGAAAGGAAACTGGACAGTCACTAGACCCATTGGATGCAAGCTCTACGCGTAGTTCCGTCGAGAGTCTACGCAGCCCCGTTACAACACACCCAAGAACACCAACATTAAGCAATGTGCCAGAGGAGGATACAACGTTTGCTATCGGCGACGCCGAGGATGATAGCGATGAGGAGGACGACGACCGACCGACACCAGCGCAATCGAGTCCGAGCGAGAATCCTTCTCGAGCCTCTTCTGTTGCCGATGTAGAAGATGCAGTACCAACGCAATTAAGGGGAATGTCGGAGAAAGCTAGGGGCAAGATGCCTGCGGGCGTGCCAACATTCTCCCGGCAAAATAGCGTGACGAGTCTCGCTAGCTATTCGGCAGCCGGTCAATCTGCACCTGGTATTTTCGAGCCTTCGGCGGAATGGATCGAGAGTTGGCTTCCCGAGCTTCCTCTCCATACGATCCTCACAGTCATCCAGCAATTGACGGTGCTAATTAATCGGCAAGGACTGACGGCAGAGGTACCCTCGTCTGCAACCTTGAAGGCTATCCAAGAGGCAGATTTGGTCGGTATAGAACCTTCCCCGGTTAGAGTGCATTCATTCGAGTGGTCGCCTCTGGCTCTAGGCTGGTATGAGTCGCTGGTTTGGAGCTTCGTTTTCGCAAGCGAAATGCAGGTCTCCAGGGGTACCGTTGGCGTTTGGAACGGAACGGCGATCAAGTTGTTTAAGGTGCAGGAAACTGCTGCCCAAGGCCCGACTTTAACATCTCCCCGAGGAGCGGTAGATGCCGTGGGGAACAACATCGTGTCGAGGATCGGGTCCATCAATCTGCGAGGTGCGCAGGCGTCCCCGTCCTCCCCTGGACTTCCGCCGCAGCGCAATGTGTAGGGTTAGGTATGGTTATGGTTATAGAGAGCGGATTAGCTTGACTATGTACGTACTGTAGAGCGAATATTCATCATATCCCTACGACTATGTCGCCTAGGGGATTGGTTTAGTGTTTAATTCATATCAGTTCTCTAGGAAGGAATTTAATGTATGACCTGTTTAACCCCGAGTTGCCTGGCTGTTGATGATAGAATACGATTTTATCACCGTTTCGTCGAATATCACGAGCTGCAGACTATTTATGCCTAAGATTTAGTTGTGACCTAGCGAATTAACCCTAAACAATACTCTTAGTATATCTAGGTACTTTAAAGATATACAACAAGGTAGTTTCTGACTTACTCCAAGTCACGGCTGCTGTACCCCGTGGGGAATACACCAATTGTCCAATCAGAGAGCCGACCGCAGCTTCTCCCGGCAAGGCGGTCCGCGGAGCTATAAAGCGGGAGCGCCTCCAATTCGTTGCTTCTTCAAGTTCTTCCAACCTTCAACCGACGGGAGCTCAGGGGGTGTGTGGAAGAGGTAAGAGGTTGGGAGGAATAGTATGTAGGTCAGGGGTTTATATTAAAGGCGCGAATGTAGATAAGTAGACAGATGCCTTCTGTCGACGGCAATTCTCATTAAGAGGGTCGTAGATGGGACAGGTCCTCTAGAGACAGACTATCCTGTCTATCTCCTTTATAGATTAGTTATAACTAGTTAACTACCTTTCTTTCTTTATCAAACACAAAACCCGCCACAACAATGTCAACAACGCAGACCTCCCTCGCCGAGGCCGAGGCCGAGATTTATCCCATGACGGAGCTCCGCCGTCCCCCGCCCAAAGACGCGGAAGCATCGCCCGTTGAAGACGCCCCGGCCGATGCGGATATCGCCAGAAGCGAGCCCGCGACGCCGTTTCTGAAGCTGATCGTTGCGGGGTACTCGTTCTTCTGCGCGGGGGTTAACGACGGCACGCTGGGCCCTTTGATCCCGTATATCATCTCCAGCTTCGGGATTGGTACGGGCGAGATCGCTATCATGTAAGCAACTAGCTAGCCTATAAGCATTGTAGACCACCTATTCAGAAAGCCGAGTCAAAGTGCTAACCCAACATTCCAGCTACGCAACTACCTTCGCCGGCTGGCTCCTAGCCGCCGTTACTAACCCCATCATGACGGCACACATGACTCTCGGGCAACTCCTGGGCGTCGGCGCCGTGCTGCAGTTACTAGCGCATTGTCTGCGGCCGTGGAGCCCGCTGCCCCTTTTCTGCATCACGTTCTTCCTGCAGGCGCTCGGCATGGCGTACCAGGACTCGCACTCGAACACGTTCGTTAGCGGGCTCAGGAACGTGCCGCATCGCTGGCTTAGCTTTATACACGCGTATGTAATGTCGAACTCCGCTCTTCACCTGGTTACATTGTGACTATTTTATTCTTTATGGAGTTTCTACATCCTTGGTTATAGGTGGCAGGAGTTCTTTATATATAACTACCTAGGTAGACTTGATATTTTAACAAATGAATGTCTGCTAACGTTATACGACATGTCCAGATGCTACGCCCTAGGCTGCTTCATCGGCCCACTCATCGCCACCGCCATCGCCACGAGCACCAACACCATGGCCATCGACGGCTGGAAGCGCGTGTACTTGGTATTAATCGGGATCTCGGTCCTAAACGTCGGCGGCGTAGCTATCGCTTTTCAGGACTCGCTCTGGAGCCGGTTACACGACACTACCACCACTACCACAGCCCCACGACAGAAACGCAACCGCACCGCCATGACAGACATGGCCCGCCTTCTCAAGTCCAAGACCCTCTGGCTAATCAGCATGTTCTACTTCTTCGAGCTAGGCGCGAACTTCACAGCCGGCGGCTGGGTCGTCGAGTTCCTGACGACCGTGCGCGGCGGCAACCTCTCGGCTATCGGATACGTGCCGACCGGGTTTTACGGCGGGATGTTGGCGGGCAGGTTGTTGTTGGCCGAGCCGACGTTTCGGTACGGCGAGCAGCGCGTGTTGTTGGTGTATAGCGTGCTGTGCGTCGCGCTGCAGCTTGTGTTTTGGCTGCAGCCGAATATTGTTGGGAGCGCTGTGGCGCTGAGTTTTATTGGGTTCTTTACTGGACCGTTTTTTGCTACTGTGAGTGTTGCTGTTGAGGATTTACTTATTCCCTTAGATATCTGATTACTTGTTATGATGGTATGTTATTCTTGCTATTAGTCGGGTTGCTAATCTACTTTCCCTCTGTCTAGGGCATGTCAGTCGCTTCGAAACTCTTTCCTCGGGAATCACAGCCCGCCGCTCTAGGTAAGGCTAACCTTTATATATATATAGATTAAATAGTGTCTTTAATGGCTTAGAAATTGACTTCTCTCTAGGTTTCATCTTCGTCCTTGCACAAGCCGGAGGTGCTCTGTTCCCCTCCATCACGGGTTTGATAGCGACGAACGCAGGCGTAGCTGTATTGCAGCCCATCGTATTAGCTCTGTTTGTTGTTGGCGGCGTCAGCTGGTGGCTCGTACCGAAGGTACCGCAACGAAACGAATAGGATCATTAATAGACTTCTATGGATATTGATACTCGAATAGCGTAGGATCTAGCTGAGAAGTATAGGGGGACAAGGGGGGGTCTAGCTAATAACACCCTAAGGCTAGCTTCAAGTCGCATATATACCAATCTTTATATTCAGATAAATATAAACTATAACCTTACTGATGTCGTCGCCTATAAGCTATCTCCTAGGTACTTGATTCCCGGGCGAAATGGGTATCACATCGAAAGCAATAAAATCCGGGTTGAAACACAACTCAAAGTATGCAAAAGACCTCACTTTAATAAATAATTATATTGGGTAAAATGCGGAATGAATACAACTACATTAATATCTAAATCAAACAATATATACATTAAATATTAGTTAAAGTGTATATCTCCTAGCTGTTTAGATGCGAGAGGGTTGAAAGGGCCATGCACAGTAAAAACACTGTACATACGTAACAGCCGTTAGCAGCCGACAAACAGCCCACTTGTTCCTACTTAAATTGCCGAAAATTCCTGCACATCCTCTTTTTCCTTTTCAACCTCTTTACTCCCGCCACGACCAGAAAAAAAAAAAAACTCCCAGTGTGAAACAGCGCGCATACCAGCCAGTATCAACCATCCCGTCGAAATCGCATTGTACTGCTACATCGCAAGAACAACAATACAGTTTCGACGACAACCACGGTAAGTAGGCGAGCGCAGCGTATCGCGAGGCACCGGGAAATCTGGATCGAGTGGTCTTGCACAGAAACACAGGATACCGGGACAAGATACAGATTTGAGCACCGCGCAGTTAGGTAGGTAGGTAGGTGTACATATCAGCTTCTAATTATGCTAGAGCTTGCCGTCTCGATATACAAACAGCGAGCAAGTGTGGACAGTGAAGCAAGATGAAACAATACGCGTCGTCCTATTCTTATAGGTCGGCGTTCCGCAAGTTGCTTAATTGGCATCCAGCACGTTGAAGATGGGCTGAGGCTTAGTGCTTGCTGGAGAAATTCCCGTTTCTTTTTATATATAGGTTGACTAGGTAGTTTGCTGGGTCAGATATCTATGGACCTAGGAATAAGAATAATAATATATCATGAGGTTTTGTTCAATTGTCAGATATTACAAGTGATTGGTGGCCACTCTGCCTAGGAATCCCAAGTTAAAACAAACATGTTTCTGTGACCATATCGCTTGTTCAGCTCCTGAATACGAACCTGCCTTAGATTTTACTATCGGGTGGTGGTCTAGGTTCGTCAGCATCGATCAATATTTTAGTTACTATCTAGACTAACACCGCATATTACTTACTCACTTGAAGTTATTCTTCATAGTCCGCAGCTGGTCCATAACCTCCACGGGATCCGTCTTGCCAGTAGCCTTCTGAACCTCAGGGTCCTTCGCCATCGTCAGCGCTTTATTATCTTATTACTCCCGAGTCTTCATCACTTACCTCTACTCGCATGAACACGTTGTGCAGCTATGTCAAATCCGTTAGTTCTAATCCCTTGATCACATTTGAGATAGTATGTTTACCTTCTCATCGCCGATTGTAAATTTGCCTTGCGTTTCCTTGTTGTTCTCCGCAAACGCCTGTAGTTTCTTGGTAGCCTCATTCTGTAGGACCGATATCCCGAACTTGACGTTGGACTTGGTATACTCGTGACCGGGCTATCCAGTGTTAGTATAGGTAAAGAAATTTAGCAAGCCCTTTTGACGTAGGACAAATAAACACTTACATAGACCTTGGTATCGTCCGGGAGAGAAGCCAGCGTCTTATTCAGGGCCGTATGCATCTCCTCTGCATTACCTTCAAAGAACCTTCCGCAACCTAGGCTTTGTTAGTCTCGAGTCTTCCAAGCCCGCTGTAGACCGCAAAGTAATGCGCATACTCACCCGCGTGGAACAGGGTATCTCCGGTGAAGACGGCCTTATCGTCGCCATCCTTCACATACCAGCAAATACTGTCCTGCGTGTGGCATGGCGTGTAGAGGCCCTTCACATCAATGCCCCCGAGTTTAAACACCTTGCCGTTTTCAGGTGTTTGCGTGACGCTCTGACAGTCCTTACCCCCGATGATGGGGAGATTCGGAGTGCCCAGATCACTTTTCTACATAGGCGTTCAGATTAGAATACCGCATACCACATAAAAACATTATATATATATATATATAATGCATATATACGAGAAGATACAGTGTAAACTGACAAGTTGGTCGTTTCCACCCGCATGATCCCAGTGGCTGTAAGCGTTGTTAGCGCCAGGAGAACTAGAAGTGGTATGGGAAGATACTCACTGGTGTGTATTCACGATAGCTGTGAGATTGATCTTGCCGTCTTGGATAGCCTTCTTCAAGACGGGCGTAACCCTAACTCTGGGTTAGACTACACTCACCATAGGAGGTGTACATATTGATGAGCTCCAACTCACTCTTCGGGATGCGCGGGGTCGATAATGACGGCATCTTTGGACTTATCATCGACGAGGAGATAGGCGTAGTTATCACTCGTCCCCGTCCCTATAAATGTCTTAGTCCTAAGCCCCTTTGAACCACCAGACATAAGTAGACCAAGTAGGTACGTGTAGTAAGTATGGCTTACACATAGGAATTGATTGGATCTGCATTTTGCGGGTGAAGGCAAGCTACAGCGGAGTTAACAGCGAGTCCTTCGATGGCAACAAGTGCGCCTAGTAACTTACAGCTGCGGTCGAAGTGCCTATTCTTCGGGTGGCTGGTGGGAGTCTTGCTCTTGCAAGGTAATTCATAAGGTATATGAGGCGGGAAAGTAGGCGGCTATGGTTCGTAATCCGACTAATACTCCGAAGCTTACAAACGAATTTGGGGATACACAAATAGCTATAAACCCGACGATATCCAATGACGTCGATTCGCTATTGGACGGCCCGACACGAAGCGAGGAGTTGAAAAAGACCAGCTGGCAGGTAGTGTCAAGATTCTTGATAACCTATCAGGTTACTTGGATTTGTCACAAAAGTATAGAACATAGTCATAGGAATAAAACTATCGCCATGAGATAGGAATAAAACTTATTTCTAAATTAATAGATGTCAAGACCGTCAATCCCGACTCGATGTAGATATACACGGCTTTAAAGCCTCGGTAGTAAATAGAACAATATCACATACACGCATACATATTATTACCTTGCCGTAAGTATATTACTTAAGGCATATCATCTCTATTCCTACGCAGAGACAATATCCTAAACAATATAAATACGCCCTACCTACACAACCCCGATCGGCTTCGGTTTCCACGGGCCTTCATATCTCGACCACCCCCTTACTTGACTCGACGGCATCTGTGTAGGTGTTTCAACATCTTTAGATATGCCACCAACACCCTCTACCGCCTCAAGCTCCTCGTCCAACGCCTGTATATCAGCCTTAACGTCATCCAACGTCCTCGCAGCAGCCACATTTTCCGCGTCTCTCTTCACAACCGACGAAGACGCAAAGTCTCCGTCGAGTATAACCTGCGACAACCGTAGACACCGGGAGATGATCTTCGGGTCCTCGGACGAATCCTCGATCTCGGCCAAGTTCTGCAGCAAGACCGTCTCATCCCACTGCTTCAGCTGCTTCTGCAGCACCTTCGCTTGTGCCGTCGAGTCATCGCCTAGATACCTTAATAATAAACCCCGGCAAGCATTCGGCTTGTCTTCGCTAGCACTGCCGTCCTCGCCCGGCAGATTCTTCCAGTAGTAGTCCCATATCCAGACCAGTGCCTTCTTCGCCGCAGTCCTGAGCTTTGATAGAGAGGGTAACTGCTCATGCGTAGCTTGGTGCCGCAGCTCGACAAAAGTCGCCGGCAAGCCGATTGTTTTGGCGATCGAGTACATGCTCATCTTGCGCTGCTTGTCCTGCTGGCTGTCTAGTAGGCCGGTTACAAAGCTATAATTAGACGAGGTGCCGTTAGCCGGATATAGTTCGACAGCCCAAACCCAATTATCGAGTACAATGGTGTAGCCTGACTGCCTGACTGCCTGACTAGCCGCACCCTTCGCCGGACTGAGTCGAACGAGCACGGCAGCTTAACTACCGGCCCTACCACGTGGGCCGCCACGAGTCTAGATTGTCCTCTCCGGATACTCCGAACAGGTCCACTAACGACAACTATGCAGGAACCGAGAGACGCTATACATACCGACTAAAAGCTGCGGCGTACGCGGCGCGAATAGCGTACGACGAAGTAGCCCTGGTCTCGCGGACGTCGCTTAAGATGGCGGCCATGAGCAGGGCCGTAGACTCGACCAAGTGAGGACAGCCGCCGCGCTGCATCCACATAGAGACGCGCGCCACGGCGTGCTGCTTCGCCGCCTCCTCGGCCCTCGCACCATCGCCTCCTTCTCTATCGGCTGTGCTGCCAGCTCCAGCTCCAGCTCCAGCTCCAGCTCCAGCTCCAGCTGGATAAAACTGCTGACGAACACGCAGCAACTCGCCGCGGTCCCGCCATGGCGTGTGGATATACTGCACCATGATATACGTACGTATGATTCGACGGAAAACAGCCACAAGTAGGTGACGAATTAGTCAGTTGTCTAGACTCTAACCGACAAGACTTGCCGTTGCGGTAGCAGGGGGTGTTGTAATTTAAAAAAGGGCGATCTTTTGGAATAACCAGTTTTGAGAGTTTGGCTGTAAGTATTTAGACCTTGAAGTCTCGAGTCATTGGATATACCTATTACATATGTATGTACATATGTTAGGTACCTAAGGTATGTTATCTACATGAATGGAAATAAAATTATAACTTTTCGCTATGCAAATTGCCCCACCTCGCTACCCGGAAAACACCGCTTTTTGGGTTTCCTCTAGTTACTTGACCAGTTAACGAACTAAAAATACGCGCATATGTTAGTATCTTCGTGCATCTGCTCAAGGGTAACCGGTTAGCCAGTCAAACCAAGTTATCCTTCTTCCTGTTACTAGCGTAGATAATACCTTGGATACTTGGCAGGGGATGACAGCTGAAAAACAATTCTTGAAAGGCAACTAATTAGTATCATTTCCATCGATTTATGGATATCTTAGCCAAATTCCTTACTTAGAAACCCACCCTTTTTTATCTACCTTTTTTGAAAGCACTAAAGTTCACGGCCACTTCAAGGTTTAGTTAAGCCCCCTTTTTTGTACCACCCTATCACTACCACTGCATCGCTGTAGCTAAATCGGCCGACATAGCCGACGTCTTATAGTATGGCCTTCTCTTTTAGGAAGATGCCGTACTTCTCCTTTAGCTCCTTCATTAAGGGGTCGTTGATCTTCGAGCTCATCGGAGCAAGATTGCCCCTCTCGGAGATAGTACCCTCGAGCACCTGTCTGACTGCCACACCGCACGAACATCCACCAGCTTAGCCATGGCGTTGTGGTCTTTGGGATCGCCATACTCGCACGGGGTTGACGTCTTAACTTCCCCGGCTGCCGTCCTTGTTTTCGATTTCGGACTTGTACTGCAGCATTACGAAGTTTCGTTCTCTCTCCTCGTATTGCATATTCTCTAGGGTCTAATAGGTTACCTTGGGGGTAATCTTCTCTAGTGAAGCGAACGGGGTCTTGGACGAAATTGTAGACTCGAGGTCACCTTGGCTGCTTGCAGAAGCGCCTAGTATCTTTTGTGTGGCCTCTTTCCAAGTAACGGATTGCTTTAGGAAGTCTTGTTCGGTGTTATCCAAGAATCCGATGCCGACCAACACTCAGATGACCTCGGGGAAGCCCTAGTATCTAAGAGTGCCACGGACGATGGTCTATGCCTCTAGAATATTGTACCGCTCCTTGTAAGGAGTCGAGTCTCGGTTCGGATAGGCAACGAAAGCGTAACCGGGGTAGATGAAGTATGGCTTCGCAGTACCCATCAGGTCCTTTGATGCAACATCTACTACCTTACCGTCTTTCTAGTACTTGGCCGCATTTCCCGAGGCCGGGATCTGTAGGATAGTTGGTTAGTCTTAGTAGATATGGGAAGCAAGCTTTGAAGAAACTTACCTAAACCAATCTCATTCATGATGGTGATATTGATATCCTTGGCTTGCTAGTCTAGCTCCAGCATCGCCGGAGAGACGTAGCTTATTGTAACAACATGCTTTTCCTAGCGAATAACCAACTTAATGACGACAGTATAGAAGGTATAGGAGATTGAGCTGATAACTAAGTCATGCTCCTCACTAACTTCGGTGTCAAGGGGATTATCGTCGTTCACGTCGAGGGAGATGGGGGGTAGCGTGATTGACTCCCTTAGAAAGGGATTAAGCCGATGCGAAGGTTCTACAAGCTTCGAATAGGAAAATTCGCTGTACGGGGCTTTCGTAAGGGATGCGTTTTACCATACAGCATCGTTCAGAATGTGGAGCGTAGGGAGGGTTACGAAATCTGCTCCGAGCATCAATACCTTCCTTTGGTTTTTGAAGCTTAAAGATTCATTATTGCGATGGAGGGGCACGCGGGGTTCCGATTACGGAATACGTACTACTTTATCGATAACTATCTGATTAAACACTACGCTGGCATGACTCACTGTATATATTAGGTACCTACCTAGGTAGGTGAAGCTTGAGTTCGAGTTCCTTAGAATAATAGAGTACCTTGTGATCATATTGGCTTTCCAACTGTATGCGAGGTAGAAAGGAGAGAGATCTTCACTTTTACTTATTATTTCGCTCTTCCCTCCGTTCCGTAAAACAGATACCTAACCTAACCTAACCTACAAAACTTAGCCCCCCAAACTCGGAAGCGCCTAGATTTTATTAACTAGGGTATCTCGCCCGCCTTCAATATCCGATAAAACTCTTGTCATAGGCAAGAGGCTTGAAACATGCACGGACTAGACATCATATGTTCGTCAAATCTTACCGACTCGAGTTCTTGAAAAGTAAGCAAACGGCTTCACTGAAATGAAGAGGCTTTACTTAGCGTTATTACCTACCTACCGTTACCGTATTATAGATCTGCCGCGTCCAAGTAGCATAGCGTAGCGTAGCGACACGAAAAGTAATTAATCAGCACAACGCCAAGGGCAGCTTAACTAGTCGGAAAACAATCTTCGTGTATGTATGTAATAAATTGCAGATAAGAAAAGAAGAAAAAGAGGGCTGCCGCTACTAAATTCTTAGCCGGGATCGTCCACGATAGCTTTTCTCGTGACGGATGGAGGAGGTTTTGTGCTTTGCTTGCTGAAGGGAGGGGAGGGGGAAGGGAAATATTATGGTGGACATTCTTGATTATTGGCCCTAAACGGTTAGTTCCATTGCATTAGTTTCTTCACCCCAATACGATCCAGCCTGCAAGCCCGACCAGTTGCGAAAGGAAAAAGAGAAAAAATAAAAAAATAAGTAGCGCCCACTAAAATCCAACCGTGCATGGAAACCTCCTAGAGCAACATGTGACGCAAGCATAACTGCATGGCAGCCATATCCACAGTTTCGTTAGCGCCCCACATGGATCTCCTAACTTGAGGATCTTTGTGGGTAGGGTGGGGAAACAAACCCACATGGGACCGTCTCGGGCCAGGGCGTGGGAGAGAGAGCGGAGGGGAGAAACGTATGTACCATGTAGCTACGTACCCACCCTGCACCCACCTCCTTCTTTCTCTCTTTCTGCATGCGCAGCAGCAGCAGCAGCAGCAGCGGTACATAAGCAGCGTCGGTTTGGACGCAGAGCCCCAAATAGAACGTTGGAGATCCCTGCTTAGCCTAATGGCCCGAGCTTAGTCCCCTGCATATCGACAAACGTAAATTAGTCTGGGCCTATCAGAAGTCATCCTCATATATGCCTAACCTAGATCTTTAAGGATACCTAGGTACAACGCTTACACGCACGCTTCAGAGTTTAGAGTCGTGATGAATTCTATTTGAGGTCCAACGCTTATTAGTATGTATTATTGTTAAAAAAAAAAAAGTACCACTTGCCGCGGCTAACGAGTCGTCACAAATGACATGTCACAGGTTCTTACTATGCTTGCAGTGAATCGAGATTCTCAAGTATTTTCTTGATTTTTTTGAACGGCCAAAGCTAAGTGCTTCATAATTACACTAGTCTTGTTCCAGCTATTGGTATCTTTTACGAATCTTCTATGCATGATATGCATGTCCTTTTCCTAGGCACAAAATTTCTGAGGTCTCATTTAAGAGATCTATTTGTTACTCCCTCACTCACTTCCGGATGGTGTTGTAGATAATTGTCCCGGAAATCAATGCCAGCTGGATTTATTATATCCAGTTTTGCTCGGTTGAGGTTCGCTCTGCAGCCTATTCTTTCTCTCCTTCGTCTTCTTCGTTATCTTCTTCGTCATCTCCCTCTTCGTCGTCTGATACTGGCGGTTCCCAAGCCTCTTCTAGTTTCCATCCGTGACCTCGTCCTCTATAGGTCATGTCTAGTAATTGTGATGTTGTTGTTCGGTAGTTGTCTAAGCTCGGATCTTCGTCCGTCTTGCTTGGTGGATCATACAGTCCCATGCCCACTAATATTTCTCCTTCCTCCTCTGGCTCCTCCAGTGATTGATACGGTATGGACTCCTCAAGGGCAACCATTGGTTGTGGTTGTTGCACGGCCTGGAACTCGTCCGGCGTTGGAGGGGCCGTACAAGAATTGAAGTCATGAGCGCTAAGGGTATTATCCCAGTTGAATGAATTTTGACCGTCAAAAGATGGAAATGGTTCCAACTCGCCAGGACTCGAGTTTACTGTATAATTAGGCATAAACTGCGGCGTAGGGTTCCACGTCTCATGTGATATGTAATTTGGTGTATGATATGTTTGAGAAGACTCCGCGTATGGTAAGCATAGCGGTGACATGCTGGATATAGGTGAGGTTTGTCCGGAGTATACTAGCGGAGTTTGTGGCAGATTTTGGTATCCGGAATGTATGTCTGCTTGCTGATATGACATCGGTGTTGGGACGACATATTGGGAGAAATCCGGCTGTGGCATAGGTATATGCATTTGTGGCTGTTGGAGATGTGAAGTCGGGTGCCAGCTAACTGGCCGGCTATTCCTCTTGATGGGATCCTGTGGTGCTGAATAGGATGTGCAGTCTTGCTGCATCTGCTGCATAACAGCTTGGTTCAAGGCCTGCTGACGTCGCTGAGCAATGTTGCCGTCATTCATCATAGTCCTCCGCCGTGCCATCATGGCTTGTGGACTATTGTTGGCACTACTCGGCTTGACGATACGCATAGCTCCCGGTGTCCGCTGCCCAGTCGATCCACGAGATATCCTTCGCATAGAATCGGAAAAAGCGAGCTGCCGGGATAGTTCATCAAAGGTTGGATCTGAAGAGTAGCCCTGAGGCGGCATATGAGGCATACTAGCCCCTAGAAGTGAGGGCATCATGGTGATAAGATGTTGTATAGAGAGGTGTGTAAAGAGGTTACGAAGATTCCGTTGAAGATTTCGTAGGTGAGTGAGAGAAACCTCGAAATAGAGGGAGGACGGGCAGGTAAATATGAGGTCTATTCAAAGGCTAACTTAGGCTACTAAGTTCAAGAATGTAGTAACATGAGAAAGCAAAGGGCCTCATTAAAAAGGATAAATCAAACTAAAAGCGTGGGGACAGTTGCTATGTGAGATGGCATACGGATGGTTATATTGGGGCGATAGGGCCGAGAAACAATACCTACCTAGAGACATGGTCTGGTTTGGCATGTGTATGTATGTAGTATGTAAGTGCGTGGTTCTGCGCGTGTCTGCTTCAACCTGTATGACGGTTCCCGCTTAGCTGTACTTAGCTGTAGTATTATTTTCCTTCCTGCGTCATATGGTTCCGGCAGGGGTCTAGTCGGTCTAAAAAGGGATCCTTCATTGTATTGATAACCGGGGACGGACGGGTGATGATGGCAGCGTTGGCGTTGTAGGCTAGACTAGGTTACAGTCTTTGATATTTTTTTTTCTTCCTGTGGTCGGTTGTTGCAAGGTATATTTCTAAATAGGTGGGCGGTCAAAGGAACGGTTTGAACGACGTCCAAAAAGGACAAAGGTACTAGACGCCTGTCGCAGGACTACCCTTTGCCTTGCCTTGCCTTACCTTTTCCGTATGTACCGTGCTCCTGCGGCGTAAACGAAAGTGGATGGCGTATAGGGCGTGCAACGCAGAAAGGGGGTGTGTAAACTTGTAGAACGTGAGCCGAAATTCAGCGGGAGGGTGCGTTGGAAGAGGGAAAGGATGTGTGCTTATCCTAGCGCGAGAGAGCGAGCCTTGCTTGATGATCGTTGTTAATAGGCTCATTACATCGTGTTCAAGGGGGGGTGTGGGGTGTCAGACGGCAAAAGGGGGCGTGCTAATTAATTGATAGCTTTTTGGCTTTTCGACTATGGTCTTACAAGGATGCCAAAGGCCTCACGTACACTACGCAATGTACATAGTAGTGTATAATGTATACCTGTATATGTATTAAATTGTGGTGTATCAGGGGATTGGATATAATTGTATATTGTATAACTTACATAAGAGCGAGTTAGCTGCTCCGGTGAGATCCAGCAGATGCTTCTTCGAATCCAGGGCGGTTCCATCGGTAAGGTAACCCCGGACAGCACAGATGTGATTGGATCGATAATAGCATTAAATACACGTACTGTACTGTGCCACATAAACATGCCCCTGCGAGAGAAGGGTTGCTGCCGACAGAAGGGTGACGAGGTCCAGCTTATGCTAGGTATACTAGGAATACTAGGAATATGATGCTAGCCGAACCCGAGGGGGTAGGTGACTATGTATTATCGCTACGCAACTCCATAGCTGCTTTACTATGGCACGTATTACCATTAGCACCATTAGCCTGTCCCAGTGGACCATGCAAGCGGACCATGGGCATGGGCCAGGGAGCAGCCCTGGCTTGCCTGCTTGTCTGCTTGTCTCCAGGCCTCGAAATTGGCCACCGCGCCAAGACGTAAAACGCTTTTCTTAGGACGGAATCAAGAGTGAAAGGGGGGTAAGATTTGGCGGAATGTGTGGGGAGTGCGCGGAGGCGAACTCATGTCTGTACGTTGGTATGTTTCCTTAGCATATTGAATGTATAAATGTATCTTATATAATGTACCCTTATATTTCAAGCAAGCTAAGATCTTTTTCTTTTTGTCTGCGTGTCGTGTGGCACGTAGGTAGAAAATTAAGGCTTTGATGGCGTTGACTTGATAGAATAATCGTCTTGTTAGGCGAGAGACGTATTCTTTTTCTTAATCGTTAGAAGACGAAATTCGAACCCGACACTTTACCCTAATCGTCTCGATGTATGTGCGATACATACGTACCTTGCGGCCCGTTGGCGCACGGCCATGGCGGCCGTACATATTGCCGTACATAGTACATATTCAAAGGTAACCTTGTTTAACACCAAGGGTAGCTGAGTATTGCCTTACTGCGTACTACATACGTAAGAGGAATACCATCCGTTTTTTTCTTTTCTCTTTTTTTTCTTTCTTGTTGACAAAGTCTTAGTCTTAGTTTATTTACTTAGGCTTGAGCAAGGACTCTTTTCGGGTTTCGACAGAAGCATGCGCACAGGGAATAAAAGAAAAATGATCCATGCGGTTCAGTAGTGTGCTCTAGTTACACACACTATAAAATACTTAGTTACTATAGTAGCAGGTCAAAGTATGGAACATGGAACATGGAACATGTAGGGAGTTACGTACTACTCTTATTAGGCGAAGCCTGATATTGACTTGGTCGAGATCGTACCTGTGGTGGTTGAATTGTGATCCCATCTTAAAATGGAACTATTTTCGGAGTCATGATTGGATCTGAGTTAAAGTTGTCTCTCGTGTGGACAAGACCGACAGGGTCCAATAATATACCTAAACTAGAACATACATAATAGTTACATGCATACATACATACATGGTAATGCATGTGCCTTACGTATGTACATATGTACATGGATCGATGAATCCATGGATATCTATCATTGTTGGGGTTTGGTTTTATCCCATGACAGCAAAGAAGTTGCGCCGCGGGCTTATGTACCAAGGTATTAGCTTTGTAGGTACGGTAAGGTAATATCAGATGTTAGACCCGCCTGCCGTGCTCAGTAGGGTACTTTTCCGGCGACCTCTCCATGCGCCTGCTCCTTGCCTTCCTTAACTAGCTCCCCCTAAAACCCCCCCTGTGAGAGGAAGATTATTGAACTTGTCGGGGGAAGGATAGGTACCCAAGGTACCTACGTACCGCAATAACTGCTACACTATTCGTACAATCGATATGATTCAGTGGTTACCACGTTAGGAAGGGGTTCAGCGACGGCCTAGTGTACATACACTACCTTAATGAGACAAACTAGTTTTAATGTATTATGTACATACACTGCATCAAGCTTCATGGATCTAAAGTTGTTTACCCATTACTTAACATTGTGGATATTAAACTAATGGATGCCATTTCTCAATCTCAAACAACAATTCAATGCACATAATCCGCTCACTCGGCCCACGGGCTTTCGGGTCACTTTAGGTACAGAAAACAAAAGCCAGACGCAGATCCTACCAATATCCTAATACTATGTAGTGTAGGACTCCTCACATACGCAGTAATTAGGTTGGCTCTTAGACATTCCACTCGGTTGACTACCTAGGTAGAAAATATCTAATACGTCTATACTAATACGCAAATACATTCGTATACGACATCCCGTACCAGTGCCGCCAGTAACGAAGTAATCAACCGTGGCTGGCTGCATTTGTTTCGCTATTATGATGATGGTTATTGATGATGATGATGATGGATCTCTACATACGTCGGTAGGAGGACTGACCTTCTTGCCGCCGGTATGATCAATGATCAGGGTTGCAACACATACATACCACGGTAGAGTACGACATCCACTCTAGACGTCGTGTCGAATACAAGGTACATACCTTTCATACCACGTACAACGCACTTAGACTCATCCACTACACACATATGTGCACTCAGCCACCGATCATCATATTTCGTGGTCCTTATTAGCCTCTTATCCAAAAAGTGTATCTGCGTGAGTAGTGCGCAGAATGAAACCCTCCATGCCCGGATCCGTTAGCTCCAAGGCCCCAGGCAGGTGGAAAGATCCCGGTCTCGAAGAAACAAGCTGCCCAATTTCCTTCATCAACGGAGCCGTCTACCGGCTTTGCTATGAGTTACAACGCGACACATGTCTCGACCAACCAAATTCCTTTCAAGGATTCAGTCCGGGATTGCTCTTACCTGCGATTTATGATTTCAAGTCGACCAATGTCAACGCTTATCCGGGATCGTTGAAGCATCACCTAACGCAGGTAGTATTCAAGCGTCGCACAAGCGGCTTTGTCGAAGCAGTTTCCCTTAGCCCTGCTAGACACCTTGGAATATCAGACACCTACATAGTAGATATCAGGACGGGTGGGACTATGGTAATTTATCTCGCATATTATTCGGTCAGCTACGCTATTCCCGTTGAATGTGCAGGACCTCCGTCCGACAATCCAGTCGCCGACATGGATAACACCAGTCACGACTGATGCGATGATGCGAGGCTTGCAAGCAACTCTGCGAGTCAGAGATGATGGAATTTGCTTGCTATTCTTGCTATTCTTGCAGTCCCACACCAATAACCTTTTACAAGTCCCCTTCAGCTTACCCGCAGGCGAAACGGGATTGAAAAGGGCTTTGCACTTTAGATCGCGGGTGCAGGTCGCGAGTCACATTCTCTCGACTGTGAGCTCATAAGGTTTAAAAAAGAGGCTCGGTGAAACAAGATCCATACCTGCATCCCATGGGCCATGGGTTACTATAGTGTAAAACCTCGCAATGGCTGATCGCGGTAGATATATCGTATTCATCTGGAACAAGTACCTTGCAAGTTACAACGCCTAATAACATGGGATCCTTCTTTGAGGAAGGCCAGGCCAAAATGCGCTACGATTCCTTGGGAACTCCGAACCGATCTTAGCCTACCTTTGTCACTTTGTGTGAAATGGGCAATGAGTAGCAGGATCGTGTACACATATGTAAAAGCCAGTTGCCAGTTGGACATCCGTTCTCCACAACACCTTGGTGCAGCCAATTCTTTCCCACTTGACGATCATGGTGCGCCCATCAAATACATTAGGTAGCTGGGTAGTCAGAGTTTCGGTAGGGATACATAGCTCTTATTTGAGCGTGGTTACGTTGCCAACTGAGCGGTCCAACTACCTTGAAGTAAGCCCGGAGACGATCTGTGCGTTTGAAATGCGGACTGGCAGACTGGTTTCTTCGTGCCGCCTGGTGACTTGGTGACTACAACATTAACTCATTAATTGCCTAACCTAACTGTACTCGTCAGCTGTGGGTTTGACCGGGGGACAGCGCTAACCTAGCAGCCCAGCAGCCCAGCAGCCCAGCAGCCCAGCAGCCCAGTCCTCATAAATCTTTGTTTAAAAAAGTGTGGCGCTGCAGTCAAGGGGGCAGCTGGGGGGGAGAGGGGGCCAAAGAGGCGCTCACGATTCAAGGTTACGCAGTATGCATGTCCATCTGAAGGTCTTTTTAACTCCACCATCGTCATCGTCACGATTCAATTAGACACGACCGGCGCGAAGTGCTTAAAGCGCCCATCCTACCCGTCCCACCACATACCAGACATGTACACTATGTATACTATGTACTCATTGATCCCGTGCCACGCCCGACATGTAAGTCAAATGATTCAATCTTATTAGCCACGGCTCCTTTGCGTAGCAATGAATGCATAACGGCTCTAGCGGAGTCCTTTTCGGAGACGCCATTGCGTATGTACGAGAAGCTTATGCGTAGTGTATGTAAAGTGTAAAATACAAACGATCAGCCACGAATTATACGCATATGGTGCCTAGTTAGGTTAGATCTTATGGAAGGATAATAAGATGGGGAATTTGAGAATTTGGGTGTTTGGGTGATAGGGATGTTGTAGAAACGGCGCCAGGGAATTCTCTGGAAGATTTCCATTTCTTTTTACAGTAAAGCCGTATCCGAGCCCTGCCCTGCCAACCTAGTGTAGAACTTGGCTAACCACTTGATTTAGATCTCACAAGGTTATCAATCGATCCTTGCTGTAACTTGTTCGTCTCGCTGTGGGGGTTGGACGGTCAAGGTGCCGTAGAGATCGTCCATGATTGCTAGCCATCATGCATAGTACGTACAAAGACCTTCATAAGGGGTCACATTCCTTTACACCACATACGAGAGCGCCTGTAAGTATAGTGTATTATTTAGAAGGATCCTTACTGATTACAGCGTTTGCAAGGAACTCGAGGGCTTAAGCCAAGGTCCCGATCCTAGGCGCTCGGTCTAGTTTAACTTCCCTTTCCTGTTCCAATTTCAGCCCGCGTTCAGAAATCTGTACATATTGGTTAATTAGGCGCATTAACGAAAGTCTTGGATTCTAGATGTGCAGAGCGTACCTCCACCAAATACTGCTTCGGCGTGCATCCGGCGAGTGGATTCAAGGATATCGCCTTTGCTGTCCACCGTAGATGGGTCCATCCATGCCACTTGGTAGGCCGTTAGTTAAAGATAAATTTTCACATTTGACCAACCTAGACCGACCTGACACTCGCCAAAAAGGAGGCTGACGATCCCTCGTAGGTGAAGTCAGTCGATAGCTCAGTCGTAGTCGTAGTCGTCAACACCAATAGTAATATCGGTAGCGTCAGACTTCGGTTTCGCAATATACCTACCTAACTATCGTATTTACATGCACTACTAACCTTCTCCCCCGAACCCTGCTGTTCCTCCGAGCCACGACTGAGCCTCGGAATAAGAACTTATTAGTACCGCCAAGTAAACCTATTTGAGGACTTATCCCGCTGAACAATAACTGAGCCACCATTCAGTGACATACACATGCATGGCGTTGAGTACTCTGTGTATTAGACCCGAATAAGATACGATTGGCCGTTTTCACAGGAACAACTGGACATCTTCATCTGTTATGCTCACATTGTCTTACGCTCACTTATTAGGAGACTGTCGTTCCGGGAGGGATCAGGGTCGAACTCCGGTTGGTAGTTTACTATGGAGGACGGACTTGTTTCCAAGACTAGCAATCAATAATAACATCAAAAGCCTACGTCTCTATTGTGTAGACTCGGCGCCGTCAGCATGGACGAAGTAGGGGTAATCTAAGCTAGGTAATCTTCGCGCAACCAATATCGAAGTCTACGTGGATGGAAGAGAAGTATCATCGTATGGATTACTCCCTGCCGTATATATCCGGATACATGACCATGACCACAACCATGACCACAACCATGACCATGACTTTCTATCACATCTCTCGAAATAGATAGGCAAACGAGGTCTCAAGAAAAGCCAATGCTGTTTCGGAAAGGTCCATCATGCACGTCCACAGTATTGTGCTCAAAGCGATGGCAAAAGCGCTAAGAATTTTCCAATCGCCTGACCGCAACAAAACCAAAAAAAAAAAGTTATCGCGGGGAAATTTGTCGATGGTAACCGAAATGGCCGAGCTTTCTGCGCACCTTGTCGTCGGAAGCGTTCCTTCAGGGCGATCGAACATGATTTCAGCGGCACATCATCTAGCACGTAGCATTACTTACCATTCTCGACATTCGACATACTAGCCATACTACTAATCATATATACATACCTAACATACATAAATTTGTACATGATTACACGGTAGTTAGCGAATGATCTATGACCCCCAACGCTCGTACAAAACAATTAAATAGATGGGTTGCGTCATGACTATTGTCTCCCGCAAAAGCTAGCCAATGACCCGATCTTCGTAGCGGCCGCATATCCTCCGGAATAATACATACCTACTTAATGTTTAACGTTGCTCGTAGCCTACCTACCTTACAGCTTGCTTTCTCGACCACACGCCTAATGAGGGTTCGAGCTGGAGGGGTAGGTAACCCAACCCATCCACCATCATCAAGAAGTTCGATTTGGGGGGCGTCAGGCAGATTTCGATAAAAGGGGGGGGATTTTCGGTACCAAGCACGATAGGACTTAAAAAGTATTGATGCGGCTTTTCAACATCCGCAGCGACAGGTACGTAATATGCGATTCCAGAACAGCCACGCAATGCCGGACATGGGATATCCTAAGCGATTTAGGGGTTCATAAATAAAGAAGTAATAATAAGTTTATTAAAAATATATATATATATAAAAAGGGAGCTGTCGTGGACTAGTGGCCCGTGGGCCGAATACTATGTACGTACATATGTGTTAGTTTCGTTCGGTGCCAACTCTGAGACGTCCTAATCCTACGTTTAGAAGTTTCTCGATATGACTTGTCGTGCCATCATATGTACACTATTCCCCCCTTCCCTCCCATTTTAGTGATTTAGTGGGCAAAGTCCCGGCGGTCCAGACTTACGGAGCACAGGAGAGCGGCTCCGGTATCCACAGGGACTCGCATGGGAGCCGAAGGTGGGATGCGATGCGACAGATATAGCACTTACACTATATAGGTAGACAAGCAACCTTGGACTTACATAGACTCAGACTACCTAACCTAACCTAGACACAAACACATATGTGGATATCGTATCGATAAAATGCGGAAATAGTTGCATATCTAATGTACAAAGTACTAGACATAGTGTATTTACATACACTACTGGACATGATATACACTACCTACACTATGTATGTATATACACTATGGATGGGTAGCAAAGAGCTTCCCTTATGTACGACCAATAAACGTTACTGTGTGTTACTTACGGACTATTACCCGTGCCAGGTCCCCCCTTATTTACCTACATACCACTTACACCACTTACACAGTAACATAATACTAAAATACCCACTAAGACACCCGAATACCCTGAATACATAATACATGTAAACTACGAATTACCATTCCGGGCAAATCCATCTCACACTCACACTCACACTCACACTCACACACCAAGTCTTGATCCACAGTTTCACCGCTCCTTGTACCCTTATTATGTACCATACATAGTTGCATAGCTACCCTATTTCTTACTTACCTACCTAGTTACCCTATTACTTATGTACTAGCATTTAATTCGAGGGACCCTTTTGTAGAACGATCATCCAGTCTCGGCCGGTCCTTTTTTTTCACCTTCCCTTCTCCACGCCCGGCAACAAAGACGAGACACATCGGCCGTTTCTACATATGTACATACAATTACCCATACCATCCATATACCATTACAGCCATACAATCCATACGATATACTAATCATACTAGTAAATACCATAATACCACCGCTCTACCCAATCCAAGGGATGGAAATCCCCCCCTCTGTTCCCTCTGTCCCCTCTCCCCCGGGATATGTACGATATGTACGTTCGTTACGAAGTCACCGATCCATGCAAGCCCTTTAATGGACGGTTTCTTGCTTTGCGTCCGAACTTATGCGAACTAGACAATCTGAATGTTTCTAAATAACACTATCGTGTGTTTGGCAACCAGTTCCAGTCCCGGTCCTTGTCCCCAGTCCCAGTCCCAGTCCTAGTCACAGTTACAGCTCCCAGCTAGAATAGGCGCCCCCGAGTTTTTAATTGAACGATGATGATGACTATTATTATATTATTATAATCTTTTTTTTTTATCCCGTCACACGACCACGGGGCTGCTCGCTAGTCACATCTCATAATCGATCGTCCAGTTTCATTGTGACGACGCCACTTCCTGGCGCTCCAACCCCAACCCCAAGGATCCCAAGGCCGTCGAACCCGTCCCGTTGCACCTTGCGCGTAGCCAGCTGCACAGCAAACTGGACTTTCTTCTCGGTGTCCCAGTCCTCGTGGTGGCACAGCAGCCCGAACAACATACCGGCAATGAAGGTGTCACCTGCTCCTACGGTGCTAACGCAGGGATATCGTTAGTCTACAATCTTGCTTTCGTTTTCTCTTTCTCTTTCTCTTCCAAAAGTTGCTCTCTTTAGGATGACGCCTCGAAGCCCCGGCTCTGGGCTTTGTCTTCGGCGGTCTGACATACTCCACTACGGAAATGGTTTGCCCAGGCAAGGTAGCCGGGCAGGACACGGCCTTCTCACTAGGAAGTGATAGACATGATGCACCGTCCGATCCCCACGTACAGCAGAGGAGACTCCTGCAATCATTATTATCTCAGCGCACCGTTGTGCTTGCATCGCTTTTTTTTCGTTTTTGTTTTATTTTAGCGACCAGGACCAATGCAACTCACGCTTTGCGGGCCACGCCCGATTGGGCACTCAGACATTGATGAGCACTACCGTACCGCTTACTCTAGGAGATCGGGTTGATGTTAACTCGACTCAACTGGACTCGACGGGATTTAACTCAACCCTACAGCCTACATCGTTTATGCCCACTATCTTCGCACGAGGAGAAAGGGGGTGACTCACTTCAGCCCAGGTCCGCGAATAGAACACAACGTCCGCTTCAGCCGCCAGTTCTTCTAATCCCTCTCGGCCCGGTTTTTCGACTTCGACGCTTACTCTTGTATTGGGGAACGACCGCCTTAGATGCCGAATGCACTGCAACGTAGTTTCAGGTATCCGTCCCTATGCATTGCCTTTGGAGTGAGTTCCAGATCAGATCAGAAGCAGCATTTCCCCCAGTTTTGCAAAAACCTGCAAGCCCACCTATCCGTGGTGTGGTGTTGGGCGTACCTCGAAGTGAAACCAGGCATCGTCGCCGAGCTCGTCGGCAGCAGCGACGAACTCGTCGATCGTCATCTCAGGTAAGTCGTTGTAGTTGACGAGGGTGCGGCTCCCGGTGGCTTCGCTACGTATGATATAGCTGCTAGCCGGTTGCCGGTGATCCTCGCGGAATATGCACCTGGTGAAATCAACAAGGCTTTCCGGCCCAAAGGAGTCCACTATAGTTGCCGTCGCAGGTGCGTCGGCACTGGGCAAGCATGATATCAGGTAAGGTTTGATGTCTCGACCGCCATCATCCCGTTCCCTTAGGAGCTGCTGAAGCACTTCAAGGGTATTTGGACAATTGCCACCACGACGGACTTGTAAATTGGTGGCACGTAATTTAGAATCCTCGCCCGGGTATTGAGGCACGCTATACGACGTAGGTGAGATTGATCTGAGTCAGGCCATGCTTATTATTATGCAACAGGGGGGTAAAACTCACTCGAGGATAGTATCGACATAACATGCCCCAACGCAAACGAGTTTCTGCTTCTTCATATTTGTCGATGTTGTGTTACGTTGGTCTAGGACGCAAGTCGACACATTCAGGTTTCGACTAAGAGGGTAACAATCTAAAATGGACTCTCCCGGCTTACATTAATGCCGTCACCAATACTTGAGGAATAAAGTCTTACCTACCTCTCTTCCGTAGGTGGATAATAGTTTATGAGCCACAAAAGGGGGAATATCAACGCCACCTTTTTTTTTATTTTTCTCATCTCCACCACCATCTGATAGTAGTACACTACTTCAGTGAAACCAATGACGAAACCACCCTTCATTCGCTAAGTCTAAGTCAGATCATACAATACATACATAGATGGATGCAATTAATCCCTCGGGGTATCGTTTGGCCGCTACTTAACCATTAGGTCACCTACCCATCGTACAACTTAGATCGATCCCTTCCATCGCACCCCCCAAAGTGCCACGAATATTCTCCTCGTCGCTTACAGGACAAATACTGAATGCAACCCGTCTCCCGTCTCCCGTCTTCCGGCGCACTCGAACCCGCGAGCTGTGACCCAAAAAGCCAGCGGACGTATGTATATACGTACATACGTACATACGTACATATATACATACATAACTTACGACTTGCCAGACTCGTAGCTCAGCTCCAGGTGCCGAGTACCGTCTATCTGCTGCTGCTGTCGCATATCACAGAGAAAAGCCCCGTCACATCATCGTCAGCGAGCGCACGCGAAAACGAGACGGGTCGAGATATTGCTTTCGCGGACTTGTCCCCCAATCCGGGCCACCATGTGAAACACCAGAAGGATTTCTGCTCCTAGGACGGAGACACGCAGACGAGACCACTACGTTGCGAACAAAGGGGCAGACAGACAGACCGAAATTAAGGCTCGATTACAAAACGCGATTTATGAACCGACGTGCCTCCGTAGCCGAGGCTTTAACTACCTGATTATCGCAGCCGTCCGCTTTTCGATCTGATCTGATCTGATCCCGCGTGCAGATTGGAGATGACGGGTTTGGGTTAGAGGTGATGGGGATCGCAGTATTTAAAGCGGCAGCCGTCGAATACGCCGGTTTCCCCAGGTCCTAATTGCTCGTGGATTTACATGCGGTGTAGCGCTCCAGTGGCTTTTTTTCGTGTAAGTTCATGTCTTCTTACATACATAGGTGGGTAGGTGCCTGCATACAGGCCGTTGGCGGGTTCCGGGAATTATCCGCTCGGGTAAGGAGTGCGATTGTTAAGATAAAATAGACTTGACGGTTGCGATAGTGTCCTAGTAATCTGTAAGTGAACTATCGTACGAGCGGATGCGTTCGTTTGAGAGATTATGTGGGAATAGTAGTGCTTGTTTCTTTCTTGTAGTCGATTTGTTTAAAGGTAGAAGATGTCTACTGAAGACTTAGCTTGGTTGAATATCTATAGAGAAGCCTCGCCCAATGATGTTAACTACCCAACTCTTGTGTGACAATAATGTCCTCTGAGATATTGTTCTACAATTCCTCCGTCGATGATCTATGCTATTTATTATATTTGTAGTAGAGATAAGAGTTGGTGTTTGTCTTATACTTCGATATGAGTTTAGTTTGATAGACGTTGCGTACACCAGCTAGTTTCATAACCAGGTAGGTATTAACCATGGTATTTCATAATTTTGGTTTTGGTTTTGGCTTTGGTTTTGGTTTTGATTTAGATGTACGACATAAATGGAGAAGAGAAAAGACGGGCCAACTCTTACTCAAGTTCTCAAGAGTAGGTAGGAAGTGAGCAAATAAGTGACAACGCACCTGCTTTGTCTTACTCCTTAGGCATTCTTAGTCGCAACTTCCAGTATTAAAGAGTGTCATGTGCTACAAGCTAAACCAGCATGACTACTAAATTATTCATCCTCAATAATTCAAAGCCTTAATACTATCCCTTTGAACCTCACCATGCAATACCAATAGTTTGATATCCTACTTATCTCGTCACTCTCTTAGACATCTATATTCATACGATCGTTAACCATCCTTCTTTAGACTCTAGATGATACTATAAACATATATTGTCATAAATACAGGCGGAAACAAAATCAAATGGAGGAATCGGAAGCAGGACCGAGCGAGACCCGGCAACCCTCGAGACCGCTATCAACATCATCGGAGGGGTCGAAATGTGCCATCTGTCTGGTCAGTGTTGACGAGCAAGAGCTTACAACGCTCCCCTGCTCTCACAGCTTCCACGCTGAATGTCTCGATAAGTGGACGCAGGTCTAGGATCCAAACGAGTTTCGAGCAGGTCAGATGCTATGCCCCATGTGTCGCTCGCCGCTTCTCTATGCCTGTGGCGACGTCATATCGAAATACTTCCTCCGTCCCGGCGTCAAGATCCTCCCAGAAGAGCTCAGGACATGTTGCCCCTTATATTCGTGGGCTACAGACTCGCACTCCGTCCCCGAGGTCGGCCGACCCCTAGTTCCGAATATAGTAGCAAACTGGGAACGCATTTACGAGCAGATGGTAGTATTATTAGCACCAAACTTACCGCGCCGGCGGTACGTCCCCTGGAATGTATCCCATCCGGGGGCCGAGTTGTTTCACGCCCACGACGACGACGATCCGTACGCACCCCCGAACATCATCCCGACCGACGGAGAACTCCACATGAGCATCCCAAATCGCCCCGAAGGGAAACGCAACCTTTGGGTCGAGCGCCCCAAACATCACAACTTCCGGTTCAGATCACGCCCCGAAGATAATTACCAAAGGGGTGGGGTTTCTGTCATTTCTAAATTGGTCTTCATCATATCCCTAGACAACAAGTGGCCCGGGTTAGTCGACGCGCAGATCAGCGAGCTGAAGTCTAGGTTCGAAATTTTCCGCCAGCGCTGGCCCAACGAAATCATACCTGTAAGCTCTACCGCCTTCGGAACGCTCTCGGAGGCGTACGCGAAGCTGCGGGTCAAATTCCTCGTTTTCAAACGCCAGCATGAAGGGTTTATCGAACTGGGCCCCGTGGCGTTGAGATACCGGGACGCGGCCGAGCACGAACTCCAGGCTAGACTGGACGACTTCTGGGACAAATTCAAGTGGATTCGTGTAGAGGTAGACGAGGCGTACTCGCGCGTATCTCAGAGATAGTGGACCATGGTTTCCCACCGGTAAGAGACATGGCCTGACTGAGCTGGGGCGGCAAGCACAAATGCGGGAATTAATCGCTTACATTCGTTGACGGGATATGCTTGAACTGGGCATATACAGCGATGTTTATTATTGTGTTGGAAATCGGATTTCCCTATTACGACTTAAGAAGAGTCACTCTTGTCTCATTGTAGCGCAGATATTTATAGCTACTCTTAGTATAGCGAGTCTTCTTTTCGTTATCTAGTTCTAGTATCTCAGGTGGTGAGCACAATGGAATACATTATGAAACTAAGCTAAACTCACTCATCCTAATCTATTTACCGAGTGGTTTGACCATCAAGGTTGGAGGACGGGATCTATCGACCTCGTTCCCCTCCCCCTCCCTGTACGCCCTCTAACGGCAATGTTGAGGGTAGTGTACATATATGGTCACGCCCGTCTTGGTAGTTTACGATGTAACTACTGTTTGGTATGGTACTTGAGTAGATGTGTCGAACAATGTGATACGTTAGTGGAGGAATAGTCTAAGCATGTGAAGTATACAGCGTGTAGAATAACTGGTTACATTTTATATACATATGAACACTGACATTCTAATTTGATATTATATAGGTACCTACATAAGAACTCCTATATACTAGTAGGATATCCCTATACAATCTTATACTTGACCTATCCCTCGTAATTTTCGATATATCTGATAGATACTTTCATCTAGCTCGGCACATCCTACACTCTATATACTTCCCTCATACCAGACAGAAGGGCAGGGGCAGCATTTCACATTCTCGGATATCCTTTTGCTATAGCGCACCACGGCATCACTCAATAATCCTCACCGTCACTACAAACTACAAACTCCTATACTCTTAAAACACAAGTAAACATCATTCCGTTTCTTTAACTATTTCTTAATATCATTTTCTACGCTCTTTTCGCGCTCACAGGCTATAACGATATGTACAAAGCCTCGCCACTAAAATATATACAGCGAAAAGTATCAAGACGTATGCGCCCATCCACTACCCCCCCGCCTCATACACTCTACTCTAGTCTGGTTTTTTTTTTGTGTACCTAGTCTAGCAACGACAACGACAACGCCAACACCACCCTCATTATGTATTGTATGTATGATGCGTGTATGCATGTATGTATACACCCCGATTACTAAGTTTCCCGAACTCGAGAAAGCCATATACGCGTGAAAAGCAACACCTACTACTACTACCACCTGACTAGTACGTCCCTGCTGTGCCCATCTGCAGACTGACTTCCCATCTCAAGCTGCCGCCCTTGCCGTACCCCTCGCCCAGACGATTCTGGATCAGGTTCGACACGCGAGCGCGAAGGCGGCTTATGGTCGCGTCGTCGGCGCCCCTGTTAACCGAGAGCTTGATATTCGCCATGCAGAGGCCATAATGCACCTGCCAGAACTGTGCCTCCTCGACCCGTTCAACACTCGGCTCGGCTTCGATCTCACGCACCACGTCCGCGACGCCAACGTCCTTGTTCCGGCCGGACCCGGAGCGCCCACCGTAGCTCATTAGCAACATCAGACCCTGGGCTATGGCGAGCCGTAGACCAAGCGCGAACATGGCTATGGCTACTAGGGCGCAGATAGCACTGTCGAGAAGGACGTTGATGGGGATGAATAGGAGGGGAAGAACGACCATAAGGGCGGATGTAGAAAGGGTTAGAAAGTGGAAGGGGTTCGAGAGGACGCTGGGTAGGCTGGCTAGGTAGCTCACGCGCATGACCTTGCTAATGCGAGCGTGGTTTCTTAGTCCGTACGCGCTCACAAGGGTTGCGATAATGGCGGCTAGACTCGCCATATCAACATCTCCGGGTGGGACTCTAGGGGCTAGTCCCTCGTGAGGATCGGGGTGGTGTGACGAGTGGCCGCCTTTGCCCTCAAGGACATGCTTTAGGTTATGGCTAACTAGGTCAAACCCGCCGAAGATAAGGAAGATGCTCAGGGCGAAGCCGGCGAGCACCTCGGCACGCTCTAGCCCGAAGGGGTGCCGGATGCTGCTTCGTTTCCACACTTCGAAGTTGCCCAAGACCTCGACGGCCACGCAGATCAGCGCGGACCCGACGTCGAATAAGACTAGGTGGGAGAGGGCTGTCATGGCGAGGGAGCCGTGGGCGGAGAGAAAGACGGATATGGCGATGACGCCATGACATATGCACCAATAAAGCCGGCGGCGCTGGTCTTTAGACATAGATTTCCAAGCCTCTTTTACAGTGGGTATAGGCAGATCGCGCGGCAACGCAAGCGGTGGACGTGGCGGCGGCTCTTGGAAGATCTGGTGCTGGGCGCTGATACTCGAGTGCTTGTACTTGTGGCCACGACGCTGGCCAACATTTGGCTTGACGGGGGAGGTGGAGATAACCTGGGTCTGGAAGTTGAAAGGGTTCGGGACGCCATTGGAGGAGGAGCTGGGAATATCGATTGGCGAAGCATTTTCGTTGGGACCACCCGAGCTGGATGTCATGTTGGGAGGACTGGAGAAGTCGTTGATCTGGAAAGTGGGAGCTACAGGCGATAAGCGATTGGGATCGTAGAAAGTATCGCGGTCGGGTGTAAGTAAGCTCCTACGCTCGTACAAGGCGTAATCCAAGTCCACCTGAGGACTATCGTCGTCGTAGCTGCCGTCACCGTTGTCGTCGTCGGGAGTCTTGATAATGGGAGTGATAGATATGGGCGGTGGTGCAAGGCTGCTGGGAGCCATCCCAGACCGATTTGGCGCTTATCCCGATTCAGAAATGTATAGGTAAATAATGGGGAATTGCTTTTGTTACCCACGGTAGTAGTGTGTGTTTCCCGTGTGAGTGAATGCGATCGAATGCCGACCTCATCTCGTTTCCATGTTCGGGTCGGCTCTCTCCTATTTTTCTTCTTCTTTTTCTTCTTTCTGACAGGTTGTCTTAGACCGGAGCCGCGGTCGCCCGGTTCATAGGGCGCATGCAGCAGCGAAAGAGGTGTGCGGTTCCTTGGCTGGTTGCTTAATCCAAATTGGAATGCGGAGGGAATTTGATTCGATTGCGTCGCATGAATTGACTTTTCGGCTTAGTGTCAATTAGATGTTAAACTGTTCTAAAGTTTAGGCTAGTTGCTTCGCTATATGTATTAGGTACCAGTAGCATGTTGTACTTTCCATGTGCTGGTAAATGCGCTGAAGATGCTTCGCGGTGGCATGTACCTATTATAAGGAGGTACACGCACCAACTCATCTTCTAATTAGCGCGTTTTAAAGTTATGGCTGCATACCTGTATGTAGGTACAAGAGCCTTACGGAACGCACCGTGGGGCTGTCGTATAACGGACGACGGCCCCAAAAGAGCCGCTATGAACAATGAAAGTTCACACTATTTACGCCAACATCTAGAAACCACCATTTAAAGCACGGCAACCCTTTTGGTCGCTTTCGTCGTCACCGCGCTTCACGATATAGCGTATATTTGGATGTTTTGCAGGGGGGGGAACGTCCCCTCGCATTGACTTATCCTTGGCCGGGAGCTCTCGATCCTTATGTACGAAGTATAATACCAATAGTTATACGTTCGCTTAGCTCTGATGTATTTCTTCGCTTGACGAGGCACGATGGGAATCGGCACGACGTTTCCTTATTTTGAAGGACAGCAAAGCCCGAAATACGATATACAATGGAGAACACACCTCCAGCTCACATGCAAAACCAGAATGCGTCATCGCCCGATATAGCAACGGTAGGACGCAAAAGGAGTGGTTCTGGGGGGAGTATCCTCTCCAAGTTCCCCTTTTTGCGAACATCGGATAGCAAAGCCGGTCTCAACGAATCGCGCCATGCCGAGAATTCCCAAGACCCTTCTAGTAAACCACCCCGCGCCCTTGCCGCTACTTTCCAACAACAAAAGACTCGCAGGCGCAAAGGTTCGCTTCGGAAAGTTGCCTTGTTAGGTCGCGGCGCGGCGCGAGAAAAGAGAGAGCTCAAACCTCTTGCTATCGATACATCACAAACCACACAGTCAACCCCCGACCCAGGTACTACTCCCAAGCCGCAAATCATGGCGGCAGACGAGAGTCTCGGCTTAGGGATCTCCGACCTAACACCGCGACCATCTATGGATGGCTATACTACGAGGGATAGCCTCTCGATATCTTCGCCGCAATCTCCTGACAACGAATCGCACCTCACGAGCCCTACCATATCGTATACTTCTACCACAGACGAAGATGATATCCTTTCAATACCTATTCGCGTCCCCTCGCCTCTCCGTCCGGAACTCTCCCCAGTATCGTCCGGCTCCGACTCGTACTTCCAAAACCGCGCGCCCTCTCTTCAACGGCGGCGCTCGATCAAACACGCCAAATCGCCATTATCACTCCAAGGCCTAACAGCCAGCCCGCTTCCCACGGCGCACGAAAACCACGATTACAGCGAGACGGAGTGGTGGGGATGGGTCGTGCTGATCGTGACGTGGTTCGTGTTTGTGATAGGCATGGGTTCCTGCTTAAACGTCTGGAGCTGGGCCTGGGATGTAGGAACGACCCCGTATGCGCCGCCGGAGCTCGAGGACGACCCAACGCTACCTATAGTCGGGTATTACCCGGCGTTGATCATATTGACTTGTATTATGGCTTGGGTATGGGTCGTCGTGGCGTGGATAGGCATGAAATACTTTAGACATGCCAAAATAAGCGGCGACTGACCCTTTGAGCGTCACATAACTTGCTTAAGTGCTTTGCTGATAATATACTAATATTAATCGAGTCATGTTGGTATATGTGAAGTGACAGTAGTGAATTGGGACATGAAGCACGCTAGAAGATAGAAAATATATCGGAGACGGGCGAGACATTGACTTAGAAATAGTATATATGTGATACAGATCAAGGAGCAATTAAGCTAACACTTTACTGAGTTCCGAGTTAGACCGAAAAGCCTAAGGAAACACTCTTACAGCTAATACAGAGCGATTTCGTCAGAGGTAAGCTTCAAAGTTAGAGGAAGTTACAGGAAAGGAGATAGGGGTCTTTACCTATAAGGACATATATATATATATATTCTTCAGAGCTTATAAGAGGAAATGTTCTAACGTGCCATCATATACGTTCTTATATCATGACCGCTAGACATCAATGTCTATGTATCTCTTGACTTATCCAGGTAGAGTTTAGTTGTACTACTGTCTTAATGAGTCTTCTAATAGCCCTAAGACTAGTCTAAATTTACTTCCCGCGTTCGTAGTCTTGAAGATGCGCCTGAGTCAGTATTCACGTTTTGAGCTTTTTGGCTTGAATGTGACTATTTATCGAGGCACATTCTATCACTACTTAGCAGAATGGCCTCTCAATGGCGTATTAACAGTAGAATCGGCGGTTCTACCACCAATTCAACCACCCTACGCGGACCTAACAGAGTTGACAATGCCTCTGTCTCTAGAAATATGGGTTCTACACGTCAGCAACCAAACCATGAAGCATTTCTCCTACTCTTTTGAACAAGCCAAACCACGAGTTATATGGAGCAAGATGAGTACGGTCGTCTACATGGAGCACCTGGCAGCTCTTACAGACAAAGACATTTTCGACATCGACCATCCACAGATGCGGAAATCCGCATGCCGCGTCTATTAAACGTCATGAACAAGACGCCTCCTAACAAGCCGTGGACGCTCGATTCGACGAAGTTGAAATGCAAGACCGAGCGTAAACGTTATCTCTCGTACCTCGGCCTCCTTGGCGATTATAAAAGCAGCGATTTCGCTGCTGCATGTGACCAACAATGGGAGTCTACTTTGAGGGAAAATCCCACGGGAACCTCGAATTTCAGTAATGAGGACCTGTACAGCCAAGTCTTCCTCCACGATACGTCTACGGGTGAATATATACGTGAGGCTGGGGAGTTGGATGATTTGCCCGATCTCCGTGGTTTCAAAAGTAGCTGTAAATCGGCACGAAGCTCGCAGAGAGGGTTGGATACACAGGGGTTCGAAGAGGCTTTTGTTAGAGGGGCATTGGGGATGGGACGAGCACAAATCACGGTATCTTGGTGTAGTTACTTGAGATGTTCATATATTAATTACTTAAGCTACTTAGTTGGCTGAGTATCAAGATTGGCAAATATAACTATCTAGTGTAAGCGAGAACACCTCTTAAGCCCGAATAAATAGCAGAATATAATTTATCTCACGATTTATCATCAGTACCGAGTAGATCATCCATGTCCCCATATCGTAACTAATGCTGTACACCGACTAAAATCACTGGTGTAGAAAGTACTAATCGGCATTCGGTGCCGAGAACATGGGCTCTGATCTCCGCTGTTCCCATGCAAAGAGGTAATCTTATCGAGACAAATCGCGTTTCATCCCACTTAGCCCTATCCACGGATGCGTAAGATACCAATATACCACGTTAATAGTTTCAGTATGTACTGCTGAAGAACGTGAGGCTGAATTGGAGGGAACGAGCTTTCTTATTCATGACGAACGAACGGTATATGTAGGTACTGCGTTGGCTATAAAATTCGGTGTATCGCACGGAGCCTCGCGTAGCGAACCAGTAATCATGGCAGGCATATTCTGGTGACGAATTCGGTGGACGGTACGGTTTTCGGTGGCTGACGGGAGGCTCGTTAAATGTAACGTCAGATCTGAACCATTGCATGAAAGTCGCTCACGAGGTCTTGGCTTCTCTTGCTGGTCTGGCCTGAGCCAACCCTGTGTTAGTTGTACCGTTCCCGAAAATCCGTAAGGCCTTTGGGTCCGTCGCCGATGCAAAGAAGAGGTCCGAACGCACTGCGCGCATGGGGATCTTATTTCGTAGTGGGACCATGATGGATACTTACCTTACCTACCTGGCTTAGCTTCCAATATCCCCATCATAGTGTAGGTATGTATGTAGTGTACCTATATGAATCCACATCTCGCCTGAAGATGCCACCGACGTCAGAGGGAACGATGTTATGTAGAACTTCAATGTCTCTCATTGTCTTAAATTGCTGGTGAAATTTGCTGATAAACTCGTCAGCTAAGGCGCGGCTGATCAGACTGTTAGAGTCCGTCATCGGGGCTAGCAAGGAGCAGCCAATTGGCTTTGTAGGCGCCGCAAGGAGGCGTAAGGGAGAATGCTTTGCTACGACCAATCGTATCCTGTAAGTAGAAATAGAGGATCGCCTAAGTGCGCTCGGTTGTGTCAAGGGGGCTTTAGGCTATCCACCACGGCGCTCTGAGATCTACCATGTTTACTGACGAGCGTCAAATGAACCATTAGGAGATTTCTTCTGTTTAAAATAGTTGAATTGGTTTTTTTGCGGCGTATTACGTATTTTGGTGTGTTGGTGGTTCGAGCGTTTGTACGCAAGGATGATTGCTCTATGTATGAGTGAGGCAACTTGAGCCGCGTGAGCAATAACCGATCTTAATAAGCTTCTACCTTTAGACGTGGATACGATTATTGTTTTATTACATAGTGTATTCTAAGCTCACGTAAAAATACGTATGTTAAAACTACCTACTCTTCGGAGAAGCTGACTCTTGTGACACTGGGTTAGAAATACTAGAAATATTATTGACTCGATGGGAGCTGCTCGATGGGATCCATAATGATGCGAGAGCTATGCAAGTAAAATGGAAGTTTTCGGGATTCGGGCTGAGCCGGTATTATTAATAACGGACGCTCCGTCATATCCAACTTAATTGCTTATACACCCCTTACCCACAAGACAGCCTTTCAGTATGCAGGTACCGAATTCTATGGGGAGACACACGGTCCTCTAAGATAACAAAGCAATCTTGAATCATAAAGAAACTATTACTTAAACACTATGTATATACAGCCAATGCTGATAAAAAGGAGACATGCGCGCTTTGCTATTTAAATATCCCAACAGAAACCCTGGTGTACTTTTTTATAAATGACCTGGGGCTGAACGATTATTAAGTCCGTGCCAAGGCCCAATTTGTGACGCGATGCCACGCGCATACAGTAGTATGTGTTAAGATGCAACCCTAGATGCTCTAGACTATGTACTATGTATGCCTCCTCCCTTCGTCTTCCCAGTCGGTACTACCACATAAGAATAACTCGCCTCCCTACTATTTATGTAGGTACGATCATGGGAGGATAAGGGGAAACTGATTGAAGTTTCATATTTCATATTTCACATTGCATTATTTAAAAGCAAGTCCCTTTGAATGAGATAGGTATGAGTACAATCGACCATCATATGATAGGGTGCATATCATAAGTAGAAAGTAAGGAAATTGCAAATCCTCTATTTGGCGGGCAAGGTTGGGGAGCCAAGGCCTTGCTTTAAAAGCTTAAGCGTGCCGCGCGATAGCAGCAGGAAATAACTACGCATAGAGCAAACGAATGTTTGCTCTACCTCACTAAAATACATAGTAATGAATACGTAGGCCGTAATTATTCGGAAATCGTAGGTAAGAACCCGCCAGCGCGGACACGGCTTCATTACAAAAACACACAGACCATTTCAGAATACTAGTGACTTATTACTACCCAATATAAGCAAGGTGCCCACGATGCGAACCCAATGGAGAAACTGCCAACCTCCTTTCTCGGCCGTGTCTTGTCTCCGGTCCCTGATCGTGGAGGATTCTCCGAGCGGGGACGGGCTCGGCGAGCGACAAGTCAACTGGAGTCCCTGCATCTAAACTACCTAGGTACGTTTAAGCTTGATTTTTACGTAGAACACCATGGACCGATATATTTCTATCAGACGAATCTTGCTGCTCATGGGACGAGATGAATTCTTTCCAAACTAAAATAGTATTCGCCGTTTAACGTTGGAGATGTAGATACATACGAACACGCTTATAGCCGACCGCTGTAAAAATTTTATTACAGAGCTCAGGCCGTAACGTGATGTGTTGGGTGGTTTTGGACTTGCACGTGCTGAATTACGGATGCTATCGTAATTCAAGATCTTCGCCACGACAGCATAGTTGAGAAAAGACCGCTTATCGCGGTAGACTTCCCTCCAGTTAGAAATTTTTATAGTAGTTTCAATAACAACCTACGGTTCATTCGTGCAACCATATGCGAAACATAGGTAGCTGGCACGTATAGGAGCTCTCTAGTCGTTAGTCTTAATGGTAATTTGTCGGACATCGCCAGTGTCCACCAATAGTCGTCGTATCCTTGAGTCTTTAACAGCGGATTAAAGATATCTCATATTGCACCATGATCTTATGGAATACTATAGATTGTAATAAAACCATCTGAACTTTTTTACCATATCATTCTTATCTTATATAAATTTTGGGTTGATTAATTGATTTGAATTTTATAAGAGTCAAAGCGAATGCCGTTCGTTATATCAGATGCCTTAACGGGTACCTGTATTAAATATTAGCACTCCCGCTCCAGTGGACCATGTACCTAGAAAAAACAAGGGTAGCTCGCTCGCCGTCTATTGCCTGTTGTGATAATAATGCGGTTCAGTTCAAAATTAAGAACAAAGGACCCCAGATTCAAAGAAACGTGGAGACTATTGATCGTGAATCGATTCATTAAGAGGATCTCTTCTTTAGTTTAGTGTAAGGCTACACTTGACTTAGGTACTTCCCATATGAGAGTTCTCTGTCTTATAGAATTATGTCATGTCATGTCGGGTTCGCCGCATTGCTACTCAAGTCTCGACCCAACACGCTGGAAAAAAAAACATTTGGCACAATATTTGGTACAGACCTACTAAAGAAGTGTGATTGTGGCAGGTTGTGGCATCATGTAGAGTATGCAAGTCAGGTATATGCTAATCTTAGCGGCCAGCCCAGACCGGATCAGTGGATAAGTTACCGTAATAGAATTTAAGGGCATTAGCGTGCCTGCAATTGTGAGCTCTACTATGTACAAACAGCTTAGCAAGAAAAAAAAGGTTGACCTCTTCGGCAGCACTTGACAGCGTTTGAACCCTGGTTCGTCTTGTGGCAGCTGCAGTGGGCAGCCCCTACCAGCCTACCTAACTTGGCAGACCCGGTCGCCTCTCGCCTCTTTTTTTTCTTGCAACAAACTTGCACCGGAGCGGAACCACTTCCCTTTATTACCAACTCTAAAATTCTCCCCCCTAGTTCAGGTAGTGTAGCCATCTTTTTCCCTCCGATACACCAACCATCCAACCATCTCACAACGCCCGAATCGAGTCGCTGCCCTCTTTCCTAAACGCCGCGATTCTTTTCTCTCATCCTCTTTGTTTCGTCTCTACTCCTATCTTTCGATCTGGATGGAGACATCCGTCTTTTCATAGAGTCCGCCGCGCTGGAGATTCGGGCCTCCAACTTGTTTTACATAGTCCGTCACGAAGCGATTCCAATACTGCCTAAGAAATACAGCGGTCTGAGGCATTTGACCAACTTCGCCAGTCGAGTCACGATCGAACGTTCGAATTCATTTCCCAATTAATCGTATCTTCTCATTTTCGTCCTTTATACCTACCGCCAAATCCTAGAAACGTTTCCGACCGACGCCTCCTTACCCCATCGTTGAGACACAGTACATCTCGATTTCTATTGTTCCGTCAGCCCATTTAACAATTGCGCCAGCAGAAGAGACTTCGTTTTCTTATTACGCATTTTTCAAGGACATCAGTTTCTAAATTCTGCTGTCCAAGTACAGAAAGAACTGAACTTGGTACTTTTCCGTACTTTGCATTAAGTTCCCGTATTAAATTCTACGCGTCCATTTCGACCCATTGAAGAGGTGGTCTGCGTTTCGTATATAGAAGGGTCATTTCCAAGGACGCAGCCGCCGCTTCCAGCCATAATACCCACATATTGACGTTTCTATACCATCCTACGGCGTCACCCTTCTTCAATTCTGCCGATATCATCATCATTCTTGAAATTCTATATCGCCCAACATGAGAGAAGTCAATTTTAGCATCCCCAACGTCAATAAGGCGTCGGTGGGCATCACCACTGCCTTATACGACCGCCGGGCACTTGACTGCACTTCAACTCTCCCCCTCATCAACTCCCTCAATCATCTTGCTTACCTTACGACTTCTTCGGCTCGCATTCGTGATATTCTAACCGTCGATGGAGGAATCGAGAGGCTAGTGTGCATATTGAAACAGGGACGGAGCAAAGACATGATGGATATGTGGAAGTGGAATCTAGCTTTCCAGTGTGTAGTCAACATAGGAGTTAGAGGAACCGAGAACGTGAGGACTCGGGTGGTCGAGGCCGATATGGTTCCTGTTATCGCGACTATACTTGATAACTATATTAAGGTTATTGAAAAGTGCCGCGAAAAGGCAGAGGAGGCTAAGCAGAAGCAGATAGCTGACCACCAGCAGCGACACCGGAGTCATAGCCATCGGGAGCCGCCATTTAAATCATCTTTCGCAAATCGGTCTAGTCGTTTAGACCTCGACCAGAGAGCTTTCCGTCGGCAAGCTCCACCACCGTCTATCGATGTCGCAGCCGCTTCTTTTGCGAGCACGTCGGCTGCGGCAGAGCAGGCTACTACTGAGGTTGCGCCAGCTATCCCATCATTCCCGGTCACCTCTCCTCCAGATCGTTCTGCTTTCCCTAATCACCGCCATCATCACCACCACCATCATCATCACCATCACCATCATCATAGACAAGAAAGTCGGCCGAACATTATATCACCGTCGCGGCAGGTGATCCAGCCCTTAGTGAGTGCAGTCCCGACTATGGAGGCGGTTGATGGTTTCATTCGTCCTGTTCGAGACATCGACCGACTACCATCAATGGTACCGGTTTTTCATCCCGGCCTACCATCGCAACCTACTTCGCCTACCACTCCTTTACCTCCACCTCAAACCCACTCGCCGGCGGTTAGACCTACATCAGAATTAGTGCCAAACGGCCGATCCAGGCGACGCCCTTCCATACGTCATCAGAACTCGACTACGGATGCGGATGATTTGAATGCAACCGATAGTGTGCAATCAGACGAGTCTCAAGATGCTGAGATGTCTGGTACTGCTGACATCCAGCCTACGGTTGGTTTCCAGGACATTGCTATGGAGGAGGGCGATAGTACCCTAGCTGGCGCTGCTCTCGACTTGACAACGCCGACGGTCTCCGAGATCCCAGACGCGGGAACCTTCAACATCACACATCGAACTCCTCTAGACGGCAGTCTACCAAATAACACGCCGACCCCTGGGCCGGCAATGGGTCTTTCTCCCAACCGCCCCATTGTGCCTACTCCGCAACCTTCTCTTCCGCACCATGCAAGTGTACCGCGGTACCTCTTAGATCGGCCTGTTCCCCCGAACCCGCAGATGCTAGCAGCGATGCCCAGAGAGGAAGATGTATTAATGTCTCTCCAACTTCTAGCATACGTTTCAAAGTACTGCAATCTGAGGTCATATTTCCAACAGAGTCACCTCGTACCGCGGCTTCAAATAGGGAAGGAGTTGCAATTGCTTGATGGAGATAACATAACGGCAGAATCATTGGGGCAGCAAGAGTACGAGGAAGAATATCTCCTTCCAAACGACTTTAACATCTTCCCATTGGTCGAGAAGTTCACAGTACGGTATCATAGTACCGATATGCAATACTGGGCTGGGGTCGTGATGCGTAACCTCTGCCGCAAGGACGATACCCGAGGTGGCATCCGACAATGTGCATACTACCAGTGCGGTAAATGGGAGGAATACACGCGGCAGTTTGCTAAGTGCCGGCGATGCCGTCGAACGAAGTACTGCAGCAAAGAGTGCCAAAAGAGTGCTTGGGCATTCCACCGTCACTGGTGTGTCGCCACGTCGCAATGATCATGCCTTTCCATTCCATATCCACATCTCACGTCATTACATTTCGCATGGCGTTTTCTCAGCATAAATGTTCTACTTGATCGATTTGATTCATGACTTGAATTGCATCGCGAAAGCAAGCATAGCACCAACATGGCGTCTGCGCTCTGATACCACTGATTTTGCTCAGCATTATGGCTCTCCTTTGTCACTGGCTGCTATTGGACGGATTATTACGAAATGCAGCCCCCTTTTTTTCTTTCTCCAAATCTCATCGCATTTGAGGTCAATTGGGTGTGGCGGTTCATCGTAAAGCCTATTTAAGTTTTGACGAACGCCTCATAAGTTTTGACCAGCATCATGGTGACTGTGTGGCATTGATTAAGTCTAGCCCTCTTGGTTCGCTGTTGGCGAGAGTAGGGCCTAGATTTAACAGCCGTTCACTTATCCATGCCATCGAGCAAGCCGTTTGGGCAGTTTTGCATTGCTCGTACACTTCATTTCATTAGTTTGTGGGGTCCCAACAGGTTCACCGGAGAAAAAGTGTCTTTCTAAACCGCTGACGGTCTAGCCGTCGGGGTCGTCTCGATCTCCTTTGAGGTCGTTTGGTTCCATTGTTTTTATATAAGGGCAACAGCCGGTGGCTATCGAGGCGAAGCGGAGAGGACAGTCTTCCATCGTCCTCCGCAGGTCTGGGGAGGAAGTTATTCGGCAGGGTACTCAGCCGAGATGGGGGGCGTTATTAAGGTCACTCGAGGAAAAGCCGATCCGAGGAACAGACATAACCTGATAGGAGTCTACGAATAGTTGCTGCACGGCAGGTCTACTTGCCAATCCCCCGAATTCTACGATTTGTATCTTTATCATAACTACAAGAAGATCAATGAAACCAGTTCAAAAAGTTCAAACCAAATCGGACGAATGAGGTCGTCGTGTGGTGATGTGATGCTTGTGTTCGTGAATGCCTATGACAGCTGAGGGGAGCTAGCTTGTTGGCTCTCTGTGCTATTCGGGCTGGATATCATTGCTAGACTGAACGTTGGATAAGATCAGTGAATCCGGAGCCAGGCGTGCTGCGGCCAGAAGCCATGGCGAATATGATATATATATCTATAAACAGACTGCTCAGAGCATATGGCGTCCAAGTGTATCTATCTAATATCATTAATGCGGCGTATACTGTAGCCAAGTTTAGTCGGTCCTTAGTGAGGATCTTGGTTGATTTATTATTATTATCATTATCATTGCTATTATTTTGATATGAGGTGTGTTTTTATATATGCAGTGAACTGTCCCCTTTTCTTCTACTGGGAGCTTCCTTCTGCTGGGGTCTAGTAGTTATGGGTTTAGTCATTAAAGGTTCATATTTAGGTCTCAGAGAGTCTAGGGTGGTCTTTGGCTAAACGAGTCGTATAGGAAGATTTGCTTGATGTGTAGCTGTCCCTTGGGCTGTTGGGTAGGTAGCTAGGTGAGCTATATAAGCCCCCTTAATTCATTGGCAGTGAGCCAAGGCCTAAATAGGAGGCCTTCTAGTAAGTGGATAAATGTTGGGTATAGGTGTAATAACGTGGCTGTTGGCAAATGCTGGATACCTTGATGGTCGTTGATAATGATGTCTTGGAAGTTTGGTTGTCTACTAGGAACCCTGAGGGTCGAGTCTACTGATATCTGGTAACTCTGGGATGAGTAAATTGTCTCGCCACGCTAGTTGTGTATATAAGGGCTACAAGCTAGGTTTAGCGGGATACTAGGAACGTATTAATTAACTACATACCTAGCTAAGGTTTCTCGGACGTGAATAATTTGTATTGACGACTAGTATGTATGTGCTATACAACATATAAGATGCATACCTATACGCTAAGGACTAAGAAGCACGAAGAACTTCTGGCATGAAAGCCAAGCAATAAATTTCGGTGTATATCCTTATTAGTTCCTAGTCGAATATCTCAGGCTTAGTTTTAGCAAGCTATTATTAACGATATGAGCTGTGTGATGTTAGCGAGCAACTAAAACACTAAATATTACTATAGCCTATTGTTTCACATAGACATAAGGAAATGCGCTCATGATAACTATAAGGGATAATATTACTATCTATGAATTTTATATTAAACAGCTATAGAGAGTGTGATGATGTAGCATATATGTATGTATATATAGTTTGTTTGGTATTAAGGTAGTGTTACTATGCGGTTTGTTAATAGACTACCTAGTTAACAAGACTCCTGCTATCACTTATAACTAAGAGGAAGAGATTATTAACATTTATATACTATCTCTTAGTTTACTTTAATACCAGACACAGCGAAACTATACGGAATAGTTATTTTGGTTAAGAGGAGAGCTATAGTAAACGTAGATAAAGTAGCCGAGGCGGGTAGACTGAGCTATACTCTCCTAATATATTTATCTCTTCATTAGATGGTGATAACTAGATATCAACCATACATAGACGTTTTATTGCCATTGCGTTTATAAGCGATCTTAGAATTACTGATATTACTCGGAGAAAATGGCGAAAGGATCACTGTAGTGAACCCCCAAATCCACATGACACTCAGCTATACGAGACCTGTTTCTGAGCAGGCGTGTAAGCTGTCTCACTAAACGTACGCATGTGGATGTCTACTTTAACAAGTGCATATACGAATGTCTTGGTTATTAATAAAAGTTGAGGCGTTATTGGTAGTGCGGGTTTGGAACAGGTCTGACTGGGGATGAATGTTTAAGATAGGGCGAGGCTGAGTCCCACCAAAGAACCCGCCTGGATCTTTAATTCCCGCTAGTTAGCGTTTATAATTTATAATTTATAGTTCAGCTTAGCTAGATGTACCAAGTATCATACATGGGACTCGTACATGCACTTTCTTCAGTTCTCTTACGGATGCTGCGATGTACTCGATACAGGTACTTTTGGGCAACTACAGTTATGTAATTGATACTATTGGTAAGTGCGGTCGGACACCGTACTAGCGATCATACGAATTGCGGCTCTTGAAACCCAGCCGTGTCGGTTTCAGAACCAATAGCAACCCCTTGATTCATATTAAGTACTGCATTGGCTGCTCCGTACCTACCCTATCACCTACATATAGCTGAAAAGGTCATCTGGTCATCACGTTAGCCATGGTTTCGGGACTTATAATATTTTAGTTGCCGACTTACTTTTACTCTTCTTACTCTTTTTACCTACCTACTCTTCCTTTTTGACGGTGTTTAGTTGTCTGCTCAGTAATAGATAAGTCGTTGTCTTTATCTACTTAAGTACTTGCTTAGGCATATTACATCTTTCGATTGTAAGTGTCCATTTCCCCTGTGAGGCTGCAGATGTAGGTGTAGTTGTGTAACCGCAGCATCTATTTAAAGCCGACTAGTTATTTGCAACAACATGCTGCTTCGGTGCTACGGCCAGGAACATAAAGTCTTGGCAGTGTTGGACCCCACCATCACCGCTGTTGAAGCTTCTCCAACCCCTCCTCTAACAAAGATAGGGGCTCTATTTGCATTCTACTCTTGTTTCTACAAGCTAACAAAACATTGATCTGTAGTCATCATGGCTACGCGACCGAGTTTGTTTACCAGAGGGCTTTCCTCCCTCTCCCAGAGCACCGATGCGAACTCGCCGAATGTCAGCTCGCCCGCTGAGCAGCGAGACGATGCTAAGCGTAACCTATTCAAGACCATGCGACCTCTGCCTACCCAGCATTACTGGAACGTCTATTTTGATAGGTAAGATACTGATAGGATGCATGCTTATTTAATGCATATCTTTTTCTAACGTTGGTGTTTTCATCTAGACAAGCCAAAGACCAAAAGAAGGAAGACGACACCAACTATCAGGCATCGCTAGAACAGCTTGGAACCCAGATCGAATCGGTCCAAGACTTTTGGCGATACAACAACAATACCCCGGTAGACCAGATCAAGATGCGCGAGTCTATCTACTTGTTCAAGAGCGGCTTTAGGCCTATCTGGGAGGACCGCCGTAACGTGCTGGGGGGCAGCTGGACTTTCCGCGTGCCTAAGAGTTCCGGTCCTGACTTCTGGACCCGCATCCAGCTGATGGCTATCGGTGAGAAGCTACAGGAGGTTCTGGAGGAAGGCGATCAGATCTGTGGTGTCGGCCTCTCCGTGCGCTTCAACTCGCATCTGATTTCCATCTGGCACCGCGACGCATCTAAGCAAAAGTCCATCGACAATCTACTGCAAGCTGTCTTGGACGACTTACCTCCTGAGCTGGCGCCGAAGTCTGATAACTACTTCTATAAGAAGCACTCAGACCACCCCGGCTTCAACCCGCCGCCCGAGCTCAAAGCGGTCCTGGACTCGCAAAAGAGGACCCTGGAGGCAGCCGCCGCTAAGAACGCTGCTGCGGCCCCTCCAGCTGAGTGAACATTAATCTGGTACATGACATGTAGAAGGCAAAGGACCAGCGAGTTTTCTTAGACTTGTGCACTTCTGTGAGTGTATAGCCTGCAACTCATGTACGCGCATTATGTGGATATTGCACGGCTCGCCTTCGTGGTACAAGTCATCTTGTCTTCCCTCTGTACGTATGAGGGAGCTGCATTTTTGGCGTTTACAATGGATATGACTGGATACGATTGTTGAATCTCTTGGAAATATGGATGCTACATACGTGAGTGGGAATTTCGTGGGCCAGACTTGCAATAGGACTTTGGGTCCCGTTGTGACAATTGCGGACATGTGATCTCAATATATAAATATTATAATAGACCTTATTACGCCGAGAGAATGCATCTAGTCCGCTGGTAGTTTAGATAGTTTTTCCCCCTATCAGAGTATTGCTGTGCTCTAGTAAACTCCGGAAGAACGCCTATAGGTCTAGACTAGAAGAAGTCAAGCATCAATTATTAACAAAGTAACATAATTATTCTGGTGGCTCGAGGCTAAAGGCTTAGTTAGACTCGGTGTTCTGGTGATAGCTGTATGCACATGTCGAAGCAATTCTATAATATCACTTATCTCATCTCATTAGAAATCTAATAAGTTAAAATAAATAACAACCCGTCATCCGAAATAAGGAGTCAGACGACGTAACTCGTAACTCAATAGAGGTAGATATGCTCTTGAACCCTTCCGTCAAGCGCCTGGGAATCCACTGCATACCTTATTAACGAACTTTTGGCCCGTTTGCCTTCTCTCTCCTATTTTACATTCTATTGTTGTCTTATTTATCACCGTTAGCAAAAAATAGAAATAGAAAAGCTTCGTGTGGAACATGCTTACCTCGCTACCAACCTTAGTTCATAAGTTCGTGAATGTATGCCCATCTCCTCCTTTTCGTCCGAAGATGCGATGAATGCACGTATCCCTTCGGATCCCCACGAAGCATGCTTATAAGCGCGCACCCACCCATCTTCCCGCCCGTGCCCTTAACAAGATCTCACTTCGACCCCGTGAAAGCTATGTACAGCCCTCACTTCCACGCCCCAGCCCGCCTCATAACCTCCTCAAACTCGGCCCTCCCCACGCCCTTCCCAACCCCCGCGCCCCCATTCGCCTCCAGAATCATGTCCTTAAGCAGCTGATCGTCGACGTCCTGCTTAAGCGTCATAGCGACGCGGCGCAGATGCGACAGCGTCAACACCTCGTCGTCCCCACCGCTCCCGCCCGTAAACAACCGAAACGCCTCGTCGACTTCCTCCGCCGCGGGCCCCGCCTCGCGCGCGTGCAGCTTTAGCGCGCAGAGCGCTACGAACGGCTCGTATGGCGCGTAGCCTTCGTCGTCTGGGTCGAGGATCTCGAGGAATTCGGCGAGCTCGGGTTTGCTGGGGGGTAGGCCTAGGGCGCTGGGGTGTGTGTGTGTGTGTTGTTAGTGCCTCGTGTGGTGATATGGCTCTGTAGAGTATGATGTAGGGGGGGAGGGAAACTTACACCATAGCTCGCCGTACGTCCTTAATCGGTATGACGCCCTCCTTCTCGCCCTCAGCCGGCTCCGCAAACAGCGCAAACGCCTCCTTGATCTCGCGCTCCTCGCGCGCCGAGATGTTGTGCTCTTTAGCTAGTTTGGATTGTTTCTCTTTCGGCGCGCCGGTGGCGGCCGCGGTGGTTGCGGCTTTGCGTTTTGGCGGCTACGTCATTAGCTTGAACATCGTAGTTGTGTTTTTTAATATTTAATACGTGACTGACTGACTGACTGACTGACCATGGTCCCGCGTATTGGGAAAAGCGACACTGGTTGGGTATGGTAAGAAGAACGGCGGCGTAATGGTATGATAGGTATCTAAGGTTAGGTACCTAAGGAAGATAGTTGTTGAATTAGGTAATCTTGAATTAGCTTCGAGGTGTTCAAGCTTAAGGTAAGTTTAGGTATGCAGAGCTCCATGCAACCAGTAAGTGAGGCTTCAGCCCGGTCCACATTTAGCCGTTCCGGTTAGGTGCGGCCCGCTCGAAGTTTAGGAAGAGATCCATATTGTATAGAAACTTACACTAGAAACTAACACTTCTTTTTTTCTTCTTTTTGAATTAACTTTCTATTATTAGGTTATGCGACATTACACCATAAGCACATAAAGTACTAAGGGTTCACCTTCAAATAGTCATGTGAGGACGAGCTAGTTAAGAACAGTACTCTACGGCGTATAAGTTGATGATATAAGTAAAATATTAATAACAGCAATTATATACGTAGCGTATTGCTACATTCCCACGTCTTAATTCACGAGCTAGGGTTTGCTACGTAGGTACCTAGTAAGTAAATATCTAACTTAACCTACCTACTTCCGGTGGCTTAAACCTCGCAACTAGGCCGTCAAGCTTGCTGCTCCATTCTATCGGCAAAGCCTTGTATATGCCCCTAACCTGTAACTCGCCAGCCCGGCCGATCATCCATATATGTTCGAAGCCTATCCACAGGGCCATAAAATGTGCCAATATCACCATAGCTCTCGGTCTCCTTTCCTCTACGAATTTGGTGAACTCGGCTGGCACGTAGATAGCAAAACCGCCGAACCTCCTTACAACAGCATAGTCTCGTTCACCATCGGCAAGTGCTCTGTGTATGGTGCATGTGTACGATAGAGCGCTTTCATATACCCATCTCACGTTTTCATCGTCTAGTTCGTGGTCCTCTTGCGCCGCACTCGACCCGGGTCCTGCGGGATGTTCTAGGAGCCAGTCGAGCAAACTGTGATCAGAAGTAATCAACTCCTCACTATTACTTAAATCTGGTGGTCCCTTCTCAAACGCCGCAATCCTCTTGGCGTTCTCTGGATCGGCCATTTTCCCGGCCATTTTTAATATCACACTCGCACCACGACCGAGATGCAACCACTGGACTGGGGGCTCCCAAGGATCTACGGTCATTGTTTGAACCAGGCCTATCGAATGTGCCAACATCCGAATACTAGTGAAACAGATAAAGAGTGCATTTTGAGACATCCTCGGCAATAAATCGTCGATATCGCGCCGCTGTTCTCTACTACACATGATCTGGTAGGCCTGTTGCAATTTCATAAGTTCGATTCGCTCCTGTTTATCCGTGCTTTCTTTCCAGAGGTACAAGGCCGAGTTAGCAAATATCACGTAAAGCAAGGCGGATCGATTTTGCTGAATTGCCATGCGTGTGGCTAGCTCGGGGATTTCGTGTTGCCACATGTATGCGATCTCCTGGTTTTCTGGTGTAGAGAACGGCTGCGACATGTTCGCATGGTAATTGTGTAGTAAGCGCAATTCCCAGAATCGTCGCCATGGTCCCTCAGGTAGGTTGATATCGGCATCTGAGCCGTCATCCGCAGGGGTAATATAAGATGAAGATGGGGACGAGTAAAATCCTGGGCCATTTGGTGAGTACACTACTGGCTTAACGTCGTTGCTGAAAAGACCTGGCGTACTACTTACTGGCGACTGATGTGAAGCGTCGTCGTAAGTAGGTACTAACCTGCTGCTGGAAGCTGTAGAGTGGCCTGTTGGCCTACTATCATGCCGAGTAGCCGACGTTGATCTCCCAGCGGCTGCTGAAGACGCCTGACTCGTAGCCAAATACACGCACTCAACCGCATGTCTTGAGCAAGAGCCACAACTTGGTCGAATTTCATCACACTGCAACGGGACGTTAGGAATACATTCTACGAGATGTACTTGCGGCCAAGAGAAGCCCTAAGCTAGAAACGGGTAATGGCTTAGCAGGCGAAATGTGCCATAGTCCCTTAACTAACCTTGACTCGCCTCTGCTTACATCGCGTACATCCAGTACGAGACTTTTTATGATAGAGCCGCGGACCGCGTGGCTTGTGCTCTTGCGTGCTACTGTCGTTCATACCGACAAGACTGTAGTAGTTTCGAGAACGCTAAGGCTTGATCTCGACGAGTTACAAGTCTCGCGATGACTTGTGGTACTACGTCAGCACTAAGAATATCCTTAAGCTTAGTCTTGCGTCCCCGCCGGTTCATCGTAATTATGATGCTAGCTTGAATTAATTCATTGCAAGCTCGAGGCTAGTGTATTCAACTGACGATGCCGACCAAAGATGGGGAAACGTCCATCAGCGTGAATCAGCGTGAATCCGTTTGGATCCAACGGCCCAATCCAAATGCGGCGCGGCACAGCGCGATAAGCCCTTTTGCCACAATTCATCTTCTTATAGGCCTGTGGCTACTGTCGTATTTACCTAGGTGTAGGTGGGCCGGTACTAGCTTCATTCGTCCTTGAAAAAAACTATGATGGGTAGAAGAGAGAGATCGAGGGTATGGGGGGATCAAGCAAGTCTTTTATAAGTCTATTAATCTTATAAAGCCTCATAAGATCTTATAAAAAAGTAAGGCTGTCACACCGAAGCTAAATCTCCGAACCAAACTACTGGGTCTGTTGCTCCCTATGAATAATAACGGCATGTTCGCCGATCTTAAAGTGTATGGGGATGCAGGCTTGTGTAGCGTTGGAAACTGGAAACGGGAAACGATACCGAAAGCGATACCCGATATCAGATACCGCTTGTCGCTGCTACCTAACACACGGTTCCTGCATAAATACGTATTTGGTGGCTGATTGATATGCAATTTTAAGAACACATGAATTCATTGGCTTATTGTTACGTTGATAAGATTTGCTGATAAATTTGGCTCTTACACTATGTACATACACAACGTAGCACAAGCGGGTACTACCGTATGCGTTACAGGAGACTTAGTGGTTAAGAAGTTTGGAGGTGTGGCTTGGATTGTCTCAAGGTTGCACAATGTATGGTTTAGACCCGCAGTTGCGGGTATTCAGCTGTCAGGGGATTTCAGGGCAGGCACCTATCAATAACCCAGCATTGCTTGTGAAACTCCATTCCTCGACGACTTTACCACTTTACATTGTCCACTCCTTTTCTTGATAAGCTGATACCACCAATTGTATCTACATACAATTGTTCTTATTTTCTGGCAAACGGTCTTCAAGATTACGCGACCATCCTACTGCCGTAGAATATAACCGATAGTAACAAACGAACTCCATTTTCGTAACGCCGCGGCGCCTAGCGTAATCCTTTCCCGCTGACAGATTCCAATAAGTTTCAATTCGACTTATCTACTGCTACTGGGACACAACCCTATATTCTGTGAGATGCCCGGAAGGGCTATGTTTCTAGGATGCAGCTTAGTCCATTGCAATCGCGGTTGGCAGCATCTCTGATAGCCTCCTGCCTTTTGCTCGTTATCTATGTCATTCTACTCTCTCCACAATTCGCCTTCGCTGTCGAGTTCGATCCTATAATCGCTGACCATGACGTACACGAATTGTCATATGAAGAGCTCGATGCTGTGGATATATCGGAGGCCTTAGACCTTAGAGGTCCAGCGTACGAGCCAGACTTTGCGCTATTCGACCGAAGCATTATAGGAAGAATACCAGATGGTGCGGCTGTCTTGGGCAACAATGAAATGAAAAAATCCAATCTCGCTCCTGGCGTTACGATGGCATTTGTCTTCCAGGCTTCGTCAGTCACTAGTAGTGCGGCGCAGGACTCGAACGAGCTGTTAGAGCTTCGGAGGAGTTTGAATGCGTCACAAGCACCAGCCTCGGATGGGGATGAAGATCAGAATGAGGATGGTGATACTACTCTTAAACTAGAACTTGCCCGTCGGAAAGAAACGACTAAAACGTTGTGGATATCTGCAAATACTTGCCTACAACCTGGACGCCGTTCATCAGACCGAACGGCCCCAGATCCTCCACAACTTACTCTTTACGTTTCGACGTCGTCTGATAATACTTCTCCGGGGCCGGAACAGAGCGAAAATACGCAGAAGGCCATCGTATTCACGGAGGGGGCTGTTACGTATAACACATCTATAGACAAGGATGTTTACTTCAGCATTTCTGCCCCAAGTGTCTCGGCTGAGCAATTTGACACTTCACATGAGTACAATTTCGAGCTCGTCGCTTCCACTGATCAATATTACTTTTCGTTTCACGGTAATCATACCGATCCCGATCTTGTATGGGTTGACAGCGACGCTTCGGCGGCTCTACTGCAAACCGGGTATCTAAACAATGTGTCGAGCCAAGTGATCACAACACCACCGTATGTCATGTTTGCTCATAACGACAACAATGTGGACATCAAGGGGCTACGCAACTCTTACTGTGGTTTAAGTTCGTATGCTCAGATTAGAAATCTTGCAGATGGAAGCAGCGGGGCGATGACGATAGGGTTGAAGAATGGAGGAGAGGACAACTTGACCCGACAGGAGTTCTATGTTAGTGGTCTTAACGCTAGCTCTAACTACACAGCTATCCTTGCTCGTCCGCCGGGGCAGAGTCTCCAGACGCGCCAGGAAGAACCTTCAACCATAGGTGGTGGCATCGTATTTCAACCGGCTGTTTTCTCAACCAAACCTAGTAAGTACAGCAAGATTTCTTTGAAGTGATAAGACGCTAACAAGAGTGTAGATGGCGCATGTACATTTATCTTCAATCTCACATTTTGCGAACAGACCCAATATGCTGTTCCCGGAAACTTGAACACGTTTCCTAACGCTACGGCTCTTGGGAAATTTTACGATGACTACGTGCGATCTATGTGGGACAATTTCGATAAAGTTCTACAGCAGACTCCTTGCGAGGCTGCTTCAACTGCCCGGTACTCGTTAGCCAGGGGTTGCGAGGATTGCAAGACTTCGTATAAGAGATGGCTCTGTTCAGTGGCAATTCCTCGTTGCGAGGACTTCTCGACGCCCGACCGACCCTACCTTCAAATGCGCAATATCGGGGCTCCTTTCCCAAATGGAACGACGGTGGATAAGGAGATATTGGAGGATCACGGGGATAACAGGGCTTTCAATGCGTCTCGTAATCCTAAGATTGACGAAGTTGTTCAGCCAGGCCCGTACAAGGAGTTGTTGCCCTGTGAAAATTTGTGTTATGAACTGATCCAGAGCTGCCCGGCTTCGATGGGATTCAATTGTCCTCGGCCGCGAAGTAAGTTTAGCTTCAAAACTAGCTATGGACGAAAGGCGGGGGATGATAGTTTGTCGTGTAATTACCCCGGGTCTGCGCACTTCATAGGAGGCGCAGGCATGCTTTCCCCTTCTTGGGCTGGTCTTGTCGGCGTAATTGGCATACTTTTAACAACACTTCTATGAGAGTCGGAGTTTAGGACTTAGATTTGGGCGTCTAGGTTCGGATTGGCTCGCGATATTGAAGGTCATGTTTCACGAAGAGCAAGCGAAAGGCATCGCATAAGTGGCATTGTATGGGCGTTTTTGGTTGATATCATCTCATATTTCATTTCCAACAAGGGTGCTTGACACTTTCACACTACCATCAAATATACAGGTCGTGTTCGCGACTGCGCGAATCATCAAGTTGCCTTTATAATGTTAGATATTTGCATCATGACGTGCTGGATATGCTCTGTTTACCTACTGTGAAAACTCCCAAACAAGCATAGATCGTGGCTTGTACCCGGCTAAGAATAACGGACCAAATAATTTGTTGCAATTCCACGTTAATGGCATTACTACCGCGGATATCCTCGTCGGCGAACCTAGCGCGATGATCTCTATCTTATGTTAATGGCCTAACACATCGTTACTTCTTCCGCGCCTTCTCGAGCTGCTCTATCCTGGCTTCGAGATCGGAAATGGTCGCTGCGATTTGCTCATGTTAGCTCTACGGGGTGACGGGTAAGGGTAGGGCGCGTGTGCCTCGCATCTCGGCCCGGGTCTCATCTTGCTCTAGGTACACCCAGAAGTAGTATGCTAGTTGGTACGTGAAGACGGCGACGAGGAATACTTTGGCGATGGGTCGCCCGAAGGTCTTATAGAATTGCGCCTGGGAGAGGTGAGCTTCTTTTCTCTTAGGTGCGGGTTATATGTGACAATGTCCCCTTGGGGATGGGGAGGGAGGGGAGAGAGGGCTGCTGACATTTGGGGACCGGGCTTCTTGTCCTCCGGGTGAGGACGATGAGAAGCGTGCCCATGGACGCTGGAGTTGCTGGAGGGGGATAGGATGGCGCGATGCGCGCGCTGTGATGGTGCGGAAGGGCGCGAGGTGTCTTGTTGTTCGGGAGAGCATTATGGGCTAGTTTCGACACGACCTATCTATAGCCGATGTGAGTGAGGAGAAGGATGTTGCGTAAGTTTAGTAGCATTCGAAGCTTGAGTTAAGGTCCGTTTGACGAGACGGAAGCTCTATGGAAGCTTCTTCAAAGTACCCAATCTACATAGTTACCCCACCAGCAGTGGCTTAAGCGGAACCTTATTCTTAACTCCCCTGTCGGGCGAGGCTGCTGTTGCTGATCCACCGGGGAAAACATTAGGTCTAGCCCGTTGGGGTAAGTAGTAGCAGTAGTAGCGCTCGTATCGAAACGGGTAGGTCCCTTAATTTTTTTGTCGACCGAGCGAGCTATTCCGCTATCGATAAAGGGAGGTTACCTACCTAATGTACCTAACTTGCAGACACCATGTCCATATGGGAAAGTGAATACATCTCCAACTCTCGAGTTTGAACAATCTGTTCTCAGATCCCACTGGAAAGACCATCGCTTTGTCATTTAACTATAAATATTTAAAACTCGCGCGTCAGGTTGGGGTCTGGGTCTCGCCTTCGAGTTTGTTATATATTAATTGTCACATACCCTTCATATACTTTTCAATTGACGGTACCATTCCCTCGGTTCCCTTCGAACTTTCGAGACCGCGCTATAATACACATACACACTATTTCCGCTTTCTGCCCCTTTACAACTTACCAACCAACCAACCAACCAACCAACCAATTTCTTCTTTCTTTCCTCGTCTATATACTTAGGTACACATTCAAAATGGTATGTCTCTAAAGCTACGCGCAACCGTGAATGTACTGCTAATTGCGACTCCTAGGCTCAAACTCTCGAGCAGCGAAGGCGGAACGCCAAATTCACCAAGGACCAGGACGCCCGTCGCGGCAAGTCGGAGACCGATATCAAGAAGCACACCAAGGGCGTGCAAAAGTCGCCTATTTCTCCCTTCTGGCTCGGTAAGCTATTTGTCCCCTATCCCCATCTATACGTCGATCGCGTCAAGTCTTTTATAAGAAAGCTAATGGGTTGGTGTCTGTTCGCGTGCAGGTATCCTCGCCTTCATCGTCTTCGGCGGTCTTATATTCGAGCTCATCTCGCGCATCTTCTTCCGATGAATAACAGTGTTATTGTTGTTGTTGAAAAGTACAAATACATACTGCCATTATCACAGTAGAGTCCGGGTGAGAAGAGTACTCTTGTGGGGATGATCCGTGTAGTCATGGTATAACATGGAGGTGTTGTTGGAAGTTGAGAAGCTAGGGATGCTTTTACAATGTCTTCAAAGTGTATACGTGTATAGTCGTCTAGGAGATCGATATGATACCTGAGCGTTTGCTCTACAAGAACAGATTCGTGTTTTAAGGGAGGCCATATTTATTTTAGACGCATTGCCAGATTTATGTACAATTCTTAAAATTATATGGTAGATGGACTGACTAACCCCTGAGTATGAATGAAGCCTGTAGGACGATTCAATAACGATCACGTGTAATGAAGTCCTGTTTAATATACATGCTGAGATGTGTTCAAATGCATAGAACTATGTAGCATTGTCAATACCTTAGTCGATAATTGACATCAAGAAACCAGCTCAAATCATATGGTATAAACCTTGACCTTTCAAAACGCCATTTCGTATGAATACATAACTACAAGGAATCACGCTCCAAGACCCCTCTTCTGCCCCTGGCCTTCATTTTTCATCCTCATCCCCATATCGTACTGTCGCTCTAGGTCGTGTTGGACTCGGTCGATATACGCCTTTGACGTGGAGGGCGCGTTATGACTCCCTGTGCCTGTCGTACCGTTGGGTTTCTTGGCACCGAGAAGGCGGAGGAATTTCTCTTTCCTCTTGTCACCACCGTCTAGTGCTTGGGCGTTCCACTGCTCGCCGCCGTTAGTATTTCCCCCAGCTTCAACTGTGGCGGACGACACGTACTCCTCGGCCTGTTCCTTCTCCTGTCTCTTCTTCTTCTTGTCCTTCTTTTCCTTTCGCGCCTCAACTTCCTCTTGGGCACTGGCCTCCTCAGCGGCCTTCTCTAACTTTCTCTTCTTCTTTTTCTTTTCTTCCTTAGGTAGCTCCACACCACCCGCAGCATCAGTATCGGACGAGTCGCCGGATTCGCTCTCGTCGTCTTCAGCCTTACGCTTGCGCTTCTCGGCCTTTTTCTCGACCTTCTTCTTCTTGTGCTTCTTTTCCTTCTTAGGGGGTGCATCATCTTCACTATCTTCACTATCCTCACTATCCTCAATGTCTTCGCTGTCTTCACTGTCTTCACTATCTACTTCCTCTGTTTTAGTACGCTTGCGCTTAGTGTCACTCAGAGGAATGTAGTTCTCATCCTCGGAGTCGGCTGCCATCTTCTCAACCTCACGAGACACCTTGTTCTTCTCGGCATCCTCTTTCTAATCATACGATCAGTAAATTATAATCGTGCGGCTAATTAGATATCTTACCTCGCGCTGCTCGTCTAGAAGATCGGCACGGGCCTTGGCTCTCTGCGCCTCGGCCATCAGTTTGACGGCTTGCGCCTCCAGTTTCTGAGCGCGTAGGCGTAGGCGCTTGCGTCGTTTCTCTTGCTTGTGTGGTCGGTTGGCCAATTCCTTCAACTTATCGGCTGCTTTGCGTTCAGGATTCCATTTAGCAGCACGGCCAACATTTGCCTTTCGCGCTTGCTTAGCTTCGGATTTGGCATGACGTTTTTCTTTGCGGGCTTCGGATCTTGCGATTCGCTGCTCCTGTTGTCTCTTAAGCTTAGCCTCTGAAGTATGTTAGTAATGTACGTCTTGGGTAGTTATAATAGTGTCGTTTACCTTTGGCTTCGGCTTCGCGACGAAGCTTCTCCGGGTCAAGCTTCTTCCAAGGAGCCGGATCGCTAGCTTCCATTTTGAAAAATTAAAATCCAGTAAGGTGAATACTAGATTGATATGGCATTATGGGATAATACAGTGAGCTTGAAAATGAAATTTCAGAAGCTCTGCTCAACCTGTTATGTATTACAGGTGTAAACCATAAAAAAGATCTACTTAGCTGCAATTGACTTTAGACCCAGAAAAAAAAAAGTTGTCGAATCTGGAGGAATTCTGCCGCGGGGAGTACTTTACCGATAAAGGGCGGTGTGAAAAGTACATAAGTACATCAAGGTTTAGAGTTGTCTTAGGTAGTACGGATCCGTAGCTGTAGCGGTAACTATCAGTTAGGTTAGGTAGGCTAGTCGTTAGTGTAACTAAAGGAAGGTGGGTTCATCTTATACATTACATGTACATAATAGTTGTGACCGCCAGGTTGAAGGGGCACTTTTTTAGGATTGCATACATTACATATACTTCATCAGAATCTCCATGGCAGTCAAACTGCTCTTTTCTCCAATACTACTCCTATATTTCTTAATTTCACAATAGGGTTACCTCATGTAGCTGTGTGCAACCTTATTAATTCCCCGTAGATCTACTACAACACCTTAGCTACAATGTCTACGTTCAAGCGGGCGTCGCAATATGGCGCGACGCCCAAGGCGAGTATCTTAAGTACGTTGCGAGCGACATCAATGTTAGATACTAAAACGGCTCTGCCAGCCGGTAAGCACAAAGCTTATCCTCCCCGCCAGCTGTGTAGGTATTGATCCTGGATGACAGAAATCATTGTCTCTATACTCGATTACTTGCCGATACCAGACCTTCTTCGGTTCGCAAGGACGTCAACCCGAATGCGTGAGATGGTATACGATGATACGAGATGGGTAGCAAGACTTAAGAGCATGGGGTGCTGGAACGAGTTGGAGGCCAGAAAGAGATTCGAGGAAGCTATGAAGAGAAAACGGGACGCTGCGGGGCGGCCAAATGCCAACGGCGGTCCAAATTCGATAGCTGGCAGGCAAGCTAGCACGACTATATTCGATGCTGCTTTGGAAGAGGAACGCCGGAAAGCTCAAGAAGACAAAGCTTTACAGCTCCAGGAGTCGAGGCTCGATGGGTTCGAGACGCTGAGTTTAAACCAATCACAGTCTAAATCGCCCTACGAAGATCCAGATGCACTACTTGATATACTTAAAAATGTCAAGAGTATACGGGGTCACGCAAGGGAAGAGTATGGCAAAGTTTATGGGGCTCTAGCACCCTTTTATTTTGATCTAGCACGAGCGAAGAACCATACCGAACCAATCGTATTTAAGGTGTTTCGAGATCCAGAAAGGCAAGCACAGATGCTATCTAATTTACAAACATTTAGCAAAAGCGATTGGACCGAGGGTTATATGCAGCGAGAGGCTAAGCTCATCAATATGACAACTCTCTTCGAAAGCGCAGTCTTAAGAGAATTCGAGCAGGGATACGAGTTCTGGGATGTTGATGGTAGGATGAAGAGATACGCGCATGTGTTGCATAATCTGAACGAGGGCAATGCGGCCATGGACCTCTTCATTCACAAGCATCCAATTCTCAACGACCGCGGAGTTATAGGCAATCCGATGGATTGTATCAATCAAGCTCCCCAGGACAGCATTACTCTGGAGCCTTCCCGTGCCTTCTTTGATTCGCTTGTCAAGAAAGTGAACGAGCAGGGCGGCGTGATTGGCCGCATCTTCCCTCAGCCAGCAACCGTCTTCTGGGTCTTCGTGGACAAAGTTCGAGAAGAAATTATCATGGAGTATGTCACTCCCTTATTAGACGAATGTCATGATCGACACATGCCGTCTTACCTAAAGGCAGTGTCTGGCTTGTTCGAACAGTGCATGGAATTTGTTCGGCTACTTGTTCCACCAAAAGATTCATCCGAAAAAAGTTTAGAAGACCATGCAAAAGAGATAGCCCTGAGAGTGTTTGAGCCACACCTAGATCTATACTTGCAAGAGGAGCTAGACAGTTTGACAAAGCATGCCGAACGCGAAGTTGTAAACTGGGAGCAGAAGCTCTCGGAGCAAGAGGCTACTGTCGAGTCGTTTTATATGGGCAATTTCAATCGACAAGCCGACAAAAACGACTTCCTAAGCTCCTTCAAAAAAGTAGTGATGATGCCAGTTACAGTCCTGCCTTTTGGAACTACCAAGACGACTACAACGTCAGCTACTAATAGCACCACGCTTCGACCATCAGTGACCGGCACACCTGCATCATCCCGTCCGCAAACGCCTGGGCTCGGTGATCCCTCAGAACGGACCGCAAGTCCTCTACCCCCTGAAGCACCCACCGATGAACTCAAGGCGAAAGCTGCGCTCATGGCGAACCGGCTTGAAGGGATCAGAAGTCTTTTCAGTATCGAAGTCGCTCTTGATTTAGTACATGCTGCGAAAGAAAGTCTTGGAAGAGCAGCGAAGTTTGTAACGCTAGGCGGTCAGGCGGGTGAAGAAGCTCGAGAGCAATGCGAAGCGATGTTCGTTGTTCTAGTCAAGATCCTTGGTCAGACACATGTTAAAAACGGGTTTGCAAAAGCCGTGGAGCATCTTTCCCGGTATAATCCCCGAGAAATAAGCGACCATAGCCAGACCGGAGTGGCGCCGCTCGTTATGTTTATTGAGTTGGTCAATGTTGGCGATATCATCTCACAAATGGTTGACGTATTTTACGAGCAGCAACTTGCTGCGCCAAAAATTGCCGACCGAAACGATTTTCTCGATCCTGCGGGTCTAGCTAAAAAGAAATTTGAGCAGATGCTGGACGAGAATGTTGCAGCAGGTCTTAACAAAGGTATCGACGTGTTGATGGATGAAGTCGAATATCTCTGCGCTACAACGCAGCTACCTACCGACTTTAATCCATCATCCTCCTCGCAAGAGGTTGGAGTATCTAAGGATCCTGATATAGGCCCAACTACAACTGCAAAGCGCGTTACCGAGCTAGTAGCTTCTCACACGAGGATGCTAGTAGGGAGCACGGAGAAGACCATGCTAGACGTGTTCAACGGCGAGGTCGGATTGCGTTTATTCACGGCCGTGTGTAAACACATTAAACGACAGCGTATCAGCACCGAAGGTGCAATCAAGCTTATCGCAGATATGAACATGTATTTCGAATATATCCGGACGCTCAAGAACCCAGATCTACTAGCATACTTCAAAGCCCTACGAGAACTAAGCCAGATATACCTTATCGATGCTAAGCATGCCAAAGAAATGGCGATCATCATAGCTGATGGCGACCGATTCGGCGGCATATTTCGCGCCGAAGAAGTATACGAGTTTGCCGAAAGAAGAGCCGATTGGTATCAGGTGAAGAGGGATGTAGAGAGGGCGATGTACGGACTTGAATGTCAAGTCATGTAAGAGTGGCGTGCTTCAAGCGACGAAGTCTAAAGACCCATTACCTTACATTTTATTTGCACTGGCCAAGCCAGTAGCTCCAGCCACAAGACTAGTCGTTCTTGTGAGAACGAGGGCATATTCGAAGAAACGGATATATTTACATGGATGACTCTGCGGCTTGGTCGCTAATTAAAAACACTTGAAACATTCAAAACCCGGTCTGATCTCATACAGAACTTTAAAGTTCTAACAGGCTCAAGGAATTAATATTCCGGCGGCTAGAGGCCAACCATATCGTCGGGATGATACATGCATCTTCGATGCTGCATACTACCATTGGGCTGGGTGGCAGATCTGCCACCGACATTTCGGGTACTACAAGTGAGATGCCGGCAATAGGGCACCATCTTCTATACTGTCTTTGGTTAATTATATTTCGAATCTCACCCCATGATCGTACTCAGCCCTACGATAACGAGTAGTTATGCAGCAGATATAAAAGAGCGGCACTCAAGAAAAAGCCCATATAGTTATTATTCCTCGGGGTTTGTGTTACAATAAAGCGGTGAGATGCCCGATGAGCTAGACAAAGGGAACTACTGCCGTTACTTCTCGTAACCTGGTTACCATCGCTAGTACCGCGACGACCTAAGGCTGACAAGTCGGCGAAAAGAGCTCGGTATTAGAAACATCACCTATATCACCTATATCACCTATTATACCAGGAACAGGCGGCTATCATACGTGCCTAAGCCCTAGGGGCATATTCATCTTAACCTAGATACTTCACCGTCTGACTCATTAGTACGGGACGTCAGAGCATAACATAGGCAGATGCCAAGGAGCTTGACCATATATGATGAATCGATTTGATGAATGATTGGTCTTCTAGTTAGCCTGGTACTGCTTACATGGCTTGTTTATGTAATGTGTTGATTAACCATTGGCCCTCTTATATTGCAGGACGGTTTGAGAAGTTCATATTCGATCTTGACGGATCGCATCCTAGAATTCTGGAAGGGACCAAACATTGCACGTTGCACGTTGCAGACTGTACTGTACGTTGCTGACGAAAGCAATTTTAGCACTTCACCGCAAGTCAAGCATGGTACTATAAAATATCTCCTCCACGGTTCGGAGCTCCATCCCTTCGCAAATGGAGACATTTTATTAAAGGTTCTATTCTTAGCTAATCGACGATACCCCCGTAATATACCTAACCTACCTATACCCTACATGAACCACAGGTCCCCGCGAGGGCACACAGTACCCCGATCAATAATCGTATTGCAGGTATAGGAGTAGGAGTAGTTATACATACTCTCCTCTCCTTCTCTCCTTCTCTCCTTGCTCGGTGTCGCTTTCGGCGACGTGCTTAGTCGTGAGCGACTAGCGACTAGGATATGATGTCCGTCATGTTAAAAATCCTAGAAGCTAAACGAGCAGAAATCATAGCGTTCGTGTTGCCAAGGCAAGCGAGCCTAAAAAAATCCAGTCATCTCGCAGAATGCAGTGTGACCACACATAAACACATACATGTGTACCTCTACACAGCCTATGTATCGAGTCTCGTGGCCTCCGTGCAATGTACGAAGCCGTCAAGCTCACGGATTCAGATCCAAGGTCCAAAGCGTCTCCTCCTTTTAGTAATTACGCATTCTAGAAACCCCTGTCCCGTAAGGATTTCCCCCCACTCACCTTAAACTGCTGGGATGGGGAACTTTGGTCTGAGCCTGAACCTGAATGGGTCTGCGGGTATGCAATTAGTGCGTGGCTTACCCTTGCACTATCTGGTACCTTTTTGTGAGACCCAAGACGATCAGCTTGTAGAAGCACGAATACGGCAGTTGATCTACCTTTTGGACAAGGTCTACGACGTCTTTTAAAGAGGATAAGAGATCAACAGTTTGGCTCGAAGGATTTCAGCCGCACGAAGTTTAGTCCTAAATACTAACAGAAACATGGAAATCCAAACCTCTTCATAAACCCCCCACCGAACCGAACCGAACCAAATCGTGTCATATACATACACTACTGATAGTCTCCGTTGCCAGTTGGTGGTATCCGAAACATGGCTTAAAAAGTGAGATAAGCTTTGCGTAGTTCGTTTATGTCGGCCGCTTTCTTATTCAAACTTCACTTACAACTAGCGTCACGAGACACTAAAGATTCACTTAATAATATATACACTTCACATAGAAGGGATCATAGAAGCGGTATAAGAAAATATCGGGTGTGTGGGTCGCCGTGAGAAGGTAAATCATAGCGACCCCTATCCCATCCCATCCTAGGATTATCACAGACTCCTTTGACAGATGAGGGTTCTTCGATCTGTCAGACCTCTTATGTATCTTCGTCTAACGCCGATTTTTTATTGGCTTAGACACCTCGAAGGAACATCGACGTCGTCTTTGCAAAATACAGGGTTCCCCGTCCGTTTTACTCCCCCACAGACAAGAACAGCGAGCAATAGTGTGTATTTGTCAAAGTCGTTCGCCGGAATTCACCCCGTCCGACCGGTAAATCTGAGGAATGACGGATCTAACCACCTACTTAGCGACGCAACTACATACCCTTTCATACTTTTACATATCTTATTCCCCACCATCATCACCACCATCATAAATACATATACATAAAAAGCGATGATGCGTTCATAAATGCCAAGAGCCCCCAACCCATGATTGGTCTGACCAAGAATCGTATTTCGTCTTAGAAAGTCGAGATTAGTTAACTGTGGCTCTGCCCTGACGACCATTCATATCCCGGACCTCAACGGCTCGTTTCTGACTCTCGACTAACTAGGATAATTACCTTAGGGTAGTTAGGGTTAGTTAGGATGACCAGGATGGACGGCTATGGCCTGTGCTCCCGATATGTCGGCTTTCAGGGTTTCCTAGTTCGAGATGCGGGCGATCCAATAGCTCCATATGGCGATAGACGATGCACAATGCCACCCCCCATTGAGAATAGCTTCTTACCACAGTAGCTTATTAGTGGCCTCATACCTGACGATGTCTTTCTTCCCTTACTACCTTGACGCAATGTTGGCGTACGTGTGCAGGAAAGTCTTGCCTGGCCAAAGCTATCAAGCTGCGCGTCATAGTCGGGGGTTGCAGCAGTGGCTTGAGTCCAGGTTGCTCTATTGTTACCTCGCCGATAGTTGCATGCTACATGCTATAGTCACGTTTGCTTGCACGCAACTAAGTAGCCACACCAGGTAGCCCACTCGAGTCCCGAGACTCGAATGGATGGATGGATATAGACAGACACCATAAGCCTCAATGGTCATCCCGCAAGTCTGGCCCGGGCCTCGCCAAAGGTACCATGAAGGTTCCATCGTCATCCCGTGTAGGCAAAAGCTCTGTGAGATATCGTACCCATGTCATCAGCCTTATAAGTGGTTTCCAAGTTACATTCCGTCAACCGACCAGAACGGCCCCCAAACCCTTCCATACAGGTCTATCTATCTAGTAGTCGCTTGCCTTGCTTTATATTCTCTGCCTATCTATATCCCGGGAGCTATATATGACAGGCACCGGCACACGCGAGCCCCAAAAGGATTCAGCATCCATCTTCCTTCCCAGCCAAGCTTCTCTCATTAATACTCAAATATTCCCATTTGACTTTAGTAATATCAACCTTTACTACTGCTAGCCGAATATAAGCGAACATCACGAAAAACAATACTGATTACGACACAAGCAGTCCTGCCTGTTCTCGAAGACTTAGGAGGTACAACTTGGAATTACCTAGATTAGAATATAAGCGTAGGAGTGAGATAAGATGAATTCACGCCCATCTAAAAAACACGATTCGATTCCCAACAAGTCGCCCAAGCCTAGGTCCAGACCTTCGACAGACGACTGGTCCGAAGTTACAGAGCCTGAGGAGCGAAGGCGCATTCAAAACCGACTAGCTCAGCGAAAGTTCCGTACGCAACTGAATAACGTATCTCCAGTTCCAAAACAGACTAGACTAACAGATCGGAATAGGAGAGAAAGCCAGAGAGCAGAAAGAAAAGGCAGAACGGGAGTCGCGCGACTTAGAAAACGCAGCCAGCAGCTATCGCCTCCCTTCGTCGGACGAAATCGCAGCAGACGACGGTATGGACCTCTCAGGTCTACCTTGGGGGAGCCTCAGTATGACACATGTCCTAGCGAGGGGCTACGAAACGGAAAGCAGACGTAGCGGATGTAGCGGCGACGGGGACGGCGAAGGCGATAACAACTATACCAACGACACAAGACAAGACGACACGGCGCAATACTACGCGGTGTCGAGCCCGTACCAACAATACCAGACAGTCAACTACGGGAGCAGGACAAATAGCAGCGGAGGCGACGATTTCGCATATCAAGATCTACCATCATATTTCTACGACTTCGATCCAAATAGCGGATATAGCCACCAGGACCACGACCACAACCACCACCATCACCATCACCACCATCGGACTTAGGCGCGGAGGCGTGAAAGGGGGTGACACAAGAGAGGCTGAGAATAGGCAGCCAATTGCCCTTTTCTGTCTCGCTATTTGCTCTACCGGCGGCGGTGGAGATTTTGGATGGATTCTGGGATTCTGGATTCTGTTGGTCGGAGTACGAATGGACGGATGGTAATGACTCTTACATAAAAAAAACTAACGGGGGAGGTTTTGTTAGACAGCGTTGCCGCAATGATTTCATCTGCTTTATTTTGCTTCTTTTTTTTTTTTTTTTTTCTTCTTCTTCCGCCACGACTAACTAACTAACTCATCGTGTACTACTAACTACTACTAACTACATATTTACAAGCCCTTCTGTTTAAAAATACCCCGTTTTTTTATGTTACATTGTATTATATTATATTATATTATATTATATTATTATTGTCGAGTTAGGTAGTCATTGTCATGCTGCAAATAGATACTTACTTATTTACTTCGACGTTTGAATTATATAATATTAGTTACTAGTAATTCACCAAACTATCTAATGTGTTTAAACTATGTAATTCTCCCATGAGGTACGGTAAGAAAAAGGAAAGAAGTGAGGCGATATCTACATCAAGTGTAACGCTTCCTCTAGCCCGCGAACGAGTTAGCTACCTACCTAACCTATACTTAGACTTAGACTTAGACCTAGACTTGGACTTAGACTTACAGTGCACATACATACGTACGACACGATAGCCAAGCCCAAGCTCAAGCCAAGCCATCTTAAGACATACCGTCATAATAAACTACTAAGTGCCTGCCTATCCCCGTTTACGTATGTACGTGCCGCTGCGGATGTCGCACAGCGGCACAGGGAAAAAAACCACGCGAGGATATGAAACCACTACTTCTGCGTCTATGGCACAGTACAGTGCCCTACGCAAGAGGATTCTGTCGTCGGTCGCCCGGCTAGGATATTGGGGAATAACCGGAAGACAGGCCGGATAGCTAGCTAGCCCATGTGTATGGTATGTATGGTATGTATGTATGGTATGTATGGTATGTATGGTATGTATGGTATGTATGGTATGTATGGTATGTATGTATGGTATGTATGGTATGTACGTATGGTATGTATGTACGTATGTATCTACCTAATGCCTAATGCAGATATGTCTTACACATACACACACACATACGCACATATATATCCATGTATAACTTATAAGTAGAACATGTATAAGTAGAAGAGAGAGAGAGAGAGAGAGAGAGAGAGAGAAAGAAAAAGAAAAAGTAAGACACCTCAAGGCTCGACACTCGACCACCAGAAGAAAACTTCCAGAACGAAAAATCCCACGTGCGCAACGGACGCCCGCCCCTTCAGCACTCTAATACCTAGGCGCGCACGACATGCCGCCCACGCGGTCGTACATAAATTAATCGGTTCGACGGGGCTGAGACGGCCGGAGCTGAAAAGACGGGTGTGTCTCAGGGGTTGGCTGGTGGGCGTACAGTCGTAATCGTCAGCTCGTGGTTTTTTTTTTTTATAGATGGGGAGATGTGGTTGCATGCAGTTTACATATGTATACGTGCGTACATATATGTATGTATGTAGGTATGTATGTATGTATGTATGTATGTATGTATGTATGTATGTATGTATGTATGTAGGTACTATACCTAATTTATATTAGTTGACGGCTTTATCTTATACAGGAATTAGTTAGTTACCTACTGGATATAGTAGGTCGGTAGGAATGAATGAATGTGTAAGTGTAAGTGTAAGTGTAAGTGCAAGTGTAAGTGTAAGTATAAGTGTGTAAGTACACGGGAATTACACACACACGATATAGACTATAAACCCGTAGCTTAATTAATACTCATCCATCCATATCCATCCATCCATCCATCCACGTATACACACCCCTCCTTATTTCCGCCTCTTACTACCTATGTATATCCCCATCCCCATCCCCATCTTCATCTCCACCACATCTACAACACCACATCTCAGACAGCGCGAATGTCTCGGGTATACATCCCCCCTCGCGTGGCCAAGTCTCTCCCCCCCCCCCCCCCCCACATGCAAATCAGAGATCGACAAAGCTGAAAACCCCCTCATCCCTCAAATCCGCCCTAAAGCCAAAAAACAACAGTAGTATTACCTTAGGTACATAGGTAAATTACCTACCTACCTAAATAGAGATACCGCAAAAGCACGCGATTTAAAGTTAAGCTTAATCCTCCTCGTAAGCTGCCCATCAGCCGGGTGAGCGGGTAGTTTTCAAGGGGGAAAAGCTTGAAAGTTACCTACCTACCTTAGGTTAACCTTAGGTAGCTAAGAGGGCAGGGGTTCGGCTTCAGCTCTTCTTCCCTTCCATTCCCTTCCCCTCTCCTTCTATTTGTACATACTTTTCAGCTATAGAAGCAAATTTACTTTACTTTACTTACAACCCTTTATTCTAGTTATCTCTTTAGTATATGCAGTATCCCTACCTACTTAATCTAGGTAGACATTATAGAATATGCCTTACCTACGAACCACAACACCAACTACTAGCGGATAATCCAACCCACGATTCGCAGACAAGAAATAAATCAGCCAAAGCTGAAATGTCACCAATACCACCAAACTTCACATCGTGAAAAAAACGAGTCTGGGCAATATATTCTTGCTTGATTAATTGATTGATCAATCAATCAATCAGGTAGCTAAATTAATTACAAGCGCAGACATCGTAGCATCGTATCATCGTAACATAAAACAACCTAACCTAGCAAACAAACAACCAGCGCGCCTCAACATGCAATGCAATCCGCAACGCCCTGCTCTGCTCGTATTGTGCCGTGAATTCCAAGACACGTTCGTGAACTAAACTTACATAGGTATCGTATCGTATCGTATCGTATCGTATCGTGCCGTATCGTACATACAGGGGTGATTAAGTGCTTAGGTACTTTATACATCGTCAAGTACCGGGGATGATTTGCAGGGTCGGGGACGTACGTATTTACACACCGAATCAGAAACCGTTACTTAGCCCTGTTGTCGTCTAGCCTCCGCCGCCGCACCGGCAAGGAAGCCAATGACAGCAGGATCGCTCATCCGCTCGTCGGTAGCCGCCTCGTTCCTGGTAACATGACCGAACAGGCACTGCCAGAGGTCGTTCTGATCGACAACCTCTCCCATGCTCTGATCCTTGCTCATGAGCTTCGATAGGGTGGCCTGCTGGAGCTCCAGGGAGTTCGCCACCTCAAGATTAAGGTCTGAAACCTCTGCGCTAGACTCTTGCTCTTTCTCCTTCCCCTTGGTGCTCTGGCCGAGGTGTTCTAGACGGCGCTGGACGGAAAGGTTGTATATGGATTCCTCGACCGTGCCGTCTACCAGGTATAGCCATACCGTCGTTTGGTGCTCCTGCCCGATCCGGTCCACTCGTGCGATCGCCTGGAGTTCCAATGCCGTGTTGAGGAGGGGTTCGCACAGGAACACGTGGCTTGCGTTGACGAGGTTAAGACCGCTAGCGTGTGCTCTAGCATCCATGAGGAAGCATTCGATAGCGGGATCTTCCTTAAATGTATTGATACCATTCTTCTGCTTGAAAGAAGAATGTCCGATTTGGTATTGGTCGAAAGCCCGGCCAAGGATCTCGAGGAACTCGCCGAACTGGGAGAAGATAACAGACTTGGCGCCTGGGTCTTCAACGCGTAGCCATAGCAGATGCTTCGCTAGAGTATCGATCTTAGTGGCGAATGAAGGACCGTCGAGATTGATAGTCTTGATGGCATCGAGTTTGTCGCTACCGAATTCGGAATAGATACCCAATTTCTTGAACTTGGTAAGCGTACTAGCCTCGTCCGATGCTTGCGAGTTCTCTTGCGAGTGTTCTTGGTGGAATTTCAACTCTTGCTTTTTCAGTGTGATGTCGTGAAGATTTGATGCCGAAAGCTTCATCTTGCAGACGGGGCAAATGCGGGCTTTCTTCAACCAAGCCATGATACACTCTTTGCAGAAGTGATGCCCGCAGACAGTAAGCACCCCTAGAGTGAAAGCAGACTGGCAGATGACACAGACTTCTTCTGAATTCTGACCCGCTTCTCTGAGGTGGACGACTGTGAATTAAGTTAGTATAAATATAAAGAGTTGGTATATCCTAATTCGCGGGGATCTTACGGTAACGATGCTTAGGCAGCGCTGCGGTAAACTTCCTCTTCGAGGTTATCTCTCTCTCTTGTATCTCATACTCTCTCTCTTTCACCTCATGTTCCGGCTCATCTATGTCTAGGAATTGGGATGAGTCAAGCGGAGCAACATTATCAGAAATGGCCTGCAGCTGCTTGTAGTATTCCACGCGCGCGTTCATCGCCGCGGTAAAGGCGTCCAACTCTCGCTCTAAAGCTGTTGCCGCCTTGTTCTGTACATTGCTCTGTTCTTGCGTCAGTTTTAGCTGCCTCTCGACGATGTCTAGCTCGACCCTCGCACGACTGCTTCCGTTGCCGACATCATAGCGGAGTTTCGTCGCCAACTCTCGAAGATCCGTAACGATTGCTCGGAACGAGGTTCCTTGATAATACTGCTTGATTCTATCGCGTTGTTGAAGTAAGACGAGAACTTTTTCGGGGGCATGGCCTTCTCCAGCTCTAGCTTGCCGCTCTGCGAAGCGAGTATCGTATTTAACTCGCTCATTTTCCAGGCCGGACATGGCATCCCGTCTGTCGGCTATTACAGCTCTCAAAGCTAGCGTATATACCATCAGCTCATCCTGGATTTTGGTTGAGTCCTCGTATTCTTCACCCGTGATCTCTACTTCATCCTCTTCGTCTACAAGTGGCCGGATCAACATCTGAATAACGGTTTCCCTCCATTCGTCGATCAAATCTGCCTGATCATCGAGAGCGTCGGCGAGCAGCTTGAAGTTGTCTAAAACTCGCCTACTCTCTAGACCCTGAAACGAGGGCGGTATGATTTCGGGAACCTCAGTAAACGATTGTGATGACGCCTTTTCTCGAATCCTAGTACTATGAAACATAGCTTTGGTCCGCGCCTCACGTAGAATCTCTTTTCGAATGTTCTTCGCTACATCGTATCCGGAGACCTCCTTCTCCTCCAGCAGTTTGAATTCCTCCGAATTAGGAACCGTCTTCTTCTCGTCGGACCTTATCTGGAAATAGCCGCTGGCGATGAAGAAAACGGCTCTGTGGTGAATATCGAGCATAGATCGGAGTTTGCGCCGGCATTCGCTAACTTTTCCGAGCGCCATTTTCTCGTCGGTGTCACCATCACTCTCGGCATCGCTGTCTTCGTCCCCCATGAGAATGTCGCTCGAATCTGCTCGTTTAGCTTTTTCTAACTCGCTTTGTAGTTGTTTTCGGCATTCTTCTTCTAGGACTTCGACCTCATCTACTACTTCCTGCCAAAGCTGAATAGCCGCGTCCACCTCGGTTCGATACTCCAAAAGCTGACCTCTCTCTAGCTTGCTGAGTAAATAAATACGCTGCTCTGTCTTAATCGAAGAATCTGATTGCTCGATCATAGCTTCTAGCACCTCTTCAATTGTTGGTGGGCCCTTGTTCTTCTGATCTGTTGCTCGAATAAGGCGGCCAGATCCGAGGGACGGATGCAGTATTGACTTTCTGAGCTGGGAGAGGGCACGTTTCATTGAATCGATTATCCATGGATCCTCAGAGTCCCAGTCTCCCTGAAGAGGCAATCCGTGCTCGTCAAGGCCGAACTTCATTACGAGATCTTTGAATTCCGTCTGGTAATGCTGCTCCTCAACCGCAGCAAAAGGCATAGTTATAACATACCGTTTTTGGGGTGGCAGACTTAGCTCGTCTCTGACTGCACGCTTTGTGTGCCGCAAGGAAATGCTGTTAAAGAGAGGCTTGAACAACTCCTTGTGGGTCGATATTAATCCCTCCCATATATTTAAAGAGGAGGCGAATGGCTCATATCGAAGAAAAAGTAACAAGCCCCATAGGTCCTTGATATTCGTCTTGACCGGGGTTCCAGTGATACCCCAAGCATTGACACGAGGTATTAGTCTTGCAACCTTAGCAGCGCTACTCACGCCACTCTCAATTTGTTGAGCTTCATCTAAACATACTCTCCACCAGGAGATCTGAGTCAACGGCGATTTAGGGCGGTGGTATTTTCTTTCGTGTCGCATAGAGCGACTAGGGGGCTCTGCCGCATAATGGATCTCGGTCTGCAGAACGTTATAAGTCGTGATGACAACGTCGTGCTTTACTAGTTCCGAGACTAATCGTTGTTCGTCATCACTAAAGCCTTTTAGGCCCTCATACACCATCACAAGGAGATGTGGTGCATGTTTTTTAAACTCAGAGACCCATTGGTTCTTGAGCGTGGTAGGAGTGACGATTAATGTTGCACTGCTTAGTTGCTCATTTCGAGCCGTGTCGCCGTCCAAGTGTGGAGGATTATCACGCGTATGCATGCAGATAAGGGCAATCGTCTCAACTGTCTTTCCCAAACCCATTTCTTCTGCAAGTATGCCACCTTTCACAACGGTTTCACTCTTACGGAACGCGCTAATATCTCTAGTAATGACGTGATAGAGATTGCTGATGTATACTAATCGTCCGTCTGCATCATTTACTGTGCTGAACGATAATGGCAGGCTGTTGGTTGACGGCGGGGATAAAGGCTCTAAGCCAGGCTCTCCATTTGAACAACAGTCATTCCATTTGACACCTTCTCTATTCAAAAGCCATTGCAGCGCCCTACGTTGGAAGGGGAACAGCTTTGAGGTCAACTTAGGAGCTGAGGGGGGTAATGGGTTTACGGGATCCTTTTCCGGAACAAATGCCGCATCGTAGAAAGCCTGGGGCGAAAGCTTCTCATTGGCAGTGCCTTGCTCTTGGGTCTGACCTGTAAAGAACGTATCTAAAACTTGTTGACTAAGAGCACGCTGGGCGGAACTTCGTAGTAGATGGGTTGATGAATTCCAATTCAGCTGAAGGGAGAGTTGGAGTTGGTCTCTGTTATTTTTCCTCTCCAGACTCATAACAACGCCTACCCAAAGTGCGCCTTCGTCGCTGTTAGCATCTCGGCTGCGGCTTATCACATTCAATATTGCTAATGTGCCCTCGGAGAACTGGTAACGGCCTAAGTCCAGCTCAGACTTAAATGCGCCGAAGGGAGATCGCGTATTAGAGGAGATAGTTAAGAGGCGCTGCTGTTCATCATGGTGTAGCTTCATGTGGTGGTTGACATTCACGCGCAAGATTAGTTCATCAACTGACACTTCGGATTGGACTGGTCGCTTGAGAGTAAACGAGTCTCTTGCAACGGGAATTGCTTCGACGCGCTCGACTCGAAGGCGTTTTCTAGGGGGTTCAGCCTGCTCAGTGGCATTGCTGGAAGGGTCAATTGGTATGCGCGAGAGGCTATCGGACGGAAGCGCAGTCAGAAAGCTGAGGAAATCCGTGGGAAAAGGATCTGAACAAGGTAAGTAGTGTTATTTCAATATAATATAATCTTCACGTACCACCAGACTGCACGCGATGAACCTGAACAGGACCCTTTTGTCGGTTAACCGACGCCTTGGAAGCTTGTGATAAGCCCGGGCGCCCCATGGTATAAGAGACGACAGGCATGAATGCGATAACACCAACTACCTATCGGTAATAAAGGATAACCTGCAAGGTTTCACAAGAATAACGCCCAAGTGTTTATGTCAACACACAATAACATGGTGGACTCGGAACCGCAGTGTACTTTGGAAAAAAGGTGTTGAGGCTGAGGGAGCAGGCAGAGAGACAGAACTCGCGGGGGCCAACCGAGAGTTACCTACCTTCATCGAGGGGCACAGCTACAGGCGGCTCCTTATCCGATAAAAGCTACGACCCACTGTTGACTCATAAGTGCAGTGAGGCTTACATGAGCTAAGCCTAAAGGCGTTACTGCAGGCCCACATCCCGCATCGATGGGCGCTAGGGTTGCACGGGCCTATCGGAGGATACAAATTTCCCTTGCCGACTCTCCATTGAATTTTCAATATCGCGCCTATCGAGCCTCTGCTTAAGCTACAACTACGCCGTAGATATACTAGAATTGCGAAGTAGTTCTAGCTATCAGCCCAGCTTTCGCAAGGGTATGGTCATCTGGAGACACCGTCTGAGGCCTGAAGACTAGGAGAGCACGGTATATTGCCGTCAAAATGGTGCGCTTAAAGGTAAGTCAACATACCACTAAGACTTAGATATAGTTATAACTATACAACTATTACTTACTTAGACATGACATTAATATCTAACTAACATCTCACAGCCCCTTCTCAACCCGCACCAACTGCGCACCATCCTAGCGCCCATACCCCCCCGAGTATCATCCTTCCAGCCATCAACATCCGCGATCCGCGCATCCTCCTCAACCACCACCCGCCCCGCGGGCGAAATCCCCCCCCCAACACCCTTCGTCCCCGACGTGCAGACCTTCCTCACAGTAATCGGCCGGGGCCTAATCCAGCACGCCTCCAAGTTCCCGACCTGGGAGGCCCTATTCTCATTAACATCGGACCAGCTACGCGAGCTGGGGGTCGAGCCCCCGCGATCAAGACGGTACCTGCTGCAATGGCGGCAGCGGTTCCGGCTGGGCCAATACGGCATCGGGGGGGACTTGCAGCACGTGGAAGACGGCAAGGCGGACCTGAGGATCCTGGAGTCCGATCGCGATGCTGTTAACCCGCGCAAGTACGTGGTGAACGTGCCGGCGGGGCGGTCCGTCAAGGACTGCAGCTTGGACGAGATATCCCGCGTGCGCGGGTACAAAGTCGAAGGCGCCAAGACCATCGTGGGCCCGTACGCGCTGCCGCTTAAGGGGGGTGAAGGCGCCCGGGTGTCTATTACGGAGGGCATGTGGGAGGACCGACGGGGCCACAAGATCGACGGTGGTGAGAGGAGAAGGACCGAGGTCCGGTATAAGAAGCGCATTGCTGAGCGCCGTGAGATGAGAGAACGGGGCGAGTTGTAGATGATGCGTAGTGTAACTGAACATTAAAAAAAAAAAAAAAAACCTCTGTACTTTATGTACTATAACTGTAGCCATAGTCACAGGTTCTACACGTGCTATGTCAAATCCCGAATCATCATGCTGTAATTCATTATCCTATAGTACCCTATCCATTCATAACCGCCTAACCTCTAATGCATCATTTATACCTCTAAACTCCTAAGCGCCAGACCACAAGCCATCAAAGCCTCTCCTTTACCACATATAATTCTATTTCGCCGCGCCAAAGTCCAGTTTCCGAGCAACCTTAGCGGTCTTATCATCATCTACTATACCAGGCCTCCTCTTCAGATCAGCGCCGATTTTTTCCTGCCCGCCCGACTTCTTCGGTAAATCCTGCTTGCGCGTCGGCTTGGGATCTTTGTTCCACCATTCGTGCTTCAGCATCGCCTGGGCCGTGATACGCTTCTTAGGATCGAGTATCAACGTCTTCATCAGGAGATCGACGCCTTCGGTGCCAACTGTGCCGAAGAACGACATGTAGTACTCCCGTCCCCGTACGGGGTGGATTTCTCCTTCCGTGGTATACGCCGGTAGCTTGGTGACCCCCGGCCAGTTCTCCTCCGTGGGCGTACCAATGGCGGTGCAGATAAGACTGATCTGCCGCATCTCCGTGTCTCCGGCGATGTACGGCGTTCTGATGATCAATTCGGCGAAGACTAGGCCGACGGACCAGATATCTACCGCGCCCGAGTAATGCTTTGCTCCATACAACAACTCAGGGGGCCTGTACCATCGCGTGATGACGTTTGCGGTCATTAGCTTGTAAGGATCCGAGAAGCTTCGGGCCAGACCAAAATCAGCGAGCTTCACCTCCCCGTCGGCTGCAATAAGCAAGTTGTTAGGTTTGATATCACGATGCAGCACGAAGTTCTCATGGCAGAACCACACCGCCCTCGTAAGCATGCCCATCCAAGCCTTAATGTCGGCCGCACCGTATCTGACGCGGTCGACGTCACGGATGAGCATTTCCAAGTCGCCGAGGGGGAGGTACTCCAGAACGAGATTGAGGTTCTGGTTTTTGGAAGAGAAGACGGAATGCAACGTTATTATGTTGGGGTGCGATAGCTCTTGTAAATGCTTGATTTCGCGGACGGCATCGGGCGCCATCCCCTCCGTGTACTCCTTCTGTATCTTGATCTTTTTTATGGCTACCAGCTTCGTCGGATCGCTTTTAAGGAAGCCGAGGTAGACGTTGGCGTAGGTACCTTCACCGAGTTTCTTGCCTTCGAAGGGATCTCGAGTTAGCGCATTGCTCATATATTCTTAAGTCGTACAATAAATCGCCGAACATACCCTTAACATATTTGCGCTTCTCCTCCTCGTTAAGTTGTTCCGCCAAATCTAGAGAGGTTGCTTGTGCTGCTGCGACTACATTCGGCGCAGCTGTTGAGACCACGGGTGTTCCATTCGACGACGCTTGTGCTGAAGTTACGGTCTTGAGCGGCGACGATAAAGATCTAGGGTTCGGCGGAGCATCTGTAGGATGCACGATCACAGGCGAGACCGCCATCATGAAATATAATATCCTTCGCCCTCAAATATTTAAAACTGAGGGACAGAAAGTTGTAAAGGTTGAAGTGGCTCTTTGTCAGCCTTGGGAAGAATAGACAAGGCTATGATTCTGAATACAAAGATAAGGTAGGGATTGGTTAATTGTGATTGGTGGATGTTGATCTTGCAGATGCGAAGCGCGATGGTTGGCTAGATCGTTCTATATTCCCCATATTATGTTTACCCCATACAGTCTATATAATATTATGCACAGTCTAATTGCTACTGTGGACACAGCATGATGTGCCCCATGTATGACTTACTTATTACGGAAATGTACGTACTTATCTTTAGTTTAATGCGTCTTCATTCCACGCAAGTCTCTATTGACGTCACCATATCTCGATTCGGGTCGCAAGCGGTTGGAGCAAACATCACATCTCCAGAAGAGCCCGAGTCGGCCTGTTAGTTTCCACAGACCCCGAATCAGGTCATATAAGTCCTATCATAGCCCTGGAGATTTCCCTTACTATGCAAGCTATGCAAGCATAGCCAGCCTCCATTTTACGCCAATGACGAATCCTGTCTTGCTCGTTCCAGTGTAAGTCGGACCTTGTTCTTTCCCGTAGGTCCCGGAGACAACCTTTTTTGTGGCGCCCTGATGCCCGAGTGAGGTGAGTCTCGCCTGTAGAATGAAGTCATACGTCGATCCCTTTTGAGGCTTGCTTTCACAAGGTTTAGGTTAGGTACTTATCGTCGTCGTCAACAACGTGATCTTTTTAAATCTTATACGCGCAATCTTATTTCTCTGTCGTCGCAATTCATTGTTCCCGTGCTCTTTTATTGTCCGGGCTGTGTAATCGTATTGTATTCTCTCTTACCTCTTTCGCTCGTTTATTATAAGGTTGCTTTCCCTTATACCCGCCTACATTAATTATTTAGACATTACCACAATAGAGGAATTATAGAGTATCGCAAAACCTAGGAAATCAATCCATAATGCGGTTCCTATCGTATTGGGTAAGCAAAACGAGCCTTTAATTATCCTAATTGACGTTTCGTACGCGGCTAACATTATCGCAAAGGTATTTCCCATCATATCCGGCCTCATGTGGCTGGCAACATTATTAGGACTTCTTCTATACTGGATCATAGACACCAACCGAGTTCATTATGACTCTATGACGGACGACCAAACGATCGCCTACATATCAGACGTCGGCGCTTCAAAGCTCAAGCCGTTGTTCGTCGCGGGATGCATCATCACCACGATATTTCTCGATCTATCTTTTGCGGCTGACCGCTTGTTACGGCATCGAGGTCGACTGGTGCCCAACACTTCTACTGGTGAAAAAGTGCTGAGCGGCCTGTGCATCTTCTTCGCCTTGATTGGCACAATTGGTCTGACTTGTCTGTCCGGATTTGATACCCTCCGGTACCCGAGACTACACGATATTTTCCTTCTACTCTTTATTGCAGGATATCTATTCTCAGCCATCTTTATCTGCTGGGAATATCAGCGTCTAGGTCATAGTAAGCCCTCATACTACCTATTTTAGTTAAAGCCGAAACTAACGAGGAATCTCATAGAAAACCGTCAACATCGCGTCCTCCGCATCTCATTCTGGATCAAGTTAATATTCGTTATTGTCGAGCTGGGTCTAGCGGTTGCCTTTGGTGTGATTAACTTTAGGGGCAACCATAACACATCTGCTATTATCGAGTGGATCATCGCCTTCATATTCTCCTTCTACGTCTTCTCCTTTTACGTCGACTTGTATCCTGCTATCACTACGCGGAACAACCCCCACCCGATCGCGGATCCCGCGCGACGGATGGAGGAGACTTACTATGCGACCCATCCCAGCGTTCTACCCGGGGAGAGACATACCCAGGACAGTCAGAGAACGTTAACGGACGGCCACGGTCATCAACAGAAAGTGAGAACGGATCAGAGAGATTTCTAGGAGAATCTGCTTGTTCACAGTATTTACGGATAGTTTTCTTTTCAGTAGAACAATGCACCGAACTAGTTTGGAGGTGACACTAGATCACGATAATGATGATACCAAGGATTATATGGATTAGGGGCGCGATATTTTCTCACGGCGTTCGGTTACTCCATTAGAGTAAAAAGATATGGAGTTTTAATCAGGCATAAGTTAAACCTTGCACGATAACTCCTCATTAGTTATTATTCTGAGAGTACAAGTTAGACGGTTAGAACGTCAATGAGTCAGTTTAGTCCGGCCGCCATGGCCGAAATGGAGAGACAACAGCGACATTTTCATAGTGTAACTAATACAACTCTGTATGGTAGCGATAGGCGTGTATTGAACAATACAAATATTTTTAGTTAAAACATTGATGTTAATATCTTTTACTTGTAATTCCCAAGGTAAAACGCGAACCTAGTAAAACTTGCACGCATCGTTTATAAGATTCAAGGCGCAAAATATATAAATCAAACACCGACAGAATGAAACTCAAAATGTCAACATTTCACCTACGTAGGGGAGTAAAAAAGAAAAGGGGGTATTGGCGCTGTTATACAAACATGTTCCATCAAACCACCACCCCCTATACATAAAACGTAGAACGCGGATCAACGCCAAGCAAGTAAAACCATACCCTCCCTTCCTTGCGGTTGTTGTCTTACCCAATCGTACCGACCAAAATCTCCTCAGTTCCCAAAGAAATACGTTGACCAGCCATTCTTAAACGCATACATGGAAAGCAGCCCTGGAAACAACTCCACCCGCGCGCAAACCATGTATATCGTGATAAAATAGCCTACCTACCTAAAGTAACCTCCATCTCACACCATCTCCACAAACTTAGAGTCCCGACTAGGACTCTGACTAGCAACCGACGAGCGGAACGCCCTAGGAGGCGTCAGCGGTGTCCCAGGCTGATCCCGCGCCTCGTCACGGAAATACTCATTCTCGCCATCGCTCGAACTGCTCGCCGGCGTCGCCGCCGCGCCGGCAGCCTCGTCATCCAGACTAGTAGTCCGCCCGCGTCCGCGGCCGCGCCCCGCCATCGCAACAGCACGCACGCTAACGCTACGATTATCCGTGCTCACAGGGCTATCAACGCCCGTCAGGGCAGCCCCGCCGACGAAACCCCTCTCGACCGATTTGCCTTTGTCGTCCGGTTGCTTTGCGCCTCGAGAAAAGCGGGTTTTGAACCATGTCTTAACGCCGCCTTTCGACGACCCTTCGCCAGGTGACGTCGACTCTCTATCCACTACTCCGTCTTCGGCATTTTCGGCGGCGGCGGCGAATTCCGGCTCTAGTGGAGGCATGCTGACGGGTTGGCCCACGGTATTCATAACGACTGTTCCACTTATGGGGTCCGGCTCATCTTGACTTTCCCCGGATCGTTCAGCCGTAGATCTGCGTTTCTCGGTCCTCGCTAGCCGTTTCTGTTCCGCTTTAGCTGCTTTTTCCTCTTCTTTCCTCGCCTTGGCTTCATGTTTCTCCTCTGCCCTCCTCTCTTTCTGCTCTTGCTTATCTTGTTCTATAGAGGTTGTTAGTACGTGAAATCTAGGGGATATAAAATGTAGCTGACCCTTAAGTCGTTTATTGATATCCTGTATTTCCTTTTGCCGAGCTTTTTCGATCTCCTCCTCTTCTTTCTTCTTCTCCATTTCGAGACGTAACTCTGTTTGCCTTGCCTGCTCCTCCTCAACCTTTTCGTTAATTTCATCCAAAACAGGCCTAACTCTCGCTGCAGCGATTGCGTCGATTTCATCTTGGCTCATATACCTTCCGGCGCCAATATCGATCTGTCCGTACCTCTGACCCATGCGCTGCTCGGCCTTAGCCTGTGCTATAGCGTGTGCTTTCATTTCCCATTGTGTTGGGGTGGACGGGTGGACCATTCCCGTCTCGGCGGATATCCTCTCGTCCATCCCTTTCAAACGTTCGTGCACGTTCCTCTGAGCTGCAGCGAGCAATACCTCTTGATCCTGCTGTCGCTTTTTGTCGTCGACTTCAGAAATTTTGCTAGAGAATAAAGACATCTGTTGCCTAATCTGCTGTGATCGCCTGCGGTCTTCAATAACATCGCCGTCGCTCGAAGCCCTTTTCCTGAGCTTACCCCTGATTGAAAACCGTCGCGTGAGCGGCTTGGCCCCGTAATACTCCTGATATTCCCGACCCTTAAAGTGCTCTTCGTGCATCCTAGCCAGACGTGCTTGAGCTTGCTTGTAAGCCGCATCTTGCAAGGTAGTAAGCTGTATAGGTTGTGCATCATCGCTAACGCTGCTAAAAGCGTCGGCATTCTCTTGAGGTGGGTTAGCATTATCATGTGCCTTTTTGGCATCAATCATTTTTTGCTGCTGAGTATACATCTTCTTGGCCATTGCGACAGCAGAAGCATGAAGAATATCTGCTCTCTTCTGGTCATCGACTTCGGATTTAACTGGCGGTCGCGATGTGAACATCTGCCTGTTCATATTAGTGTAAGGGACAGAACCGGCATTTTCGGTGGTTTCGCTTATTGTCGGTGACCGAATTGGCCTATGAGCTCGGGTCGCAGCACTTAGAGCATTAGCAGCAGCATTCGCCTCATCCGGATACGACTCCTTAGGAATCGGCGAGGACTTCGCTCTCTGGCGGTTCGCCATGGCACCTTTCGCAGCGAGTAGCGACCCGTGGCGCTCCAGAGAGCTCCCATGGACAGAACCGGGTACGCTCCGATCCGATTTGAAAGCCAGATTTGCAGCAGAATGGCCAGGATCGGGAGTTGTGGATTTCACGGGCTTGGTGACGCTCATGGCAGATTGCGACGCGAGCAGAGCGGCTTTAGTGCTGTGCTGGCTAGGGACGGGTTCCCAGGCGGGACTCAGCTTATAATCTTTCGCCATAACGGCGGCAGCTGAGGCTGGAGCGGACTTATCCGGCTTCCACAGCTCAGGTGATGTATTGGAGACCCAACCTAAAGCAGCAGCAGCACTCGCTGCGGATCCTTTTTCTGAGAGGCCAATAGACGGGAAGCTCGGAAGGTCTTGGGGTTTTGCATAAATGAGCTTTCCCGAGTGAACTAACAAAGAATCAGCTATCGCTTATAAATTTAAAAAGGGTGGTAGCATTTTTGTAATCTCATTTTAAAGAAAGATAATAAATTAAAGTCACGATAATAAAAAAGAGAGTCTGGGCCATGAAGCTTACCTGTCGATTTGGTGTCGTCATCAGGTAGCTGTCGCCCCAAGCCCCCCTGTGTCTCCGTCTCATTGGTTGTGGACATGTTATATTTTATGTGGCTGAGAACTGCGAACGCTCAGCTGCATCTGTACGCGTATAGTCGTATTCGACCTCCACCTAGATTTCTCGTTCTTCTTACTCTTTTTTTAGAAGGATCGGCATAGAATTGCCGGGTTTGATTGGAGATAAGATGATTGAGAGATCTGGTTGATTGGAGATGTGAGTGGAGGTGGGATGAAGGTGAGATTGAGGTGAAAGAGAATGGAGAAAAGATAAATGATAAATGGAATAAGTCCTGGTAGATATCGAAGGTGGAATGATGTAGGTATGATGAGTCGAAGATATAAATCAACTACCTAGGTATGTATAGCTCGTTTACACGACGACAAAGGCAGGAATACATTGGATGTATATAGATCCCTACCTGGATATGCAAGTACCTAGGTAGATGAGGATGGTGTTGTTCATTCTAGATGATATTTGATGTTTAGGGATGAGGAAGAATATATTTAGGGACAATATCCTATGAATAGAAATAAGATGTTAACAGCTAGGTATGAATAACTTTTTGTGTAGCTTGAACTATGGCTGTATGATTGATTCATCATTGTCTTCATCATCGCTTGTGGCTTTGAGGATGCCAATAGCTATTACGTCATTGTCATACACCAGCCTCTGTTTGTATGTTGTATGTACCTATCATTGAAGTTAGCGCATAGGTACATATGCCCTGTAAGCTCTGATTAAGTAATTCAGTTTGACACAGATGCGACATTATCGATACGGATCCAAGAACAATCAATCTACATACCATTTAAATATCATAATTGCCGTTGTATTGGGGGATTTATACGAAGTGCCAACTAAGATATGCGATTCTTTCGACTATTAACACCAAAATACCCCGCAGTAATAATCTAAATAGCTACCGCAGAAACCATGAACTACCTTCTTTAGCCTCTCGGATGAGCTTCTACTCGAGACCATTTCGCATCTCCAGCCCATTCCGGAAGTCTTGCCAGCTTCCTTAGACGACCGACCTGTTTTCCGCGAGCAGTATACTGTATGATATTGACCATATAGGTATAACCTTGGCAAGGCATCTCTTTCCGGTCCTACTAGTATGTCGCCAACTTTACGGTATCGCAATCGGGGCTCTGTACCGCCATATTCCCTTGTTTCTCCACGAAGATCTCTCTCAATCTTTTGCTTCTACCTTGTCGCTACATCCTCATCTAGCTATTCATATAAGACCCGTCGACCTTGACGTCCATTGCCGTGCTGGCACCTCCCAAATATCCATACTATTTCCTTGCACCGTTGGAAACAGATGGAGGGTTGGGAGTTACAAAACCAGGATTATATCCGTACATCATCTATTCAAGTCCTTCGATTGATGAAATGTGGACTTATTGAAGGGCCCTTAAGGAACTTTAGAATGAGTTTGATCCGAAAGGGCATAATGGATGGTCTCCGAACCTCTTTAGCTGTGAGCAGCTATAACGGGCAATAACAAGCCAAATAGACTCGCTAGAAGCACTTGTTTTAACAACAAGCGAGGCGGACTACTCCTTTGAGGGAGACGCACCGGTTGACCTTCGCCAATTCAGTAGATTGAAAAGATTGGCTATTCTTCATCCGTTACTTTTGAAACGTAATTTCGAGATGCCATGGGAACGCTTACCGAAAAGCTTACAGGTGCTTGAAGTTTGCTATGGTGAAGACAAGAGCGTCAACCATTTAATGCATACCGAGACTTCAGGACCTGCTTGGTTAATTGGGATGTTAGAGAACAAAACTGCTTTCATCCCATTGCTAGAAAAGGTACGGATTGCGGCACTAGGATGGACCCATTTCCAATGGGAGGTGGACTATGAGTATATAAATGCATATGTAGAGGCATTTGACGAGGGAGACGAAGAGAATCCATCAATAAGATTACGGCAGGATTTCTTAAGAGCTAATATCAGCTTCAGTGTCTTTGATAGGTCTCAATCTATATATTATATTACCGCTGGCTGCGATGTATTGTAGAACGCAGTCTGAGGCTCGAAGAGGAGTGGGAAACGTGATGGAGTGCAAAACCCGACTGGATACATACGTCGTATACTACCGGAGATGTCTTTGGAATATAAATTGGTGGCTGTGATAATTGAGAGACATTTGTAAAAGATTCACGTATATAGACATTTAAAATGAACTAAAATAGAACAGGGTCAAGGCGTCCTACCTAATATTATTGAACGTAGGCAGTGACAACCAAATAACTCTACAAACTTAACAATTCTATAACTCTTAACTCTTCTAATACCAGCTCGGTAAGATACCATTCAGGCCTATCCTAATCTATCCAGCAAAGTGTGTACCCGCTCATTCATCCAAGAATATATACCTCGCCGCTTGGACCAACGACAGAATGTCCATCGCTTTCGACAACATCCACAACTTCCGAGACGTCGGAAAGACCATCAACGACCATCTCGGCCAGAGGTAAGCCACTTATAGACCAAGTCACCTCGAAAATACTAGCAAGAAATAGCTAAACCCCGCCCTAGAGTAGTCCGCGAAGGCGTATTCTACCGATCCGCGCTACCTGGTAAGAGAAAAAAGTCCCTACCCGTCTATGTCCATACACCAACCTCCATACTAACCTACACACCAGACCAAGCATCCCTCGAAGACCGCAGGAGAATCAAAGATGAGCTGGGCATCCGAACGGTCGTAGATCTCCGGACTAAGTAAGCCACCCCGATGCCCTCCCCCACCTAGTACACCACGGATATTAACTAGTCGTAACACTATCCAGGACGGAGCATCTCAAGCAAGCACAGAAGCGCCAAGCATATCTAACCAGCGCATCCGCGCTATCGCGCTCGAACGCGGCGCTCGCGGAGCCCGTGCAGATCCCCGGCTTGCAGTACCATGAGATCAGGGTGACGGGGCAGCGGTTCGAGGCGTTTCTCCTGCGACAGCTTGGGTGGTGGAGTTTCTTGTAAGGCCCCGTTGCGTTCCTTTTCCCTTCCCTCCTTCTTGTTTTCAGTAGACCGACATGGATATGTGTGAGATGGTTGGCTTATTGTCCTCAACAACACTCATCGCCGAATAGATGGATATTTTCACTAGTTATACTATTCTAGTTAACTATAGTTAACTAACAAACCATAAACTACGCATAGCAAATTACTCATCCTCGTACTCTTCAACTACCGCACCCAAGCGATCAGCATCCTAGGCCGGGAAGTCATGCAACCGCGGGGTCTCGTAGGTATAGGTTTCGTAACGCTGGATGAGTCTGGCGCTGAGATCGCCGAGGTAAGTTCTCTCTTTCTCTATCCATCCGTATATCTACCCTTTACCCACCCCCTGCTATTTTGCACACTCACCAACCCCCAAAGAAAGAAAGAAACTAACCTCTCCCTCCCCTAGGCCCTCCGCACCCTCACGTCCCCCTCAACCCTCCCCCTCCTAGTGCACTGCACCCTAGGCAAAGACCGAACGGGCCTCATCGTCGCCCTAACATTGATGGCCCTCGGCGTACCATCAGCCGCAATCACGCACGACTACCTACTGTCGCGCGAGGGCCTCGCAGCCGACCAAGAGTCTCGACTCAGAGAGCTTCGGAAGCTTGGCCTTACGCCGGAGTGGGGAGATGTGCCGGATGATTTCGTGGAGAAGATTAAAGGACACTTGGATGTAAAGCATGGCGGTATTGAGGGTTACTTCAATGGTATTGGGTTTGGAATGGGTGAATGGGAAAGATTAGTTGAGGTGTTGGGTGCGTAGGATATATATCTAACGTAGATGGGTTTACAGAAGTAACATCGTTAAGTTAGACTAGAAGACACAATACAAAATCACATTTTGGCACGCATACAAGTGTTGAGAAAGCATGTCTATTTCTTACGGAAGCGACCTTGCATCCAGCAGCGATACATCTTTAACCGCCGGGCTCGATTTACGAGCATCCTTCTATCAACACCTAGCTCCTCTATATCGAACAAGGGTTCCTGTACCTTCGACTCCGAAGGCTCAGTAGTCTCGCCGTCGTCCTTTGCATCAGCTACAGTAGCAGACGTTCCCGTCCATATCTGAGCCAGCTCTTCCTTCTCGAAGAAGTAGACCCGGGTACCATCCCCTCTAATGTAGAAGTTCTCTTCCAGGTATCGACCCTTCTTGAATCGAACCTGTGCTAGATCACCTCTGCCGTAGTCGCGGAAGCAAACCTCACCGCCTGGCTTGAGTACTCGATAGATGTTCCGCACGGCCTGCTCCCACTGCTTCGGGGACAGGGCGGAGAATATGAATATCATAAGGACAACGTCTACACTGCCTTCTTCGAGGCCGGGTGGTAGGTCCTCGCTAGCGGCATCCCATACATCGGCTTGCATGAAGTCGGTGTTATACTCTTCATGACTACGCATCACTTCAACGGCCTTTTTAGAGAAGTCACAAGCATGCAGTTTCAGCTTGGGGTTCTTGTTATTGGCCAAGATAGGAAACGCCGTATTGCCGGCACCAGCACCGACCTCCAGCACTGTAACTGGACCGGCATCTTCTCCAGTAACCTTATCAAGTACGGGGAACTCTTGTTGTAACCATTTACGGTTCTTGAAGAAGTTGGCCGTGTTATTCTTATAGAATAGATTCCACCACTTAGCAGGGTCGGAATTGAATCTACCTATGATTGCGTCTGTTAGCAGCTGCATCTACTAAACGTAGCAATATTATTATTGTAAGGGCAAGGTGTGTCAGATGGGAGCGAAAGAATTGATGTATGTGGTCATCATAGATATTCAGATGAACTATGCATAAATGTGATATCATCACAACACCGAAGGTGATAGAAAAGGCTGTGTACTCACTTTTGTCAAAGTCGGAGACTGGCGACTCTCGTTGCATAGCATATTGCTGCTCAGCATACTCCTTATAAGTATCGTCAGTCTCCACATGATCCCAGGCATTGAACTCGAAGACATCATCATTTTCTTGAAGATAGCGCGACCCAAACTGAAAAGGATCACTTCTCTTCAAGTTATTCTGCGGATCATGGTTCCTGTGGGCAGGCAATGGAGCCTCCGTACCGTCCTGCACGGTCAACGCTTCAGCCTTAGCCAGCAGCTCCTCATCTGGCGATGCTGGCGATGCTGGCAACGCTGCCGTGGTAGTTGCGACAGTAGAAGCCATCGCGCGATATATAAATGCGGTGCTTGTCGACAGAGTCCTTTCACTGGTCCTCTCGTCGGTCACCGTAAAGGTGTGTTTCCTGGCATACTGGGAGCTCGTGGGAAAAAAACGAGTTGGCAAGAGAGATTGGGTTGGGAAGAAAAAAGATTCCAAGAAAATTTAAGCACAGAATGGAGTGGGGCTTTACTAGTAGCGCGCTTTTCTTATCGATAATCCACCGATGCCCTCGATGAAATTCGACGTCACTTTTTTTTTTTTGTACTTATCGCTTCTAGTTAGAAGAGCACCAATTCGGTTGTATATTACTTTTTTCCTTGCGTCGTGATATATAGACCTAGGCAGCTAGACGGCGGTATGATTTAAAAATGCTAGATTTATAGACCTTTTGATATTTCTACATATCTAACTCATAAACGTAACCCACCTTGAACTCACCTTGAATTACCTACCTGCCCGGGCTTCCTCTTCCTCCCTCCCGAGTCCCCAATGGCGACAGCACGCCTCCTCCCACGTCCGCCACGCCTAGTCTCAACCCTACGAACACACCCGCACCCTCCCCGGCGCACCTTCATCTCCATCCCCGACCCCACCAAGCCGCAAATCCTAACCGCCTCGCGCCGACTCCCCTACGACCACGAGCGGCTCTACGACATAATCGCCGACGTCGACTCCTACGTGCGCTTCCTACCATACTGCAAAGTATCGCGCGTGACACGGTGGACCGACCCCATACCCACACCGCCTTCTCCACCTCCTACCAACAACCCATCTTCTCCCGGAAACCCACACACCACCAGCACCAGCACCACCACCCCTCACCCCACCCGCCGCTGGCCCACCCAAGCCGACCTAACCGCCGGCTGGGGCGGCTTCGAAGAGACCTACACAAGCCGGCTGTTCTGCGTCCCAACCCTCGGCATCGTCGAAGCCATAAGCGGCGACGCGCGGACCGAGATCCCCGTTTCCGAGCTACGCCGACACGGCCTAACAGACCCGGGGCCAGACATCCGTAGTCGGGGCGTATTCCAGAGCCTCGTAACACGATGGACGGTCCTCCCGGCTGCCGACGCAGTCCGCGAAGACCGCTTCCAGCACAGCTGGAGCGACGTGCGGCTCACGATAAAGTACCAGTTCGCGAACCCGTTGTACACGGCTGTGAGCTCGGCTGTTGCTGATAAGGTCGCGGGGGTTATGGTGGAAGCGTTTGTGCAGCAGGCGCAGCGGGTGTTGAAGGAGACTAGGAATGATCCGGGGATCGTGCGGTGAGGGATTGGATTTTTTGCTATGTCCTGAACCGCGCCTATTAATGAGATGTAATCATGTACCATACTCCTATCACTTATAGAAGACTGCGAATCAGTTCTCTGCCGAGCAACTCCCCCTACAGGGTCCGCCAGCATTGACTAATTTGTCTATATAGACCTTACCTACCTTGTACACTATCTTAAAATTAGACGGCCAAAATCATAATAAATCTTCACATCAACTAAAGTCCTAAGAATACAATCCTCAAAATTCAATTCAACACTTATAGTAACTCCTAATTTAAATATGTAACAGATCAGTCCGGATGTGTCTCGGCCTCCCCAATCTTTCTCATCCACGACGCCATCCGAGAATACAGCCTCTCAAAACAAATCTCAACAAGGTAAAAATGCTCGCCGTCTTGAAAGAACATGCATGTACTTGCCTTTCCTCATACATTTCGTCATTCTTAGCCTATGAGACATCGTCACCTCATGTGAGAAAAATAAAATATAGTCCTAGATGTAAACAAGCGGTAGTAGTAAGAAATGACACAGGTCTACCGGTATCAAAGTTGTGATGAATAAATATTGGTTCTCCGTGGTAATTATTATTTCGTCCATAATACGTGCTCGAAGAAAAAAGCTCGCGGAAAATGCCGCTTAAACAATGAAGTCGTCTCGAGCCGGGGTATAATGCAGAATCTGTTATTGGAGACCATCGCAGAACTCCCCCAAAAATAAATTGGTGATGGGAATAAAAATTAGGACTAGTGCCTGGCGAAGAAAGGCACGAGAGTAAGTGGAAATTGACAGTGGCTAGATCGAGTTGCCCAAGTATCCCCGGAGCACACGTGAATGGATTATAACTCATCGTTTAGTCCTACTACTACACATTCAGTTGTGAGCTCATGTAACAAAAAACATAATGGATTCGGCGACTGACCTCTTGCCTTTAGCGGGCTTCGCGGCTCCTCCACCTATCCACCCAAGCACGCCGCTCTGGACTTTCTTGGTTGGCTTCTTGCCAGGAGGCTTGTTAACTTGGATGATATTTGGAGGCATCCCTCCGCCGGGACCCCCGGCTGGGCGTCCGTCGAAAGGAACCTGACTCCTCATATGACCGGGCATGCCGCCCATACCCCCCATCATCATCGGATGAGTCGGCGGAGGTGGAGGTCCACTACCCGCCGGGCGCGGCTGGCCTTGCGGCCTAAGACCCTGCGGCGGGAACGGGCCACCAGCCATGTGGACTCCTGGTCTACCACCTGGTATAGATCTCATAGCTCCTCCTCCCTGAGGCATGGCCGGCCGATCCATAGGCCACATATGCATCGTCACCGCCCAATCTGGCTCAATCACCTTGTCCCATATCTGGGGGAGAATAATCTCGCCATTCGGACCAATAAGGTCATAATGCCCAGCTTGTACATGGGGACCAATAACGTCGACATGACTAAAAGCTTGCTTGATAAGCTCTTCCATGCCCTAGAGAGTAAATTAGCATGCGCACATCGAGCAGAAACACAGGGCCTTTGACGTACCTGCCAGCTCTGGCATATATGGAAAGGGAAGCTGAATTTTCTCCCCACGGCGTCCTTGAACCGAATCGGCGCCTTGTCCTTACCAAGGCTCTTCTTATTCGCTTCTTCAGCCTTGAGCTTGGCCTCTTCTAAGAGCTTCTTCTTCAGTGCCTCCTCTTCCTTCTTCCTAACCTCCTCGGCAGCTTTGGCTGCTTCCGCCGCTGCCTTTTCATCTTCTATCTTTTTACGAGCTTCAAGCTCGGCTTTAATTTTAGCTTCTTCTTCTAATTTTTTCTGCCTTTCCGCCTCTTCCGCCGCTGCCTTCGCTGCTGCAGCCCTGGCATTCGCTTCAGCCTCCAACTTCAAGCGAGCTTCCAACTCTGCCTTTGCTTTAGCCTCGTCCTCGAATTTCTTTCTCTGCGCGGCTTCTTCCGCGGCCTTTGCGGCGGCAGCAGCCCTAGCAGCCTCTTCAGCTTCTATCTTTTTGCGGGCTTCTAGCTCGGCTTTTGCCTTGGCCTCCTCCTCAAATTTCTTTCTTTGTGCAGCCTCCTCAGCAGCTCTGGCCGCTGCCGCCGCTCTCGCATCGGCTTCAGCCCTGATAGCGGCCTGTAGCTTAGCTTGAAGAGCAGCCTCTGCAAGGGCGGCAGCCTCCGCCTCTTTCCTCTTCCTTTCTGCTTCGGCCTTCTGTTCAGCTTCGAGTTTGTCACGAGCACTTCGCTCAGCTCTTTCAATAGCTTCTGCTTCCTTACGGGCACGCTCCGCCTCGGCTTTCTCGGCTGCCCTCTTTGCATCCTCGATGTCTTTGGTCAATTTTTCCATGGCAATCTTTCTTTCCTCGGCACGAATCTCATCGTCCCTCTTCATCTGCTCCATTTTGCGCTGGAATGCTAGCTCCGCCTCTAGCCTAATTTGAGCCTCGAGCTCCTTTTGCTTAGCTTCTTGTTCTTTCCGCTTTTGCTCGGCTTCAATCTCGGCTAATTTCTTTTTCATGGCTTCCTTTTCAGGGTCCTCCTTCGGAGGCTCTGGGGCTGGGGCTGGGGCAGGTGTTCGAGACGGGCCACCAATGTCCGTCGGTGGAGGCGGAGGAGGGGACCACTGGTATTGTGCCATGCCGTGCTGCATAGGATACGGCGGTTGACCACCAAAGTAATTCTGGCCACCACCTCCGCCAAACGGCATCATTTCGTTACCACCAGGCCACCTATGCTCGTTATTAAAATAGTTACCGGCATTTCCGTTCATTGGGGCGAAAGGATTTTGGTAAGGGTTGGGCGGTCCGTATGGCACTACCTGCCCACTTCCACCATAAGGGGGAGCATAGCCGCCAACGTGGCTTTGGGGATAGCTGCCACGGCCACCGGCATAATACTGGTTTCCCCCGGCCGGCGGTGGGTAGGCACCGCGGCCGTAGTAATCGTAATCTGAATCCAGACTGGTAGAGGGGTTCGGCGCCTGCCGATAAGTATCGTAATCGTAATGGGGGGGCGCTCTATGGGCAACACTTCTGTGCTGCTGTCCAGACGGTGTGCGAGACGGGGCACGGGATGGGGCGCGATGGGGACGAGCCTCTGGGTGGTGGCGCCTTGAGGGGCTAGTAGAAGCTGAATCTTCCGGATCAATATCGTCCTCGTCGTCAAACTCTTCTTCCTCTTCACTCTCGAGAGAGTCTTCGTCCGAAACCTCTCGTCCGTGACTGTATGATCCTCCACTAGGCCTTGAATCCTCCTCTTCTGAGTAGCTAACTTCGTCCGAGATGGGACCGCTGTGGCGTGGATTGCGTGGTGTGTATCTTCGACTTAAATGAGGAGGTCAATGGCGAGTTGAATAAGTAATAGACTATCGCTACTTACGACATTGGTGATAATTTAACGTCTAGATACCCTTTCCCCTCGACGATCTACCTAAGAAAGTCGGAGCAAAGGGAAGTTAGCGATTAGGCGGTAGCCGACGTTGCTAACCTCACTGAGCGAGTTTGAATTGATTTATAGCTCAGCTCTCCGAACTGGGCGTCGCCGTTGGTATGTAGAACTCCGGATCACAACAAGTAATAAGAATAACGTTGCGGACTAACCCAAGTTTCTAGCAACAGTGTTAGCAATTTTGATCCACCGTTGTCTTGTGGCTTTTTTTTTTCTTTCTCTTTTTAGGATGAATGATGGTCGCACAGTGAAGTTGAATGTAGGTAGGGCGGGTGTACTGTACGTGCTGTCGTGCGGAATAATCCGAGGATAAATCTGAATGAGGAATTTGGATGGCTTTTTGTAGACAAGTTTCTCGTGACAAGTGAGCGGTACAAATGCCAAAAAAAAGTTATCTAGGGGATCCCGGTCTTCCAATAAGACTGGCTCAGTTGGGCGCAAAGGGATTATCGAATTGGGTTCCTGTTGGCAAAAGGTGTGGAATTGCAAGTGGCGCCAAATTCAAGCGGGGTGAATGGTGAATGGTGAATTGTGATGTGTGATGTGTGATGTGTGAATTGATCTCGGCTCAGAGAGGTATGCAATAAAACAGTTTAAAGCAGTTCAACTTCGCCCTTGAATGAAACAGGTATGCGCATAGGCTATAGGCGGCTATACCTGTAAGGTAGGAAGGAACGGTAATGAATATGGAATGTGCGAGAGGTGCGAGACACACACTTACCCTACTTAGGAACTCCGGCTATCGGTTGCTATTGCTTTCGGTTGCTATTGCTTTCGGTCGGTACCCGTTGAAAAGTACAACTTTAAATCGTGAATGCGACGGAGTAAACTTTGATGTCGCCGGCGCACGGAATAAACACAGAGAGACGTATTATATCGTCTCGGCCTCTAAGGGCTAAAACGAAAGTCTGCGGTCAGCACTTTCGAAATTCGAGTGTGCAGATCGAAGTACGACCGACCGCAGTTTTTGTATTTATTGTGCGTTAGGAAGGATGAGAGAGCAGGGAACAAGGAGGATGCCCGGAACTTATAATACTTAGTGGCACTAATACTAGAGTCCACTACACTACACGATCCCATCGTCAGCGAGGGGCCAAGCAAGCAATAGATGACGGGGGACGGGGGACGGGGGACAGGTGACACAGCCCAGATAGAGAGGGGCCAAAAAAATAATGCCATACTACATTTGCATTCACCTACACACACTATACACATAAACACGTACCCGTACTACGGCGTACATGTAGGCCTCAATGCTCTAGAATCTTCATCTTAGACGTATTGTAGATCCCTCCTTCACAGGGGGTCATCAGCACTAGCTTAGCCTAGGACATGGACATGCTAGGTGTTGAAAAGATGAAAGACGGCTATGTACCCAGATAGGAACCGGTGCCATGCGTATAAACCTCCGAGGAATGTAAAATAATTAACGTACATTAGTTTTTTGTATTATAGTTGAGCTGCGGTATGCTCCGGTGAGAGTCGAGTTTCTCTTGTTTCGGTTTTCTTGTCTTCGTGCGAGGGACCCGGTGTTGTCCGTATGTATGTATGTTTGTATGTATGTATGTAGTATGTAGTATGTATGTATAGATAGTATCGTGTGGTAGCAAAAGAGAAAAATATGGGTAGAAAATGGAAAAGGAATGATGGCGGTATCTTAAACTTGTTAATATCCTGGAGCCAATTTGGATCTGGTAGCATTCAAGTAGGTCCCGGTGATTGTTTATTGTTATGAAGTCGTACTGTGTACAAATAGGTAGTCTAGAAGAAGGAAGGGCGAATGGCTGAGAGCAGCAGAAATACCTACCTACATGCCTATACGCACAGCACGCAGCAGGAAATCTGGCCCACACCGCTTGCGCTTGTTGGGGCCGATGCACACTCCGCAGACCACCAATGATCGAGATCCTTGGACTTACACCGAACACGCAGACACGACAGCATTATCATGACTGGCGCTCTTCATTTTGCAAATTCGTCGTCTGCTGTATGGTCTCTGGCCGAATTCTTAGCCTCTGGCCGTCGGGCTATTCATCCTTATATTTGTAGTATAGGGTAATCTTCACATCGGGTTGGCCGGGGCTCTGCCGAAGCAATTTGCTCCGGACGTTTCGATGATAGCTGGGCATTGTTCTCAAGAATTAAGGTCGGTAAATTGCTTGCTTGCTGTCTTCTCTGTACTTTAACACTGGCAGGCAACACATGTCCGACTGAAACCTTTAAGATTGAATCGCAAGCTATTGGTCACCAGGAAGAATTGTGAAAAGTTTAAGACGCCAATTCCAGAGGTCGAGCAAGACTGGCGTTTTTCCTGTAAGATAGAGATGGCGAGTGGATTTATTCCTTCCTGTGTCGTCTTGAAACAGACTTCAGATCTCAAGCCGAGAACTCGGGCGGTGGCTGTTCGCCTCTACTAATAAGACCTTTCGCTCACCCACGGGTCTTGACGGATCTGGTATCATCTAGTCTCCAGAAGCCATAATACGTGGTGTCGTAAGCGGCCTGTTATTAGTAGATACATGGCTAGATTTGGAAGTATGGAGTCGAGGCATTGTTTGCTGTTCTAACCTCCGCGTAAATCGACGTGCAAATTACCAGTGTGCTCAAGACATATTCATTACCTACCTTGCTGAGAGGGCCAATCCCAAACGAGGGGCGTCAGGAATGGCAACCTTACCGTAACCAATGCGGAAGTGGAGGATGGATGCAGAAAACTTGTCTGCGGCTGGACCCGTCTTAGATGTCTCTAACTGTGGAACTCCGATTAGTTTATGGCTAGACGCTGCCCGACGATGTGGCGGTTTTGCTGCCCAAATATCATAATATGGTACTTATATGGTTACAGTGCATCCAGACATATATACATGCCGAATAGTAAGGCACTAATAATGCGAGCCACTTGATAAATTCTCAGTCATTCGATTGCAACGCCTCCTTTCTGATTCACGACGACCAAGACTGCGCGACTGGAGCCACGTGCTACTCATACTGTAGGAACAATCGTCCGGCAGGGTACTTGTTGGCCAAATCGGCATTACCCAGTATTACCCAGACTAGTGGACACGTCTGCCTGCCCAAGTCCCACCGCTCCAGATACGAAATCTGCCTAGGGCACCAATTAACGATTCTCCTCCTTCTGCGCATGCCAAATGGAGCTTCTCCCTATTCGTCACCCAATGACTTGCAATTCCTGCAAGAAACTCGGCCACGCGAATGAGGCTAAAGCGAGCGTCGTGGAAGAACTACTCGAATCCCTAGTGTGATATTTAGAACATAATGGTAGCTTCTCATCTAATGAGCGCAGCTGTGTCATTCTCAAGAAGCTCTTTGGCTGCCTTGACTTCAGCCTCATCGTAACCCTGCCAGCCCTTTTCTCCTGATGAACTGCGTCGGACTATTTCTGCGAGTTTCTCGGTGGCCATTTCATCAAGTTTGCTAAGTGTAACCGAATCGGGTATGGCAAATCCGTCAGAAGTTGTCCGGCTTTGTGATACCTTGGATGATTCACCCAGAAGTTGTTTCGTAGTCTTTTTATTCAAGTTAGTGAATTTCCTGTTTGAAAACAAACAAAGGGATTTATACTAGTTTAAGACCATAGTAACCTCGTAAATAGCCATCACAGAGCTCAATGCTTCGGCTGAAGCGTTTTATAGCTTCGCCTAATCGACCTGCGTTATCTGATGACTTTGCAGCAACAAACAATACTTCGCCCAAACGAGCGTGAACCTAGCACAACCATAGTTAGCAAGGGCGAAATTAAGCCAAGCAAATAAGGAAACTAACATTCCAAGCATTTGGTTGCAGGACAAGAACCTCTTCAAGCGCAAAGATGGCTTGAGGATACAGTCCTTGTGAAAAGTAGAGGTCGGCAAGTTCAGCCCACGCCTCTGCGTCCGTAGGAGAGATATCGAGAAGCGATATCAAAACACTGACAGACTCAGGGGTCCGTCCAATAGACCGTAATAAGGCCACACGGCGCTTTAAAATGGGCTACATGGACTGTATTAGTATTTAATATAAGGAATCATAGGGAAGAAAGCTTACGATATTAGTTGGGTTGTCCTGTAAGATCTGCTCATATTCTTTCAGAATAACATTCAAAGTAGCAGCATCGCTGGCATCAGCTTCTTTAAGGAGACCTTTTAAGGCCATGATGCGTTCGTTGTCATTGCCAAATCTGTTCACTAGTCTTCCGAGACATTGATGGGCTGACTCGTCGTCTCCAGTCCGAAGGCATGATAATAAAAGATTTTCATACGTAGTCCATAATTCAGACGTTTCTGGAGCCGAGAGTAGAGATTGGAAAAGAGAGTTTGAGATGGCACCTGTAGATTTCCCAAGTATAGCCGGAGCTTGCTGTGAATGCTGTAAGGCTACAGCAGGGGGCAAGTGGCTAGGCGGATGAAGAAGGGAAGAAGACATGTTGACTTGAGAACGTATTTGGTCTTCTTTTACACTCTGATGTTACTGTTATTAAATGACTGGAGTGGTTCAAATGAAATGGTGAACATTAAAGATACAAAAAGAAACTAAGGATCTGAGTTCATGATAATGTGTAATAAGTCAGTAGAGGTAGGAGGTAGTTACCTCAGCCCCGTACCTACCAATCCTTAGGTATCCTGCGCTAAATTGTGGTGCACGGGCCGGAAGTCATGTTCTGCCGTATCAAACATCCCACCGCCTCCAGGTCTAGCAAGTACCCACTAAGGCTAGATACTAAGATAGGTATGTACCTAGCCTTAGCTTAAATGGTCCGCTGACGTGCGTGCTCCCCCAAGCCGTGGGGCATATTCATTGATACTTGCACTATCAACATTAATCCATATTGCGAAATACCTAACAGCTATCCGTCAAACACAACCTCCTAGATGAACAGGTCTCCTACGACGCCTCTATATCGTCAAACTATCGTCGCGCTGCCAAGATGATGAGTGGTCCGAGGCACACTCTGAGTTCGCAGTCTTTAACTCATAGTTGATCACCGTTCCGAAATTACCAATAACCATGTATGCAGCCCACCTTGTACCATCATGGTCTCGTGCGAAGTAGAGTCCGTTGACAATCTCATCGTAGGTTCGAAAAATCGTTATACGACCTCATCCGAGGCCTGAGGAACCATAAGGGGAACGAGAAGGAATACATACAAAACTGCCTGAAAGAATGCCGCTCCGAGATTCGAAGCCAGGACTTAGGTTAGCTGCCTCCCATTATAAATACACCAGGCTTATAGCTGATTTTCATGTCTTTTTGTTATAGACCTCAAGGCTACCGCCTTGCTGAAGCTAGTTTACCTGGAAATGTTCGGGCACGATATGTCATGGGCGTCTTTCAATGTACTTGAGGTGATGGCTTCTCCTAAATACCACCAAAAACGAGTAGGGTATCTTGGCGCAATTCAGAGCTTTCGTCCTGATACCGAGGTCCTCATGCTGGCAACAAATCTCCTCAAGAAGGTATGAGGTCAGGTCTTGCGATAGACTTCCCGAGACGCAACGAGACGAATATGCTGAACTTGTCTTCCAGGATTTGACGGCGGCATCAACCACCACCATCGCCCTTCCGATTGTCACTCTTCCGCATGTTATCACGCCATCACTCGCTCTCTCCGTTCTATCCGATCTCCTACCTCGACTTAGCCATACCCACCCCGCGATTCGCAAGAAGACGATTGTCACGCTATATAGGCTTGCCTTGGTTTATCCCGAAACCCTACGGGCTGCCTGGCCGAAGATAAAGGAGAGACTTATGGATAGGACTGAAGACCCTAGCGTAACGGCTGCAATTATCAATGTCATATGTGAATTGGGATGGCGGCGGCCCCACGATTTCCTTCCTCTAGCACCCCGGCTGTTTGAGCTATTGGTCGATAGCGGTAACAACTGGATGGCAATAAAACTGATCAAGCTGGTAGGCGCCGTAACGTCTCGGTCATGGCTGAATCTTAGCTAACCCTCAACTAGTTTGCTACGTTAACACCCCTCGAGCCGAGGCTTGTTCGCAAATTGTTACCACCTCTTACAGAGATCATCCAGACAACCCCTGCCATGTCTTTATTGTACGAATGTATAAGCGGAATTATTCAAGGAGGGATTCTTGGAAGTGGTGAAGATGCGGACGGGAGAGAGGAGATCGCATCTCTTTGCGTTAATAAGCTTCGAGGAATGATTATGGTAGATGGTGACCCAAATTGTGAGCTTGCCCCTTAACCCCTATGATTTAGTTTACTAATTTTGGGTGATATAGTGAAATATGTGGCGCTGCTCGCTTTCAACCAAATCGTTTTGACCCATCCTTGGCTTGTAGCTCAGCAGGAAGACGTCATTCTAGAGTGCATAGACAGTGCCGACATTTCTATCCGTATTAAAGCGCTAGACCTTGTGCAGGGTATGGTCAACGGTGACAATCTCGTGTCTATTGTTGGCCGTCTCATGAGACAACTCAAACTATATTCGGGAGATCGCAGGACTGCGAATCATTCGGGGCCAAGTCCCGGGGATTCAGATGACGAAGACTTCGAGAAGACAATTGATTCCGATCCAAAATCGGCGAACCAATCCCCACCACTTCCAGATGACTACAGAGTCGATGTGATCAACAGAATACTATACATGTGTTCTCAAAATAATTACGGGTCTTTAACAGATTTCGAGTGGTATATTGATATACTGACGCAGCTTGTTCGGACTGCTCCGCTACCACGACCTGTCAACGATATGGACTTGCTTTTTGCATCCGGGAGGTCGAGCAGCGGTGATATATCTGAGAAAATAGGGAACGAATTACGGAATATTGCTGTCAAAGTTCATGCGCTTCGTCCCACGTGCGTTCGCGCCGCCGAGGCGATTATATCTCAACTAAATAGCGAGACTAGGATTGGGCACTCGGTTGCTTCGGGAACATTAAAGCCAGCTGCTTGGATCCTCGGTGAATTTTGTTCAGAATTATCTTCCCCAGACGATATGCTTGGAGCTCTATTACAACTATGCCAAAAGACTTCACCACCAGAGTCTCTCGCAGCCTGCCTTCAAGCGGCCATGAAAATTTTCTCCTTGGTTGCCGGAGATCAATTGACCCCTTGGACACCTGAGCGTAAATCCAAGATCTCACTCTTGATGGCTCGTATCATTCATTCCTTCGAGGCCTTAGTACAACATCCAAACCTAGAGGTTCAAGAACGAGCAGTAGAGTTCATAGAACTGCTAAAACTTACTGCGGAAGCGGCATCTAGTCAGGAAGCTTCGACAGAAACCGTCCACCAGGATCCTCCTTTGCTACTCACGCAAGCAATACCCTCCCTTTTTGCTGGCTGGGAGTTAAATTCGGTTGCGCAAACAGCTCAAAAGAATGTCCCACTTCCAGAAGGGTTAGAGCTTGACGAACCTATAAATCCAAACCTCAACTTCCTCCTTGCATCCGCCGATTCGATATCAATACCAGTCGATGAATCAGATGAGTTTGAGAGTTATTATTATCAACGACCACCCGCGACGAGTATAACCTCCGAGCCGGCCATCAACAAGCTAGCAGATGCTCGCGAGGATATCACCAGCTCTTACCAGCAGCCTACCGAGGAAACCTATTTGGATGCAGATATATTAGCCAAAAGAAAGGCCGAACGTCTGGAAAGGAATCGAGATGATCCATTCTATATCGGGGAAAACAATTCTATTCAGAGATCATCAACACCGATACATAACATCCTTCAAAATTCGAATGGTCCTGATTTAGACGTCGACTCGATTCCTATCATGGAACTCGACCTCGATAAACTTAGCGCAGGCGTCGATCATTCTCAACACGGAGCGTCTAAACCGGCTCGCCGCCCGCCGCGGCAGAAGATCGTCGTTGCTGCAGACGAAAACCTGGGCGGCAGCGGCTTAAGCACGCCGAAGAACTACGACTCCGAAAATAATTCGGACACCGCCGCCAAGATCCGAGCCGGCAGCAAGAAGCTGAAACAATCACTTCTTGGTGTCGACTCTACCAGTATCGGCGCGCTCAGCCTCGAGGATGATCCGGCCGGCCGCGCATACGACCCCGAGGCCCAGCAGCGCGAAGAAGCCGAGATGGCGCAAGCCATGAAGGAAGTCGAGCGTCTACGCCTCGAAATGCAGCGCGCAAATGAACGCATACAAGTCGCCCAGGGCGTCGATGCCGCCGGCACCGTCGTCAAGAAGAAGAAGGCCAAGAAGCCGAAGACGACGGATCCCGGCGGCGAAGGGGATGCCACGGTCAAGATCAAGAAGAAAAAGAAGAAGGTCGCGCTTATAGACGAGGGGGATGCTGCTGGAGACGTGGTCAAGGCTAAACCGAAGAAGAAAAAAGCGAAGCCGGCCGAGATCCAGGATACGGGAGGGGAGGGAGTGTAATGCATAAATAAATACATACATAAATAGAGGTAGTATGAATAGTTAATTAGACATTCGTACTAGCTAATATATAGACGAAATATCATTACGAGCATTGCTACTACCTAGTCTATACACTTTTGAAATATATTCTAATCTCATCCTTCACGTTATTCCCCTTCTATCTAGAACAAAATACTAAACACATATATAAATCAACTATGTAATTAATATGAATATATAACCAAGTAGGTAATCATCTTAAGATTCAATTCAATTCCATTCAATTCAACTCAACTATGTAGGTAAGTAATGTCATGATCAACGTACAAAACGTATGAGAGCAAGCCAACATGCCCCCTTTGCCTGCTTGCTTGCTTTGCCTATCCACCCTCCAAACTTTTGTAAACGCGCTGCAGTAGTAGTAGTAGTAATAGTAATGGTAATAGTAGTCGGAAAACCAGAAGTAAGACAACACAAAAGAAATGACGGGAATGGGGGGGGGACGGGATACGTCTAGGCTGGGCTGGTAGAATAGACGAACTAAACTATCCTATCCTATCCTATCTTAGTTGAGCCTTGAAATCGTTCCGTCGTAAGGGTGAGCGGGTATGTGTGTGTGTGTGTGTGTGATACGTAGTACAACACCAAATAGCAGCAACGGACAACGACAATCTTGTACATGCGTATAGGGACATTTTACATTATACGTAGGCTAAGCGGCACCGCCGATAAGTCCTTCCATCAAGTTTCCCCTGTTCCCCTTATGCGAGGAAACTAACCCCTTTGCTTATACTGGAAAAATAGACGCTAACCAGCCATATGCGTGTCAAGATATCACATTGCGGTCTCCGGTACCGGCTCACATGACCCCAGGTATGTAGACAGCTCACGCGTTACTAGTCGTCCATCGGTGCGTCGACGAGTTGCACACCGCGGTCGTGGATCGGGGTTCCGCTATCCGTCGCCTTGCTAACGGGCGTGGAAGGTGTGCTCCCGGTTCCTGTCGTTGAAGAGGTCGTGACTCTGCGGCCGGCGACGAACCTAGCGCTGCTTCGGTTCAGACTATCTCGCTTGGAAACCATGTGTTCAGGTTCCGTCTTGGGGGAGTCTCCGTTAGCGCTTCCATTTACCTCCGCCGGCGGTTGTCCTGTTCCATCAGGAACCTCGAGACTGGACCTCTTCACGGTACCGAGGCTGCCAAGGCTGCTCCGTTGGCGCTCGTTAGCCGCCGTCGGGCTGGCGATGGGAAATCGGGTCTCGGGTCCACCCGTGCTCCTATCACGTCGATGGCGGGGTCCTGGCGCTGGACTAGTAGCGCGCCCGCGTGGACCTGCCTTCTCTAGCAGAGCTCGTTGCCTCTCTTCCATGTGGGCTCTCCTATTGCTCTCATCTGTGCTAATAGCTCGAGGTCGGTTGTTGTTAACCGACCCCGAGTGTGTAAGGCTCGACATACGTTTCAGCTCGCTAAAGATGGCGTCTTTGTGCGCAAATAAATCGCGGACCAAGCGATATGCGTGTTTCTCTTCCATTGTTAACGAGGTTTCAGTCTTCGGGCGCAAGATGCAAGGAGCCAGGGATGTCGCGAGTTCCTGTACGTATTGCTCGTCCGCTGACGTTAGGTCGATTAGTCTCGTAAAATGGTTCATACATGCGTCAAGTGTAGCGATATTCGTGAGCCGTAACTGTGAAAGAGTCTGCTGCAAAACAGCGACACGCGCGTCGTCAGTAGTCTCTGACGTCGGCGTTTGGTAGATAGTCCTAATGATCTCATATACATGAGAGGATACCAGTGAATCTATGTCCCTTGTTAGTCTTTGTTATATCGTCTTACAAATTAAATACACACCTGGGAGTTCTAAGAGGTATAGTTTTAGCAGATACGCAACGGTGGGAACGTCGAATTCTGCGAGTTCGTCGGCAGTCAAGGGTTTGCCATTGTTTACTTTGGTACGCAATTTATGAACTTGCGGGAGCTGAACTTCCGCAAGCCAGACCCCTCGTCTTGCTTCGTCTCCTTCAAGATCCGGGTAGTGATTGTCCAGATATGTCAGCAGCGTAGTAATGATAATAGGGACGCGCTTCTTATCCGCCCTAGCCCTAGCCTCTAGATCTACGCCGAATGTCTGCTCGTCAACCTTGTTATAGTAGTTTTCATACGTGACAACCCGGGGTGCAAAGCGACCCGTCCTGTAATTCTCCAAGAGATATCGCAAGTCTCCCATGGGCTGAACTGTCTCCTGGTATAGAACCATGCGGTCCACCGCAGACTGTAAGCTCGGGATGACATTTCCAATGGTGCCCGAGAAATCAAGAATGACCGTCTTGATGGCTTTTAGCCTGTCCAGCTCGCAGCGCTCGAGGAATCTTAAGTGCACCAAGATAGCTTCCTCTAGCTCACAGCGCATTTCATCTAGCTTCTGAACACTAGCTTTGTACTTGTCATCGGCCTCCCTAGCCTCGCGACGTAGACGTTCCGGGGGAGTCTCGTTAGGGTGTTGGCTACCGAGAACATTCCAGCCCGACAAGTATTCGCTAACAGCGCCCACGACGGGGGAGTCGGACCCGTTCTCGGGATTTGAAGGCATGGAAAACGTCCTTCCAAACGTAGCCTTCTTCTCCGGAACACCTGCTAGCTGGAATGCCTTCGGTCGCCACTGGTAGAAGAATTTCGAGCTGTTCGCAAAGTTATTGCCAACATTACCAACCAGACGAAGGAAGCCGTTCGACACTAAATCCTGCCCAATCCGTTCAGCATAGCTGATACTGGTCGATCCCATATGCCGTTGCATGTACTCAACTATATCGGAACCGGACGAGGTGTTGAGGTATGTTCCTAGGATGGGTACTTTAGTCTCACCCATTTTTATAGTGTTCAACATGTGAGATAGTATCTTCTTGACTTGTTCCGTCTGGTATGTTTCGTCGCCGATCTCGTATATCTCGTCATCTTCCTCTTCTTCCTTTTCATTAGGAGATACCTTGATCTCGGGTATGTTCTGATTCTGCTTGGGGCTTGTTTCCGGGTCTTGAAAGGCTAGCTTATTTTCCTCCTCGAGGTCTTCGACTAGGCGGCACTTATTAAAATAGTTGCTCCGTAGCTTCTTAACCACCTCGGCTTGGCGATCGTGAGCTTTTATACGAGTTTGCAAGTCATCTTGGGAATCTTGGATGCGGGATTCGTGAGCGTCGCACCACCGCGCAAAAGGGTTCACGACTAGGTCTCGAATACCCTGTGCAATCTTCTTGTGGCTTTTTGAAGCATCCTCCATCTCGGATCGGACGCCATCGTAGGCCTAGACATGGAAGAACAAAAGTTAGCTAAAGGCTCCCATACTGTGTATATGGAGAAAAGATGTGGTTCGTACTTTTCGCACACTCGCGCCGTCGTCACGCGAGAAGCCACCATTAATCTTGTCGGCTGCGGGCGCAATCTCCCCAAGTCGCTGGCCGTAGACCTCTTCGGCTTCGGCTCGCATTCGAGCGATCGTCAAGACTTGCTTGTTCTCCTGGACTCCTTGTTGGAGTTTGGTGAACAAGACGCCCAGGCCTTGAAAATGGTTAGTCTTTGTATAAGGGGCAGGTTGGGTAGATTGTTTCGCGCTCACCTGCGGCATAGTCTGTCGACCAAAAAGAGTCTGCGAACCCCGGCATAGTGATGACGCAGTCCTCCAAAAATACCGATTTATAGTAGCTGGGTCGGGGTTTCTAACACTGACTCAAATCGGATGAAAGCAGGGTCTAGTTTCGAAGGCGAGAGATGTAATAAGGCGCGAATGCAAAGTTGGCTGGCTATGCGATCCCGAGCCCAGTAGTAACAAGGGAGCCAGTAAAGAATTAAAGACGGCCGAGGGGCGAAGAAGATTAGATGTCGGAATATCGGCGGGTATCACAGAACGGGAAGCCGTGTCACTATTACAGAAAGAAATGAGGAGAATGAAGAAGGATGCTATTGTGTTGCTGTTGATGTGCTACAAAGCAACAAGATCAGATGCGAAATATACAGAAGGAATGGGCGATTAAGACAGAATGTAGAATGGCTCCATCTATTTCTGTCTCAGCCTCTTTTTAACGGAATTCCTCACCAATAAAGCACTTTAGATGAAGCTCGGACACGAAAAGCGTGTGAAGGTCAAAAATTCATTGGTCCAAGGTTGGACCTGCAGACCCCTCCAGGGGGGTTTTTTGGTGCGACGGGGGGTTTCCTTTTTTGTTTGCGGTCTTGCTTGCTTGCTTGCTTGCTGCGTGCCTGCTACGTGCCTGCTGCGAGCGCTATGCTGGGTACTACCTGCGTTAGGTATGTAGGTAAGAGGTACATTCAACCTCAAAGCGATTACGTATGGGCTGAAGTAAGTAGGCTACCAGACAAGTTACATCGTTGTTCAAGTGCCATATTAGGCTAGCTGAAGCCACTAAAGGCAAGTACCTAGAGCAAGTAGAAGCGCCCCTGTAACAACTCGTTTCATCTGATCTTTTCGGGCATCGGCCTTGTCGAGCCCTACGGAAGCCCATAAGCAACTAAGGTAATAAGAGGCCTCTTGATGATCGACATAAACCACAACTTCGTACTCTGTAATTAAGTATACTTAGATACTTGAGATGGTGCATTAGGCGGTCAGGAATATACATTAAAGGTGCATGATAGTGTAGAATCGTGCTAGACATATTAACCAGCTGATAGAACAACAAATCGTTCTCATGATTTAAAACTAAGCTACTACTTGACATCCTCAACCCCGTGCCGAGTTGCGAGTTGACGAGGTTTACGCCATGACCTCGATCATGTCGCAAATTGCCGGTTTCCGTTACGAGGTAAACGTGCTATAGGTATACGTGCACATTACATTGTTATGTAAGAGATATGTATTATACTGTAACAGTATAACCCCGATTAGAACCAGAACATCGAATACGGTAAAGTGGCTTGGTAAGCTATCAAGCCATCAACCAACTTAACATATTTGATCTCACTATCAATATTCCAACCCTCTAATCTTTCTCTCCATCACATGGGCGTAAACTGGACCAATGAAGAGTCCATTCCATACCATGTATGAAAAGAAAGAAACTCCTGACCTCGAGAGCGCGACTCCCATCCGCTCTCGATCTTTACGCGTCAAGAAGCCAAATGCGAATATCGCCTCGATATTCTTTATCGGTCTAATCTTATACGCATTGCTCCACCAAAGCTCTCCCTGTTCGGGGGCAGCTTCTCACTTCCGCCCGAAGTCTATTGAACAGAGAGTTCAAAAGATCCTCTCGAAAACTCCCTTGATAGGTACCTAAGATTGGATTCCATATCTGAATTGATAACCCTAAACAATAACTAATAGTCTCTAAGATGGTCACAATGACTTAGCTATCTTCATCCGTGCTATGTACAATAATCATATTTATGATGAGAAATTTGCAAAGCCATTCGAAGAGGGTGGGCTCCCGATGCACGTAGACCTACCTAGGTTGAGAGATGGACAGAATGGAGGTGCTTTCTGGAGTGTCTTTACACCATGTCCAGCAAACGGCACAGACTACACAGATGAGAACTACGCTGCTAGTTAGTGTTCAAGTCTAGCCTGCCAAATTCACAAGCTAATAGTAGTAATTAGGTGTCCAACTGACCCTACAACAAATTGATCTTATGACCCGACTCCAGAATGCTTACCCGAAAGACTTCTCTGGGATCCCAGTAGATTCCAAATCTGCGGTAGCAGCCTGGAAGAAAGGCAAATTCATCTCACCTCTAGGAATCGAGGGTCTTCATCAGATTGGTAACTCAGTAGCTAATTTAAGGCGATTCTACGCCTTGGGAGTTCGCTACGCTACGTTGACGCATAACTGCGGAAACATATTCGCCGACGCAGCTCTCTGGGAAAACCCCTTCCACAAAGCTCCCCCGGTATGGAACGGCGTCTCTCCCAAGGGCAGAGAGCTAATCAACGAGATGAACCGTATCGGCATGTTAGTCGATCTATCTCATGTTAGCGCGGACACCATGAGAGACGTCCTAGGAGGCAGTGAAGAATGGGCAGGTAGCAAGGCTCCTGTTATGTTCAGTCACAGCTCTGCCTACGCAATTTGCCCGCACCCTCGTAACGTCCCGGATGATGTGCTCCAACTTGTAAAGGAGAAGGATTCGATTGTCATGGGTATATATGTCCCCTTATCAGACTTATAGTTTGACTTCATACTAACTCTCATAGTGAACTTTTCACCTGATTTCATCAGCTGTATCGACAAGGGCGCCGAGAATGGTGTCCCCGAGTTCTTCCCTGACAACAGCACTCTTTCTCAAGTGGTCAGTCATATCACCTATATTGGCGACCTGATAGGATACGGCCATGTTGGTTTGGGAAGCGACTTTGATGGCATCTCAACGACGCCTGAGGGGTTAGCTGACGTATCCAAATATCCGGACCTCGTGGCAGAATTGCTGCGGCGGGGGGTCTCAGATGAAGACGCTAGCAAGGTCGTAGGTGGCAATATACTGCGTGTCTGGGGAGATGTTGAGAAAATAGCTGCGAAACTGCAGGCGGCCGGAGAGCCAGTGTTGGAAGATGATTTATCAAGCTTGTTCGGGTAACTGAGTAGTACGATTTGGATATAAAGTTTTGATAGCGTATCGCTTCTAATTATACTATTTCATTGGCTACCTACCATTCATAGTTGATATTTATGGGTAATAGTCGGTTTGTATACAATTTCACGATAAGTCCTATTCAGCAAGACTAAAAAGTTAGAAACTGAAATCGTCAGTCTATATGCCATGCCGCCTCTCAAGAAAGAGATTCTTCGTCCTCTTGAAATGTAATATTTAAATATTTACATTTAAATGTACAAGGGAACAAATGCCCCTGGACTTATATAACGGAATAGGCCCTAGTTGAAGACGACCGAAAATGCGTCGCAAACCTCTCATTAACGCCTTTTCCCAATGACTTCAATGGGGCCAACAGCAGCTTATTCCCGCAATTCCATGCGAAACACCCCCAAGAACAGCACGCCTTCCTTTTTAAATCTTGGAGTATGTGCCTCCTCTCTCGAGGGTATTCAGCTTCTTCGCCGTCTCGATCTGGTTCCTCGTCCGCTGTCCGCGCACCGGCAGACCCATAGCGTGTCTCCTTCCCCTGATGGTGCCCATGTCTCGCAGCCGCTTGATGTTGTCCTGGACTATCCTCCTGGCGTCGTTTTCTATCGTCATCGTTGATAGTTCGGCTGTTAGGGCTGTGACTGTCTTGTGAGCGATTGTGCCCATCCGAGCTAGAGGGTGGATTGTGTATTTGGCCATGATGCGCGCGGATAGCTGCGGCCCTAGGCCGTAGAAGCTCTCAAGGGCTTTCTGTGAGGTTCCTTGGGTTAGGACTGCGGCTTCTTCTTGTGGAGTGGTGGGTTTGGAGGGAAGCTTACCCTGACGAGTTTCTTCTCGTGGAAGCTCACTCCCATTATGAACACCTAAGTTCAGTTAGTGGTAATGTTCTATTGTAAGTGAGTGAAAAATTGGCTTTGGAGAACTCACCATCTTGGGCAAAGTCGGCAAGGGCCTCTGTTGAAAGGTATAGTTGTGATATTCCCCTCCAAGTTTGCGACTGGCAGGACGAGGCTTCAATGTTTCTACCGATTGCGCATAATTGGTTTAGATCGTCGGCACTGGTTATTAGCTAATCGGGAATTTGAGAAATGTTAGATAAGCTAATAGATAAGCTGATAGGCTTCTAAACCGGTTAGTGTAGTGGACCCCGCATTCAACCGCCGCTATCTGTCTGGCTGTTAGGTCGCTCTATTTGTGTGGTTCAGGGGTCTAGCCATTGCGACAGCTCCTGCACTGAAACGTCGCCTTTTAATTGAGCTTCTGTGTCCTTTCCAATCCTTCTTCCTACTTCTCGTCTTTGAAATAGTGCCATTTCCCCTTAGGCATTTACCAACCATCATACTTCAATTGATTTCTTTCAATCTGCCTGACTGGTCTTGGCAGTCTCTATAACAAACATGTTTAACCTCCGCCGACTTCTCGCCAGCGCCTTGCTGCTGGTGGGTGTAAGTGTCATCTGCTTTTCTCAGACGGCCGCCGCCACCAAGGGTCCTAAGATTACCCACAAGGTCTACTTCGATATCACACACGGCGATGAGCCTCTTGGCCGAATTGTCATGGGTCTCTACGGCAAGACCGTCCCTAAGACCACCGAGAACTTCCGAGCTCTTGCTACCGGCGAGAAGGGTTTCGGTTACGAAGGATCTACTTTCCACCGAGTTATCAAGCAGTTTATGATCCAGGGAGGTGACTTCACCAAGGGTGATGGCACTGGTGGCAAGTCGAGTAAGTGATAGTACCATCGTTCGATGAGGGGAAGAGAATGTACTAATTATTCACCTCCACAGTCTACGGTGAGAAGTTCCCCGACGAGAACTTCAAGCTAAAGCACTCCAAGGAGGGTCTCCTCTCCATGGCGAACGCTGGCAAGGACACCAATGGATCTCAATTCTTCATTACCACCGTTATCACTTCGTAAGGCTTCCCAGTTTAACAATAAACATGAAGAGAATAGAAGAGTATCATGATAAACTAACAGTATACACTAGGTGGCTGGATGGCCGACACGTTGTATTCGGTGAAGTGTTGGAGGGCATGGACATTGTCAAGAAGATTGAGAATGTCAAGACCAAGCCCGGCGACAAGCCAGAGAAGGAAATCAAGATTGCCAAGAGCGGAGAGCTCGAGGTGCCGCCTGAAGGTATCCACGTTGAGCTATAAACACAAGTCCCAAACCACCGTATTCGTCCCGCCTACCTCCGTCGTTTTCTTACTGATGCGTCTACCACTCGCTTCCAGATAATCAAGGAGAATCCGAATGGGCTTCGGGACATTCAACCGAAGAGGAGAAACCCGTAGTTGACGAGACTGCTGCTCTCTCTGCCGAATGGTCCGTTTTTCAGAAGGCTCTTCTTTTCGGTGTTATTCTCGCAGCTGTCGCTTTCTACATTCGCCTGTCGAAGAAGAGAAATGATCGGGACGACATTGCTTACGAGAAGACGATGGCTTAGACTAGTGGTTATTTACTCTTTCGAATGAAATATATATGGTATATCTGATCAAAATGGTGTCTTATTTTATAAAGCGTAGTTGTTGTTGTGCTCGTTATTCTTATTGTCGTCTCCATCACGTGTGACTTGTAAAAAATCGTTAAATTTTATTTGCACCGGGTCAATCTCTAGACCTTAAGAACTTGAAAAATTCTCGTCGAGTCTCATAACCTCAACTTCTTACGCTGAGATGAAGGTCTTCAGTCTAAATTTCTTAACCTGCGCGGTCAAGGCGTGCAAAAGCTCCTCAAACTCATATCCTCTTCATCCCAAAGATGCAGAGCTGGTGCAAGATGATATCGAGGTGAACGCCCAATTACTTCTCAACGTACTGCCCCGCATCGATTGGACCGCCTTGTCTACGACGGCTACCGAAGTACGTAAATTTCCTTAAGCTTTTTTAAATCACTTCGTAACCCAACCCTATGATTAAGTAAAGTAGATGAAGGCCTATTGAATCCGGTACTAATTGTTTCTAGCTTGGCTTCCCAGCCCTACCGCCTCAGGCTCCGTCGGTAGAGGAGCTGCAAGGCGACGAGCAGAAGATGAAGGACCTGCACAACCTGCTTATGGAGACGCAGATCATGGAGGGTAAACTCGTGTGCGCCAACTGCGGCCATGAGTATGCCGTCCGTGAGGGTATCGCCAACTTTCTTTTGCCGAGCCACTTGGTTTAGCATTACTAGCATTTGCTAAGACGTGGGAAGCTTGAGACGAGGCAAGGCAAGGCAAGGCAAGCGGGCACTGAATTGTGCTACTATTTGGCATCTATCTAGACGACTACAAGCATATAAGGCTTGGGCAGGCGTTCCGGAGTTAAACTGAGGCGCGAAAACTACATAACATAAGGTCTATGTGGTTACAGCTAAGGTACGGTGGAGAGAAACTTCAAAAGGGGCGAGGAGAATGGGAAAAGGAGAAGCCGTGGTCAATTCTAGTCGCATATACCTATATCTACACTATAGTCTCCTTCCGATTCGATAAATGATATTGATGTATACCATGTTTGCTTGGTGAAGTCAGTCTTATTCGACTTCCGTGATGCTACCCGTTACCCGGACTCCGATGACCCAATAGTAATTCGTACACACTGCTCTCAAATTACACGCAGCCTTGATACATCTATCTACTAGACTGCTTCCCTACGCGTATCTCCTATCTACTGTTTCTTCTGCGCGGTAGGTCCCATCTCCTTGTCGAATGCGCCGTAGGGGACTTCGAGGCTAGCGACGGCGGCAATACCGCCGTAGAGAATCGATAGAAGGATGACTAAAGCGATGAGAGCCGTGAAGATACCTGTCTATTTGTTAGTATAGGAAGGTATTTACAAGGGGCAACTCAGGACTCACCTGGTGAGAAGTACTGGTATTTCTCGAATAGAGGTAGGTTGTTGGTGTTATTAAGAGCCCTCTGCTGGGAAGAGTGTACGTCTCTCTTCAATTCCGAGGGTACGCCATCCTGGAACACGGCCGTGTAGGTTGGGGGGATCTCCTTTCGCGGAGCACCGGCGTAGATGACCGTGTAAGAACCGTCCCTGTCGAACTGTTCAAGCACCATACCGAGTTCGTCATCTATAGATATATTATCAACATTGTATCATCAGAGAGAGTCCAGTAAATATAGTTACCGTTTTCCTCTAATATGTGAGCGTCGTTAACGGACGGTAAAGGAGCTAAATCGAGTTGGTCGACAAATAGTTGCGATCTTCCTTCACAGGCCTTCCTAACGAATGCTGCTACATCGTCCGTGTTCAACTCCCCAATTACCTCCGGGAGCGAGTAGCGACTCTGGGCTTTGTCATTATAACGGAGGAGATTCGGTACTGCATCCCCGACCAGGTTGGCCCTGTTGAGGTTCGGTTGCGAGACGATGAGATATCGATCGGTCGGACAGCTCTTGAGAGCTTTTTGGAGAGTCGCGAGGACTTCGGAATTTGATTGTATCAGTTGCCCGTTGGCCGGCACATCCAGGCTAATTAGTACACGCGATTAGCTACGTCGTCTATGCGAGGCGAAGGGATGATAGAGTCGTGTTGCATACCTAGCACTAGAGAACATAACGATAGGGGACGAGTCCGAGAAGGCATGCGCAGGAGCGCAGCACGCAGCCAGTACTGCGGCAGACTGATAAAGACGCATCGTGATGTCGGGCGTCTTGCAAGAATACTTGATAGTTGAATGGATGAAGTAAGACGAGACTTGAGCTCAGAGGGCTGAAGCGAAGCTCGTTGGAAGTTGACGTTTGACCTGTTTTAGAGACGCGGCATGTTCCGGCTTATGAAATTCCGGGTGCAGGTTACGGCGTCATTTGGGCTTGCAGGTCTCTGCAGGGTCCCTGAATGCGCTGAAACTTAGCAGGTTGGCCGCCAATATGCAAGGCGGGGCCAATCAGATAGTGATAGGTTAATGAACTGGACGCAATGGTCCAAGTCGCTAAAATTTATTATCACAGTGGCTGCGAGCTACAATCAACCCTTTCACTTTGATATCCCTTAGATTTTTGCCCGACCTCTACTCCAATCTAAAATCAACCCCTCTACTTTCTACTCTTATTCTTGACCTAGTTTGACTTTTCTACTTGCGCATTGGAAAAATAAAATGTTTGCGCGCCCACGGCCAAAGAAGGGCCTACTCGTACCGCCACCGAAGAAACGCAAGGCTCAACATTTGATCGAAGAGATCAAATTTGATAACGATGCTCGTTCCGATTATTTGACCGGCTTCCATAAGCGCAAGTTGCAAAGGGTAAAGAATGCACAGGAACAGGCTGCTCAGAGGGCTAGACAGGAAAAGATCGAGATTAGAAAGAAGGCATGTGGAGTGTATTTGTTATGAGAAGGTCAGAACTGCTAGGTCACTAATACGAGTCGTTTCTATAGATACGGGAAGATCGAAAGAAAGAAGTCGAAGAGCATGTCCAAAACGTCAATGCTATCCTAAAGCAAGCACGAGAGGCAGGTTACGTGGGAGGGGAAGAAGCCTCAGGCGATGAAGCAGACGAATGGGGAGGGTTTCAGGATACACCTGCACTAGAACCCGTCGATCACGAGGAAGAGTACATTGACGAAGAGCGGTATACTACGGTCACAATAGAGTCGGTCAGTGTGTCTAAGGATGGATTGTCGAGCACTAAACCGGAGGACTCGAGCGAGGATGATCAAGAGACAGCAAAGCAAGACTCGGAACATGCTCCTCCAGGAAGCAAGGAGAAAGCCAGGCCGCCCAAGAAGAAGAAACCCAAGTTCAGATACGAGTCCAAGTCAGATAGGCAACTGAACCAGAGGAAACAGAAAGCAGCCAAGATTAGAAGGAAACCAAGTGGTTGATTAGCGCATTCCCTATCCGTCTCGCGGGCTTTGCTACGGCAAATACCAACATAAAACGTCCACCAAATAAACATGCCCTAAACTTGACTTCTCTTCAACTGCCACCGCGACATTTCTGTCCCTTTCAAAATTGTCGGCAAGGTCGGTCGATCAAGCCAGGCCTCCGCCGTATAAGTTGACATAGTGCCAGTGCTAGTAAGAAAAAAGAAATCCTTGGCCTCTAAGGCACAGCCTCGACGTCTCGCGACACCGGTCTCGACGAAAGTAATACCGCCCTAAATGTTGCTGATCTCGGCCTGAAGGTCCTCCAACTCCTTCTGGAGACCCTGGTACTTCTTGGACATCTCCTCGTACTTCGTCTCCCACTGGTCTCGCTCGTTCTCCAACGCCTGTACCTTGCGCTCAAAATGGCCGGCTTTCACGTCAGTCTGGCGGAGCCTGTAGTTTGCAACTGTTAGAATCCCGTAAACCCCCCAAGTGTCTCGAGCGCATTTTGCGACTTACTTCTCATTTGTCTCACGGAGGGTCTTGTCTGCCTCCTCGGCTTCTTCCTCAAGCAGCTGAAGTCTTCGTTGGAGGGTCTCGTTGTGCGTACCATGTTGCAAGCCCTCATCGGCCGTCTTCTTCAAATCCTTAATGGTAGTGTCGAGCTTCTCGTTCTCAGTCTCGAGGAGACCGTTCTTGTGGGAGAGGGAGGTAATCTCTTGCTCCTTGGCGAGATTTTCCTGCTCGAGAGCCTTGACTTTAGTCTGTAACTCTTCGACTTTGGCAGCAGACTCGTCAGCCTCCAGACGGAGCTGGTTCATTCTCTATAAAAAAGATAAATGTTAATATCATCGTAAATCGATGGTTAGATATAAAAATTATGCTTCATAATGCTGCGTTGGTAGAATTTGCAGTTTGGTCTCGAGTACCCCTTTGATATCGCGCTCTGCTTGATGGTGGGGTAAAGGGGGAAATCTGAGAGATAGATCAACTCACCTCTCTGATGCGGTCCGCCATTTTGGAATGGTTGCTTAGAAGTAAAGCTAAAGAGAAAAGACAAGAAAGTTTGCTGGGATAATCGGTGAAGCAGATAATGTGCTGGATTAGGTAGACAACGAAGGGAGGCTAGAGACTTTGAAGAGAATAAGGGAAAAGGAGCTCGTTGAATAATTGATCAACCAGAACTAGATGAATGGACAGTCGTGGAATTTCATATGTAAGGCGAGTGGGTTGGTACTAGATTGCCCCGCCTTCCCTATTGCCCTGGAAAGTGACCGATAGGGGATAGAGGGACCCGTCTCATGATTTGTTTTGGCCGCACAGTGCCTCTAGCTTTGTCACATGTGGACCTACCTCGTAATTTTTGGTTAGCAACATACCGTATACATCTTTGAATCTCCGCACTGTACGAAGATGCGTGACAACGGAAGGGGCCTATGTAACTAAGTACTAAATCTAGTTGCCTTGGCAACTACCATTCCACCCAAATAAAGTTAGAATAACATTCAAGCCATTCTCTTAAGAAATGAGGACGAGGCAAACAATGGATCCATTTCATCAATAATTGTCCACCGCTGAATACTACTCTCCAACTTCACATTACGCTACCAATCATTGGATTTTATTTGTTGTTAGAGCATAAGTCTGTGCTGATGGGGAGTCGGTTCTCCTCAACAATACGGATGTAAACATACAGCAATTACGACACCGCATCCAGTTCATAGGTAACCGTAGCTTAATTACCACCTATTTTCTCAGTCAACCTTGCCCACGATGTTAGCGGCTCGAGATCAAGAGAATTTGGCTTTTAGCCACCAGAATGGTGCTGCTCTGAAGCAGCAGCAAGGCCAAACGAAGCGTCAACTCCAGCCCAAGACACCTGGTGCAAGATATGCGAACACACCTATTAAAGTCCCTCTAAACGACGAAAATGGTGCAGGTGGTGCCAAGAGCATCCTCGGTGCCAAATCAAGAGGCAATGAGAATACCCTCACAACTAAAGGAGGCAAGAGTGTGAATAAGGCCAATCTTGCCACGCCCTCGGGTATGAGTTCTACTATTGTTTAACCCTCGAAGTTATCATATTTCCTTTCGAGACTAACGCATGCGAGTAGGTCCGCGCAGCAGAGCACCTCTGGGTGACAAGACCACCAACGCAAAAGCGAAGGGTTCGCAGGCAGTTACTGTTAAGAGCGCCGTTCGCGAACTAGAGAAGTCCCAGGGCAAAGCGCCAGGGACTATTCGACCCAAGCAGAAGCAGCCCCAAGCCGAATTACAGAAGTTGGTAGTTCACGCCGAAGGGGCAGATTTACTAAGTGAAGAGGAGATTGAATATTGTCCTCCTAAACCGAAGGATCTCCCTTACGAGTCTGACGTGTTTCCCGATGGTGCCCTCAAATTTGACGCCTTAAAACCAGAGAACTTATTCAAGGGTTATTATGACCACTATTTTAACCCTGTCGATGAGAATGGCGTCTCGCTGGCTGATAGGGAGTTGGAAGAGAGGAACCGAAAGGCCATGGAGGAATGCGACAGGCGTATCCAGGAAGATATCGATAGCATTGAGTGGGGTATTCAAGAAGAACCGGAGACCACTAAGAAGGCAACTTTGGTTCCAACTCGAGCACCTCTCGGGGTTAAGAGAACGGCGATGAACAGGGCGCCATCCACCATTCAAGCAAAGAGGGCTGCTAAGGCTCTATCGATAGATGATGCGACTAAGTCATTACAGCGGAAGGTTGTGAGGCCCGTAGAAGTCAGTAGAATTCCAGCCAAGAAGATCACATCCCTTCCCATACCTAGCTTCAGGCGACAACCCGGCACTCAATCCCAAGCACTCACCAGGAAAACATCGACGGAGATCGAGGCAAATTCACGAACTACGATCGGCTATAACAAGGGTCGAACTACTGCTTCGATACTTGCTCAGGGAACTACGAAGCCCGAGAGACCTGCATCAAAGACTGGGTTTACCCGTACTAACACGACGTTGTCAAATGAGTCTGACCGAACTATTACTGCTGCTCGATACGCTCACACACAAGCTATAGTCGCGGCCGAAGATCAGGAGTGGAAGGAGAGGGTTCCATTCCTCTCCATCTTCAACCCCGAAGAGGATGAGGATGACGATGACTTCGATCTCCTCGCGGGAAGCACGCTCAAAGGTCCGTGCGTGGATGAAGATGAAGATTTCGAGTTCAAACTTGCCGATTAGAAGTTTCCCACTATTCACATTGTAATAGGAGTCGGTGGTTGATTTTATCAAATGGAGTTGGCGTCTGCTCGCGTGCGCATTAGACTTTACTACTTGCAGAAAAAAACGCCTCTGGTAGTGTTAAGGCTCTTCTTGTATTGATAGTTCATTCAGGCGGTTGGTTATAGTATTCTACCTTATACTACGTAATGAAACCTCTTCAAACGCCGGTTCTATGTCATGTTGCATTTAGTAAGCCAGGTTGGCTAGCCTCAATGAATATATCTATTCTAAGTTGGCCCAGCAAACACTCAGGTTATTCTTCAGTTAAGTTGTGCTGGAAAACACTTTAAGATTGAAGGATCAGGCGAGCCTCTAAAAACAGATTAGAGATTATCACTTGTGCCTTTTCGGTGCTTCCGTTTGGAAGCCTGACAAGTGGCTGAGCCACATGTCAGTTATAGTCATCTACAAATAGCAATTGCTTTGGCTGTGTGTCTGGCTGACGTGGAAGTGTGAATGATTGCTAAAGGATAAGAATTGCAGCTATATTTATTAACATGTGTTCCAATGAGTAATTTTTGGATCAGACAACTCTTCGCGAGTTTTTCTTTGAATGGATTCGTCTCTCATTCATGGCTGATAGTAAATACATATTAAAGCATCCTATTCTATTCTATATAAGTCTTAGTTGAATTAGGTTGCAATTTTCTGCTCAACAGCCCTCGGTAGAGCCCTTGCAGCCCCTGAAGGCAGAGATGCATATTGAATAGTAGATACAGTCAAAGCACCCAGAGGCAGGTGCCTGACTAGGTAAAAAGGAGTCGCATCAGGTTCTGGATCTGACGGATAAAGCCGATTCTATTCGCTCTCGATGATTGTTAACGATACATCGGGGCGGAAAACGACGAATAACAAATAGTGGTGACGTTGTAATGCATAAGGGGGAAGTTCCGACTGCCAATACAGACTTATGCACGTACCTAATGTAGCCTAGCAACGCCACATGTAGGTACAAGTGCGGCTAGGAGACATAGACCTGAGAACAAAAACAGGCTGACAGAATAAGAAATGTGGCACAGCTGTGGCTACCGTCCCCCCGGACTTGGCCCCATCCCTGAAATCAGAATCTGGCTTTGCCCATCAACCGCCAATTCAACTTTTCGGCATCAGCCTCTTCATTCTCCATCTGCCGCCCGCCCTTTTTCAACTAAGGCCCAGTCTCGACCTCGCCGGTGCAAATTTCATAGGCACACATTCTACATCTATTCGCGACCGTACTGGGCTAGTTTTTAGTCATATACCCTTCTTTATTCGCCTTCTACGCCGTCAAGACCTGATTCTTGTCTTTCTTGTCTTTTGACAAGTCCACACGTCAGATCTCCGATCCTGTCGCGTGGACGCAGGAGTTTCGCGTATCCTCCTACCACCTCCACCCCCGACTTCAGTACATCAATATCATACCCTCCTTTCGCGTCATAAATGAATGGTGTTTTTAACCATTACCGGTTCGAGATATGATGGTCGGTGGATAGTCGGAGCCGCCAACTTCGACCTTCCGAATCATGGCTCCTAGCGCTGGTTATAAGGAGTTCTTTCCTAACGCTCCTCGCGCTGCCAGAGACAAGGCTAATGAACGGGAACGCGAGAAGTCCTCGAGGACATCAGAAGCTATCGAACATGATTCCAAAACGGCAACACCTGCTCACCGCGATGGCGCCAAGTACGATTCATTGTTGTCTGATGCCGCACATCCCCCGACAGATGATACCGAATCCTTGCAAGGGGATATCCTCAATGGTGTTGGTTCCGCAAGCTCCCATGCGAGTACAGCATCATCTGTCTTCACCACCTTCAATTCCTCCGCTGCCTTAAATGCTTCTTCACGCGCATCCAACAGCAACCTTACTCCTCTTACTATATCGGGCTCGCCCACAAACCCCCCACATATACAAGCCGCGAAGCAGCGCACCTCCGCCATTCATAATACTACCAGCAGATCTGATAGTACGAATCCTACAATGGCCACAGGGTCGTCGTCTAGCCTTCCCAGCGCCGTCAAGCGCCTCCCAGCTCGAGACCCTAACCTTACTATAAAAGGAACCAAGTGCATACACGATCCTTCAACCGACAAGAGCTTGTCTTCGAGCGATAGGAAAACATTGAAACCCAAATACAAGAATATCGGCTTGGTACGTATAATATATTATATGGATAGAGGGGGAGCGTCATCTGCTTTGCGTGAGAACTTTGGCTAATACACTGAATAGGAAGATGACGCTCCCCCTCTAGACCCTCGCCTATCCAAGGGTAGCTGGCTTGACTACATCAATGTCGACTTCCATCTACCTAAGGCGAGGCTACGCCAAACTCCGTATAATCTCAAGCCGTACTCGTATGATGCTGCTACCTCCATTGGCCCTGGGCCGCCAACCCAGATCGTCGTCAGCGGATTTAACCCCCTGATCGCCTTCTCTAAGGTTGTGACTATTTTCACCTCGTTTGGCGATATCGCTGAGAGCAGCAATAAGATGCATCCTCACACAGGTAGTTATCTGGGCTTCGCGACCTTTCGATACCGAGACTCGAAGCAACCAAGACGGCCTCCCATCTCAGCCATCGATGCCGCAAGAAGAGCTGCCAGGGCTATGAACGGCAAGAAGATTGAGTCGAACCATATAAAGGTAGAATTTGATCGGGATGGCAAGAAAAGTAGACTCATGCTCGAGACTATCCTTAAGAAGGATCAAGTCGAAGCGAGACGTGCAACTGCTACGCCGCCTGTACCTACGGGTCCAAGGCTAATGCCCCCCGAGCTGCTCAGCCGAGCGCCTCCTGCTGCCCCGAGAGGTCCTGCTGCCGATCGACAACGACCCTCACTAGGAGCAGCAGAGCCTGCCTGGGCACCCCCGACGAAGCCTAAGGCGTATTCCGTGGTGGTCGATATGCAACCTGTTCCGGCTACCCTCAAAGGTGAACCATACGTATTCGTTCCCGAGTCTAGCGTTCCGGTGATGGTTACAACGATACCTCATATGAAAAAACGCCTGAAGGCGTTCCAATTCGAGGATATACGAGCTGACCGCCTTGGTTACTATATAATCTTCCCCAATACTACATTCGGTCGCGACGAGGCCTACCGATGCTTCAGGTCGGCAGACGGCAGTGCTTTCTTCACCTATACTATGACAATGAAGCTCCATGGAGTTACTGTGTCGGGATCTTCCAACTCTACTGGTCCCCTACGAAGAAGCGAGCCAGAAAAGAGGCCATTAGCAGATACTCGCTATAGAGACGAACACCAGTATAGACCCCGCGACGAGCGACGTCGCGACGAAGAAGCAGTTTTGGAAGATGAAAAAAAGCAAAGGGCAAAGAACTTCGATCCTGTACTTGAGGCTGTTGAAGTTGTCCGTCGTGAGATGAAGGAGCATTTAATCAGACATATTAGGACTAAAGTCGCTATACCTGCCCTATTTACATTTCTAGACCCAAACAATCATATAGCTAAAAGGCGAAGATTAAACCTCGAAAACCCGGCTGGCTCATCCCGACTTGCTGTCAGTGTCGAAGAGCGCGACGAAACTCCGATTAGTACTCCCAACTCGCGAGCCGACCCGATCGAACGCCGTACTGCTCGTCTCGACGTTACTGCCTTGCCCCGTATTAGGAAAGCTAAAGGCCAAGGTGCTGCACAGCGGAACTATGGGTTTACAGACCCGTTTGCGCGCAAGAGATCTTCCGTGGTACACAATGCCTTCCGTTCTCTTCACCATCGACTACAGCCTCCAGATAGCGACGATGAGGCATCCGAAGATGAAACTGAGAATCGTGACTCTGTTGTGCGTGACGTCGAAGAGCCAGATTCGCGCCCTCGTAGCCGATTGAGTACGGAAGATGATGTCTTCGAAGACGGCTTCGGTGATGAAGACTCCATGACAGATGCTAGTTTCCCCGTCAACGACGGTCCTATAAGAGCAAAGAAGCGGAAGCTCGACTTACATATCGAAGCTGCTATCAAGCGACAGAAGAAGTCTGACGAAGAGCTTTTTGGTGTTACCATTGATACTCTTGAGAGCGAATTTCCAAGTCCAACTGACGACGTACCTATGTCTGACGCTGGACGTGACAATACCAAGAGTCTTAACGCGACCGAACTGCTCATACCAACCGAAAAGCCTGTTAAGGGAAGGAAGAAGGTGACCATAGCAAAGCCTAAGAAGAAGACTAAGAAGCAGCTTTTCGAAGAGCGTGAGGCCATGAAAAAGCAACAACAGGAAGCATATGTTGAGGAAGCATTGGAGCAAACAAACAAGGAAGAGACCCAAGAGCCTGAAGAACAGTCAGAAAAGCCTGTTGTGAAAGAAATAATGGACAAACCAGTTCTTAAGGACGAGCGCTTTTCTGACGCCGTACTCCCAGCAATGGCTCTTCCAGAACCTTTTACCTTGTCGGTCAAATCCATGTCAAAGATTGAGCTCCAGCAGAAAGATTACCCTGATGTTAGCAAGCTAAAGAAGAAATTTAAGTCTGTTGATGTCGGTGACCCCAGACTCTGGGTATGGAGGCACAATCGCGTACGGGAGCTTAACGCTGACGAGTCATCACCTGATGAACCCATTACCATTGAGGGTTATTATGTACCAAACCCTACTGGGTGTGCTCGTACGGAAGGTGTAAAGAAGATTCTCAACTCGGAGAAGTCTAAATATCTTCCTCATCATATCAAGGTCCAAAAGGCGAGGGAAGAGCGACAGCTCCGTGCAGCCAAGAAAGACGGCAAGGACACTGCTGCTGCAGCTGCAGAAGCGGCGAAGCTTGCGGCAGAGAAGTTGCTAGCAAAGGGTAACTCGAGAGCAAATCGTGTCAATAACCGTCGCTTTGTTGCCGATCTAAATGATCAGAAGAGAACTCTAGGTCAAGACTCGGAGGTTCTTAGATTTAACCAGCTTAAGAAGCGGAAGAAGCCAGTCAAATTTGCTCGTTCTGCCATTCATAACTGGGGTCTCTACGCGATGGAGAACATCAATAAGGATGACATGATCATAGAGTATGTCGGCGAAGAGGTTCGGCAGTCCATTTCCGAGATTCGAGAGAACCGTTATCTCAAGAGCGGCATTGGTAGCAGCTACCTCTTCCGTATTGACGACAGCACAGTCATCGACGCAACGAAGAAGGGTGGTATTGCCCGTTTCATCAACCACAGCTGCATGCCAAATTGCACAGCTAAGATTATCAAGGTGGAAGGTAGCAAGAGGATTGTCATCTATGCCTTGCGGGACATTGCTCAGAGTAAGTTTGCAGATATCCATCTAATAGTTTGATATAGTACTAACAAGGATTTCTATAGACGAGGAATTGACATACGACTACAAGTTTGAGCGAGAAATAGGGAGTTTGGATCGTATACCCTGCCTCTGCGGAACTGCGGCTTGCAAAGGTTTCCTCAATTAGTCCTCCTAATGACTTCCTCCCGTCCGATGTTGGAGCGGCGTATTTGTTACACATTTGTCCGGCGCGGGGCGGTTTTTACTGCATTTTGATCCTCTTCATCTCAAGGCGGCGCGCCTCTAGATGTCCGCCTTGATATATATGCATCTAAGGAGTAAGCTCTCGCCGAAGGGCGCAACAAAAAAGGGGTGTACAGTAGTTGATTGTTAATGTTTTTTTTCCCAACGGAGACGGGGGCAATGGCGTTCTTGCGCGGCCTTTTTTTTTTTTCTTTTCTTTTCTCGATCCCCTTTTTAGGAAGTGGAACGGCACGGTACGACTGCATTTCATGTGTGCGTGTGTGCGTGTGGTAGTGACGTGGGACTATAGAATCAAAAAAGGTAACTAAACCGCCCATTTATACCCGGTGGTTTTCTTTTTACGACGAGAGCTGTTGGGTATAGGAGACCCTTCAACGGAACGAGGTTATCAGTGTACATAGAAACCCATCCTAGGTGGCCTCGACCCCCCGAAATGAGATGGGGATAATAATTGCATTGCCGTTATTCAACATGATTTCTTATTGAGCACACACACAAGTCTGATTAGCAACGTTTAATTTGTATTGTAGCCTTCCTTGCATTGAATCGACTGCTTTCTCTTTTTTTATCTGCCTATAACGCCGTCTGGTATGCCTTAAGCCAAACCTAACTTGACATAACAATAATGTCTGCCCTAACGCCGGATGCCTCTAAATAACTATGCATACGTATTATATCTCCTAGGTAGATCCTCACTATTGAGGAGCGCCGGGTAATCTCTCGATCACGTATTTCCCCCGAGCTACGTTCATGATGGGGACACCGGGGATCTTGCGTATCCGCCGGCAGAGGTCCTTATCATTGGTTGCGACGATGTATACGCGGTGTTTCCTGTTCGGTTGCGGTTAGCTACTACTACTACTACCAACTTACTTCACTTATATCAATCGACACTACATAGCCGATCCAAAGAGGGACTTACATAACGCGATCAACAATGCAATCATCAGCATAAACACCCTTATGATCGCACTGCAACCTCTCCCACCTCTCGTCGCGCGCGATCCTCAGCGCGATCCGATACTTGGGCCCCAGCTTCTCCAGCTCGGCCATGACGCAGCTGGTGATGATGGGCGTGCACTTGGCGTACAGGCAGTCCATCATGGACTCGAGGAGCGGCAGCTTGCGCTGCACGGTGTGGCTGAGGAAGTTGGTGTCGACGAGCACGCTGTAGGGCGGCACCAGGGCTTCGTTGTGCTGGAAGAACAGCGAGGACGGGAGCTGGGGGACTTCTCGACGGACTATGTCGCCCGAGGCCGAGGGCTTGGATGCGGCTGTGGCTGCGGCGGCTTTGTCGGATGCTTTGGCCTGGTTCTCTTTGAGGCGGGCGTCGCGGCGGGATATTATGCGCTTGACCTGTGGATGGCGGGTTAGTATACGTACTGGCGGGTGGTGATGGTGGGTGATGGATGCTATTCGGTGCTTATCGATAAGGGGGTTTGTAGGTGATGTGAGTTGAGGGTGGGAGGCTAGATGTGAACGGACCTGTGCGAACTTGCGCGTCTTCTTTGCGACACCCATGATGGATTCCCGATTGTCTTGGATCCAGTATACTTCAGTATTTTCGGTTGCGGGCGCGAGGGATCTAAATTCGCACGGGTACGGTCCAAGCAAATGTCAAAGTTGGCGGCGGGCGTCTTGAGTATCGAGATTAATCTGCCGCCTATGGAAAATCTTGACCGCCCTGGGAAGTGGAATATCAGATTAGCCGTTGCTAAGGTTTTTGCCGGACCTGCGTCCACTACCTACCTATGCGTTATGTAAGGTTCAAGCTGCTGATCTTGGCGTCTAAACTTGGTCAGTGCGCACGTTCCCACGCGTTGGCGTGTGTACATTACATAATGTACCTAATGTATGTAAGTCATCGCACGTACCAATACTTTTTTTTGCCTATGTACTAGCCCACTTGACGATTGCGTCTTAGCCGGCCTTTTTTTTTTTGTTCATTAGGTACTTGAAGATAAGCTGGGGATGTCTCACAATTGCGTAGAACAAAAAGCCACCACGTGGAATTTGACGTCTTCTAGGTTACTACATATCGGAAATCTTGGATCAGGTCCATACTTCAGTGAGGAATTACCTACATATGTAGGTACCTAAGGTATGTATATACAAGTGAGCAATTGTAGGGTGGCTAGCTGCTGTGCGCCGTGCTACCGAGTTACACAGCGTAAGCTGCGGGCTTCCATATTCGCCGATGCCGTGCTTCGCGCATGTATGTATGTAAGTCTGTACGTATGTATGTACTGTTACTTTGTACATCCATCAAGACCCCTATGTACGATACCTATGATGGGGTTTTGACACAAATTTAGGCGGCGCTTGTTAAGTCTAACCAGCCATACGGTATCCCATCTAGGTAGGTACGAAGTACTATTATGTAGTAAGATGTGCTAGTAATGGTGTTAATGTGTACTAATAAGGTACTAGTACAGTTAGGTCATTTACGCGAGCCTTTTCTCGTCTCGTCTTCCCTCAATTTGGATTTTAAACTAAGTTAGGTTTAGGTTCGCATGGGGGGGCATGGAGCGTGCCTGCCTTTTTTTTTTGGCTTATTGCTTAAACCCTCTTATTAGCCTCTCCTCCTTTTCTCGTTGGTCCCTCGTCCCCATTATCCATCGCCCATCGCCCATCGCCTATTGCTCACTTGCCCATTGCCCATCGCCAATCGTCCATCTCGCCAAAACATCAGCGAACGAAAGTGGTGGGAGGCTTATAAAGGAAATCGGCAATAAACAACAACAATGCAATACTCATAAACTTTTTTTAATCAACATTATTTCTCGTCCGTCGTTAAATCCACATTCTTTTTTTAAACAAACTTACAATCGTAACTTAACCTCTTTTTTTGAACCCTCGTTCGTGTCTAAGTTGGGTGGGCGCCTTTTTCCCTTTTGCGTAATTGAGTTGGGGCCAAATACGAGAGACTCCAGATCATCGTGCCTTCGCTCAGCCACAATCAACAACAGAGTTAATCACCTATACTCCCCGTGCGCCCGCGATTGCGCATAATAAACGACCTCGAGACCTTTCCCTCGCTTAATTACTTCTCTCGTCGTTTTGTTTCGCAAACTCGCCCATCATGCGCACCCAACCCTTTCTCTTCGCCTTAGTCGCCCTTCTCGCCTCTAATGTCATCGCCCAAGGGAATAACAATGATGACGATACGACGAGCGAAGTGACGCCAACTCCAACTCCTACTCCTACTCCTACGCCAACACCAACGCCGACGGAGACGGAGACGGACAACGACGAGGACTCTTCCACATCCGAAGAACCTTCCGAGACCCCGACGGAAACACCGACGGAAACATCGTCCGAGGCCAGTACTACAACGGAGCCTTCGTCCACTGATACTCCTCCACCTATTACCACTTCAACTTCATCCGATGATGATGGGCCGCTTCCTACTATCCCCGGCCAATATAGTTATCCCGCTCCTTCCGTTCCTCCTACGAAGAATGCCCCATTTATGCAGCCATCGAGTGTGCCGGAAGGTACCGTGTTCATCGCTGTCGGAGCTATCCTAGGTGCTTTCGGGGTTGCCGTCCTGATATGGCGCGCGGTCGTCGCCTGTCTTCTGCACCGTTCGGTCAAGAAGGCGGCACTGGCTCAGCAGCTTGCTAACGACAAGGCTACGTTCCCACCGCAACCGCCTCCGTTCTATAAGTACACCGATCAAGCATCCTCGGCCTCGCTCGGTAACGGCGGATCAGGCCGTGGTGTACGAAGAACAACACGAGGACCCATCCCTTCGCAAACACCGAGCCAATCCAATCTTTTCTTTTCGCCCACTGCTCCTACTACGTCCAGCGGCGGTAATCGTGAATCCCGATTCTTGCCCTCCGGTTTCTATGCCGCCGGGGCAGGCTCTCCGCAAGGTCACGGTCATAATATCAGTCTGACGAACTTACGGCCTGATTCGCACGGTCACCCGCGACCTCTTGGACATACTCCGCCCGAGTCACCCAGTCTAGCACCCCGTGGGGCTTTAGCACAACGAAACATGAGTGCGAGCTCGCTGAATCTAAACCGACCACCCAGTGGACGAGCCCCTAGCGCTTTCTTGGAAGATTTATTAGACGACCCGAAAAACCAATTCCCACCACCTAGCCACCACCACACCTGGAGTTCATCACAACCCCGGCATTAGATATCTGGCAAGGGGTCTGCTTCAGCGGAGTCTGGGAAGGGAAGGCTAAGGTGTTTGGGCATTTACAAATTCTTCCACGCAAAATATCGCTGAGAGAAAGCTTTTATTATTCCAAGCAATGATCCGGGACGGGGCTAGACGAACCAATCCTTGTAAAGCGGTGGGGGGGGAAAGGGGATTGGGTATCCGGCGGTGAGGACAATCGATCGATCGAACAGACAAATACGTCCGTTCAGGTTCGGTCCCTGGCTCGAGTATCGTTGCTTGCTGTAAAATAAACAAAGGCGTACGTGTGTACGTGTTGTACGTGTGTGTAATGGGCATTAAAGTTGGAGTTTAGGCAAAGGCGAAGGCAACATTGGGTCGACCTTGGTGCTACTATATCTATTACTACGGTATAGTATAGTTATAGCATAGTTTAGTATTACTTATCATATACTTTTTTAAAGGAGAGAAGAAAAGGACCAGTGGATTCACATGCTAACTACGTCACTGATCTGCTACTACAACTGGAGATACATACACTATATAGATGTAGGACAGGACTTGGCGTGGTGTAGTAGTCTCCCCTTTTGGGGGCTGCTATCCAATATAATATATACTTTTATATGTTTTTACCTGTGCAGTGATGCTGGATGTGGAGTTTTTGCGGATTCGAGGGATGTGGTGTTGGCTTGGGTGGTAGGTAGGTACCTGATATTTAAGTATTTAGATATTGTCTGCGTATGTGCATATGCTGTGGAGAGATGGGTAGATATAATAAATAGAGGTACACAGGTGCTTCTTATATGCATGTACTAATGTAAGTACATAACGTAAAGACCCGCGAGACAGGCTACCGGTTACATATCACGTAGATTAGGTTAGGTACCTAGGTAGGGAGGCAGGGAGGGACGTAGGCAAGTAGACATCTATTCGCGGACGGATAGCTGCAGGAATGGCGTATGCGCTTGTGTGCAGATGGGATGCGGGATCCCATGTAAGGGCTACCGGATCTGAGGTAGCCAAGTAGCGTATGTACTCGGGCAGGTGTGGAAAAGCAAGTATACACGGGGTGACTTGAGCTAAGATCTGGTAAGTACCTAGGTCTATTCTGATATAATTAGAATAGTCGTTGTGATGACAAGTGTAGGTGTATAGGTAGATATACAGTGTAAGTAAGAATAGCTATAACTTGACAACTCTATACATGCAACTACGTATGCTCTAATACCGCTTTTGTAGTTAACTACTTGCTTTGTTACTTAACTAGTTAACTAGTTAGTTAGATATAAACATAACTTAATGACTTAGGTATTAAATAACAGGTAACTAGGCTTGAATGATTGTAGTAGCTGGATATAAGTGGTTTTTAAAAATTAAATATTTGTTTAAAGCAATTATATGACTTCGTACCATAGCTAAATGGATAATACATTTTACTATACTTAACTCATATTTTCGTATAACTAGTCCGACTATTCAAACCCACCCAATCCAATAATAATAATATCTAAACTGAAACCTCTATAGAAGTGCCAGTAACTAGTTAACAATAGACAAATATATGTTTAGTTATAATAAACCATTTAAACGTAATAATTACTAGGAAATTCCCTGCGTTACGAACAAGTCAAGACGAAAACGTTTAAAGTAAATCTAAACAAGCAAGCCGAGTACTATCCCTTACGTCTTTGGGTTTTTACACCATAGCCTTCTTTCTCACAAACATATATTTATCTATTTATCTACACGCTGCCCTTACATAAAAATAAATAACTAAACCCTTTCTTCACTTATTTCCCTTTAACTAGACACTTATATATCCCTTCAACCGCTCCTAACATCGTCGTCTTATTAGTACGTAGTAAGTATATATAAGACATAAACATCACTTCAACAACCTCATCCCTTTCAACATACCCAAGACTGACTGCATAGCTTAGGCAGGCATAACATTAACATAATATTAACATTTAACCCTCACATATATATCCATGTATCGCTACCTATATACCACATCTACCCAATATTGACTTTTATCCAAGGCCCGTCCGTCGTAGCATATCCTGTTCTGTCTGTATCATATTACCACACCAGACATTTATATCATCTAAACCTCATCATCCAACTCGCTCTTCCCCCTCGAGCCTTCCCCTATATCCTCACCCAAATCCCCCTCCCCTTCTCCCTCCCCGCTAAGCCCCCTCATAGCCATCAAAATATCCTCCTCGCGAATACCACTCCTATCGCACATACTCCTAAATATACCCCCGTGCCTCCAAAGCTCAATCGGCGAGTCCAACTCCGCAATGCGTCCCGCGTCCATAACGCATATCCTGTCGTATCCGACAATAGTGCGCAGCCGGTGCGCAATGCACAAGAGCGTCTTACCGCGGAACCCGACCGCCATCGTCTTCTGGATCTTGTCGTCCGTCTCCATGTCCACCGACGACGTCGCCTCGTCGCACACGATGATCTGGGACCCGCGGACTAGGGCACGTGCTAGCGCCATTAGTTGTCGTTGTCCGAGCGAGAAGTTCAGTCCGTCTTCTTCGACTACGCTGTCGAGGTGGATGCGCGAAGGGTCCTTGTCGTCGATGTTTGCGTCGGCGGGGATTAAGTCTGCTTTGCGGAGCGCGGACCAGAGGTCTAGGTCTGTGTGCTCGTTGAAGGGGTCTAGGTTACTGCGCACCGTCCCGCGGAAGAGCGTTGGGTCTTGCGGGATGATGGCTAAGCGGGAGCGCAGGTCATGCAGACCGACTGTCGAGATGTCTAGGCCGTCGATGTAAATGTGGCCTCCTGAAATCTCAACCAGACGGAACAGAGTCGACATAATGGAACTTTTGCCCGCTCCGGTACGTCCTACGATACCTATGCGCTCGCCACCGCGAACATGCATAGTCAGACCCTTAAGAACCAAGGGAAGATTCTCACGATACCGCATTTCGACGTTATCGAAGATAATCTCACCGCTCTCGGGCCACGTGGGACGGACGTCGATTGTGTGTTCAGGTGCCTCCTCCTCGAGCTGTGTGCCGTAGTACTGAAGGCGTTCCACGGCATTCATACCGTTCTCCACCTCGGCTAGCTGCCTTACTGTGAACTGCAACATCTGCACGATCGATAGGATGTACGAGAGTACGAGACCGCCGATCGATGGTGAAACGTCGAATCGGGACGTGACCACGAGGATACCTGTGGTAAACACGAGCGCGTTCCCGATGGCGTCCAGACGTACAGATAACCATCGCTGATTCGAGAATGTTAAGTAATATGCCGAATTCATCTCGTCTATAGCGTTTCGAAGGTCGCCGATAAAACGATCCCTTAATCCGTATGCGCGGATAGATGCCACACCGCTAAGGCCCTCGCCGAATTTAGCAAACACGATAGATCGAAGTACTGATTCGAAGCGCTTTACTTCTCTCGCCGAGGCTCGGTAGTACGATGCCGCAAGCACGAAGAGAATGGCGAGCGGAACTAACGCAATAGCAAAGTAGTGGAAAAAAGCGATGATTAGCGCGAAAACGGTTATTATCATGGCCAATGTGAGGAAATACATCCTCATCGCGTCAGCCAAGTTGTTATCCATAACATCGACATCCCTGGAGAAACGATTCGTTATACGACCTAGAGGCGTTGTGTCGAAGAACGACATCGGTGCCCTGAGGGTTCTCGACACGGCTTGTCTGAGAAGAGTCTTGCTTGCATTTGTGCCGTATATGGTCAGCATAATGGAAAAGGCGAACATCAGTATGGCTTGTAGCGTGCCCAGGCCGGCGTAAACGCCGATATATATTCCCGTTGTCAGGCCGAAATGATCCGACGTCCAGTAGGAAAGCCATAAACTTGTCATGATATTGGCGCCTTGGGAGAGTAGGAGTACGGCTAGGGTAAGCGGAGCATTGAGAATACTTCCCGAAGCTCGAATATAGCCAGTATAAACAGACCATGGTACGCTTGCCACTGCTCGCTCCTCCGCTTGCATCAACCCCTGACCGCGCTTCTTTTTCTTCTTGTCCTTGTCACCACCCGTCTTTTCTTCAACAGTAGCTGGAGTTTCCTCATTCGTTTCTTCCAGCGCCGTCGTCTCCATTAGCTGCCTGAAACCCGAGTGGTTCGCCATTAGGTTGTCAAATGTATCGATCGCTTGCATCTTGCCGCCATCCATCCAGATGATTCTATCACAGCGGTTAAGAACCCACAGTTGATGCGTGGCCAGGATACGACACTTGTCTTTAAGGAGACCTAGGATAGCGTTGTCCATAATATGTCGACCAACATGGGCATCGACAGCACTGAGAGGATCGTCCATAAGTACAATATCAGCATCAAAGTAGATGGCTCGAGCAATGTTTAATCGCTGCTTTTGTCCGCCTGAGATAGTGATTCCCCTTTCACCGATTTCGGTAGCATCTCCGTTGGGAAGCATGTCTAAATCTTGTTGTAGAGCACAGCTAATAACAGGTTAGCATCTTCCTCCCCTTAACATTGTTCAATATGACTTACGCTCTTACGACCTCTTTGTACCATTCGCGATCCATCTCTTTACCGAAAAGGATGTTATTCCGGACACTCGTATTTTGAATCCAGGCATACTGTGGGCAGAAAGCCCGAGATGCTCCTAGCACTACCTCACCTGATGTCTTCCGCATATCACCAGCAAGCGCAGCAAGCAAGGAACTCTTCCCACTTCCAACAGTTCCAATAACAGCAACCAGCTCATTTCGGCCAATCTCAACATTCAATTCCTGTAGTTTGAACGGCTCACGTTCTTCCACAAGCGTACTTGCTGTATCCTCGGCGCTCTCTTCCGATGTCCCATTATTGTTACCTGACTTCTGGTTTTGCTTCACGCCCTTTTGCTGATGTCCATTCTTGCCTTTCTTGTCCCCACCAGCGACCACTGACTTTTCGGATTCTTGGCTTGGCGTCCTTTCCCAGGTAAAGCTAGCATTGTGCATCTCAACTGCATTCTTCCCCTCGGGCTCCAAGATAACATCCTCCTCTTGCTCTTCAGATAGCATGAAATCCTGGATACGCTTAAGGGACGACCAAGCATCGACCGTCTGACCAATCACCAAGGGAAGCAAGTTTAGGGGCATACGTAAACCGTTGAAGAGCGCGAGGGACGAGAAGACTTGCGCAGCTGGGAGGCCGTGATCGGTAAGCGAGTAGGTAATAAACGAAAGCATAGAGGCGTAGATAGGAAGCGACATGCTGACAGCATTGATGGCATTTCGAATAGCAAGGAGGACCTGAATAGCATGGATCTCTCGTGTCCGAATATCCTTGAGGCGTTCGAGAAAAGCCCCTTCCCATCCGAAATACTTGACAAACCGGACTGACTGAAGAATCTCCTGAGTTAGGCTTACTCGTTGGTCCGTTATCTTGTTAATAGCAGCACGGCGCCGGAACAGTAAGCGAATTGCCCTAGTCAATGCTGGAATACCGATCACAAGGAGGGCGAAACCGGCTAGAGCGCTGTACGTCAGATTAATCAAGAGGACGATAAGAGTTATGATGCAGGAAATAGGTGCCGTCCAAATCAGATGGAACATAGCACTGGCTTGGTCTACACGGTAAGTGTCAACGCTCATCAAGTTTACGATCTTTCCATTGCTCCAGCCAGTGCCATCACCAGAAATGCCTGCCTTATCTCCTTTTATATCCTTTTCTGATTTTTCTGTCTTATTGGCTGCGTTTTCTTTTCCTTTCTCCCCCTGGCCGTTCCCGGTTGAGTTATCGACACCCTCCTTGCCTCCAGCCCTTGCCCGGCCGGAGAGTACCATGGACTTCTCGAAGATGAGACTAATCAGGACGGCGCGCGTCTGTCCTCCAATCATCATACCGCGATATATGAAGTGGTTGACTCCTAAACTCTGCAGAACCTGCATGGCAGTTACGCCGATAACTAGGCCTATTCCTGCGCCAATTTGCGGTGGTGGCGAGCCGGTCTGAGAGGCGTCCCAGGCCTCCTGGGCGAACTCAATGAGGTAACGTAAAGTGAAAGGAGACATGACTTGAAAAATGGACGAGCAAAGTTGACAGAAACCACCGACCCAGAACTCCCAAAAGAAGGTCTCGTGGAGCGCCCAGAGTAGGGGATACTGGTCACCATTCTTTTTCCGTCGTTCGAATGATTCTCTCGCTTTACCTGTCATCCTATCGGCTTTACGATTGGGGTTCACCAGCCAGAGATCATCTTGCTCTAGGGGCCGTTTATACCCAACCTAAATAATTTTATCAATACAGGGAGACTAAGCGGATATATCAGTACGACTTCTTACATCCATCATAGGAGCCATCCATTGAAATGTCAGTTTACTCCAGAAGCTAGCTTTGTACTCCCTCGAGACTTGGCGCTCCTTGGGAACGGGGGGTATTGGACCCCATCGTAGCGGATTTGGTGTTTTATACCATGGCTTCTTAGTCACTGGTACAGAAGCTCTCGAGGTTGTGCGAGTGATTGCGCTCGTATCGGTGGCATAGCTCTGAGTGTGTTTTAACTCCTCGCGGCCGGCTCTTTTTTCATCGGACTCCTCTTGTTTACGGATGTCCTCGTCGGGATCCCCATAGACTGAGGCCGGCTCAGAGTTGGCGGTGTTATTGACATCTGTAAGTGGATCGGCTGGCTTTGTCTCCTTATCCTCAGCTTCATGTGCCATAGTATAGCCAAAAAGGTGGCCCAGCACTTACTCGCAAAAGCAATGCGAGAGTGAAGTAGGTATAGCAAGTATGAGTGAGCTGTTACACAATTATCCTATAACTCGGATAAGGTCTTGAAGATAGGTTTTAATGGATTGTTTTGTCTATTGAGTCTGAAGCAAAAGTAGCGTTTGCGAATGATTTTGGGAGAACAGGGTAGCAACGTAGTAGTAGTAGTAGTAGTAGTAGTAGTAGTAGTAGTAGTAGTAGTAGTAGTAGTAGTAGTAGTAGTAGTAGTAGTAGTAGTAGTAGTAGTAGTAGTAGTAGCAGTCTATTACCAACACATGAGAGTTAACTCCGGCTACTTCTCCGTTACACACTTACACGACTGTTTACCCAGTCTAGACTAGAGAAACCAAGAGTTATTGTAAGCGAGAGTAGAAGGAATTAGAATAATTACTAGGTACAATAAAACGGTCAAATGGGAGTTCCGACATTTTAATCAACCAGGCAAGGTTGGGAAGGACCTTCCAGGACCCTTTTTACCTTAATATGATGCCTTGATTCATCGGCCCCGCTAGCCGCACTTACATACATACAGCATACTACTATGTACTCCACTTGGAAAGAACTAACCAGGTCCCATATAAATCCCTACATTAGCACCCCGAAAAAAAAAAAAAAAAAAAAAAAAAAAAAAAAGATTAAGTAGGTAATACACCGATTCGAGGTTGCCGCAAGGAATACGACTATACGCAAATCAACTCGACTCGATACCCGGTCCGTCGGAATTGAGTACGAGCTCGCTACCTAGTTGAGCCAATCCCGGCAGTTGTCTACCAACCACATCTACCCCTATACGAACCTAATGTTTAGAGATACGTAGGTGATATAGCACTGCATTATCTAATACCACGAATGGGAGGATTTTGCGACTGACGCATTGGCGGGAAGAACGAATGCAGTCATAATGTCGGTCAAGATAGCAAAGAATCCCATTCATCATTCTGTCTTTCCTACAATACATACATACATACATACATACCGGCGAAATTCATAATTTCCGTAACTCCTGGCTAATATAAATTAACCTTAACTAGGTAGTCTTCAAACCCGTGCCGTACTAATCCGAATCCCGGGTTCGACTTTAGAAAGTCCAATGGCAATTGTTGCATTAGAAAATTTATTGACAGTCGGTGGGCAGACGGAAACATTAGAGGTACCTACCTACCTACAATGTATGTATGTACATATGTTGATTCATCTGGGGAAGAGTTAAGCTTTCTCGGACCCGCCCACTTCGGATGCCCTAATAACGCCGTATCCGTGAGCGGTCCCGAGCCAGCAAATCCATTCCGAGAAGTCTAGGCTCGCACTACTGCAGAGTTAGGACTAGCTCTTGCATAATAGACTTGCCATAAGAATTGCTGATTTATAATACAACCAGCTCAAAACAACCCTACGTCTTTGAATTGCATTACATTACATTACATCTATACGCGGCTTTAATCTACCTAACCGACGAAATTTCTGCGTCGTATACCCATGTTGCGAGAAAATTTACAAATGACAACATTCCCTCTGCTAGACTCTGATTAAGTAAGTAAGTTGATCCTATGTAGATACGTATCATTTTGTATTTGTTACCCGGAATCTTGTTTAACTACGGGAGGATCTGTATGTACGAGGTGAAAGCCGCAACGATACACAACTCGGTCGTTAAACACAACGGATAGGTATTTTCTAAATGCAAGACATGATTCACTTAGTTGCAAAACCCCACGATTCCTATGTCTCGTGTATTTCAACGGAAATGTGACTGCTGTAGGTACGTATACATGCACATGTATCTCCTCACCTAGCTATAGATTGCAGCCCCTATTCCTACTTCTTTAATTGTAATAAGATATAGCATTAACGTACCAAGGACTGTTGGTTCCCATTGTAATTCACTCTCGATACGTTAACTTCACTACTATCCATTAGTATAATAATAAAGGGTCTCGGGACAAGTCTTTAAAATCATTAGTCGATTTTAGTATTTACAGGGGCTATCTTCTCTCCAGTAAAGCTATGCATCAGGTATCTACTGTGCTAAGTTGCAACGGGAAATTAGTACACTACTATGTAGTCAAAGGACACATTATCATACACCTAGGCATTACACCCTGTCACTCATATCAAAAACCCAAGGCAGAGAAGACAATAGGGCATATGCTTTTTTTCCTCTTTTTGGTTATAAGTCTCACGTATTATCGTTTAGCTCAAAGCTCACTGTTCAGCTCTTTCGTCTAAGCTACCCCTGATAGCCATCCTTTTCCGTAATCACCTAGGTGTACAAGCATCTTGCAGAGCTTTACCAAGCTCGTCGAAGACGTAGAATAAACAGCAGTAACGCATCGTCAACTATGAATGATATTGATCAACCATGCTGAAATCGAACGTCCGCCTCCCGTAAAAGCACTACGAACTGTCCGTGCCATCCGAACCATCAAGTCCAAGTAACGCCTTACCAATAATATCGATATCCTCGGAATCGTCCTTACCCTCTCCTTCACCATCACCATCACCATCGCCATCGCCATCGCCATCACCATCGCCATCACCATCGCCCTCTCCGTCACCTTCACCTTCCTCGCCGCCGCTGCCAATACCTAAGAGTTCCTTCTCCATAGGATCCAGGTCGTCTGCGTCTTCCATTGTGACATCGCCATTAGTATTGCCGTTGTGTTTGATCTTGATTGTATTTGCCTTCTCCGGGCTGCCATTCCTGCCGCGTTCGCCATGCGGGCCGGGTGAGCCGTAATCAGAGGGTGGGCCTGCAGTACGCCTCTTAGAAGCTAATACAACACCTAATTCGGGTCGACCATCCCAGCGCCGAAGCCGCCGATCCGTTCTTCTTAGTGCCGCTGAGTATGACGCGAACTCTTCGCCGAAGTCGTCATCTTCTTGGTGAAGTTGACAAAGGCCACCAAAACCTCGGTCTATGAAGAGGTGTTTATGCTCCCTATGCGATACCATATATTCCTCTTCATCGCTGTCTACGAGAGCATCCTTCATGGCAGCTAGACGACGCTTGGCACGTATAATCGCACCTTCCTGTCGACGTGCCTTTCGCGCGCGATGGTGTTGTTTGCGTAGCCCGCGACCGAGGATATGCTCAACTCGCTGGTTTCGGTTCCGCTCTACTGCTAGTTGGTGTGCTGTGGGAGGACGCGGCTTTCGAGGAACGATGCCCTCGAGAACGTGGGATCCGGGCCCTGCGGGCGACGAACCGTCGAATATCAAGTTCTTCAGGGGTGCCCCGCCTCGTCGTCCGGTACTACTAGCACCAAGGCGGGACAAGGCTCTTGGTGGAGGAGTGGATCGTGTGCTATCCATATCCGATTCATGTTTCGATGGGCGTATTCGAGGGAGGATAGCGGCCGTTGGTCCTTCATCAGCCATGACCCGTCCTCTAGATCCACGCTTATTCTGATGGTCTGCCAAGTAGGCTTGGTCGGCTGCTATTATTTTGGCCCTATGGCTTTGCTTCTCACGACCGAATTCAATCTCTTCGTGAGGGTCAATATTCTCGCGATCCTCTTCGTCTCCCGTCATTTCTTCCATCCGCGGGACACCTTGATTCGCCACTTCGGTGCCATAGTCGACACCGGGGCCAAATGGATTCTCTTCACAGCCTTCTTCAGTGAAGTCTGACTCGAGGTAGAACCACATGAGCCATAAGAATGCTCTCGCACGGGATTTGCTCGTGTAGTTTGTCTTCATAATTAAGTCGTGAAATTCACCACCAGGAGGGAAGTGCAATTCTGCGATATATGATGCTTGCTGACATATGAGGAAGATGAGGTTCACTGGGTTCGATCGAGGCGGGTCCTTCCCTTTAAATTCTCCGAGCTCATGTGGTTCAGGTCGATCCTCAGCAGCACCTTTCAAGATAGACTTCAATCTTGGCGCATCTTGGAGTTGTTTGTAGGCCGATGCATCTTGATGGGCCTGTAAGGAGGGGATAGCATGATATGTTCGTAGTTGAGCTCGCATCTCGGGGAAAACTAAGGAAATATCATTAGCGATAGCGATATAAGTGAGCGGTAGGAACATCATTACAGTTAAGCGTCGTATTCATGCGACCCACGTTGACAAGCAAGCAAACCATAGCCATGCTCTTTGCGGCCTCCCTGTCACTAAGTAGTTTATCCCTAAGAACCTTACTCGTCTTGCTGCTTCTGGCCATCGTGTCAATGTATAGGTCGGCAAAGCTCTGCTTCTCTTTGCTATCTCCTACGGGTTCGTAGCTGTTGGTGAAGACCTTTCTGTCATCATCGAAAACAGACTTAAGAAAATCGTATTGAATATCTCTTCTCCACAGCGGCTCTCCATCCTCTTTTTTTAGGTGTCTGATTTTGCCTACTGTAGGGAATGATGATGATGATGCTGCTGCGCCACCGGTAGACTTGTTCTTGGGTCGCTTGCTGCTATGTCCGGATTCAGACCTGATGATGCTAGCCTCGAGGTTATCGCCAGGTGTACTATCTCTTGGGGCAGCGCTGGATGCGCGCGACCAGCGGCTTGGTTCTGGTGTCCCGTCTCTTGAAGCCATCGTAAATTCGGACGGTGATTGAAAACGATGTAGGTTGGTAGATTGGTAGGTAAATGAGAGAGTAGTATAGGCCGATCTGGTAGGACAACAGTCGGCGACAAGTTCTATGGTAAAGGCCTAAGGAACGTAAAGAAAGAAGAAGTGCCTTCAATTAAGGCAAGGGTTGCCAGACTATCGCTAAGGCATTATTGAATTGAAAGTTTGAGATGAAATGACAAAGCCTTGCAATATGAAGGATGCGAAGGTCGATGGGTTGAAATTGAAAAAAAGAAAACGAAAGAAAAAAACTGTGTTGGAATCAAAGTGCTCACGCCGTACCTGCTCACGTCGCGTCACCTTATTCAGAGAGGTATGTAGGTACCTTGCATACCTGAAAGTTACTGGGCGCCGGTTGCTCTAGCAGTTTGGTAGGTAGTACGTAGGCTAAACTTTATCAATTAAATTGATGTATTCGAGGTTGCAGTGGGGCGTCGCACTAGGAGGTCGATGGACCCCCAGCCACAGAACAGTGCCACAGGAGGCTAGCTCTGCAAAAAGGTACCTAGGTAACTACATGTATTCAATGGATCCCAAATAACCTAAGTTCTTTCTTACCCAAATTAATTGACGAAGATATTTCAACTTTGATGATAATAATGACTAGGGAAAACCTGGATGGGAAAAGGAAAGTGTGAAAAAAAACAAAAAAAAAACAAGGATTATCATGATGAAGTAACATTGCCTACGCTGTATAAAATCTCTTAATATTACCTGAATACCATACCTATTCAGCGTAGCTTATTTACCTTAATCTGCTACCGTATCCCTTACAATAGCTACAAACGAGGGAAAACTACTGATTAAGTATTCCATATCACTGGGAACAAATTGGACGATTTCACGATGCATTGATAAGCGTAGTAAAGAAGAACTTTTTTTTATTTGGAAGTTCTCAGTCCGTCGTAGATGGATCCTCTAATGGGACCACCACAGCGCGAAGAACCTCAAAGGGCCTGAAAGCGTCTCAGCCAATGTCTGCGACAGCACTACCATTGGTGGCAGATGGAATCTAAAATAATTCCCTATGCCCTTAACGTCAGAGCAGATTCCAGAACTACTACCTACTCTCCTAACTTTGGAGAGATCTGGAGCCTATGCCTGCTCACCGAGACGCCGTTTTTTGTTGCTCGATCCACCGAAGATTACCATTCTATGTTCATTGCCCTCTATTTGGTTCCCTCGCTATGGCGAGCCTTCTTGAGTAAGAGCCCTACCAACCAGAGAGCCGAGAAATCCACTTTTGTCTATGAATGAATATGCTATCAACACAATTCCACGGCCATGCGAAAACGCATTACCCCATTCTATGGGAAAACGAGAAATGATCTCGGCCGGCTTCCAAAAGGCAAATACGGGGTACATCGAAGCGGAAGATCGTCATCGTCGTAAGGCGTCGCCGCGTCTATAGCACGGCATTACTCTAAGTGATGAATATCCCCGAAGGATGCTTGGTCAAGGTACTGATTTGACCTCCAAACGTCTCACGTAGCTGCTCGCATATACCTCCTCGCAGTCTTCTATGGGTATCAAGTTGTGAGGAGAGCAGCCGAAATAAAGACAGATGCCATCTATCGTATGCCAGAGTCCTATCACGTAGAACTCGTATCTGCCGATCCAGATTGGAGGCTGGAAGTCGGTATGCCGTAGAAAGGAGTATGTCGAGGGAAGTGTCGAAATGCCAACTAAAAAAAGAAAAGACCTTGCGTAACTCGATTGGAAAAAAAACAGAAGATGAGTCCGTGAAATCTATGTACCGCATTGCAAATGTGCCAATTCCGTCGCCGCATGCGGGTTGCGGAATAGAGGGAATATATCGGCGCGCCTGACGATATCATCAAAATTACCACCAGGAAGCCTGGCCGCCAGCTCCGCCAGGGTTGCCGTAGCTACCACCGCCATAGCCTGGAGCGCCGCCTCCACCGCCTCCGGCGTAGCCTCCGCCATAGCCCTGGCTAGGAGGAGCGTTGTAACCACCACCGCCGCCACCGAAGCCGCCGGACTGCTGAGGGCCGCCAAAGCCACCACCGCCACCACCGTTACTGAAGCCGCCGCCGCCGCCGCCACCGCCAAACTTTCGGAAATCGCGGTTGGCACCCTGGCCACGACCGCGGCCACCACCAGAGCGTCCGCCACGGCTACCGCCGTAGGAGCTCTCTCGAGCAATAGTCTCGAGGAAGGCCGGAACCTCTTGGTTAGCTTCCTTCAATAGCTCGATAAGATCTCGTACAACACCCCGGTTACCCCGGTTGAAGAATGCTGTAGAGTGACCCGTATTACCCGCACGACCAGTACGACCAATTCGGTGGACATAGTCGTCAATATCGGTAGGAAGATCGTAGTTGACAACGTGTGTGACGTTAGGGATATCCAAACCACGTGCGGCAACAGCAGTGGCAACTAGAATAGGACATCGTCCATTTCGGAACATCTCTAGAGCACGTTCACGTTCGCGCTGTGTGCGATCACCGTGGATCGACGTGGCGGGGAAGTTCTGGTTGATCAAGAAATCAGATAGAGAGTCCGCCATGCGCTTTGTCTCGACGAAGATAAGGGTGAGGCCCGCGCCATGAGTGTGTAGAATATCAAGAAGAACAGAGCGCTTGTCACTATCCTCAACATACTCGACCTTCTGGGTGATGTTCTCAGAGGTTGAACCCACACGTCCAACCGAAAGGAAGACGTAGTCCTTAAGGAAATCGCGGGCAAGCATTTGAATATCCCGGGGGAAAGTGGCCGAAAACATGAGAGTTTGTCGGTCCTGGACGCCGGGCATATCTTCGCCTTCAACAATGCGACGGATCTGAGGCTCAAAACCCATATCCAGCATACGATCAGCCTCATCGAGAACTAGATACTTGATGTTCTGGAGAGAGATGCGACCTCGCTCTATGAGATCGACAAGGCGACCAGGTGTAGCAACAAGGAGATCACAGCCGCGCTCGATCTGACGAAGCTGAGAGCCGATGTCAGCACCACCGTACACGACGCAGGGTCGGACCCAAGATCGATAGGCAAATTTGCGAGCCTCGTCGTAAATCTGGGAGACCAGTTCACGTGTTGGAGCAAGGATAAGAGAGGTGGGATAAGCCTTGCGCTGACGACCGTAGCCACCACCAGGGGCACCGACAGGCACGGGAGAAGGGCCAGTAAGGAAGGCCTGAGAGAGGATGGGGAAAAGGAAACCACCAGTCTTTCCAGAACCAGTCTGGGCACAAGCCATCAGATCTCGGCCACCCATAACAATGGGGATCGAGTACTTCTGAACGGGGGTCGGAACTTTGTAGTGAGCAAGCTCAATGTTGCGGATCAGATGATCATCAAGCGGGGGATTGCTGAAAGTAAGAACAGGGTCGGGAGTATCATGGCCGGAGGCCTCGACAGGGATGTCGTCGTACTTCTCGAAGTTGATACCAGTGTGTTGTTTGGAAGGGTCATCCGGCGTACCGAATAGCTCACGCTCCATGCGGGGGTTGGGGGGACCAGGAATATGCTTGCCGTCGCGCCACTGTCCGTCGCCGGAACCTCGAGCGTAGCCACCTCCACCACCACCTCCACCACCGCTGTTTCCACCAGTAGAGGGGTTACCATAGGCATTACGGTCGAACTGTCGGTTATTCCAGCCTCCTTGACGCGGTTGCTGCTGCTGCTGCGGCGGCGGCGGCTGTTGCTGTTGCTGAGGAGGCGGGTAATCGGGACCGGGTGCCCATCCACCAGGAGCGGGTCGAGCGTCGAAGTTGTTGTTACTATAGATGCAATATTAGCAAGCGCTCAATTCTTCAATATTTCGACGAAATGACATGTTGACAAAGTTTGTAATTAAGTGCAAGTACAATAATCAAGAGTGAATGACTTACCCAGCCCACGCGCTACTGTTGAGACCGTTCATGTTAGGTGGAGGACCGCCAGCGCCCATGGGAGGAGGACCGTTACCAGGGGCACCGACCTTGCCTCTCATGTGAGGCGGGATGTAAGAACGAGGTGTAGAAGCTTGCTGCTGGTCACCCAGACTCAAACCACCCATGTTAAGTTGATCAGCCATACTGACGTAGTGTTTGCAAGACAGTAGATGCGATAGGTATTGTACGTCGATGTATGTGTTTGTCGAAGAAAATTTTCTCGTACGGAACCCAGCCGATTAATTCTCTCTCAAAAGAACGAAGAAGTTCAGAAGAAGAGAAGGGGAGGCGAGGTAAGGTAGTATGTGCAGATTTAGAAAATTAAAACCTGATGTCTTCGTAAGGAACCAACAAATATGATATTAATTGCCGGTAGAAGAGGAAACTACGACAGTATGCACCTTCTCTCTCAATATTATTAAGAGACTCAAATGCAGGAGTCGACGTATGAACCTGTAAGTGAACACACACCAAAGTCTAGTAATAGATGCCTTCCGAGGTCCCTTGAGAAAAGAAAGTAAAACCAGATCTTTTTCAAGGAAAAAAAAAAAGGCTCTGAACGGAAGAGAAAAAAAACACAGAATGCTTTTTTAGGGGGGAGGGGAGGGATGTGATTATGCCGTGTGTTTGAGGGTTGGGTATGGCAAAGGGATTGTGGGGGAGAAGAAGAATTGGATCAGATGAAAAAAAATTCAGGAAGTTTTGAAGTTGTGTCGAAAATCGAGAACGCGTTAGCGCTGGGTCCGTGACTAAGGTACCTAGACTAGACTGGGTAGGCACGCTGCAACTGTAGTTACCAATAGCAGTCGACTTACCAGCGAGATGGGGGCAATTATTCGGTATCGATATACCTAAAAGGGAAATTGTTAGCAATTATATGCAATTACAGCATAAATGGTATCAAGGAAAGTGGGATGTCAGCTAACGTTATCAAGTAACTAGTACCTAGCGATTACCCCCAGTCTATCTTGGCTACAGCGTTTATTGTACATTCTATACTTGTACATTCTATACATTCTACGTCTGCAATGTATCTATCCCTTCCTAGTTCGGGTAACTGCGACAATTTTTATTCCCTTTGCCTCCCTTTGTGAGGAAAGAGCCTTGGAGCAGTCGAAACTTGGGGGTTGCAAATAGTCGAGAAGTCTCACCCAAATCGGCTAGAATGCCACCTCTACTGCAGCAACTTTAACCCAAATCTCTAAAATCTCTAGGTATGTACCTAGAAAACTTCGTTACTGCAACCTTAGATTGCTCAAGCATGTACTAAGTTCAAGTTGGCCGACTTCCCGTCAGAAGATTGCTACGTAATAGAATCATCTCGGATATTCTAGAAGTTATTATTATTATTACACTTGCTTATGATATTTGTATAAAATGCCCAAATACGAGTATAAATAATTCGATAGTCCAATACGTCCTAGTGGCAACTACATAGTATGTACATAAGGTCTTAATCATTTTTTCACCCCGTGGAGTGAATACCGTCTATATCTACCCGAATCTCGGTATGGTCCGATGGGGGTCGTTTATCATCCCCTTCGCACCCTTTAGCTGACTTTCACCCAAAGTGCCAACCTTTTCTCTCAGCTTAGATAGGAAGCGTAGCAAGCATAATTAAAGGTACACGTTATTATTTGTTAGGCAATTCGATGATGTGTGCCTGATTTATGTCGCCACCAAAATCCCGGGTCTACAAACCCAAGACAACCAAGCAAGCCCCTGGCAGCCCTAGTTGCAACTCTCCTCAAGATGCTGCCATACATACGTAATAAGGTTCGGTGGATCATCAGCTGCCGTTATATGCGTTATATGACTAAACCATGATCAAAACTGCTGATTTAGACGCATAAGGTTTTGGGGGATCTGGTTTTTTTTTTTTTTTCTCTTTTCTTTTCGAGCTAAGATTTACAGCATAACATAGTACCACAGTAATGATAAGGCTTTGGAACTCTACAGACCATAGACGTCCTAAGCATTGGCGGCTAGCAGGGGAAGGCGGATGTAACTCTCCTGCAACGAGGCTGCGGTGTTCCAATAGGAAGTCCGCCTGCGTGGTGAACGGGTGAAGCATCATGCAGGAGTCTCACCGCCCAAAAATCAAATACACCGCCTGGAAAATTGCTTCAAAGCCAGCTTCCGCGAATGGTGGAGAGAGACGTATACTGTATGGATCATTATTAGTTAAATATAAATGACAGTTCAGCCAGGAGTCCTTAATTGCCGAATGCGACTACGGGGGGAACCTAACGTATATCTTCATTATACGGTCTTGTCATTATTGGGTGCGAGGCTATGGAATGGGACCTATCATTCCACTCACGATTTTATCATAGCGTCGCATATCTTATCCGTGTTACTAAGCTACCCTTTATCATACCCCTTTAGCTAGCTAGCATTTATTTCTTTAAGGGCTTTCTATGGTGACGAATAACTTGAACCCCTCACCATATACGTGGTAACCGAAAAGATGTTGGATGGTCGCAGCTATGACCGACCTGATAGATTTGATAGGCTAGCCTGTGATTTGGCTACTAGGCTGTTGTGCGATTCTCGCCCAGCCTGGAATCCTAATGTTACACGTGGGGTCGCCAGCTAGAAAATGATATTCATTTATGCACTCTTAACAATCTTGTCGTCGTTGAACTCAATCTCCCGAATACCGTCTTTCGTAACCGCCTTGACCGTCATTCCCTTGAAGTCAATAGGTAAACGTCGCTTTAGTTCGTCTGTACACATCTCGAGCACCTTGAGTCCTTGCACAAGTGTCATATCCGGGTGGTGGTGCTTGTCTAGAATCGAAAGACAGTAATATTGTGCGTAGCCGTGGGCGGCATAGGGAACAGATGCGAGAGCTGCAAGGTAGTCCAGCCAGAATAGGCTGGGCTTGTGGGTGATGGGGTCGACACCTCCTAGTAGCAGGTTGACGTTGTATGGCTTTCTAGATCTTAAGCTTGATGCGAGCTCACCGCGGACGTAGTGTGCCAGCGCCGTAGGTGATAAATCTGTCTCGTTTCGCATCGAATAGAGCTGCGCATTTGCCTGGATATACTCAGAGAATTGGACTAGCACCAGTTAGCTTTCAGAGCCGCATTTTCTTTCTAGAATTGACGCACTTGTATCGCCAGCCTCGCCGGAGAATGCAACTAGTGTATGCTTGTTGAGCGATCTAGTCTTGTCATCGGAGGCTTTGAGGATAGTTGCTCCTCGCATCGCAGCTTTAGAAGCTGCGATTAAGGTAAAGTCCTTGCCGGTGATTCCTAACAATACCTCCCTAGTTTGGCTAATGTCAGTCTATCTGTTTAACTGTGATTTTATAATGCTGGGTGGCATACATTTTGGGATATTTGTTCGGGTGGTGATGAGCTCAAATGTGGTTTGTAGGTGTTAAAGAAGCTCTTGTTCCCAAATCGCTGGCGCTGTAGGCAAATGTGTACTATGTAGACGCGCAAGGTAGCTACAGCCTAGCAGCTGGCTGCCAAATCTAGAGCTTCAGACCGGAACACATCTAGTGGACGTCGGACGTCGGACACACTAGCCACAGTTCCTCAGCCGCGCCCCGCTCTGAGATCACCTAAAGCCAATAGCCAAGTCACATAACTGAATATAGCAGCATAGGTATCTTTGTACCCCTAGGGACCCCTGTCAGTGTCCCGCAGGACGCTGAACTTTTTTTTTTTTCTTAGCTGCGAACCAAGTCTTTTGCTTCAAGTATGGAAATTTTCTAAGGGCACGAGACGACTAACACGCGTTCGAATTGATTAAATTAAACATTGTAAAACACCACAATGTCGTCATTCTTCACAGTTCCTGGCGCTCTGAAAAAAAGGAAACGAGCACCTGTGGTAGACGGTCCAAAAAAGCGAGTCGCGACCACAAAAACTTCGAAGACGCCCTCGAAACCCGCACCTACACCTAGAAAACGAGTCGAACGAGATGAGTCTATATCAGGTAGTGAATCTGAGAGCGAGGATGGTGTAGCACAGCCAGATGCGCCAGGTTCTGATTCAGAATCGGAGAACGAAGGAGAGACGGCAGCAGAGAAGAGGTTAAGACTTGCAGAGAGGTATCTCGACAATGTTCGACAAGAAGTCGACGAGACAGGCTTCAATGCTGAAGATATCGACCGCGATATAATAGCAACGCGTCTACAAGAAGATGTAGCCGAAACAAAAGGAAAGGTGTACAGAAAAATTGCTTTAGAGCTTGCTGTCGACCGGGCGTCCCATACTCTCTTCCGGTGTAATACGCTCGCAACCACCTCTATTGCCATATGCGCACCGTACGTGTATACGGTCTCAAAGGACCAATGTTTGGTCAAGTGGAAGTTACAAGACTTACCCGCCTACCAATTCCCGCAAACTACTAAGAAGAAGCCGAAAAAGCCTCCTGCTCCCCCACGTCGGCAGCCAACCAAGGTTGCGCTGCGGAAGGGGAATAGGTCCAAGGCAAATGATAAGAACTATCAAGGTCATATAGCCGATATCCTATGTGTAGCTGCTTCTCAAGACGGCAAGTTCGTCGTCACGGGCGGCGCAGACAAGCGCCTAATCGTCTACGACGCCAAGTCATTGAAGCCCCTGCGCGTCTTCACACACCACCGCGACGCCGTAACAGGCCTAGCGTTCCGACGAGGTACAAACCAACTCTATTCAGCTTCCAAAGATCGTACCGTGAAAGTATGGAGCTTAGACGAGCTGGCGTATATTGAGACCCTCTTTGGTCACCAAGATGAGGTCGTCGACATCGACGCCCTAGCACAAGAACGTTGTGTGAGCGTAGGTGCACGGGATCGAACAGCTCGCTTATGGAAAGTTGTCGAAGAGACCCAATTAGTCTTCCGCGGTGGGTCGATAGACAAGAAGCAGAAGCCAGAGATTGACCCGCGGTCGCTAGCCCACGAAGGCAGCATGGATCGCGTCGCGATGATCGACGATGAGCTCTTCGTCACGGGCAGCGATAACGGCTCTCTAGCCTTATGGAGCATACAGAAGAAGAAGCCGCTCTTCATCTTAACACAAGCCCACGGCCTAGAAAAGCCATTGAAGCCGACGGAAGCATCCGCCGAAACAGCCCCAACCCCCAAAGTCGTACCGCCTCCGCAACCTAGGTGGATCACCGCACTCAGGACGTTACCTTACTCCGACCTCATACTGAGCGGCAGTTGGGACGGATACGTCCGAGTCTGGCGATTAAGCGATGACAAGAGGAAGATCGAGCCAGCAGGAATCCTAGGAAACCCATCCACCGCAGAGACCCCCGAAGACGCAGAGACAACACCAACCAACGGCGTGAACGGGACCACAGCCGCCTCATGGTTAGTCAAAGGCATAGTCAACGACATTGCTCTATTCGAGCGGGGCGAGCGAGGCAAAGACGGTCTATGCGTCGTAGTCGGAGTGGGAAAAGACCACCGCCTGGGCATGTGGAAGAAAATCAAGGGGGGCAAAAACGGCGCCGTCGTGTTCGAGGTACCTAGGACGAGGCTTGGGCTTGAGAACGGGGTTGCGGGCGAGGGTAAGGATGCCGGCTCGGAATAAAATAGTTCGGTAATGCATGAGAGGCTCGACAAGGACCCTACTCTGGAATAGATACCCTATTTTTTTACTCTTTATTCGTGCTATGAAAGACCCTTGTGTGCCATGTTGTAAGACTGTGACATTCTAACGTAGACAGGTGAGTGAGTATAAGAGTTGTAGTTCAGGCACTATTGAAGAACCAAGGTAATAGCCGTAGTTAATTGCTTTGTATTTACTACGAGATGGATGGGAGTAGCCTATTCTTCATCTGACCACAGGAATCCTGTTCGAATAGTGATTTAGTTGCTAAGTAATCTGTGTATCAACAATAGAGTAAGTCAGTCACCGACCACCCACTATTATTATTTCAACATATTAGATCAATATTGTTTTGATGGTACACTATTTCTTCTATTCAGTAGGTATATACAATAATACTAAACGCACACTATTTACCTATTCTTCTCAAAACTATTCTATACCTAGTAAACACCATAGTGCCCATATATCTAATTCTCTAACCCTAGTAAGCCCAAGGAGCTAAATTTCAGGTGAAGGTTTAAGCCTTCGTCTGCTCTAATATGATCTTATACTTCTTCCGCTTCTTCGCTTTCTTAGTGATAGCCGTTTTCACTACACCAACTCCTCGAGCAATACCCGAGAAGATATAGTGCTCCCCGACCCATGCTGCGACTAGATATGCCACGCCCAATCCTAGTAGTGTAAGCCTGAACGATGTGCTAATCTTGGTCAGTTGCATTAGGTTTCTGATCCAATGGCCCGGTAAAAAGACCATATATATAGTAATGGCTAAGGCCGTAACTATAGTGGCCATGAAGGGCCCTATATAGATAGTTAGCATTTTCCTCGGATGAATACAAGAGTATCGGGGACTTACAGTTCTGGGTCATGGGCTGTCGGAATGGTCGGCCGGCGTTAAGGACCACACCGATGAATATGTACTCGAAGCAAGACACGAGGAACAAAGTCGTGTTTTCCGAATTCTTGATATGAGGTTTGTTTGGATTTACCTGAGGGGGTATATACCTATGATCTTCGCATTAGAGCACTGCACTATAGGGAATTCCTTAAGGCGGACTTACCAGGTTTGCTCCCGCACGATAAGCCACGCAGCAGTCTGTACAAGTATACAGACGGCCATCTGGCATAATAAGGGTATGAGAACCTTTCTCGACACTAGATTTGCCGTCGGTCTCTTCTTGCTCAGAACTGGGAACGGGCCAGACCAGCCCACTGGTATGCTAATTAGCAATTTCGCTTCATCTCATGTTTTCTGTTTCACTTACTGAATATAGCAATTGGCAATATAAGGAGAACATCGATAAAGAGGAACTAGAAACCAATTAGCCACTAAGTAAAGCGTGCTGTTGCTGAGTATTCCTACTTGGAAGTCTCCCAAATTCGAAGCTGAGGCGTAAAGGAAGCTGACAGAAGTGAACTGTATAGCCGAATAGAGGCTCATGTACTTGAAGCAACTGAAACTAGTTACTAGAGCAGCTCGTCCCTCCCTAGGTATAACGTTAGTGACATGGGTGTGCTTAGCATTCACGCCTGTAGGGGTAAACATACCGAATCACGTCGGGAACACATCGAATATCGAATACCCTCGACGTGAATGGGGCCGCAACAGATGCTTCCGCTTCAGACAGTGATATTCCAACATCAGCAGCTTTGAGAGCGCCGCAATCATTCGCTCCGTCTCCGCAGAACCCGGCGCAATAGTCTATGCTCTGAAGTTTCTCTACAAGTTCATGTTTCTCATCTGGAGACATACGTGCGAAGACTTTGCCTCGGACAAGCATCTAATGCTTCATTAGCTTCTTCATCTGATAAGGGGAGTACTGTTGGATTGATCAAGAAAGCTATATTACACACCCTTTGCATGACTTCGTTCGGAGCAAAGTCAATTATCCATCGGAAGACGTCACCGCTCACTGCGAGGGAGTAGTTTCTAAGATTAGCTATATCGTATGGCAAGGAAGCATCACGGTCTACAGGAGCAGGCAAAGGCTACAATCATTCAAATTAGCTTGAATTAACGATAAAGTCACTATATAGGCTCTTACCAGTAGGGTTCGGTTGTCCAACTGATATGCTTGGTCGTCTATGCTTTCCCATTGTAAACGAGCATTGGGATCGCGAGAGTTCCCTATAAATCTTATGTTAGCGGTAAAGAACTTCATACGGGAAACTTCTCATGGTTTAGTACTAGACAAGCTAGACTTATCTACTGTCTTTCTCTTATGGTCGATTGTGAAGAATATAGGTTGCTTGTAGCGACTTACCTTCGGCAAAATGAGGTACGAAGCAATGCGCATCTTTCTCAATAAGGCCACAGTTTCTCGCGACACTAATAGCCGTCAAGATATTGTCGCCTGTAACCATGATCGAGCCGATATTCGATTCTGTGAGTTCCTTAAGCACTGCAGCTGTCGTAGGCTTTAGTTTGTTCTCGAAGATGATAAAGCCGACAAAACTAAGATCAGCTTCAACATCCTCGCGCTTCATTTTCTGGGATTTTACCCATGATAGCTTTTTGATATGTCTAGTAGCGCACGCAATGACTCGATATCCTTTGTGAGTATAGTAGGATAGGAGTTCGTCATAGTCATCCGGGACTACGTAGTATATTAGTATAGGCATAACAAATATTCCCGAGGTTGAGGTAACTTACAGCTGTCCGGTCGACATATGTCCCGCATACATTCAGGTGCACCCTTGACATAAATATTGCCGCTTTGCTGGCCGAAAGCCCTTACGATGACGCTGGCCCTCCGTAACTGGGAGACGAATTCGAAGGACCTCAATACTCCGAGTTCAATTGGTGCCTAAAACACATTAGGCGAACTCAAAGGTTATTCAAGTAGTGGAACTTACATTGTGGCCTTCAGCAGTCCCATATCCATCTGTATCATAAAGGGGTACCAGAGGAGGGCGAGCAACAGAAGGAGAGAAGCCTCCTTGTTCGTCATCTTCCTGGTCGGTACCACCTTGGTTACCCTCTTCGAATGTCCAGCCGGTGAACTCGAACATCTTGACGTCTAGCGGATCACCAACAAGTTCGCCATCGACGGAGCGAAGGGAGTGGCAGGTGGCCATCGTGAACAAAGCAGCGCGAGTTATATCATATTTATCCCCAGGACCAGCATCCAAACTTGTGCTAGGGACCAAATTTGAAGCTTTTGAGACGATATCATCGAATCGCTTTGCTGACGGAGATACTAGCTGCACACCGAGAATGTCTAAGCCATCTTCGGTGAGTGTACCCGTCTTATCAAAGCACATGACATCCAGCTTCCCACCCACGTTGACTCTTTGTGGGCTAATGCAAAATATTTGTTTCTTCTTAAGGCGGCTCAGAGCAAAGTTCGTCCCTATAGTAAGTGTAGCCGGAAGGGCTGGGGGAACGGCAATAGTAATTAAGTCCAATGCTCTGATGAGGATCACATGCCAAGTCAGCCCCAGGCGTATAAAGTTGATAAAGGATACAACGAATCCAAGCATCGCGACACATCCCATAACAGATATGTATCGAAAAGAGTCACGATAGAATTTAAATCCGGACGGCTTGGGGAACAGCATAGAGCGGACGAGCGAACCCTTGGTTGTATTGAAGCCAGTCCTTACAACCATGGCGAGGGCAACGGCTTCATCATCTCCATTATCTTGCGGCTTCCTTGCCCTAATGATTTTTGTGCCGCAGAAGAGAAAATGACGAGCGGCGTCATGAGAGATCGTGGAAGCGCCAAGGTTCATAATCTGAAGTGTGTCGTCGGTAGCAGGAATTTTAGAAACCGGTACAGACTCGCCTGTAAGCATACTCTCGTTGACGATGCAATCTCCGCTCAAGAGTAAGCTATCGCTAGGAAACTGGGTGAGACTGGGATCACTAATCTCATATACATCACCAGGAACCAGATCGCTTGACGAAACATGGGCCCCTTAGAGACAATCAGCTATATGCCCTACAACTAAAAGTCTTGTTTTACTCACAGAAGCCATTGCGGAGGACTCGTACATCACACTCAAAGCGGGAGATATCGCGAAGACGCCGCATTGTCTAATGAAGATTAGTGACGATACATCTTTTCGTATTGGAGGAAGACAAACAGCGCGTGTATCTATTAGGGTTGCTATTATACTACCTGCCGACATAATGAATATACAGACGGCATAATAGTAGTACTCATCTGACGACCAAAGGATCAAACTAGCAATCTGAAAAACGTAAAATGGATGGAAAACCTAGAGCCTGTCAGTTTATACGGTGTACCAATACTTCACCGACAGCAACCTACTTCATCTACGAGTAATTGAGGAATAGACTTTTGCTCGATATCGATGAGATTCGTCCCAAAGACGCGTTCCCTGTGGTCTTTCTCCTCGCCATCAATGCCAGCACGAAGTGCTCGTACACGAGTCCATGTAGGATCCTTCCATCCGTTGCAGATGACGAATTTACCCTTCAATGGATGATAGAAGAAGCGTACGTATCGGTAGTTGAGGACTCGGAGCTCGGGCAATAGCGGATCGGCATCATCTCCCAGCAATTGGGCAAAAATCTTCTCGGGTGAACCGAATACGGTTGAAAGGGGACGGTTGTAAGGCTGCGTTTGCACGTCTAGTATAGCCATTTCACCCCATTGGTTCTATAGCATGGTAAGCATGGCGCCTAAAGCATACGAGTTTCCAACACAACTGACCTCAAGCACCACCCATTGGCTATCATGAAGCGGACATGGTTCGCCGATTAACTTCACCTGCCACCGGGGAAGCCATCGCAGAAGAAGGTATGCAAGTCCCAACGTCACAACACACAGAAGAACATATGTAGTGTAGCCAGGTCTACTCGTACGAAAACCAGCTATTACAATGGTGAGATCCTCGTTGACCATGTGTAATTTCTGGCTGACTCGGCTGTAACCTCGACCGCTAGCATCTGTAACGCCACTATCTGTTCGGAGAAGTCTGGCATGAACAGAGCTCCTCGATTGGGTTGAAGATCTCCTTCGCATAGCATAATCATCGTACGAATCGCCATTCTCGAGATCGACTCCTGAACTGCCTTCTTCCTCTTCCTCTTCGAAGTCAAGCGGCATCTCGTCGATATCAAATGGTATAGCACCGTCTTCGCCATACATGAACCCGGGTTCTACTTCGTCCTCCTCTTCATTGTAGTACGCGAAGCTTGCTGTCGAATCTGCGCGTTGGCGACGATGGGAAAAGGCCGAAAGGCTTGTAGGCAAGCTCTCTGCAATGGGACCAGAGAATAACTAAAGTAATCAAAGCTTAGAATAAACGATCTTAGTGTTAAACAACGTAATTAGCCTACCTCATCGTGTGCCATCTCCACATCCTCGAATACACTCGAGCTGCTCTGATTAGAGCTAAGCCCATACATGGCTACAGGACCACTGCGCCTTGGCTGCGCATCATCATTAGGTTCCTCCATATTCAATATACCGTAACTACAATAAAGATCGTATATATCTTTGCTTAATAGGCGACGTGACCGAGGCGAATATGAAGAGGGCCGATATGATGCGAAATTAGAGAAGCGCCTTCGCGGTCTTTCAACTATGACTATCGATCCGGCCGGGTAATGGTTAGAATATTAGGGCACATCCTGGATAGTTTATCGAAGTATCGAAGTGTGACAGATCCTCGAGGACCAATAGGAACACTATATGTCTACTTTGTAAGCCTTCGTTGAAGCTTCAGGTAAGAGGAATCTACGAGTTCAGGTTCGAGTTCAGGTTCGAGTTCAGGTTCGAGTTCAGGTTCGAGTTCAATCCATTAATGAACTACACCGTTCAGAACTTCGAAGATGGAAGATGACGCTATGCATAGTAACAACCTTGGGATAATTAATTCCTTAATAGCTTGAAGGATCCACCGCGAGCTCAAGACAAATGCAAAGGATAACGATAGCGATAGCAACGATAGCAACGATAACGATAAGGCTGAGAATATGCGATAACGATAAGGGAAGAAAGGAAAGTTTAGGTAACCACTGAGAACGTTAGCATTCTATTATTCTATTTCTATTTTCTATTCTACCATTAAAGTTTCGTATTGCCCAATTAGGCAAGGCAAAATACCTAATCTAGCTCTTACCATCTTTAAGGTACTACATATCTAGGTAGGTACATGTATATGCGTATGCAGCATTAGGTACCTACACTACCTCTACGTGAGTTGACGTGGCTACCTGCGTACGGCGCGTCGTAGAAGGCATCTAGTATATCCAAGGCACACGTTTATTGTGTATTAGTTGAAAAACTATTGGCTTGACCCGAGAAACGGTGTATGGATAGACTACGAGATGTACCTAGGTATGTAATTCTTTGAGCCGATCTACGTGCATCCTACATCTGTACAGTCCGTACAGTCTGTACACCGCTTTCGATCAGGTTTAGGTAGGGAACCTGGGTAGTCATTGTCTGTACCTACTCAGTACCTATCCACATTAGGCTAGGCATTCTTAGCAGTTGTGTGCTTGTACATGACCTGAACTGATTATATCGGATTGCATTCGATATCCGGCCATTCAATACGTCCAAATGTAAGTCGCTGCATAAGGGCATACATGTAGGCATACAATGACACCTTGTATACCTAATACCTAATACCTAATACCGTTTTATTAGGTCGGTATGTATCTAGTCTTAGGTATCAAATGTTTGCTCTCAGACATAATAGCGTTGCCATTGGCTGTAGGCTAAGAAATAGTAGGCGTAGGCAGGCGAATTGTTACGTGTAAGTGCCCTGAAGAAAAAAAAAATTAAGGAAGAAAAAAATTATTTGAGGGCGGCAGCGGCACCCAACAACTTCTTTTTACTTACAACCTTTGGAGGGGACAGTGACAGGGTTGCCGCCTTCCCCCACTTCGCCTCTCCCACCAGACCAGTCCAGTCTTCTTGCCCTCTCTCACCAAATTCTCCATCGCTGTGAACCAACTACTTCACTACTACAACTTTCTCCTTCACCTTCCTCCTCACAGTTGAACTTTAATCAAAGTTCAACTTTCCCGTTTCATCAATCAAATTTATCACCGCATCCGCCCACCCGTTATACCCTAACACACTGTGTGCGGGTTCTTCAAGTCCATTACTTGTGACTTCACCGTTCAACTGGATACACAATAACTTCATACTTCTAATCTCTACCTGCATTTTTCTTTGTCGCCTCCATTCTAATTATTTCCTTGTGGGCTGCCAAGTGCCTGACCCAATATCGACATATTCGCTTGCGAATTTAATCATAGTCTGCACCATCCGCGACGGAACCATCAACAATGGCGGAGCCTATTAAGAATCGACGTGCAGAAGTTCCTGCTCCGTATGTAGAACCCGCCTTTCAGCTATAAATTTTTTTTTTCCCTTCTTCCGAGACACTGACTCTTGATTTTCTCTCCGCAGTACTCCGCAGAATACACCTGCGAGCAATGCCCCCATCTCTTCTCATGCCCAACAACCGGGTGTTGCTAGCATCAAGGAAGGTATGTTAATCCGTAACCCCGCCGGAATTGCTTCCGCGGGTCTCTCGTTGCTAACCTCGTCTGCGCTATAGAGGACCTCGATCGCGCTGCAGCCGCTTCTATCTTTGCCCAGAACCCTAAACTGGTTCAGATGATTCAAGGCCGACTTGGTTCCCTAGTTGGTCGATCTTCCGGTTACATAGAGTCTCTGCCTAGCGTCGTTCGTCGTCGTGTTGCCGGCTTGAAGGGTATCCAGAAAGATCACTCGAAGCTAGAGGCCGAGTTCCAGGAAGAAGTTCTCCAGCTGGAGAAGAAGTACTTCGCCAAGTTTACCCCTCTCTACGAGAAGCGTGCTGCCATCGTCAACGGCAAGGATGAACCCACTGACGAGCAGGTCAAGGCTGGCGAAGACGAAGAGGATGAGAAGGATGAGACTGAAGCCGAAAAGGGAGAAGATAAGGCAACTCCCGAGACCGCTGAGCTAGTCAAGGGAATCCCAGAATTCTGGCTGTCCGCCATGAAGAACCAGATTTCTCTTGCTGAGATGATCACTGACCGTGATGAGGCTGCCCTCCGCTACCTGACTGATATTCGGATGGAGTATCTCGACAAGCCGGGATTCCGCCTCATCTTCGAATTTGCCGAGAACGAGTTCTTCACTAACAAGACTATCACCAAGACGTATTTCTACCAGAACGAGAGTGGCTATGGTGGCGACTTCATCTACGACCATGCCGAGGGTGACAAGATCGAGTGGAAGGAGGGTCGCGATCTGACTGTCCGCATCGAGAGCAAGAAACAGCGTAACAAGAGTAAGCCCGCCATTAAACTAATCTACTAATACTATTCGCTAACATAGACAGACACAAAGCAAACTCGTATCGTCAAGAAGACGGTTCCCACCGAGTCATTCTTTAACTTCTTCTCGCCCCCTAAGGCCCCCACCGACGATGATGACAACGACGCTGCCTCGGACATTGAGGAGCGTTTGGAGTTGGACTACCAACTCGGTGAGGACATCAAGGAGAAGCTGATCCCCCGGGCTATCGACTGGTTTACCGGCGAGGCTCTTGCTTTTGAGGAACTCGACGACCTTGACGACCAGGAGTTCGACGAGGATGACGATGAAGATGACCTCAGCGAAGATCGCGATGACGAGGAGGAAGAATCTGATGACGATGTTTGTCCACCATTCTTTACAGATTATTATAGGAATACTCGGCTAATATTTGATATAGGATGACGGTGCGAAGCCGAAGCAGGAGGCGCAAGAGTGCAAGCAAAGCTAAATCTTGCCCCTTTCTTCTAACGCTCTCTACTTAATTAACGTCGCGGATCCTAGTCGGAAAGAAGAGAAGGTAGTAAAGGCTGTTGAGGCTATCTTATCCTTCTTAACTCAATCCCTTCTATTGTTCTATCGACCAAGGCAGATTTAATATTGCGAATTTGTCGACGCTCTACAGAGGTCACCCAGAAAATGGTCGTGAAATCATGTGCAAAATAGACTGGCCACTCCCATTAGGTTCTAGGCTGCTTTCGGAATCTCGTTCTGTACTGCTTGGTAGTTCTCTTCGTTTTCTTCCAGCATGTGGCTGGTCTGGAGTAGTCGGTTGGCCGGAAAGGTGATTGCATTTTTTTACGAACAGAGGCATTGGAGGTGGACCTAAATAGGCATACTTCAGGCTGACACGAAGGGAGGAAAAGGTCAAGTTGCTTGGCTCGTCAATAATGCATTCAACCAAAGAATCATATGAAAGTTGACGGAAGTTTACGTCTTGCATATATGTACATCGGATGTTGCACATGGAGTTGATTTGCTCTCGCCTTGCGTATTATATCGTTACTCCACGTACTGCCCGCACAAATTTGTGAAATGAACGCCCCCCTTTTTAATATTTCCCGAGTGCTTACCTACCTACCTAAGGTACACATATCCTTACAACTGGTTGCTTTTCCAAGTTTAATAACAAGTCCCATTGATATATTAAACAGTTCCCAAGGTAATTGATGATTAATAAAATGAAAAAAAGTATTCATGACTAGCAAATTTTAGAAGCAGATTTAACTTGTATCAAGGTTCAACCACTTTGTTTAAAGAAGATCTGAAGAAGACAATAGCAGATGGGTTTTCTATAATACAACTTGCCCGTGACTCACGGTTTTCATAATGACGTCCGATGACGGGATCTAATAAACTACGGGAGTTAGAATTTTAAATCATCTTATTTTCTATTCCTTTATGACAGTCGATTGAAAAAAAAAAAAAAAAAAAAAAAAAAAAAAAGTTGGGTCTCGTGGCTTATTACGTGAAGCGATAGGCTGATGCGCATGGATATTAGTACATATTGCAGCTTGCTAACCACGTATACGCTAAGCCATAAATTGTGGTACATATCCTCGACATTCTAACTTTTAACAATAACATTTCTCAAAACTTTTCCTGACTCTGAGTCAAATCGCACTTGCATCTGGTTATATTTAACTGGTCATTCCTCGTCATTTCCTACGTTTGCATTCTATATTCTCAAATAGTACAATTGCAAAACCATGACACAAGCACAGAACATCTTCAGGGCTCCTGAGTCCGAACTGTCGGTCTCACCATCAGCTGCCACATTTCACTCCCCGCTATCGAGCTTTGGCGGGGCACTTCCCCAGCGAGCTCAGCCGAAGCAACTTAAGCCCTTTAACACTCAAGATATTAAAATCCTCTTACTTGAGAATGTCAATCAAAGTGGTAGAGATATTTTGACTGGTCAGGGTTACCAAGTCGAATTCCACAAGAGCTCATTGCCTGAAGATCAGCTCATCGAAAAGATCCGGTAAGTTTTATTGCTTTAAATCTTATAAGAAAAGTAGTAAGTAGTACGGCTCTAATAGAGACTACTAGGGATGTTCATGTCGTTGGCATTCGCTCAAAAACCAAGTTAAGCGAGAAAGTCCTTCGCGAAGCCAAGAACCTCTTAGTGATTGGCTGCTTCTGCATTGGTACGAACCAGGTGGACTTGGAGTATGCTGCTCATCATGGCATTGCCGTCTTCAATTCGCCATTTGCAAACTCTCGTAGTGTGGCCGAGCTCGTCATCGCCGAGATCATCTCTCTAGCTCGTCAATTGGGCGATAGGTCCAATGAGATGCACAAAGGCACCTGGAACAAGGTGAGCAACAAGTGCTGGGAGATTCGTGGCAAGACTCTTGGTATGTACTGCACCACTTAGACTCATCTATACACCAATACGCCTACACTGGGAGCTAATCTTGACTACATTAAAGGAATCATCGGATACGGACATATTGGGTCGCAGTTGTCCGTTCTTGCGGAAGCAATGGGAATGTCGGTTATCTATTACGACGTCGTGAACTTGATGGCACTGGGCACGGCTCGACAGGTACCCAAACTGGAAGACCTCCTGAGAGGGGCCGATTTCATAACCCTGCACGTTCCGGAGCTTCCCGAAACCAAGAACATGATCTCTGCAGAGCAACTCAAACATATGAAAGACGGCTCGTACCTCATCAATGCTAGCCGTGGAACTGTGGTTGACATCCCCGCCCTAATCAACGCCATGCGCAGCGGTAAGATCGCAGGAGCCGCATTAGATGTTTACCCGAGCGAGCCGCGCGCAAACGGCGACTATTTCATTGACAACTTGAATGGCTGGGAAGAGGACCTCCGTAGCCTGAACAACATCATCCTCACCCCTCACATTGGTGGTAGCACCGAAGAAGCCCAGAGAGCAATTGGCGTAGAAGGTAATAAATATCTCATTGCAACAGTTCGAGATCTCCATGCTAACACGAGTACTACCTAGTCGGCGATGCTCTAGTTCGATATATCAACCTGGGCATTACCTTGGGCAGCGTAAACATGCCCGAGGTCAACATGCGTTTGTTAACGTTGGAGGAGCCCAACCACGCACGTGTAAGAAGTCTTCGGCCGCGTACACCTTTATGTCAACCTCTAATTCGCTGTAGGTTATCTACATCCACAAGAACGTGCCTGGTGTCCTTCGTAAAGGTTAGTAAAGTAGCAGCACACGTGATTGTCTGGATATTTATACCTAAGTAGTGAACGAGATTCTCGGCAACCACAATGTCGATAAGCAAATTAGTGATAGTAAAGGAGACGTACGTCCTTCCACTCCTTCATATATATCTATTCATTGCGCTTCAAGCTAACATACACAGCTTGCCTATCTTATGGCGGACGTTAGTGACGTCCAAACGAGCGATCTAAAAGAGATTCAGGATTCGCTTGAAGCATTAAGCTGTAAGTAGTAGTCTATATCCTTCATATATACACAGCTAACCTAGCCTGCAAGCCCGTGTTATGACGCGCGTGCTGTATTAGGAAAGGTAACAGTTTGTGACGGGTAGCGGACAAATTCGGAGAATTCTAGTGATGAGAATATGTTGGGCCAAACAAATAATTATTGCATGACGGGTATGTAAAATTCAACTTACGACAAGACGGATACCCAAGAAAATTGCATCAATACGGTTGGGAAAAGGGGCATGAGGTTCAACAGAAAAGCCCAAGGCATAGGGGTATCATTTATTATAGCATCAACTTCTCTAGGCGGCTACTTATACAGCATGTTTTTATTATAACTCGACGCTCCGGACGTTCCGCTAAGTGTCTTATATCCCCTATTACGAGGAGCCACACGAAGCTGGTTAATATTCACGGATATCACCGGTGACATGCGGGAAGAAACAGAGGGGAGGAAAGATATACAGTGCTATTGATACTTCTAACTACTCGAGGTATTTAACTATGTAATAAGTTGATGGCTTGAATTGTGAGTAGTTTCCCCCTTAGAGGGGACTTGCCAACCTGTGGCTTGTGCTTGACCCGCGTAAGAAGGAAAGGCTCCGGATTGCCGAAAGATGAAACAACTATTTCGTTGGAGACGGCCAAGCGTATAGACACCCGTACGTTACCACGTATGTACCGTGGTATGTAAGCATATTTGGAGATCTGGGGATGAGGGTTGGTTATGAGTGTCGGGTTTCTATGCACCACCATGTTCGGGCTGCCAACCCCCCTGCAGACAAAGATTTTGTATCCAGAATAAATGGATTTGATATCATACGTTTGGTAATGTTTAATGTTTTTACCTAGTCTTTCCAGCCTTTGGACAAGCTGAATATGTAGAAAATGATATACATATATGATCTACATAGTTACAGATAAGTAAGTATGGTAGGGACCGGCTTGACATCGGCGGGAGAAACCTTGAGTCTTTTTTTCTTCGCCTCGCTAATTCATTAGACGGTCAAGGATCCTGGAAAGGAGGTAGATAGTGTATGGCGTGGAGGCTAGGAGGAGGGGATATGGAGCAACACGTTACTTAGGAACTTTGAATACCTGGTACGCTCGCACCTTTCGGATCCTATATTTTATTTTTATCTTTGATTGATATTTCTATGTAGGTACTATGTGGCTTGGGGATATTCATTAGGAGTGATGTATGAAATCTAGACATTGATGTAGATAGCATCCGAATTGTAACCATAAAATGAGATATTGTAAAATATAAAATATCCCACTTCCGATAATGTATTTCGATGTAGGGATGCAGGTACATAGTTTTCGACACATCTATGACATCCATCACACAAACCTACAGGTGCATATTATCATCTCTTTATTCTGATTGACTGAAGTAGGCTGTCACAACAGTGAATTAACGAAAATGGACCTGCAGAGTTGACGCTTTGTCAATTGCTAAAGTTGCACACCACAACCTTTCTGCACGAAAAAGGGAGGAGAGTGAATCGCGAAGAAGCGGAGGTATAATGTACATACACCCACCCACTTTAAACGTGGATGACTTCCACTGTAGTGTACCTAAGGTAAGACGCACCGCCTTAGCAACATTTTTATGTACGCTACCTCCTTAAGTAAGTAAAAGATACGTTGGCAAATACGTATTAGAACTGTATCGGTAAGTAACTGTACCACCTATAGTACTGTACTGCTAGCCGCACCGGTTTCAAACCCCCCGAACAAGGTAGGTAAGCTCGGTCCGTCAAGAACTGAAAGAATTAAAAATGGCTGGAAGACCCTTTTCTCGAAAAAACAAACCCCTGTTTACTGACTTCGTACTAGGCTGATATAGGTAACGCGCTCTCCTTTATCCCCTACCTCCCCTAAATTTCAATCATTGAAGGGCGGGTTTGGCAGCATCCATGATCAAGTGATAAAAGTGACAATACCTACATTAGGTACCAGTATTACAGATTTATTGCAGGTATTGCAGGTATTGCATTGTACATACATACATACATACATACAGCGGTACAACATCACACAACGCCGTCGACACAAAACTCCCCATCACCTTATTTTATTTTCCTCTTTCTTTACATAGTAGTTGTGAGCATCACTGCTATAATCTACTTTGAACGGCCTGCCCATTTAGATCCTTTCTAGGCCTTCTTCTCTCCGTTTTGTACACCGGTCTCTAGTGGGCTTTGTAGGCTTCCTTCGTTCAGTACATATTTCCTCGCTTGTCCTTCCTGTCCAACCAGCGAAACTCGAGCGACCGATACGAATGCCTCGTGCTACTTACCGATCCCCCCTAATAAGTGGCCTAATATCCTTCCGCCTCTCGCGACGCGACCGATCTTGATTTCTGTTATATTCTCCTACCCGAATTTATACCAATAGCCTCTCATGTCGCATAGCTACGATGTTGGTACGAGAGCTTGGCAGCCAGATGCCACCGAGGGCTGGGTGGCATCCGAGGTTGTCAAGAAGACCGTCGATGGTGACAAGGTGACCTTGGTCTTCAAGTTCGAGAATGAAGAGGTATGCGAAGCTTGCAGTCGACATGGCGTCGATGGGCTTTCAAACACAACCCTGACCGCTAATCCGCTTTCTAGACCAAAACGATAGAGGTCTCGGCCGAGGCTTTACAAAATTCCAACGATCCGTCGTTACCACCGCTGATGAACCCTGCGGTGCTTGAAGCCAGCGATGATTTAACAAATCTATCCTATCTTAACGAGCCGGCCGGTATGCATGACCCCGCCAACATCTCCAAGTCCAATGTTGGACCTAGATATTGACCATCCTGTCTGTGTAGTGCTCCAGGCCATCCGTCTACGATATGCGCAAAAAGAAATATACACGTACAGTGGTATAGTACTGATAGCTACGAATCCATTTGCCCGGGTCGACTCTCTATATGTCCCGGGTATGGTCCAAGTTTACGCTGGCAAGCAGAGGGAGTTACAAGCCCCCCATCTGTTTGCCATCGCCGAAGAAGCTTTCATGTAAGCATACCTACACCCAAATATTCTATTCCGCATGTAGCTAACTCTAAATGTAGAAAAATGATCAAAGATGTCAGGAATCAAACCGTCGTAGTTTCAGGAGAGTCAGGTGCTGGAAAAACCGTCAGTGCCAAATACATTATGCGATACTTTGCCACGAGAGAATCCCCAGATAATCCAGGAGGTCGAGTCAAGAAGGGCGCCGAAGGCATGAGCGAGACGGAAGAGCAAATTCTAGCGACTAACCCTATCATGGAAGCATTTGGAAACGCTAAGACAACTCGAAACGACAACTCGTCAAGATTTGGAAAGTATATAGAGATCATGTTCGACAACAAGACGAATATTATTGGTGCTAGGATTCGAACATACCTTCTTGAACGGTCGAGATTGGTGTTCCAGCCCCTGAAGGAAAGGAACTACCACATTTTCTATCAGTTACTGGCCGGAGCGACGGATAAAGAACGACAGGAGCTTAGCCTACTACCGGTCGAGCAGTTTGATTACCTTAACCAGGGAAACTCTCCTACGATCGATGGGATGGATGATAAGGCCGAATTTGCTGCCACTAAGAGTTCGTTGAAGACGATCGGTGTTGATGAAGCTCAGCAGGCCGGTATCTTCAATCTCCTTGCCGGTCTGCTACACCTGGGTAACGTTAAAATCGGTGCTTCCAGGAATGACAGTGTGCTGGCCCCTACAGAACCGTCTCTAGAGAAAGCTTGTTCCATTCTTGGAATAGACGCCACAAACTTTGCCAAGTGGATTGTGAAGAAGCAGCTTGTCACTCGCGGTGAAAAGATCGTCTCGAACTTGACACAACAGCAAGCTCTAGTCGTGCGAGACTCGGTAGCCAAGTACATCTATTCCAGTCTTTTCGATTGGTTGGTGGAGGTCATCAACAGGAGTCTTGCTACCGAGGAAGTCCTGAGTCGTCTTTCCTCCTTCATCGGCGTACTTGATATTTACGGTTTCGAGCATTTTGCTAAGAACTCATTCGAGCAGTTCTGTATCAACTATGCCAACGAAAAGTTGCAGCAGCAGTTCAACTCGCACGTATTCAGATTAGAGCAAGAAGAATACGTGCGAGAACAGATCGATTGGAAATTTATCGAGTTCTCTGACAACCAGCCGTGTATTGATTTGATCGAAGGTAAACTAGGTATTCTATCTCTTCTCGACGAAGAGTCTAGGCTACCTATGGGCGCTGATGAGCAATTCGTTACGAAGCTTCATCACAACTTTTCTGGTGATAAGAACAAGTTCTACAAGAAGCCTCGATTTGGAAAGTCTTCCTTCACCGTTTGCCATTATGCTGTCGATGTCACGTACGAGTCGGAGGGTTTCATCGATAAGAATAGGGATACAGTGCCCGACGAGCATATGGAGATTCTTCGCGCGACGACGAATAAGTTCCTCAGTAGCGTGCTTGCAGCGGCATTGGCCGTCCGCGAGAAGGACGTCGCTGCCTCGGGCTCCGCCGTTGCGAAGCCCGCTGCGGGTAGGAAGATAGGAGTTGCTGTTAACCGCAAGCCTACCCTTGGTGGTATCTTCCGTTCTTCGCTTATCGAATTAATGAACACAATTGGCAACACCAATGTTCACTACATCCGTTGTATCAAGCCGAACGAGGCCAAGGTTGCGTGGAAGTTTGAAGGACCCATGGTACTCAGTCAACTGAGGGCTTGTGGTGTGCTCGAGACTATCCGTATTAGTTGCGCTGGTTACCCCGGACGCTGGACTTACGAGGAATTCGCTCTACGGTACTACTTACTAATACCGTCAAGCCGATGGCAGACTGAGATCCGGCAGCTGGTTAAGGAGATTCTGGCCCAAGCACTCGGTTCGCTTACAGGTACGGGAACCGACACCTACCAGCTAGGTTTGACTAAGATCTTCTTCCGTGCGGGTATGCTCGCGCACCTGGAAAACCTTCGTCAGAACCGCATGACCGAGGCTGCTACCTTGATCCAAAAGAATCTCAAGGCTAAATACTACCGCCGTAAGTATCTCGAAGCACGAGCTGCTATCGTTACTTTCCAGTCGCTCGTCAGAGCCTACATGACCCGGAAAGCGGCTCAAGAATTACGCACGGTCAAGGCTGCAACAACAATACAGAGGGTGTGGAAGGGGCAAAAGCAACGCAGGGAATTCCTGCGAATCCGCAACAGTGTAATACTCGTACAGGCTATTGCCAAGGGTTACCTGCGAAGGAGAGAGATCATGGAAACTCGCGTAGGCAATGCTGTTCTTCTCATCCAGCGAGTGTGGCGGTCGAGGAGACAAGTCAGGACGTGGAAAAATTACCGCAGAAAGGTGATATTAATACAGAGCCTGTGGCGCGGAAGGCAAGCAAGGAAAGAATACAAGACAGTTCGCGAGGAGGCTCGCGACTTGAAGCAAATTTCGTACAAGTTGGAAAACAAGGTCGTCGAACTCACACAGTCTCTGGGTACTATGAAGACTCAGAACAAGAATCTTCAGAGCCAAGTGGAAAACTACGAAAACCAAATCAAGTCGTGGAAGACCCGTCACAATGCCCTCGAGACCAGGTCAAAGGAGCTTCAAGCAGAGGCCAACCAGGCTGGTATCGCCGTAGCCAAGCTGCAGGCCATGGAGGAGGAGATGAAGAAGCTACAGCACAACTTCGACGAGTCAACCTCGAGCGTCAAGCGGATGCAAGAGGAGGAGCGGGAACTCAAGGAGTCTCTGCGAACCGCGAATGCCGAGTTGGAACGCATCAAGCGGGAGAGTACGCTTCACGAGAACGAGAAGATGACCCTACGGGATCAACTATCCCAAATGGCAGAAGAACTCGAGTTGGCCAAGCGGTCGGCCCCTCTCAACGGAGAGCTTACCAACGGCAACGGCGTTACCGCTCCCCCCAACGGCCTCATCAACTTGGTGTCGTCCAAGAAGCCCAAGCGCAGGAGCGCCGGTGCGGAACCCAGCGGAATGGACCGCTTCAGTGCTGCGTACAACCCTCGCCCGGTCTCTATGGCCGTCACCAACGCCAGACCTGGTGCTGGTTACATCCCGGGTGCGGACACTATCGAGATGGAGTTGGAGAACTTACTTGCCGACGAAGATGGCTTAAACGAGGAAGTTACATTGGGCCTAATCAAGAACCTAAAGATTCCATCCCCAAGCACAACCCCCCCTCCTTCAGACAAGGAAGTTCTCTTCCCTTCCTACCTCATCAACCTTGTCACGTCCGAGATGTGGAACAATGGTTTCGTCAAGGAGTCGGAGAGATTCTTGGCGAACGTTATGCAGTCGATCCAGCAAGAAGTTATGCATTACGACGGGGACGACGCGATCAACCCAGGTGCCTTCTGGTTGTCTAACGTGCACGAGATGTTGTCATTTGTATTCCTTGCCGAGGATTGGTACGAGGCTCAAAAGACGGACAACTATGAGTACGACCGTCTGCTGGAAATTGTCAAGCACGATCTTGAGAGTTTGGAATTCAACATATATCATACGTGGATGAAGATTCTCAAGAAGAAACTACAGAAGATGGTGATTCCTGCTATTATTGAGTCTCAATCCCTACCGGGCTTCGTTACGAACGAAAGCAACCGGTTCCTCGGCAAGTTGTTGGCATCCAACACGCAGCCTGCTTACAGCATGGACAACCTTCTAAGCCTACTAAATAGCGTCTTCAGGGCGATGAAGGCTTACTACTTGGAAGACACTATTATTACACAAACCGTCACGGAGCTCCTCAAGTTGGTGGGCGTTACCGCGTTCAACGACCTACTCATGCGCAGGAATTTCCTCTCGTGGAAGCGTGGCCTGCAAATCAACTACAATATTACTCGGATTGAAGAGTGGTGCAAGAGTCACGACATGCCCGAAGGCACTCTGCAGCTCGAGCATCTTATGGTAAGTTGACTAAAAACAAATACACTCGGTACTCAATAGACTATGGCTAACAATTATTTCAGCAAGCAACGAAACTCCTACAGCTCAAGAAGGCTACCTTGAACGATATCGAGATTATCCAAGATATCTGCTGGATGTGAGTATAGAGCAGAGTGAGATTCGAAGAACTTATTGTAACTAATACATATTCACAGGCTCTCTCCCAACCAAATCCAGAAGCTTCTAAACCAATACCTAGTGGCAGATTACGAGCAGCCCATTAACGGAGAAATCATGAAGGCCGTAGCATCGAGAGTAACGGAGAAGAGTGACGTTCTCCTGTTGGCAGCCGTAGATATGGACGACAGTGGACCGTATGAGATCGCAGAACCCCGCGCTATTACCGCTCTAGAGACATACACCCCATCATGTAAGTTTATTGTGCTTATACCTAAGATGGACGATGGCTGACTTGAATCCCTTACAGGGTTACAAACTCCTCGACTAAAGAGGTTGGCGGAGATAGTATCTGCCCAGGCTATTGCGCAACAAGAGAAGATGGAAGCGGACGAGTACGACGGCGATGGCGAGCTAGCCGAAGTCGACGAGATTGAAACCGGCAATGCGTAGAACCGTAATACCGGCAACTTGCGACCCGCCGGAGCTAAGATGCCACGTCTTCCCATAACAGTAAGAGTATGGCGAGGTCCGGGTGGATAGGGGTAGGGGACGAACATGTCAGCATAGACGGTTCATATAAGGGCTGAGACAGCAGGCAGCTTCGAGTCCCGTAGACGGCCGCACGGGAAGATGTGGCGGCTAGGATGAGCCAAGGTGGATATTTTAATGGATATCAAGGCATGATTGAACTAGAAAGGCTCGCACGAACCATGGGCCGGGGGTGTTTTAACGATGCATACATGCAAGCTGATGCCTTTTATATTTATGATGATTTTAGACGTCCCAGTTCCCGTGGCGGGCTAGGAGAGGAGAGTGTACCAAAAAGAGAAGAGACGAATTAAGACGTGATACTATAGTATCTAGCTGAAGTTGTATGGGTTTGTACATGCTGACGAAACGAAGAGATGATGTGTTTTGTTTTTTACTCTGGGAGGTAGCGTTCTTCTCTCTCCGCATACGCAAAGCCTACTACTACTACGTATTTGAATTACGAGATAATGTCCATGAACTAGCTAGGTAACTATTCTACTAATCTCCAATTTCAAATTTATAATTGTTTTCAAATTATAATCATTTCGTTCTTAATGAATGGAATATCGTGAGTGGTGGCATCATTGTTGGTGTTGGTATTAGAGGAATGGATGAATGTTTGCGTCTAATAAGTACCTAGTACATGCACGTGACCCGATTTAAAATAAAAATCTGCTAAGTGAAGGTTTTCGCTATAAGGGCAGAGAGATACGCAGTGGAACGAAAACGAAAACGAAAACTCAATCTCTGGCTTGTGGCTGCAATTGATTCGGAGGTAAATTGTCGGGTTTCAAAAGTACGATTTGATTATATCAACGTACGGCTATTTTAAGCAATTGATATTTTCAATTGTTGATTTTTATTTCCGAGCTCTGCTTCCGTCGAGTTCGCCCCTGACTTAATAGCCTAGCTAGCTCTCTCTCTCTCTCTCTCTCTCTCTCTCTCTCTCTCTCTCACTAGAATAACTCCCATATCGAAAGTCTGAAGGGTAATTCAAGTCAGGCCCGCTTTTTGAGAGAAGAGAAGCTTTCCCTTCAGGGAAACATTACAGAGAAAGAAGAAGGAAAAACGAAAAGGAAAATGCGCACCGACCCAAATATCATCATCACGGGCACGCCAGGCGTCGGCAAGACCACGCACGCGGAGGTGCTGGCGGAGCGGACGGGGCTGCGGCATGTCTCGGTGAATCAGGTGGTTAAGGATAAGGAGTGCCATGAGGGCTGGGATGAGGAGTTTAAGAGCTGGATTGTTGATGAGGATAAGGTGAGTTTATGCGGTTTCTTGCCTGTTTTTTTTTATGTTTTGATTCTGGTTAGTTATTGGAGGATATTTCGGGCTTAACAGGGAGGGGGATGTAAAGGAAGTGAAGTGAGAGGGAAAAGAAACGAAACTAAGAATGAGAGCTAATCGAGGATGGCAGTTACTCGATGCGCTGGAAGAAGACAATGTCAAGGCTGGCGGCTGCATCATAGACTGGCACGGCTGCGAGATCTTCCCCGAGAGCTGGATTGATCTGGTGGTGGTGCTGCGGGTGGACTCGAGCACGTTATACGACCGGTTATCCTCAAGGTTCGTCTCTCCTCTTCCATTCCCTCATCCCCATTCTTTCATATACCTACACAGCATACCTTGCCTGCTCTTCTCACCCCTTTTCCCCCATGCTAATAGAAACAGGAAATACCCCGAAGCAAAACTACAAGAAAACATAGACTCGGAGATCATGGAGGTGCTACTGCAGGAGGCGCGGGACAGCTACGACGAGCAGATCATCGTCGAGCTGACGAGCAACTCGACCGACGAGATGGAGAGCAATCTCGATCGCATCGAGGCGTGGATCAAGCAGTGGAAGCTGGATCATGCTGCGGATGGGGGGCAGTAGGGGATATGTTAATTAGTCAATGCGATGAGATACCCGTGATTCGCGACTACTTCTCGGTCCGTGATGTGATGTTTACTATTTAATTATCCGAGTAAGTGGTGAAGTGAAGTGAAGTGAAGTGTAAGTGAAGTGTAAGTGAACCCAGCCTCAAATCTCAATATAGCCCTAGTTACCCAAAAACAAAGTGTAAAAATACCCTCCCATATTATTTCTCACCAACAATCAACACATGTAAAAATCACAGCATCCTCAGTATTACCATCCCATACATACCTACCTAAGGTAGCGTATGCATCGAGCACTTCGCCTCGTTGGGCTGATACCAAGGTTGGTTCTATAGCGAGCGAAGTCTCTCTCCGCCAATGAGATAGCGGTAAAAAGGCCGCAACGACAAACTTTTTAGCCTCAGCTAGGTAGGTTGTAAGTACAGCTACCTAGCTACCTATGTAGGTATCTATCTGCATTAGTCTGCATGTTACCGGTGCGTCACACCGGACCTTTTTATTTTTATTTTTTTATTCTTTCTCGAGGATATAAAAACGATAGACTTTTCCGATCGAAGAGATAGATCAATTTCTAGAAAGGGGTATCGAACGAACTATTGATTTATTTTCCGTCTTGTTAATTAGACATTCTACTAACAACACATACCAACGCCAACATCACCACACATACACATAACTCATCTACATACAAACACCAACACCAACACCAACACCAACACCCACACCCACACCCACCTCCACCTCCACAATGTCCACCCCCGTCCTCAACTTCATAACCGGCAACGCCAACAAACTCTCCGAGGTCCGCGCCATCCTCGAACCAGCCGGCATCACCGTGCGCAACCAACCCCTCGACCTGCCCGAGATCCAGGGCGCCCTCGAGGACGTGACGCGTGAGAAGTGCCGCGCCGCCGTCGCCGCCGTCGGGGGCCCCGTCCTCGTCGAAGACACGTGCCTGTGCTTTGACGCGCTGAACGGGCTGCCGGGGCCGTACATGTACGCATTCTATCACTTTATTTCATGCCGTCCTGTTTTGTTTTATTTTAGTTTGTTCTGTTTTGTTTTGTTTTGTTTTGTTCTGTTCTGTTCTGGGGTAGATGTGTGTATTTATCTCTGTACAAATACATACCCGCACATATGTATATAGATATAGATATTGATATATATAAAGACTGACGCAACCCGCACAGAAAATGGTTCATGCAATCCATCGGCCACGCCGGCCTCAACAACCTCCTCGCAGCCTACGAGGACAAGTCCGCCCAGGCCGTCGCCACATTCGGGTTCTGCCAGGGACCCGGCGAGGAAGTTCTCCTGTTCCAGGGGCGCACGCAGGGCAAGATCGTGCCCCCGAGGGGCCCTACAACGTTCGGTATGTTACGTCCTCCAGTCTTGACTTACACCGAGTGACTAACTATCCCCCCTAGGCTGGGATCCGATCTTCGAGTATGACGGACAGACGTAAGTTTCCCCCTTTCCTCCCTAACACTACACTGCATTGCACCGCGCTGTATGTATGGTGTTATGATGATGAGCATAGAAAAGGGAAACTAACAACCATAGCTACGCCGAGATGGACAAGGCCGCCAAGAACAAGATCTCGCACCGCTTCAAGGCGCTCGAGAAGCTGCGCGCGTGGATCGAGAGCGGCGGTATGAAGGCGTAAGGAGGCGCATGATTGACTTAGATCTTCACATAGACATACCCACGTGCAGTGCAGAAGAAGAGAAAAAACCCTACATCCCGGCTACCAAAGGATTAATTAATTAGGTACCTAGATAGATAAAATACTTCATATTTCTAAAGCTCCACTAGCCGCCTCGATTCTACATATCGGAACACTAACTAACTAACTCGTTACTTGGATACAATGCGGCATGTCTAGGTACTATCTCAACTCCGTTATAAGCCGCCTAATCCCATCCCCTTAGACGCCGAAGATATCCGACCGCGTAAATGTCTGCTATGCCGGGATCAGGTAGTCGGGTTCGATCACGCGACCGAAGAAGAAAAGAAAAAGAAATTCAAGTTGGGAGATGATCGATTACTCTCTTAGCCTAGTATACGTAAGCGTAAGCGTAGGACTCAGGACTCGTAATGTGAAAAAAAACGCCACGCGCATGGCGTAGGGTTAACAGAGGTAAGGAAAATACAGATACGAGCTTGTACGTACCTCATGAGCTCAAAAGCCTGGTACTTGCTCAGATACCTCGGGCCGCGGCGGTAGAGCTTGAGCGCGCGGTCCGGGTGGTGGTTGTGCTCGACGGGCCTCGTGCCGTCGAGGTGCCGCGTGATGTTGGACGGGTCCCCGTAGGACGGGTCGAAGACGAGCAGGTTCCGGTTGCCGCTGGGCTGGCGCTCTATGCCGATGATGGTCATGGAGTGGCCTTTGAGTTGTAGATGTGTTAGCAAGCTGAGCTTTAAAAAAAAAAAAAGATTGGGAAGGTTATGTGTGTTAATATTTTTATTCCTTAATCTTAATATAGTGTGTATAAGTGAGGCAAAGCAAAACATTATGAGAGCTTACCCTGATGCTGTAAATAAATCGGTGGTCGCATCGTGTTGCGGACCTTATCCTCTGGATTGACGCTTGGTGCTGTTGCGAAATATTCTTCCACTGCGTCGTACATCCTGTTCTCCGAAGTAGTAGGTGGTTCCCCCGGACGGTTCTTGAACGTTTGCATATCCCATCTAGAAGAAAGGTAGAGCAGTACGTTAGTATTCAAGTACGAGAAGAGAGCATGTACGTGGATGGCTCCGTCGAATATAAGAGTAAGAGTAGACGGAACTTACTCTATACCTAAACTTGCGAACAGCGTCTGGGCCTATTCAGAGGTATCACAGTTAGCTATACCGACTTATGCACATTAATTCATGGCGAATGAATAACTTCCATCTATCGTTCTTGAAGTCCAACAGATAGTAAGAAAATGCCAGTGGAACCTACCTCTGGTGTTCCGATATATTTACGAGTACCTCTAAGCACACCGAGTTCTGTCCGGCCATCCTCGTGGATGCCCTGATCCCAGGCTTTCTCGATGAGGTCCTGGATCTGGAAGATACTCGGGATAGAATTCCTAAAAGCAGCAGCACCCGTCGTGCCCGTCCCGACGATATACGATATCAGCATCTGGATATTCCTGTAACCGCAGAAGCTGCCTATCACAAAATGATCGGCGTTAGATTACTACTACCTTACGTAGGGAGATATGTAGATGTAGAGGTGTGGGCTATACATACCCTCGTTTCTAAGCTTGGAGATGTGCTGTGTTTCCGGGTGACAGAGATACGCGTATTGCGTGTACTTGTTCTGATGCAGCAGCTGTGCGAGGATGGGTATCACGCCTAAGAGTATTCGTGAGCTGATATGTCCCGGATGCATAGACTTACGAGCTGCGACGAGCTAGAGAGGAACCGACCTTGTGAGCTCTTATACCCGCGTTTCTTTAGCAGATCCTCGAGCCAGTGCGGCATTCTCTCCTCGTTGTAGTACGCGCCGAGTTCTTTTTTCTAGACGACATGTCAACTCACTTCATACTTCTCTATATCTTGAATGTATCTAAGGGAATGAAAAAGAAACTATGAAATGGGGAGAGCTTACTCCGAGTCTCCTGACGGGCTTAGATGATTTTATGTGGTAGTCTCCGGTCGTGTTGAGCGGTGGTGCGCTCGGGGCAGGGCCGACCGGTACATCGGGCTTGGCTCGGCTAGGTCCCGGGGTTCGCATAGAAGAAGATTGAGAGCCGCTCTCCGGCGACGCGCTCCCTAGCTCTCCAGCATTCGACCCTTCAGCCACATTCCCAATCTGCTCCGCGCTATGCAATTCGAGGTGACCGTCCAGCCTATCCAGATGCAAGATCTCGCCGCAGTTCTTAACCGGGCATTGGAAGTACTCGGTAAGCTCCTCCTTAGAGACGGTGGCTTCTACCTCCGGCCTAACAGCAGTATGCTCGGCATCCGGCACGAACGGGGATTTCCCCTCGCTATGATGGACCTCCAGGTGCTGCGAGAAGCGCATGAGCACCCGGAGAAAAGAACGCAGTCGTCGCAGTCGTCGTCGTCTCGGCATGAGAAGACGACGGGGGGCACGGGACTTACAAGTAAGATGCTGTATTCGACGGAACCCTTGTATCCGCAAAAGGGGCAGTTGAATACACCCGACATAACAGCTATAGTAAGCTACGGTGAAGATAATAATACTATTGCTCTTTCCGCTCCTAGTTATCAACTCGCTGGCTGCTAAAACAAAACTAGAACGTAATGCAATGTTCGCTCCTTGCCTGCCGGGCTGAATAAAGGCGTAAGCGCCTGCGTCTTGTAATACGTTAGGTAAATGCGTTAGGTAGGATCATAGCCACGGGGTTGATTGGCCGTTTGCTTGAACTATGCATCTAATACCAATGCTATTTCTAATTCGCGGATAAATAAGAAAAAAAGAAAAAAAAGAAAAACCAATAATGAGTGAAGTAGGTCAGGTTTGCACTTAGTGGTTGAATTGTCGCCCATAACCGGGTTCGGATTCATTCGTATTATTTAGGGGGGGAATGGCTCCTTCTCAAAGAACGAATAAGTGGGCATATCTCCAGGGTGTAGGGAAGCCGTGTGCGGCTGATGGTTCGTGTTCCCCGAGAACGTCTTTGGAAGGTTCGGAATGTAAAGGCTTACCTTTGCATTAGGTACCTCATACATAGTAGTTAGCGGGAGAAATACGTATAACTAACACCGTTGTCTATTACAAGCATAACAAAGAGAATAATTAAAATAAATAACTAGTTAAGACAAGACAATAGGCATAGTTATATTTCAAAGTTACATGTACGTTTATAGATCTATTCATTATATAGGTGCATAGGTAATACGTAAAAGTTGTCTTAATGTTCGAGTGGCTACATATGTCTAATAGTGAGCCGACAGAACCGAAATTCCCTGTTATGGAAGCAAAAATATCAATACTCTTTTGGCCTTATCAATTTATCACCCGTCCTATTCATCTCATTCTGAAGCATTAATATCATATAGTTTGAATCTTTGAGCTGCCTCACAAATCCATGTCTTAAAACATCAGGGTTGGGTAATTCGTCTCTATTCGGTATTGTGTAAGATACTGGTGCTGCTACGCTAGCCAAACGCATGGCTGTTACTTTTTTACTAAGTGCTACAGCATGAGATGCACCTAAATATCTTTCTTATTGCAGTCCAACTGCATCACCTCTAACGAGATAGTACGCATTCCTCGGCATCCGATCCTGTCAATATTCATTTAATTATACCGCCAAATCCTTCAGCTTCTCACCAGCTTCTGCGACTGCGGCTCCCGCAGCGGCTACCTTTTGCTTGACACCTTTCTCTCCCTTGGCCTTAGCTTTTGCCGAAGTTGTATCCTTGGGTAGTTCTTTGGTGAACGGGATGAAGTCGGGAGCACCCGGAATGTACTTGCGCAGTGGCTCGGGAACTCGGAGACCCTAAAACAAGTTAGCCTCGGTATGCATTTAGGAATTAATTATATACTTACATCCTCGGTCTGGTAGTTCTCAAGAATACAGCATAGCGCTCTCTCGGTGGCACAAAGCGTTGAGTTGAGGCAGTGGACGTATTTCTTCTTAGCATCCGTCTGCGTCTTGGTACCAAACCGTATTTCCAGGGCACGCGACTGGTAGTCAGTACAGTTTGAGCACGACACAAGCTCCTTGTATTCTCCCTGGAAGGGGAACCAGGCTTCCAAATCGAACTTCTTGGCAGCTGCATTATTCAGCGCTCCCGAGACGATAGCTACGACTTGGTACGGTAATCCAAGCGACTTGTAGAATTCCTCAGAGGTTGTGAACATCTCTTCGAACATCTCCCATGACTTCTCCGGGTCCGTAAGAACGAATTGCTCCACCTTCTCGAACTGATGGACACGGAAGATACCCCAAGCGTCACGACCGTGAGAACCAGCCTCTCTTCTGTAACAAGTGCTAAAGCCTGCGTACTTGATTGGCAGCTCCTTGGCTATCATCCATTCGTCGGCGTGGAAGGCAGAGATGGGCTGTTCCGAGGTCGCGATGAGGTATTTGTCGTTTTGCGCCTCGCCGTCAACTACCTTATACAATTCCTCGTCAAACTGCTCTAGCTGAGCTGTCTTCGCCATATAGTCTTTGAGCATAAATTGGGGTGTCTGTAGGGGAGTGAAACCCTTGCTGCTAAGGTATTCTAGACCATAGTTGATCAGAGCTTGGTTGAGGAATACACCCCATTGTCTTAAGAAGTAACCTCTGTGGCCCACGACCTTGACTCCACGATCAGGGTCGTAACCATCCAGTCGTAAGAGAACCTCGTGATGCGAGAGCACGTTCTTCTTCTCTACCGTGACTCCTGGCGGGGCCCATGTTCGCTGGATTACGTTGTTGTCTTCGTTATCGCTGATAGGGACCGAATCGTGGACGATGTTGCCAATGGTATTGATCTTGGCTTTTAGTGCAATATCTTTCTGAGCTGCCGAGTCGATAAATGCCTTCTTCTCCTTTTCGAGTTCGGCCTTCTGTTGAAGTAGTTCATCGGCGTTTTCCTTAGCCTATATATAATACGCTGGTAGTTAGTACTTAGACACGAGAATATGTATAAGAAAGACATCTCGATGACTCAGAGGAATTATGACCTTTTTCTTAGCACCGATCTGCTTCTGTACTTCGTTGATCTTGCTGTTTATCTGAGTCGCGGCATATTGAGCTATGATTTTACAAATGTCAATCGCGGATATTTCTTGGTATGAGAGGCCATGCGACTAACTTCTGCGATGGTCCTCGAACATCTCGATTACCTCGTCGACAACTTCGACCTTGGCATATCTGCGGCGTTGTGACTCGCGGATCTTCTCAGGGTTACCACCCCGCTCGGTGATGAAATCTAAAACGTCGAGCATGATTGAGGACTTGAAGACCACTTTGAAGTAAGATTGATATCGAAATACTCCTTTCCTTGCAGTTTAAAGGAGTGACTAAATTTTGGTGGGGTGGTTTTCGAAGCAGAGGGGCAGAAGGGGGTATCGCGACGCAGCGGCGGGGCACGATATGATAGATTAGGTACGTACCTTTTTATCTGCAGCTCTTTTTTCTTTTCTTTTCCCTATCCGGTACTTGGATACATGTACCTACCTGGTAATTGCATGTGCACGTATCCTATGCGTTCCCATTATGCGTTCCTATTTTCTTGGGGTGCCTTTTACCTTTTATCCTTTTGCTTCATACCAAAACTTCAAGGTCCAATTCTACGTCTAGTGACGTTTTTTGCCTCAGGTATAATGAATATGTCATTATTAATGCTTCATGCCAATAGCAAATATTGAGCTTGTTATACTATGAGGTAGCAATAAAGCACTTCCGATTAACTCCTTAACCAGATCTGAAGCTCTGACTAGTATATACAAGCCATGGCAATTATCGTCTCTGCCCTTCAAGACATCATAACTAATAACCTGTGTGGTTCATAATGCAAAGCCGACAAATAAGAAAGTAGTAGTAACCTGTCCGAAAGCACAATAGCACCTAGACCTAGATTCCACCGCCCTGCGGCAGCCCAGAGATCCCCGTTTCTAGCCTTTCAAACGTTCCACCATGCTGACCTTACTTGCTTAGTATTCCAACGTAGTAGTATTTCCTTTGAAACCTCAGGTATCCTTGTTACCCTTGGCTTCCTTCTTCAAGTTGTTGTTTTTCACATCACCTGGCACTTCCCCTCGTTTGTTGCTTCGTTCGGGTTCTGTGACTTTTCCACCTGGGCGATCAGGAGCTCGAAGGCCTTACCGACATTCTCGTTGTAACGCGCGCTGGCTTCAGTCCATCCGCAGTTGAACTTCTCCGACAGCTTCTTGCCGTCTTCCTGGCTGACCTGGCGTTGCTCGGGGCGCAAGTCGCTCTTGTTGCCTACTATGACAATTGGGACCCAATCTGTGCCCTGGAGTTACCAATTAGTTAGTTACTATCTCATTAAAAGCAATTGAAGAGTTCTAGGAATTAATTGATGGGGATGACAAACAAGGTGGTTGAGGATCTTCTCGCGGATGACCTGCACCATCTCGAACGATGGTAGCGAGGAGACCGAGTACACTAGCATGTAGCCATGGATGCCGATGAAGTGTTTCGAGTTCAGGATACTGTACTCATCTTGGCCGGCTGTATCGACAATTTCAGTAGCATAGTCCTGACCCTTAAATCGAATGATCTTGCTGAAGGTATTCTCGATGGTGGGATAGTAGCTCTCGACAAAGTGGCCGTCAACGAACTGCACCGCTAGGGAAGATTTGCCTGCAAGATGGGGTTATGAGGCGTTAGCTTAGCTCTGTGGGCATGAGACATGTCACATATTATATTAATACGTATCGTGCTGTATGCACAATCCATGAACAAAAAAAAAAAAAAAAAAAAAAGAACTGGCAAGCGACAGGGCTGGGCAAGGGAGAAGTATGTAGATAAAGGTACCACGAAGAAACACTAGAACATTAGAACACGTACCTACGGATCGGCTACCAACAATGGCAACCTTCCGTTGCTTTGACGGTGACGGCATTTACGTGAAGGTGAGGCGTAACTAAGAATTATCGTGTACTGCAGGTATTAATTATGTTAGGTACCTAACCTCACATGAGCATGACGGATAATAATAATGCTGCAGTACACGTCGGGGCTTGTCGGATGTGCGCGGCCGTGGGGGGAAGGGGGACGAGCGACGAGGAACAAGAAAGTGTAAATATCTCCCGTGCGGGAGGTATGTGTTAGGTATGTGCGTTGCGCGCTTTGTGTATTTGTGTATTTGTATATTTGTATATTTGTGTATTGTAATATTGTCCGCGGGTGTGTCGTATTGTGTAAGGTTGATTTTTGGTTTATTGACTAGGAGATCGGAGTTGACGCGGGATGAGCACACCTTTTTTTAAATTCTTTTCAACGCTCAATCTTCTTATTAAACGTTCTTTGATCAGGCACACATTTGTGTTTTATGACGTGCAGATGTTACCCAATATCATGTAGTAGAGATTAAGGACCATCGGGTTATGAGGTCAGAGTAAGAGAGATGTGAGGGAGGGGCTTTTCTCCCTGTTTGTTACATGGAACAAGCTGATCGCTCAGGCGCTTCAGGGACTGGGAATAGAACGAGCTCATACCAAGAGCTCTAAAACTTATAGGGCGTAGGCGGGGTACGGGATATATAGCACTTAAAAGTACTAGTTAACTACGACGTAGGTACACATGCTGCCGTACAACCGTATAAAGTACTTATATATATGCTGCAGATACATACTACATACCTACGTGTGTAGCCTAGTGGAAGCCATAGCGGCATAGCGGCTAACCAAGGTTAAAAGCTAGGAAGCATGCAGAGCACGGCTAGCTATGGCACCTGCAATGTATCCAGTTCCTATTAATAACTCGCTTTGACATACCTTATGTACCATAGGTAGGTAGGTACTTAAGAACAAAGTAAATAAGGGGAGCCCCTGTAATAGAGCCATCATTGATTCTGCGGATGAACGCGGGGCTGGCCCAGACTCCGGTAAAATACAAACGTGCCTGAAAATGGTTAGGTACTGCATAGGCTGCCAGGGTAAGGTACTAAGGTAGCATTCCTGCGGCTCAAGGCTTATAATAGCTGTAATAAATATGAATTGCAAAGCTGCGTTAACACTAGATCCCAGAGTCGAGTCCTTCCTCCATTCAACTCGATTCCAGATACCTATGTCCTGGGTATCCTGCTGCCTGTACTGTTCCGCATTATCCGCCATGTTCATCCGTTATCGTCATGCCTTATGGGTTGCTTCGAGGGTATTCGATCGTGTATTTTTGACTTCGTCCGGAAAACCTTCCGTTGGGGTAATGTCAACAAAATCATCGCAGACGTCTGCATCCCCCCTCTCTAAGACGCCTAAGGACCAAAATGGTTTAAACCTTTCCTCGTGATAATACGCTTTTCAACTCTCCCCCTTTTGTATCCCACGCTAAAAATCAACTTTTCCTACAACGGTAAATAGTGCGTATATGGCATGCCTTTGGAGGAAACCATCCAATGCATCCAACCTACTTCGTCAATCTCCGCCAACTCCGGATTAATCATATATTGATTGGTCTTCTAGTTGGCGTACTAGATCTTGAAGTCGCTCCATGTAACTACTGTGGTCTCGTGAGCCATCATCGTCTTCGCCTATGCTTTGTTCTACTTTCTTGTAGTGGGTAATGAACTCGCGCAGAGAATCAAGCAGAGGCGCAATGCTCTTGGTTGAGTGACTCGATCGTATTCTCTGCCGCACTGGCGGATGTAGAGCCAGATAGCCTAGCAATACGGACAAGTATCCAAAGGCAACATTTAAATGGCTAGTCTCCATTGAATCGGCCTGTCCCCTTGTTAGTATAGAACAATAAAATTGGGTTACTCAGTACTCACCTCTGCTGTCCTCCGATAGTTCTCTAGGAATAGTCGTATTAATTCGTCAACTGGTCGTTGACTATCATGGTGGCAATCATCAATGACTTGTCTAACGAGGGGACTGTGTTCCGAGAAATTTATTAGAATTCCGAGCCGTAGGACTAGGCTGTCTAGGATCCCATCAACCCAAGTATCCTGGGACAAAGATGCCCAAATGCGGGCGAAGTTGCTAGATATCGAGTTCGCCAAAGCAGGAATAAGTCCTTTTGATACAAATATTTCCGGCGCTTCCAGGCTATTATTCGTTAAGTTGATAGTGAGTTTCAGGATCGCACTCTCGAGCAGCTTGCTTTCACTCTCTTGGGTTGTAACATCTGGCATTACATTTCGCGAGGAGGCGTTGAATACGTCGGCTACGATAGGTAGATATCGAGTAGTCCAATCAGCGTTCGAACGCTGCGGTTCCTCAAGGCTGACGGCATAAAAATCGAGAATTGATAGAGTGTTTGCAAGGTCAATCGCTTCCGCTGTTCCGGGATAGTCCCAATGCTCCGTGCTTTCAACCGCTTCCGAGAGCACTGTGAACAGAGCCTCTGTTACAGCTGGAGAGAAGACCGCAGGGTCCTTAGCTGCATTAACATTCTGCGTAATAAGCAGATGTAGACATTTAAGGGCAAGGCTTCTCGGTGAGATGCGTGGTGGACTAGCCTCGCCCCAGATGGATAGCTCACATAGGGTAGTCTGGACGGCAATGAGAGAAGTTTGGCTCCTCTTGGATAAGTTGCTCTTCCTATCTCGCGCTATTACCTTGATGTCCCTAGTAACGCCAATAAGAAGGGCAAACATGTTCGCAGGTTTACCAAGCCGGACGAGCTGTTGTGTATGCGAAGAAGGCCATTTTGCAAGTATCGTCACGAGGATTGATAAAATCAGGTACCCAGAGATGATATCAGTCTCTCTGTCCACATCTTTCAGCAATGCCGCCTCAACACCGTGATCACGACATTGCCGCATAAATGTCTTATCCTTGATTTTCTCCGCTATCTGGAGTAATGCGGCTCTTCGAGAGGATGAAGGCTTGTCACCCGGAGAACTAATCTGGTCGGCCAAGTCTTGCATCGTATCAGCCACACGGGAGTTTGCCCCGGCTTGTCTTAATTCGTGGATATCCCGCAGCTTTGAATTAGGTGAACCATTAAGCGCGTCGTCATCGTCGTCGAAAATTCCCTTAGTGCTGACCGCTTTCTTTGGGGTTCCGAGCTCTAAACGTCTCCCCTTCAAAGGGGCTGACATCTCGGGTAGAGCGAGGCTCTCCAGTAAATCAACCTCCTCCTCCAACACTTTTCTACCCTGTCCGTATGTAAACTTAAGCGCACTGCTAGAGCGGGTAAAAGTCCTAGTACTAGTTGCTTGCGTTGTTCCGGATTTACGGTTTGGGGTTTGAGGTAAGGATTGAGAGTCTGCCATTGAGATGTCACTTATTTGGTGACTTAGAGTTGGTTGGCTTAAACTCTCCTGGCTTTCTAAAGCATCCTCGATAGTCTCGACGTCGTCATCCTTCCTCTGTTCAACCAGTGTATCGATTATTCGCTTTCTGCGCTTCTTGGTGCCACTGTCTGGAACTGGTTGGGTGTTCGACCGGACCTCAGTGTCCGCTTTATCCGAAAAGAGACTTGAACCCTTCGGTTTTACGATGCTTTCACGGGCAAAACGGAGGGGTATGCGCTGCTGCATAATATCCCGCTTTTCCTTCCCCATCATAGTTGCATCCAAAGTCGATCCTGCTGAACTTCTAACAACCCCAGCTTTAGGTTGTCTCGAACCCTTTGGTAATGTTGGCGTAGGCGGCGGACTTGATAGCCTTGGTTCGGCCGCATCAGTATCCATAGGTTCTAATGGAACTGGACGGGCACGTTGTCGCGAAGTAGAGGGGGCCGTTTGGCGGGTACCGGTGGAAGTAGAAGTAGAAGTAGAAGTATACGGGTGCGACCGACGTCGTACGTGATCAGGAGAGACATCGCGCTGGCCAGCCTGGTAAGATTCCTGTGCTCGCCCCTTAGACGCGTACACTTGGGATATCTTACGTTTCCGATCAAAGCCTTGTGTATTGTCTTGTGAGGTATCTGGTTTCGTCTTTATGTCAGTCGATCCATCGATACCTCTAGATGTCGGCGAAGAGGGATCTCGTAGTGGGGAGCTGAGCAGCGTGGGTCGGCGGCGCGTTACAGTGGCCTTGTGTTTGAAGACCGAATCATCCTCTGGTATAGGTGGGAAGTCGCTGGGAGTAATGAGTGTTTTTGGTTGTCTTTTACGAGCGGCCTTTCCATAGGTAGTAAGCCCTTTCTTTCGGGGAGCACTGAAATCCTGCTTCATAGACATGGTGGTACCTAGTTAAACACCTTTGAAGCAGGTTGAAATGTCAATGGCATAAGATGGTTGATCATTTAGAGCGACAGCAGATTATTGAAAGTGGGAGATGTGAGATGGGAAATGAAGATGAGAATAGTAGAGTTTATGTTAATAGCTGTGAGACGCGCGTGTGGTAGCCTTGCAGCGGACTACCGTGAGTAGTGGTGAGTGACGAATTATTAGTTGAGTGTGGGATGATAAATAGGAAGGATTGGGAAGCTGATTTGATGTTGTTAGGCTAAGTGGATGATCGGACAAGGAAGCGCAACCAAAAACGTGCGGAGGTTGCAAGAGGGCAATACAGTTAATTCACCGGGATTCACGCCTTAGAGCATGTATATAGGATACCTATCCTCCAATGCATTGAACCTAATGCCAATACCTCCTTCTTGGCAGGTACAGGTGAATAGGTATTTGCCGCGTCGGTCTTGCCTTGTTAGTCAAAGACGGAAGCATCCATCAACACCATAGAACCATAAACATTAGGTAACTTAGAGTAGGTAGGTAAAGCAACAGCTCTTTGTTGACTGGTTCGGCTTGTCGGTAGTAGCCAACCGGTTTTCTGAGCTGCTGAGCTGAAGCCTGAAACAGGGTAGGCGCTATATACAATAAGCAGATAAGCAGATAAGCTACCAGGTACCTAGATAAAAGAAGATGTGTGCAGGCGGGGTCCGCTACTACTTTACTATGTACTTGTATCCGTGTCACTTCACTTTTCACTTGTTGCCAAGCCCAGTCCCAGATTTCCTATTAGGGCTTATCATTCGTTTTTCTACAAGTCAGCTCCATGAGCCTCGACTTATGCTTAAAGCTATCGCTTTATGAGATACCTATCCATTTAGAGCATCTTGGATTATACTGGATTTTGGCCTTCCTAATCTTTCTCTCACGTTATACTATTTGCTAAATGCCAGGGTTGTCCCTTTAGTTTCGTGTTAATCACTTGACTTATAAAGTCTTAGTGTATTTCTCTATTCTTTCCCTCTCCCTCGACGCAGAAACATCTGCATACACCTACTATAGATAACTAAGGAACTACTGACAACCCCCTTGACCGCTTAGGTTGTGTGACGTCGGTTTATTCTTCGAGTAGGATCACATCTCTAAGTGTTTCTTTAATCTTATATCTTCTAGACATCGTACAAGTGTTGCGGGGGTTTACCGTTTAAACGATTCATCTAGAAGATATAGAATGGCTACTGAATCTGAGAATCGTCCTCAAGTTGGCCCCGTGCAGTGCGTAGGGCCCGACTACCGCTCGCCTAGTCAAAAACCTATCGCCACCGTCTCGACGGCGGTTGAACATGACAACGTTATCACATTACCCCAAACGCCACAGCTCATCGCATTGCTCACGTGAGTAGCTTCCTTGTTGGTCGACTCGGGCATTTTACGATATATTTAGTACTCGAATTATCCAGGAACTAATTCCAGGATAGGAAGATCCGTGACAGAAAGACGGAACGAGCTGACTTCATTTTCTACTCGAACCGAATTATTCGTCTGCTTGTCGAGGAAGGACTCAACCATCTGCCCGTCGTTGAACACACAGTAACTACCCCGGTTGGTCGCACCTACGATGGACTCATGTTTCAAGGGAAAATCTGCGGCGTCTCTATTATGAGGGCTGGCGAAGCTATGGAACAAGGTCTTCGAGACTGTTGCAGATCGGTTAGAATTGGCAAAATCTTAATCCAGCGAGATGAGGAGACAGCAAAGCCGAAGCTATTTTATGACAAATTGCCGGAAGATATTGCTGAAAGATGGGTTCTATTACTTGATCCCATGTTTGCAACAGGTCAGACTGCTAGCTACCTATATCATATTTGCTCACTTTCCAGACGACTAATCTAGGTCTAATACTTAGGTGGATCTGCTATCATGGCTGTCGAAGTCCTAAAATCGCGTGGCGTTCCAGAAGAGAGGATTCTTTTCCTGAACTTGATTGCTAGCCCACAAGGGGTCCAAAATTTCGCAACCAAGTTCCCCAAGCTCCGGGTCGTTACAGCGTTCATCGATCAGGTAAGAAATCTTTTGTCTAACTCCCAAATTCATCCTACTACAAATACTAATTCGGATAACTTGTAGGGCCTTGACGAGAAGAAGTATGTCGACAAAGCTTTGCTATGGAAGCCTTCACTGACATTCTTTTAGTTACATCATTCCAGGCTTGGGTGACTTCGGAGATCGGTTCTACACCATGTAACGTGTATTAATCGTAACTACGGACTTCAGAAGACAAGAGTAAGTAGAATTCAGCGTCTATTAGGAACATACATCATTACTTGGAGCCCTGATGACTCTGCCCGTTCTGTAAAGAATAAGGGCGACAACTTCCATGGCAGACGGTATAGTCTATGGAGAACCGACGTATAGTCAGATGGACTGCAAATATTAGATGACACGACGTCTTGACGGTAATAACTGCGTGTCATATGATGTAGGCGTTGTCACGACCAAGTTGATTTTATCGTGTTGATCCGGCAAAGTAAAACTTAATTCATCAAGAGTATTGTAACTGCTTAGTACTCGTCGTCGTCTCCCACAACGCCCTCTCCCTCGTATCCGCGGTCATCATCGTCATCATCGTAGCGACCAGCTGCTGATTGTTTCGAGCCCAGTCGGTAACCCGGGGCTGAGCTAGAGGCGCCCCCAGTAGTATCGTCTTTTGCGACAGCATCTAGAACCGCATAAGTAACACTATAGACAGTATGGCAGTTAGAATTCCACATACCCGCTGCATCAATCCATTCGCTGTAGACGTCGACAGGCGCAGAAAGATCTGGTCCACTATTAGTAACTATCCGTAGCGGCCGGTGCGGCTCTACTTACAGTTGATTCCGCATTGAAATCTCTGGCCGCATACTTTGCATTCTAGTTCACCAACGCCAGATTTCTTATTCATTTCGACGGTGACCGATCGCTCGTGATTACAGAACAAGCACGTGAAGATAGTAGGTAGGGGATCGTTCTTCTTCTTGCCCTGAGGCTTTCTCGAACTCTTCTTGCGCTTCCCCTATAATAGTCATCTATATTAGTGACTATTCAATATCGCAGCTTGGATGTGCTTGGTAGTGCTTTGGATGCAGAAGGATATTTACCATGACGAATCGAAATGCGACACGGCTTCAAGTATCGCGATACCGTTTGGAATACGGTCTGTGGTTGATTTAGTCAGAAGGTGGATGGGTTGCGAGTTTATATGGAGAAGGCTGAACCGAGGAAAGGTACTAGGTATTGATTGATCGCGGTCAACTACTTGGGTTTATAAGGAATGACGTACGTTGCCGTGTCGCGTAAAGAAAATAGTGCGCGTTTCAATACTACAAGGTTCCTATTGTCAGCAACTTTAAATAAACAGAAGTATAATTCACAGATGGCAGAACTCTTACTTTTACGCAAAGTGTTTCGCCTTCAGAACAGTAAAAACTGTCATGAAAGGGCGAAATACTTTGTGTGTTTCGGTCTTTACGTGGCGCTCAAAGGCTTCGCCTACATGTAGCACAAGATTGTAAAAGTCACCTCTTGGATAAGGCTCTCTTATCGCTTATCAATGAAGCTAACGAATGGGCTAGTGTGCCTCTAGTGGATACCTAATAAGGCGGGGTTTCTTTACCGCATTTATACACCCGATATAATCATAAGTTGCACATCTCTGAGATAAGACACATTTCCAATGCCAATGGGCATGAAGGGACTGGAAATTCACAGCAGACGCAGGTACGAACTAGTGGGGATTATGACTAGTCTAGTGGGTTATTACCATTAAATAGTCAGGTGCCTACCTTTTCCTTGGGCACCTTATCAGGTAGGAGGGAGCTCTGTACACCTACATGTATGTATACTTGGCTTGCTTGGTCTCATTCCAGCTCATCCGGCCAAAGTTAAGTCTAATGAATTATGTTTTCTTGTATGTATAAGTACTATATACTTTTGTAGACTGTTAGGCGCGATCTTAACCCTTTCATACCGCTACATGTGTATCTTCCTACATTTATGTAACTTCGTGTATCCTTAAACTTCCAACAATTTGCTATCTCCATTACCCTCGCCTAGTTACTAGACAACCAACTCTTTCATAACAATATTAAATCAAAACATAAGGTTATTAGCAAGGGATTATTTTTACCTGTCCTATTTATCTATTTACTCCATACACCTATAACTCTATCCCCCATTCTTTGGACTTTGTGATTACTTCTTGTCAAGCTGTGACAATGACGGACTCGGGTACAAACAGTTCTGTGGGCATGGCTGATGTCCTCGAGGCTCTGAAGAGTATTCAGGAGAACCAGACCAAATTGGCATCAGAAGTCGAATCTGTGTCCCTTCGACTTGATACTCTGGCTCCGTCAGGCCAAGTGCCAAGTCTCGGTATCAATAAGGTATCAGCTCCCCTCGCCGTGGCCCCGACATCACCGATCCGGACGACTTTGGCTGCTGGCGAGGCTGATTCCGGTAACACATCGCCTACAACGAAAGAAGCAGCTCAGGCACAAAAATCCGGATTCACATCTCGAATTATACTTACGTAAGTTCTGTCTCATGAGATTCCTAATAGCTCTGTATTAACCGTTGGCCAGTACATATCCCAAGCAGATTGGTATTAATCCACTTCCTCTTCAATGGGGGGCTCCAGATGCAGTTAGCCGAGGCCCGGTGGTTGTCTCCCGGTCATCATCCACAATTCGAAAGCGTAATGGTAAGTTTATCACTTATTGTATACTTTTTTAGCTGCTAACGACGTTCTAGCTATCGGAGGTAAGCCCTGATCTACCATTAAGCTATTTGGAGCCTCACATAACTTAATGGCATAGCACATGGTGGTTCCTATTCCATCTACTTTGCTCTTGCACTTGCTAGCAAGCAGCTTAACGCCAACCATAGGTATGGTTACGCCAGTGTCACTGACCAAGTTGTTGACGCCTAATTTATAATTCTCAATATAGGCCAGATTTTACCAACACCGAGCCGGCAGCCAACATTGGCCCATTTCCTCAATGGGGCGATAAGAAAAAGATTGTCGCTATGGATCCTTGGGGTCACTTGGCCCCGTGGCTTTTCGCCGACGTTATAGAAAAGGAGGATGGTAACTGACAACCCTAGGAGCGAATGATATATACGTTGAGCAAGCTAATGAGTGATCACAGTTGATATTCGCCCCACAATCGCCATAACCAAAGCTCATATGAAGGTAAATCATTTTGGTCCTGTAGTTCCGTGAATCGTATTAATTTGAACTAGCTTCCCGAGCTGGAGGAAAGCGTTCGAAGAGGTAGACTGTATGTTCTTCACTAGTTTTGTTTGGTCACAAACTAATAGCCCTAACCTATAATCAGTGTTCCCGACGGGAAAGTTTGCCTGAATGCTCAGGGAGAGCTGGCAGTGACCAAGTTTGCAGTTGAACCGGTAAGAAAATTGAACTCTCAAGCCTGCCGAAAAGAACCGTACTGACTACAGTAGGTTTGGTATCTCCCCGGAGTAGCTGAGAGATTTGGCATAGGTGCGTATTGAGGAACAACCTCCGTGGCGGAACCCATGGCTAACCCTATTAGATGAGGGCGTTCTAAGACGCTCGCTCTTCGAGCACACTGGGGGTAGCTATCCAGAAGTAAGCGTTCACCATACTATTGAGAACTAGCGTATGTCTAATTACCACATGTATAGCTTATCACGCGAGGCGATATTAAGGTCTTCTTACCTCCAATCGGTAATTCGGGTCCTACCTCAAGGGAACATCAACAGGCGATACTGACGTTTTATAGGCGGGCTGACTGTATATTGCTTCGGGGACCCGGCGAAGATGTCTGACGAAAAGTGCAGACTAGCTTTGCGCATTCACGATGAGGTAATTCCTGCACTGTGACTATTGGCTTGGAGGTTACTGGCTTACGGAGAATGCAGTGCAACGGTAGTGATGTGTTTGGCTCCGATATCTGCACTTGCAGACCCTATCTTATCTTCGGCATCGAAGAGGCCGTCAAGGAAGCACAAAATGGCGGCAGTGGCGTTGTCATCTACTTCAGAAAAGAAGGACGAGCTTTGGGTGAAGTAACTAAGGTATTGTACCCCCGAGCTGTAGCTGTTCAAATACTGACATCTAGTAGTACCGTGAGTCTAAATGTTTCTTTTACCACTGAGATGAAGTTTAACCACATCCAATAGTTGTATACAACGCCAGAAAACGGGGCGAAGATCGTGCCTCGGACTATTTCAAAAGAACCGAAAATGTTGCTGGAGTTAAAGACATGCGTTTCCAGGCTCTAATGCCTGATATACTCCACTGGCTCGGCATAAAGAAGATCGATAGAATGCTGAGTATGAGCAAGTGAGTTACCCGACTATAAATGGTGGAGGGGTCAGATCTAACGCTAGGGCGCCACAATGTAGTATGAAGTACGATGCCATCGTTGGCCAGGGGTAAGTCAATTCCCCATGCGGTGAACCTAGGTAAAGTATGTCTAACCAAGTATAGTATCCCTATCCATGAGCGGGTAGAACTTCCCGAGGACTTAATCCCCGCAGATTCACGGGTTGAGATAGATGCCAAGATTACAGCCGGTAAACTTGCACCCCTAGTAACCTACCGAACCCGGAAGATAGCTGACGGCTCGCAGGATATTTCACTACCGGAAACAGAATGACTGCCGAAGAATTGAAAGCCGTCCAGGGACGGATGTGGGAAGAGTGAGTGCCATCCGAACAACTAGCCCTTCCAACTTCGTATTATTAACAATGACAGCGTCGACCACTGAATACCCAACTGAGCTGGCTTGCTTTTACGACCGGTGTAGGAGTTAGTTGAAACTACGTAGCTATAGGTAGTTACTAAATGAAAACTTGATATGACCTAGAATCCCTGCTTCTACTATTGCCACGCGTGAGACTAATGTATGAACTCCAAGATAGGTGTGTTGTTTTGTACCCTCTCGTTCTTGTGACTGCAGTGGCATCTGTAGTATCTTACAGTGTGTGACAACGATCCAATTGTAGCATGTCCAAGCGGCAAGAATTCAGTAGAGCTACGTCGTAGCACGTCAGCTTTACCAGATTATCCGTTGTGCGGTATAAAAACGTATCTTGCAGTTTTAATTGAGGGTTCGTCTACATCAGCCTTAGAAGGCATGATGAGATGCATAGGCAGGAAGAGTGGGAGAGTGGTCTGCGAAGCTCCAAGTTAGATTGATAGGTTGATTATCTGCATGGATTATACACTACAAGGACACAAGGTGGAGGGGGGGATAAAGGTACAGGGGAATATCACGGAATTCGCGTTACGCTCGCGCTGACCTCCTTTCTACGTATCATCATAGTGAAGCTGACAGGTCGCCGGCTCTAGCCTTTCTAATAGTCCTAACAGCGGCCAGTTGAAACTTGTCGTGTCTAGTAAAAACGGGGTAAAACTACTTAGGTTGCCTAGATTGCTTGGTAGGTCTTAGGTATTAGGTATTAGGTATTAGGGCAGTATTGAAACAGTATTAAAGAGGGCAAAAATGGATACTAGTATTATTGAAAATGCAAGGATGGGTTGCAGATGTTAAGAGATACTAAACCATATCAGCTTTATGAGTGGTTCAGTTGCTAACAAGTCTCCCCACTCCACCTCTCCCTACTCTCCCCTACTGGTGCAATACGGCCCAACACGGCTGCAGGCCGTCTACGCCCAAACCACTCAGGCCAACGGAGACCATACAGCTACCACCACATACGAAATGTCCCCATTCGTGAGTGACATGTGGCATTGCCCGCAACCGACCGTCTGGGGATGTCGTTCCACAACAGCCGGTAGAGCTATTGGTATTAGCGGCCTTTTTTGCCTTACTGCGTGATGTCTTAAACGTTTGAAATATCCATTCATAGATGGGGAGCTTTGCTCCTCAAGCCTGCATCGTTTTTTACCAAACTTGCCACTCACATTACAAGCTTAAGAGACTATAACCAAGCTCAACCAAGCTCAACCAAGCTCCGTATTCGACAACCCCATCTCATAATCACATAATCACATAATCTGTTTACTTGCTATCTTGACCTTGGATCCGGAATGGCTACCACCAGATACTCGCCTGACATCGTCCCTCGACGGGAATCGTCTCCAAGACCGAAGAATACGGAAAGACGACGGCCCCGCTTACTTAGAGCCTGTGCCACGGAACCTTCTATCACTACCTCCAACGCTTGTAAGGGACTATTGACGAGCCCGAACACAAGCCGGAGAGCAACGGACCTACTTAGCCGCGTCGCAATATCCAATGCCAACACCTCGCCCTCGTCAACACGGAGCTTCGCTCTAGACTCGTCCGAGATGCGCGAGGCTCGTCTATCAGACTCTACCCGCGATCCACGTGCGTACCTCCTATATACCGACCCTGGTCTAGCCGATCAGGGCGATCATTTCCTAATTTTTGTGCTGACCTGACGATTAGACTCGGTGTGTTACTTCAGCTTCCCCAGCTTCGACGCCTGGGAAGTCGGCGAACATCCAGACGAAGAGAAGGTGGACAGGACGGCCTAATTCCTAATTCCTAATTCGTGACGCCCCCGAAGCGCTCTCGTGTTGGGGGGCGGGACCCGCGGGGTTCCCCGAATTTTTTTTTCACCCAATACAATACGAACTCATCTTACTTTTTTTTTTTTTTTTTTTTTTTTTTCCCACAACGCGATTAACGGAAGCGGACAATAAAGCATGACAACGGGTCAACAGGCGCCGGAGCATTGTTATTTTTTTGCTTGCTTGTTTTTTTAATGTTTGGTTTTCCTCGCAAGGCAGCAAGGGTCACCAGGATATATGTATCATCAGGCCTGACGGAGGTAGCGGTGGTGATGGTGGTGGTGGTTTTGGGACAGGCGCTCGGCGAAAACATTGGAATTGATACAGAACACACACAGAGAGAGAGAAACTTAATGGATTGCGAGATCTACTGGGTTGTGAGGAGTAAAATGGGATACCCCCGTTCGAAACAGCGACAGGACAGGACAGGACAGGACAGGACAGGATAGGATGGGATAGTACAAGAGAGATAAAAGTTAGATTTGCCCGTTGGGCTGGGTTCTAGCTCGCCTTGTTATATCTTAATATCTACAATAACTATACGAATAAATAAACCTTCTAAAAGTTGGCTAAAGTCTTAGGATTTGCGTAATGATGCTGCGGACGTAGCTAACAGATGCTTAGCTACGATAATCTCAAGATAGTAAAATTTACTAGTGATTGAGAATAGTATAGAGTATCAGTTCGGATTTTATTAGTCAAGTAGAATAAATTCTGGAGTATGTATTAACCATGTTGTGCTAATAAAACCTGAAGGTCTCATAAAATGTTACTTGGAGAGAATAGGTACTTCATTCATCTAAAATTGACCTAATTCTTCAATATGCCCTAGTAAGTGCATAGCTTTCCACTAATATGTGCTTAGAAATTATATATGAAGTTAAAGGTGCATAGCTCGAGGGAAGCAGACCCTAATAATGGTACGTACCTGTTCGCTAGTAGAGACCTGAAAAAACATTTGCTTATCAAAGATAAAATCCACGTGACCATGCCACACTCCATCAATTTTCGCGCACAAACAAGAAATTTTGGCTGCACTAGAATTCACTGCCAGATCCATCCACCACGCAACACCAAAAAGTCCTTTTCAACACATTCTCAACATCGTCCTGAATTGCGAGCCATATTGACCTCTCGCAAACATGGCGGTTGGAAAGTGAGTATATTACATTTCCATTAACCATTTCAATCTTCGCCATCCTGCGCTTCTCCATTCCGGCGCTCTGCAACTCCCCGCCCCTAGGACGAGGAAATCTAGTGCTAATCATTCGCTCGCTATAGGAACAAGAGATTGTCCAAGGGCAAGAAGGGCCTGAAGAAGAAGGCTCAGGACCCTTTCGCACGAAAGGATTGGTACTCCATCAAGGTAAGCGACCGCTGTTCAATGACGGATTTCATAAGGACTCTTAAACTGACTGTAATTTCCTTCTAGGCCCCTGCTCCTTTCAATATCCGAGAGTACGAATTTTTCATCCCGATGCGCTTAGATTAGTTAATATCTAACTGCGACGTGTAGTGTTGGTAAGACCCTTGTGAACCGAACCACCGGTCTCAAGAACGCGAACGATGCCCTCAAGGGCCGAATCTTCGAAGTTTCCCTAGCCGATCTCCAGAAGGACGAGGACCACGCATTCCGAAAGGTCAAGCTACGCGTCGATGAGGTTCAGGGCAAGAACTGCCTGACCAATTTCCACGGTCTTGACTTCACCTCCGACAAGCTACGATCTCTCGTACGAAAGTGGCAAAGTCTGATCGAGGCTAACGTCACGGTCAAGACTACCGATGACTACCTCCTCCGTCTCTTCGCCATCGCCTTCACCAAGCGACGGCCCAACCAGATCAAGAAGACCACCTATGCCGCTTCATCTCAGATCCGTGCCATCCGAAAGAAGATGGTTGAGATCATCCAGCGAGAGGCTGCCACCTGCACTCTGCAACAACTGACCTCCAAGTTAATCCCCGAGGTTATCGGCCGTGAGATTGAGAAGGCCACACAAGGAATCTACCCCCTCCAGAACGTACGTACTTGGTTCTATTCAAGCCCCGATGCTTGTATATTAGAATGTACGGCAGTATATGCTAACAGAGTCTGCTATCTAGGTCCACATCCGCAAGGTCAAGCTCCTTAAGTCGCCCAAGTTCGACCTTGGTGCCCTGATGAACCTGCACGGAGAGTCTACGACGAACGAGGAGGGTCAGAAGGTTGAGCGGGAGTTTAAGGAACGGGTCCTTGAGGAGGTCTAATTATGATGAACTCTGAACTCTAGTCATGGAACGGCGTGGGTTTTTGTGCAATGGCAATAGGTCTCACTTCTGATTGCATTCGGCGCGGCAGGACAGCCGCGGTTACAGCAGACCCCTCAGGACAGATAAAATGAGAAAGGTTAGCTGACGACTGGATGATTCCATACGTGATGCTGTTTTATGTGAATATGAGCATTTGGCTTCCTATGTTATGGTAGAGACAGACTACCTATCCAGTGTTCCAATGGTCTAAGAGGCCATTAGTTAACGGTGCATAAGTGCGATACCAATACTATCACGAGAATTTCTATGCAGCGATCTCCTTGCTTCCCAGGATTGTAGTTCCATAATAGTTTTGTGGATTTTCCCGATGGCTCACTTTTGATATAACTCCCTATTCATGGGTTGAAAGTATGATATTCCGTACACATAGCATGTCTCATAGGCAAGTCAAGCTGCCGCTTATCGTATTTATATATAGAAGCATCTACGTCTGTAACAGGGCCATAACCTGACGGTGCTGATATCAAACTGAAGGTCACTTTTGAAGCTATCGTGATAGGGAATTTCTAGATCATGTTTAGAGGGTTGGCGCACCACTATTAATGTATATAGTTAAGTATTTTATTTTTCTATAGTTATCTCGCAGTTAAATCTGCTTAAATCGAACTCTTAGAAAATTATTGTTAGATCTTTTCTTTTTCTTTTTAAATTTAGTCGGGTTGTTGTAAGTGGTGATTTCAACACGAAAATGTGATGTTGGAGAAAAGCCACCCCTTATATAAGGGGCTGTTCCTCGGGTTCGCTTCGAACAAAATATATAGCCAAATAGGCCGTAATATAAGCTTCCAATTCATGTCTCGTTATTATTCGGGCTTTGGATTTGTTAAATTACATCTGTTAGAAGTTGAGGTTTTCTTCGGTATGGAGGTCTAGTGGGATGTGCCCCTTTTTTCTTAACGCTGTTCTGGTACTACACACGCAGATGTGTTGACTGCAATTTAGGAGCATTGATGTTGAGTAGGTAGTTACCTAGATATGCTTTCGTATATAAGTCGATCAATGAAATAGTGGAAATAAATTTAGAAAAGCTACGCACACCTGGGTACACTAGGAACCGTATCTAGGAAATCTAACAACAAATCTTCCTTCGATCCCAACATACCGAAACCTAATATCCGCTTGAACAAGAAACTGCTAGACTCGAATGAACCGCCGGCCTCCATTCTTCTTGACGTACCGCATAATCTTGAGTTTTTCGAACGTTACCCGTTTATTTTCTGGGACGACTTTGAACCAAGGCCCAACGCGAGGGTTAGCCATCCACGGATCTCGTTAGACTTGTCCAAGATAAATTTCGGCAAAAAGGCGTCAAAATAACTGAGGCACTCCTTAATAACCACGATAGCTGTCCCACAATTTTCGATGTTCTTCGTGAGCATCACTCGCCATAATGGCCCCGGTTCGGGGGTCAATAAAGCAATAGCCCAGATTCTTTTCCGCTAAAAATCTCTTGTGGATCTTATATGTTTTTTTTTTATGTATACTGGGTTGATTTTTTGCTGATATCCCTAGCAATCTTGCTTAGTTCCTGGTGGGCTTTCTGGACCAAGTCTATAGACTCGTCACCATTCAGGAACTGTATTAGGAAAGTGACAAGTTGCTCGGTTGCCTCGTTACTTAAGCACTGATATCGCCCCCAGACTTTGTCCTCAATATCATAGATGCTTATTAGTGCTATGTGAGGCAAAGTATCCTCCAAATCCTTCTCAAGAGATTGATAAATGATATCATCTGTAGGGAGTGGCGATCCTCTCTTACGGGCACGCTCAGAGTAGGCTCTGAATAGGAACGCTATATCCAAATCCAAAACTACGTATGGTCTAAACATCTCAGTAAAATTGGTTACACTCACCATTACCTCATCTTCATCGATCATAATAATAAGCAGTATGCGCTCGAAACGCTAGTTCTGCGCTCGAAGCAATGTCCGTGAATGGTGGATAACAAATCCCCTTAGCATTTGGGTCTGCATTCAGAGCCAGCAGACGTTCCCAAAAACAATCGAGTTCAGTCGAATAGTCTTGAAAATTCGGATAGAATTGACCAGGCCTATATTTGTATCGTAAAACGTCTGTGGCTAATGACGATGGGTTTGGACTATTTTCTATACCCGACAGGACGAATTCCTTAAATGGAATACGAGCTACAACTGCTAAAAAGTGAGGTCTGTGCACAGCACTGGCGTAAAGCCCATTGTCGTAAAATTCCCATATGACCTTTAAAAGTTCTTCAATGGTTGTTCGAGAGGTCGCACTTGTTAGTTGCAATAGTAAGTCAACGATATAATCGATATAGTGGAGATATAGTGGTTTGATAAGTTTCCTCAACACCAAATCGCCCTTTATGAGTCGAAGCGATACCTCATGCTGAGAGGACGAGTTGTGCGCGAGAATACGATGACCATCTTCTGTATCCGTAAGGAAATCATAAGCTGTTCGGTGGAGGAATTTCACCGACATTTGGTGGTAAGGCATCAAGGGTATATAGGCGGGATACGCTTCTATATATCCACCTGGACCTTCGATTATCTCTAGAAGGCCAATACATCGATGTCCGACTTCAGAAATAGTTTTATCACATTCCTGTTTCAAGGAATCTACATCCATGGTATCTCTTGCACTGATGAAGATATCTTGGACTTTATCATTCGTTGCCGCCATCAGGCCAAGTAGTTGAATGCTATTGGGGGCCTTGTCATGTGAAGCAATAACCACATTGAAATATCTGGCGGCAGTTTCTCGGTATAGTTGTGTATCTTCGTTTAATCGGGTCCACATGTCATTATAGAGTTCGTATATGTCATTGGGCATTTCTTCAAGTCTTTGGCGTAGTATCTCCTCTGAATCGTTATTATTTAGTCCGCGGACCAAGCTATCGAATGCTAAACGAAGCCAGAGAAAGACACCTTCCGCCTTGAAAACAAGCGAATCAGTGATATCTGATCCGAAGGGCGTTGATATTTGGCCGCTAGAAATATATGGCTGTATTTGAGCAGACACATATTCATTAATATCACCAGCTGTCAGGTCTTATAACCTAAGGCGTGGATATTTACCAAGAGCAGATTGGAGGTGCGACTCTGGTCGGCTAGCCACGCAGATCTTGGTACTTGGAAAATCCCTGAGGGTTTCTATGAGTTCCATGAGAGATGAGCGATCTTCGAGGCAGATTTCATCAAGACCATCGAGGAATATGCAAATTGAAGATGGATAGTTACGTAAGACCGAGAAACATACATCCTTAAGCTCTTTAAGTGACCAATCAGTGACCGATTCCTTGGTTGATACAAACTCGGAGGTAGCCAGTATCGAGTCTAGAAGAATTGTATTAGACTGAACAGCTTGGTGAAGGATGGAACATAGACATCCCTTGATATTCCTCTGTAGTTTTTCAGATCCGGCTTTCCAGAAGAAGTGAGACAGTATCATAGGATCATTGGCCCAAATGGCTAGTGCTTTCTTCGTGAGAGGGCTCTCTATGAGGTATTTTACTAATGTACTTTTCCCGGATCCAGGCTTGCCACTGATCCAGTAAATAGTGCCATTAGACTTAAGCCAATCTTCAAAATCATACCGTGGCTTGTTTTTGGGGTCATAAAACTCATCCTCTGAAGTATTATCCAAGGCTGTAAGCCACGAAGTATGGGAAATTTCACTATCAGATTCGGTTAAATCATCTTCTAAAGTATCATTCGCAGTGAAAATCCATCGAAAGGTTCTTTTGTGCGAATCGGCTACGTCATTTTTCCTCTCATTCATGCTCGGGAATCGGAGACTCTGCAGGAATCGGGTTCGCTGCTCCTTAGTAACGGCCTGCATATTCGATTCCATTGGCCTTTGCGTAGTCTCCTGGGTTATCTCACTTTTCTCTCGGCGCTTTAGAGTGTTTGGACCCTCCTTTAGGAGAAATTGTATGGCATCTCTGACCTGTATGAAATCAGGGCAATCGTTCCCCTCGAACTTGTTCATCATCGCATGAGGTTTCCCAAGAGCCCGACGATTAAAACCATGGAGACAGGCTGAAAGCTGGGTTACGAGCTGCAGACGTTAAATGGTGTTCCTCGTTGCAGTGGTTTATAAACTTACTATGGAACCACGTATTCACTTATTTGGAATCCACGATGGAAGAATCTTTCTCGCAATCGTGGTTTTCCTTGTCTCAAAGAAGCACCAAATAGGTAATCGGATGGAATTGTTGTTGGCAATTTCGGCAAACCTCTGGACCCGCTCGTGAACAAAAGCATGTTGCTCTTCTAGGTCCTTGATTAATTGACCTGACGCATCCTGGCCCATGATCCCCTTAACAACCACAAGCCACGATGCAGAATTGGCTGCATCCGTTCCCTGAAATGGAGTCGCTAAGAAGATGACACCGATTGTAGACTGAAGTATTTGACGGTATTTACTATCTACCTGTGCCGCCCGACAAATGGCCTACGATGATTAGTCCTGATGTTACGTATATTGAATATAACTTACCTCGGCCAATATAAGTCCTCCAAAACAAGATGCGATAAAGAGTATGGGTCGGCCTGAGGTGCCATGTTCTGCCATTATAAGAGAAAGGAGGTTGTCGGCATGGCCCAATAATGTTTGGACGGGGGCATTGTTGAACACTCTCGCGTTCCAATCGTACGTATAAATCCTGGCGTCTGGAACGGCAGCCGGCAGCCGGCAGCATATCGCTATCCTCCAGCCAGTTCACAGACCGGCTCCCATTTTTGTAAGTCCATGTTCGTGGCGATTCGGTATCTAGGCCGTGAATTACGATGATGCTGACATATCATTTACGATTAGCGGGAGCGGAAGTGGGATATATTTAGTAGTAGAGGAACGTACTCGACGGTAGTGTTATCACTAGCGCTGGCAGGGAAGACCTTTTTAAGACCAAGACGTTGACCTGTTTCCGTAATAATTACCTAGTTAGTGCATTACTGGCCCTGGTGGGTAAAAGGGGGATAGTGTATACCTACCGTTCGGTCTCATCGTGGGAGGCTCCACCGGTAAACCAACAAACAAGGTACGGACAAAGCAGATTTAAAGAGGAGGGGAAATATTGGGATTGAGTTTAGGTTTGTAAGGTATACATAAGGCTTAATCCGGTGGCGAAGCAAATGGAGGCCGCCACTTAAAACAGCATGTACCTTATCGCTCGAATGACCAAATCAAGCGCGGTGTGGTGTGGTGCGGTACGCCGGTACCACCAGCGCATTGGAACTTAGGTACACGTATGGATGGATGGATGTATGTATGTAAGTACATGTACCTTGGCCAAGGAGCAGTAAGTACCTAACCTTTGGAACTTTATTATCATCATTATCATCCCAAACCTACAACTTACAAATCTCATACCTACAAAGCTTCATCTAACTAATCCGAGACTACCGAAATTACTTTTGCTCGTCGTTTGCTACTTGCGTATTCCTATTTCGCTTAGCTTCTTAACATCGCTTCAAAAACAAAAGATCGGCCGACTGCTTGAAGATACCTAACCTAGAAATATGTCGGAGGATTCGCTACCGGTGCTCAAGGTCCTGATCATCGGGCCTTCCGGCGCCGGCAAGTCTGCACGTATGTATGCATACAATTAATTACCTAATCCAAACACCTGCTTGCCCTACTTCAAGTCCGTACCCATGCGCCGAATCCCCGGGTCCGTCTGTAATTACCCGCGGTCGGGTGCGAGCATGCCGGTTTCTAGTTTCTGTAATATAAGGCTGACAAAGATGAATAGTGCTGCTAAGATGTACGAGTTATCCGCCCTAACCCTGGTCATATCACTTCAGGCAGCCCTGTGGAATTATCTGAGTTGATGGCGTTGGTTTTATGATTCTAAGACGATTATGTAGATTGCGATGACCAGTTTGATCCGGAGTCGACGACGGCGACTATTGGTATCGATTTCAAGGTGAGACTGGAGATGTTAAGCTGGATTTATTCACATGACCATGAGCTTTGGCTGATGCTTAACCCGTCCGCATTAGATGAAGAAACTCGCCGTTCGAGGCAAAGCATACAGATTGAACATATTCGATACTGTAAGTTCTTAATACGCATCCCGACTCCTTTCACTTTAACCATGATCTTTCATCATGATCTTTCATCATGCAGCATATCTAACAGTACCCCAAGGCCGGTCAAGAAAGATTCCGCACCTTGTCAACTAGTTACTACCGCGGTGCCCACGCCGTCATCATAGTCTACGACATCACGAGCAGGAAGAGCTTCCTTAGCATGGAGAAGTGGATCGACGAGGCGAGATCTAGCGCATCTCCCGATGCCGTGCTTTACTTGGTATCACCACCCTCACGTGAAAAATTAATGGTATATGTATGTATATGGCATCACGACTAATTATAGTAATAGGTCGGAAGCAAATTAGACAAAGTAGCCACGGGCGGCCGCGCCGTCTCCTTCGAGGAGGGCAAGGCGTTCGCGGAATCACAGGGCGCCGGGTTCTGCGAGGTCAGCTCCAAGACGCGGGAGAACGTCCGACAGCCGTTCGTCGAGGTCGTAGACCGCATCGTCCAGAGACCTGAGCTGCTCGCCGCCGCCGCGCCCGCGTCTAGCAATACAGGCCTGAACCTCAGTGGTCTCGGGTCAAATTACTCTTCGGCTTGCCCCTGCTAGGTAATGGAATCCAGAATTTGTCTATTTTCACGCACGCCGATGAACGCCTAGGCTGGATGCGGTGGTTATGTACATAGTTCTCTCTCTCTATATGATATCCCCCTGATGCAATGATACACGTTTATAGAAACAGATATAATATATGCAAAGCTCGTTCCCATTCTCATTCATTCGCTCACTTATTTACTCCTTCGGCGTGAGAAACTCTATAACTGCTGCAAGTGGGATTCTTATCAGCATATAGCTCGGAAAACAGACCAAAAGGGTTCTTGACTCACCTCGAAGAAACTCCTCCGGCTTCTCAGAAATAACCCAGTGTCCAGCATCGATGTCGACGAGCGTAAACCGTGGGAAGAACTGTCCAATAAGCGGAACCACTTCGTCGGGCACATACGTACTACGCGAACCGCGTACAAATAGCGCCGGCTTCTCAAAGCGCCTCTCCCCGGGGTCCTTAAATGGAAAATCCCCTAGATGTCCCAGCGAGCGTCCTAATACATCAAGCGGCACGCGGAACTTTTGCGTCGGAGACACAGTACCGTCTTCCGCAGGCGGGCGGGACAGGTTCCCCAGCAGAAACTGCCGAATCGCTAGGTCGGGCTCGTATTCCTGCAAGATCTTATCCGCTTCGGCTTGTCGCGTTACGCCGGCTTCTTCGATCCGCCGCATCCCTTGGATGTAGTGCGCGAAGGAGGTCCCGAGAATGGCATCGACCGGCGCGTTGTCCACCGAGACGATGTCTCGGATTAAGGAGGGCTCCTTGAGGCTGAGCGTCATGGCGGTTTTGGCGCCCCTAGATTGCGGCGAATGCTGTGAGAATGTATATTTTTGCCGGGTTAGGTAGACTGCTGCTTACATGGAATGACCGATTAGGGTTGGATCCCTTAGGCCGTGGTCGGCGATGAAGCTCGCGACGTCATCAGCCATGGCGAGGTAGTCGTGGCGCGGCGCGTGGGGGGTTTCGCCGTGGTTGCGTAGGTCCTGCGTGGTGAAAGCGTGGGGTTAGATGGAAATGAAGAAGCTGTTGGCGTAGATAGGTGGACTTACTACCGTGTAGACATGACGCTTAAGATCGCGAGCGAGGACTCTAGTATTTGGGATCAGATTAGCTACCACCTAGCCTATATATCTCCAGAATCTATACACAGAGCTCCGCGCATGCTCCTGGGAGAAAGGCCGAACCAACTCACTTGCTCACGCTCCTATTATTCTTCTTGGACCCAAACAAGCCATGCATGAATATTATAGGAGAATCTTTATGATCGTAGCCGCCCTTCGGAGGTTTATGGTGATCGAACGCTAACGGGACGGTATGGTGCGCGGCGCTGCTCGTGGAGTACAGTCCCGATAGTATAGCTCGGAAGGGCAGACCGAGCGGCAAGCGCGGCGATATGATGCGCCGGATCGCCATTTTCGGCACTGGGTCGGTTCGCTGGCGTAGGATCTATGCCTGGGTGTCGTGGCTAGCTTCACTACGCCAATTGGGCTTAAGGCGCCTTTGCGATGGCGTTCTTTTCGTCTTGGGGAGAAATTTGGCAGGTTGTAAATGGCTAAGAGCTTCTCGGAAGTTATCGATAGCTCAGTGTCGATATCGGAGGGCTTATCGGCTTCTTCCGGAGTTGCGTCATACCGAGACGGGACTTACCTAGGTGTGCATAAGGTGAGATGTATCAATTTTGTACTAATGCTTTTTTCTCTTCTCATACTCATTCATTTTCATGTGAGATTAGGTTAGGTACTTATTCAACTAGGTCTAAGTATCTAAATTAAGCATTCTAGAGGGCTTTGGTTTAGTCAGGATGGCATTGTTGGCATTCACGAGTTATAACATTTTCAATTGAACATTAAGTTCTATAGGTATTATTTACTACCAGGTACTCTCATATCTATCTGATCAGTAGCTATATAGGTTGACACGCTCTGAATTCGAAGCTAGTATTTTCTTATTTTCTTGGATGAGTAGCGTCCGAACAACCCAAGCACAACATATGGAAAGGAGAGCGAAACCCGCAGAGGCGCCGAATCCAATGCCGTACCGCGGTTCGTCGGTGTCGGGCCATAGGTATGCGCCGTATATATAGCCAATGTGGCCGAAGACATTGGTTATCGCAAGGACGACCTGTAAAATCCTTTAGCTTATTCCGTTTCTAGTAATTACGAGTGTAGTATTAAATCCCATCAACACTTACGGCTCTTTTCTCTTCTGTTTGGCTCAAAGTCGATGACGCCCAACCGACGACAACCGAGTTGGCGGAAAATGCGCCGACGGGGAAGATGAAGCAAGCAACGTAACGTGCAGCGGTATTAAGTGTACTGGCGGCTATGACGAACCCGATAATAGCGATGGATAATGTTACTGTTATATGCCATGCCCTCTCATTCAGTCGTCCGGAGCTCCAACCGACTAAGACACTTCCAGCTCCCGCGAGGACGAAAGGCGGGCACGTCAATAATAATGTTATTGTGTTATCGTAGTCGAGTGTCTTCGCAACCCTGTTAATTAGGATAGTGTGAGTATTGCTGTAACGACTATATTCTTAAAGTGGCGCTAAAGGGGGCCAAAGGACTTACGTCGGGAAGAAGGCGTTGAAAGAACAGGCCGATAGATGAAACATCTGCATAAAACAGAAGAGCCAAGTTCTCTTATCCTTAAAGGCCTCCTTAAGACCTTCCCAGGTACTAGATTTGCTCAGAGCATCGCTGATCTTGTCGCGCTCTATGCGTGCCCGTATCAACTTACGCTCCTCGTCGTCCAACCAAAACGTATCATCCGGCGTGTTTGGTAGGATCCAGAACCCTAGAACCGCAACTAGAGCAGTGAAGGAACCTTCAATAACAAAGAGCCATTGCCAGCCAGTAAGGCCTCGTAACCCGTCCATCCCCGCGAAGACACCGGCAGAGATCAACCCGGTAAACCCAGTGGCGAGGAGCTGGCCACAATACATGAGACCGACCCGCATGGCCATCTCTAAGGAGTAGACGGTTAATTTGATATTTATACATAGCAGTGACTACCTGGGAGTAACTGACCACTATGCGTATAGTATATCGCTAGGATGTACGTAGCACCGGGGTAGAACTGGCTGTGTTAGTCGCATTGCAACAGAGACGAGGTTCGGTGAGACCCCTTACTGGAGCCTCCGCAATCCCAAGAAAGAACCTGCAGGCCACGAGTCCTCCATAACTCTTCACAGAAGCCGTAGAGGCGGATACTACTGCCCAGAGAAACATCCACCCGGACATGTAGAGCCCGGGCTTGATCCGTGTAATCAACATGTTGCTCGGGACCTGCATGAGCACGTATCCGACGAAGAGACTATAACATAAATATTAACTAACAGCTTTCTTATTAACTAGAATGTAAGGGGTACCTGCATGCTAACTGCCGTGTTGAAATCATTGCCTGACATACCGAGATCCTGTTCAAAATGATTGAGGCGGGCTTGCGCGATGGCGTTGCGGTCAACGTAGTTCAGGAAGTACATAACACATATAGTCGGCTATTTCTAGAGTAAGCTTTCTTCCTATCATTTAAAACCCTTAGACTATATAAACTATATAATAGACGGGTACCTACCATGATATAGTAATCCAACTTGCGCACCAAGGCTCTCTCCTCAGAGTTCATCTTGCTTTTCGCAAGCCTTTCGGATTCACCGATATCATCGGAGATAGCAGGTTTCTCATGCACAACAGCACTACCACCTAGTTTACTCTCAAGCGATAGGCCTTGGGCGTTGAATTCCATTATGCGCATCTCTCCTCAAACTCATGAGGCTTTTGAGGGGAGATAGTAGCACTAGTGAGAACCGTATCATGGCGAACTTCGTTACGGGGACGGGGATAAAACGGCCCTATATGAGTATGTATAAAGCGAACCCGCTCCGACTCCCCGTTTGGGCTGCGATGAGACCCTGACAGAACACTATCGCGTGGGGAAAGCAATACTACATGACAATACTACATAGATATCCGGAGATAATTATCTTCATTACTCATCTATATTGGTATTATTTCTATATGAGGTATACATGCATGCGGTTGTTTTGAATGTAAGTGGACAATTCATTCTCTAGCCCAATTAATGATAGCTAATTCAAGTCCGATATTAATACTGTAGATTCTCTATACTACTATACTCGTGCTATCTCATTCACGAAGACTATAATTCGAAACTCTAATAACCGTCTCCTAAGGATAGCACACCATATAAACGACAATTAAAATTAACTTACTGAGTATTTTATAGAATATACACATATATAGAAAATTTGAGTACATTTATTTAGTAGGAATAATATGCCTTACTAAAGCACAAAAGGGATTGTCTTCGGATTTTCAGAAAGGAGGGAAGGTAGCAGTTCTATAGCCGGTCAGCTTTGGAAAATGAAAATTCGTATGCGCTTCTCGCTTTTCTTTCTCATGCGAGCTACCGAAACAGGTGAGTCACAATACCGGTATATTTACCTGATCCATGCTGTCAGAGGAAAGAATCCACCTCGTAGGTACTGTCTCGGCTTTGTGTTACTTTAGGCTTCGATAGTAGCCTTTCAAGACCTCCTCCAAGCTTACGGTAGGTCATAGTTATTCCTGAGTTCCATATAAACATGGAAATACAATGCCTATGGGTATTTGTAACCTTAAAAGTTAATAGGTGCTTACTGATGCGTGGTGATAGACAGTTGTATTGTAGTTATGGCTTTTTCGGGGCCGAAATGATGGATGATCTACATGTATAGAAGCTCTATGTGAAATAACTAGATACCTAATAGGTGCTTGCACGTAAGTAAGGTTTGTGAAGTACACACGGAGCCCGAACTACATGAAGACCACATGGAAGTACATATAGCGGGAAACGCCATTCGCCAAGCGTAGGTAGATGCGAGACAGGCCCTGGTCAAAATAGTTGTGCCACACCCGGAAGTCTCACCAAAACACTTTAGCTTCATCTTTCATTTCAGACATAATACAGTTAGTAAAATAAAAGAACGTATTGATTAAAATATTCTATAGCACGTAAAGTATTTATTGATAAGTTCTCCCGTTTATTTCTCTTTAATATTATTTTAAAACTGTAGTTTTGAATTTTTCTTCAACACTTATACCGTATACTCCACTATTGCGGCGGAAGGTCGAGGCACATCTATTTTGGCCAAGGCCTGCGAGGTAATCTATCTTAGGACCACGTACGTCTGTTACTGGTGCCGGTTACGATGGAGTAACAGTAGCAGTACCCCGTTACAAGGTCCCGGGATTCTTTGCAATGTATTTGGGCCTATCAGTACGGTCATATATAATCAATAAACATGTATTAGTACTCCACATGCTTACCTGTTTGGAGTGACTACCTAGATACCTAAGAAGTTATACGAATGTGTATGAATTCTAGGTATACGGTGTTGTATATAAGCCGGGAAACTCTCCTTAAGCTCCCATTTCCCCAAACCTACCGACTGACTACCTAGGCAAGTAGTCATTTGATTTTCGTTAACATATAGATTACTTCCTTTCAACTACGACACGATGTCTCGTATCACAAGGACAAATGCTGCTGAAGCTTTTCAATTAGACAAAGGAGCTCAGATAAACTCCTTAGGTTCTTATCTGACATGGGACATAGATGTAGAGAACTCAGCAGACACGGTACAAGAATTGCTGAAGAAGGTCTGCTATGATGGTTCTCAGACTAAGTACTCAGAGATTCGCGAACTCGAATGGGCCGCCTATATTATCTGTAAGAGAGTTGTCCAACAATTTAGCATTGAGGACGTCGAGAAGATGGCAACCCACCACCAAATGTACTACAATTATGCCAGGAGGCAGTATGAATTAGGTGAAGAAGGAAACTTACCTTGCCAGTCACCTGAATGGATATTGGCAAATGAGGGAACGGAAAAAATGGTGCTGGCCCGTGCCGCCAAAGCAAGTCTTGAAGGAGAGATGCTACTTCGCATTAACGACAATATTTTTGGCGTCCTCGAGGGCAAGGTTAAAGCATCAGATGTGATAAACCTGGACGACATCCTAGGGAACATATACCAGACTGGTATCTCGTATAAACAAACAGTGGCTGTCCAATGTCAATACATCAAATATCTGTCGCACAAGAGGCCACTTCGCATTCTTGAGATTAGTGCGGGAACAACGAGCATCACGAGCAGCATCTTATCTGGCCTGGGACATGATATTATGGGCCGACTACAAAAATACACGTATACCGACGTGAACAACGCTTTATTTCCGAAGGCCAAGGAGAATCTTAAGGAATGGAGCTCAATTATGGAATACAAGATCTTAGATATAGAGAAAGATCCACTACAGCAAAATGTAGAGGCAGGGTCGTATGACCTTGTTGTCTCCTTCCAGGCTATACATACGACATCATCTATCACAACAGCCCTTGCCAACTGCAAGAAGTTACTAAAACCGTAGGTAGCTATATTATCTTTCCCATTACGCTCTAATGCTAAGATAATAGGGGCGGACATCTCATTGTCACCGATTTGACAAACAAGATTGCGAGACGCTCTGTCATGTTTGGGATTCTCCCTACTTGGTGGCTAGGTAAGATTCGCCTATGATGTTTCTTCGAATGGCGCACATACTAATTATATTAGGTGAGAATGATGGGCGGCACTGGGGTCCAGAGCTTTCGGAACAGGAATGGGACCTAAGGCTCCGGTCTCTAGGCTACTCGGGCGTTGAGTGGTACTTTCGGGACCAACAGAATCCTGGCTATTCCTCATCTATAATGACATCTAGCATTCCCTATACCACCGGGAATAAGTTGCCAAATAAAGTTATAATCATAACGTCCCCTACAGGAAACAGCCAAACGAAGTCGATGATTAAACAACTCTCGGATCGACTAGTAAAAGATGGAGTATCTGTTAAGGAGATGACACTTCTCGACACTAGAACATTAGAATTAAGCACGACGCAATGCATAGTTGCCTGCGAGGTTGAGAGGCCATGCCTAAGTTCGCTCGGGAATGAAGAGTTCGATGCCATTAAACACATAACGCTCCACTCCGAGGGTGTTCTCTGGTTAACTAAAGGTGGGAGTCTTACCGACGTACGTATACCCGAGCTTAACATGGTTACGGGATTGGCACAGACAATCAGGTTTGAAGCTCCAGAGGCAAGGTTTACGACTTTAGACCTTGATCCGGACGTTCCTTGCGGACAATCAGATGTAACCGACACCATCCTACAACTGCTCCGCCTCCAAAGAGAACAAACTGACGGTGATAATTGCTTCGCCAAGAGAAATGGCGCTCTTTATATTTCGCGTATCTTCCCCGACAAGGCTCTAAGCAGAATCTTAGCATCGCGAGAGCTCCAAGAAGCCCCCACGGAGCTTACTGGATTCCAACTACGCCCTGATGCCACTTATATCATCCCAGGCGGCATGGGCGGGCTCGGCCGGCCATTGATCATGTGGATGGCTAAAAATGGGGCGCGAAATTTAGTAACCACATCTCGATCTGGTGCTAAAGATCCTCGAGCACAAAAGCTACTTCAGGAGCTCTCTATTATGGGCGTGAGGGTGAAAGTATTTGCGGCTGATGTTGGCTGTGCGGAACAATGCCAAGATGTGCTTAACGACCTATCTAAAGAGAAATTTCCACCGATACGTGGAGTCGTTATTATGTCAATGGTTCTCCAGGTAAGTTTTGAAGAATCAGATATTGGATAACTAAGATCTATCCCTAACATGGTTTTAGAACGAGATATTTGAAGATATGGGGTTCGATGAATGGTCAGCAACGCTATACTCTAAATACAATGTTACGTTTAATATGCATCATATGCTACCTAACGATCTCGACTTCTTTATATGCATATCATCAGCAGCGGGTCCTATTGGCTTGATACTTGAAAGCAACTATAACGCAGGTTAGTTCACAACATCAATATTATTAATATTCTCAATATGCTAAGAACTAGAAGGCTGTACTTACCAGGACGCCATCGCGTATTACCGTCGATCTCAAGGCCTAAAGGCAACTAGTATCGATCTTGGCTGGGTAAGCGATGCGGGATACGTCGCTGAGAATATGACAATACCCGAAATCTTACGTACCGGTCTACCAAAACTAACAGCGAACCAATTCTTCGCGGTAGTAGGAGCCGCAATGGCAGACCGGCTTGGACCACAGCTGATTATTGGCTTAGCTACCGGTGGGTTGATCAAAGCTAATGGTGATGAGCCTCCTTATTGGTTTTCAGATGCTACATTTGGACCACTTAGTGTGTACGGCACCCAGACACAGATCCCCTTTGGTTCACATAACCGCGAAGACGAAAGGGCGACCATGAATCCCGCAAGCTTAATAAGGGTCGCAGCCAGTTTTGATGACGTAAAAAGTATCGTGTGTTCAGCTTTGATTGTCAGGCTTGCGAAGAACTTGACGATGGACCCTCAGGATATCGACAGCAACCGGTCGATCCAGGGGTACAAAGCGGATATTTATGTCGCATTTGAACTCAGAAATTGGATACTCAGGGAATTTCAGAGCTTAATACCAATCCCTGAGATACTAAACAATGTTCCGCTCGTAGAACTGGCTAGGACTATCGCTTCAAAGTCTAAACTTCTACCAAAGGCCCTACGGGATAACGGCTCGATATAAAAACAATATTGACCGAATATGGGACTAGAAATACATGGTACACGACTATGCTTTCTGAATTTATACGGTATATTTGGCTTGGGGAAAGACTAGAAACTAAGTCATAGAATATATTTTATTGGTAGCTACCTGTTAGGACTTTTTATGAAAAGGAGGTTTTTTAAAAAAAAAAAAAAAAAAAGTGAAAAAAAGTGATACGTATCTGTTCACTTACCTATTAATAAATGGAAGACCTAAGAAATCATACCTGTAAATTATATTTAAAAGCAGAGAGGCATAGGTATATTCTATCTCAAATGTGACAGGATACCAATAACTTCGTCAACATCGACGCTCTCAGATACAGTGCTAGAAAGACATGCCGAATGGACATACGTCGTCGACCCCCTTTCTTTTAGCTTCAGCTGCTGAGATAATTGTTGAATATTGTGTTTCCGAACTCCACCGCCAACAATAATCTCAATTCCTAGTGCTTCTGCTCTTGTGATGATATTATCTAACATAGCTAGGTTCTGGATGGCATTTCCGAGTCCGCCGGATGTGAGTATAGCGTCAAAGCCACACGCTGCTAGATCGTCCAGCCCTATCCGCCAAGCATGTCGATCATCTATAGCTATCCCAGTATCATCACAGCTGACTATTTCGTCGAATGCGCGGTGAAATACGGGTTTGAATGGGCGAGCAGCTTTAACTAGACGGTTGCATCTCTCTTTATCAACCCAGCATTTCCTCCTAGCAGTACTAGCCTCAGTAGTATCCTGGAACTCTTTCAAGATTCCAAACACAAATCCATCGCCACGTGCCTCATCTAATAAGCCTATATCCTTGAACCTCTGTATAGAAGCCTCCATTTGCTCAAATTCCTCGTCGGAGTAGATGAAGTCACGGGCTTGGGGTTCTGACGGAGGACCACGGGGCCTGATCATAACGCGTAGAGGAACTCTGACACACGAAGAACTTTTCAATTCCTCGAGTGATGGCGTTAATCCTCCATCTGGGTACGATCCTGAAGCATTAAGCTCGATGCGTGACGCCCCTAATTCGATGGCTTTGGAAGCAGCACTCGCACCAAATATTGGTATTTCAAGCCCGATAGTCATAATATCCAACGCCAATGGCACTAATATACTGAATAATATTCTTTATATTATCGTAGGTCGTGGTTTCACTCCGTTTGAGTCCGAGCTGTGAGTTAAGTGTCAGTTGATGCTGTATGTTTCGGAAGAAAAGGGGGGAGAGTCCGTGCGCCTCTAAAACTTGATTGGCACGGGGTAAATGTATAAATACCCGTTATCGATAAACATGATAAAATGGACTCTCAGGGGTCCGAATTTCAGGCTTTTATCTCATCACATATATCTAGACAATCCTCGACATTCATTAATCATTCAAGTTCAGAGCCTATTAAAGAACACAGAACATATTATTAGTCTAAGTTTCCGTAGACTTAAGGCATTACAAGAGCTGGAGGGTAATGAAAGTATTAGCCCGCCTGCAAAAGCAATCCTTATCCTTGTTTCCCACGGCTTGGCACCACACATTAACTATTCGCAGTTGAGGGCAGCTTTCTTGTGAGCCAGCTTGTTCCCACCTCTTCATACACTTAAAGCAGTGTCATTCTAAAGAGAATGATTCAACAAGGCTAATACCACCTTTACTGCCACCACCACCACCACCACCACCACCACCACCATGCTCCACACCGCATGTAGTCCATGCATGAGCTTACCAGTTGGCAAGAGAAGGGATAATTCCGGGGTGTAATTCCTCAGTCATGTCGAAGATATTACTCGGGGCACTACCAACACCGCCCGCTCCTAGACTAAAGCCACTCGCATCATATGCTCCTTCGTTCTCTTTATTAGCATCATAGGCGTCAAAGGTCCCATATACCTGGTGAACCCTATGAAGTTGCAAGCCTTGGACAATCTGTCCGTCTTCATAGATGATGAAGTCTTGCTGAATTGGGTTGCTTCGTATCAACCTGAAGCCTGGAATTGGAATGTTCTCATCACCTCTGCCACCCTCATTTTCTTTGTTCTCTCCTTCGTCTTCAGTAGAGAGTTCCTCTTCAGTTGTTTCACCAGTTGGTATATTTTCATTAGCAGAAGGACCGCACACAGTAGATAGGGATGAACTGGACAGCGAATGCGAAATAGAGGGCTGTCCGGTTTGATACCCTGATGCAAACTCGTCCTGGAAAACTCGAGGAATGCTGGAGGTATTCTGGCCAAGGTCCTGGATAACAATGCCGCTATAAGCGAATTGGGACGACAACGCATTATCGGCAGCTTGAATCTCCATTTCGTAGCCAGAGATATTCTGGGGCTGGAAAGATGCTTCGGGATAAGATGGTTGCATTGTAAAGTGGTCTCGCATCTGATTTCCCTCAGCCGAATTGTCCGCCGTGTCCATCAACTGGGCAGCGGCGATAAGGGTATCAAACCGTGATAAGGGTGACCCAGGTGCAGGTTCTTCTGTAACAGATCGCTCGTCCATTTGGTAACCGGAAGTGATTTGATGAGGATTGTGGGAAGTAATGTCAAATGAAGGCTCTAGGACTGGTTCGGGGTGGGGAGCCGGGGCAAGTTGCTGTAAGCGCCGACGTTTCTGAAGACGACTAGGACATCGAGACTCTTGAGGCTGGCTGGGCTGATGAGGCCGACGGGACTGACGAGACTGGCGAGCTTGACGTGCTGCGTATTCTGGTGAGAAGACATCGTCTTCCTCTAGGGAGGTAACAGTGAAGCTATCTGGACTCGGAGGTGGAGCCTGGACTCCCTGCGGCTCAGCTATAGTTACCTCTCTGCGGCGAGGGCGACCGCCGCGAGGCCCTGAACGAGGATTGATAATGCGACGGAACGGCCCTTGAGCAGTCCCGTTAGTGTAGCCCAAAAAGTATCAAGAAGAATAAAGGACATACCGAGCTTTTTTATGTACTCAATAACATATGGTGTAGCATTTGGAGATCTTCTGTCTCCCTCGACATTCTGGAAGTAATGCTCAACTAGGTAGAGCTCTGTTAGTATTTCCCATTGTAATCACTAAGTAAAACAGTAAGCGTCCTTACACAACACAGAGCCGGAGTACCATCGGCGAGCGGTGCCCCGGCGCTCCATTGCCTTCTGCATGTCGACCGCAAGCTCTTCCCACGTTTTCTCGTCGTTAGAAAGGTCGACAGGGGCACGCTTAACAGAGTGGGCAACCACAGTCTTCCAGAAGTACTTCTCCTCGGCAAGAGACCAAAATTTACCGGTCATGGTGAAATAAAGGTGTGGATGAACAGGTAATGTATGGCGATGGTGTTAATTGCTTTTTGTTAACCGTGAAAACCACAAGGTTAGTTGCAGATAAGAGAAAGAAGTTGAACGTGAAAATGTGAATTTGGTATGGGAATAAGGCGGGTTATATAGAAATGATAATTCCTTGGAGTGTGGAAGAAAATGATTTTGAAGAATGATATGGTCTGTAAGGTACTTACCTATGTGGTTGACAGCAAGGTACGTAGATGGTTACCTCCTACAGTGCAATGGCAGATGCGGTTGGTTTACCCGCGTCATTGGACAGTAATTGGTCAATGCAAATATGTAAAAAAGCGTTATGAGTCAGGAGGTTTAATGCAAAAGATTACCATTAGGGGTAGTTGTAGTGCTATTTTTGCAGGGCCCATGGTGAATTAGACCATGTTATGCATCTCGGAGTGCGCTCAGTGGGTAAACCATCCAATATTATCACGATACAGCTCATTTTGAAGCCTAGCTTGCTGCAAACTTGCAACAGGTGGGAATGAATGACTAAGCATAGTACAACCTATAAGAATCGTTGCATATTGACATGATAACGGTGGAGCAATGAATGTATTTCATAATCATATTATCCCAACTGCTACTGGCTAATGAGGCGCTAAAGGTTGAATACAAACTGGGTGGTGCATGCTTAGACGTAAACTAGGGGCATCAAACTGCATAGTATGCATGATAGCTTACAGTGGACTGGTTCAGACGAAAGTACCCCTCGATACCTTAGGCACCTAGGTATATATGTGTTTCTCCTTGCGTGGACCCCATGATATTCACTATTTTCAGCCAGTAGGATAACCTAGCTTTTACTAATGGAGACAGATGTCGCGCAGCCGAGGCGCCTGTGCATACTACGAATATAGATTAGGTAGTCAACGAGTTGCATGGGATATTAATACGTACTTAAATTGCCTCGGGGTTCGTCAAGTCGTCTCATTCTGAAAGGTTTGCCAATGTGTTGTCTTAATGACACGATCATATGCACAAATACGAACATGCCTTAGATCCATACAGCCTTGTTACACTTGTGTGTGAGAAAAGCATCGCTTAAAAAGTATCGAGATAGACCATATTCACGCGAAGGGATATAGTCAAGATACACATGGGGTGCTTGTATTGTTCCTCCATTGTGAGGGGAATATGCTTTGCGAGTTTATAAAATTACGAATGGCGAATAACAAAGCCGACCTTCTGCCATAGATCTGTATCAGTGATCGATTCATCATGATATTATATAAATTAAAAAAGAGGATGATTAGTACTTAACGCTCTATTCAAAATAGCCTCAAAGAAGGAAAGAAACCATAACCTATAGAAGTATATATAAACCGTAGCTCGACATACTTGAGATTGAATTAACAAGGCATATATACATAAAAATACCTATAGAATATCTCTACTAACACATTACTCTACACCTTCATATCTCAAATAGTAGATAGGGGTTCAGCCAAGGAGCTTAATATACCCACTTGCTATTTAGAAGGATATATTTCCTTCTATATAAGCTTGGGGAATTATAATTACCTGAATAGTTATACAGGAGAAAGAGATGCTTCCAGTCCTCGGGCAGGGACCGTCTAGGCCGAAAGTTGATATAATATATGGAGAGATTACTCGAACGGGGATTGAGGATCAGAGGCACGGTAACCACGTGCCATCAAAAATGGCTCGAGACGCTGCTCAAATTTAGAGAACTGTCTGAAGTTAGTTGATAAATCCAAGTATCATGTTGAATCAGAGTAACGTACTACGCTCTTCTTTTCTAATGGTTTGACGCCGTCTTTAATCCATAGACCCCAGCTGCCCATCATATTGGCCAACATAATGTCAGTCATCAATCGATCTCCAACGACAGCAATTTGACTTGGATGTGTTATGCCAGCTTCAGGGTGGGCTTTGAAGTGAGCTAGTATTTCGTCGCCGCAGCCAGGCTTTTTTACTTTATGAGCCAGTACAGAAACTCCAGTAGCTGCTTCGAGCTCCTTTGCTAGGCGTCCATCATGGTCATAAGTAGTCGCACCGGCTGTATTGGAAACTATGAGAAGACGATGGCCGGGATATTCTTCTTGAAGTTTCTGGAATCTTTGCTACTTCAAAATCAACGATTGTCACAGACGAAACGAAATGTAAATAATAATGGTTGACTTTCGGTCTTTGCTCACCAAATAAGCAGGGTATATCTCATTGGAATTGGGATAAGCGAAACAATCATCTTTGTCGAGTACTACTGCTCTGATATCTACTTTCTTGCCTCGACCTTCGAACGCTTTGCTGAGAGGGGTTGGTATATCATTGAATGTGGAGGCTGTTGCGTGAGGAAGACATAATGAGGGTTTTGTTAGGAGTTTAAAGACGTTGACAGTTCCAGAGAAGTTGAGATTCATATTAACTGCGGTTAGGATAACGATTCCCGCAAATAAGGAACCGTGTCGGTTTTAACAAAAAGAAAACCATTAAAGCTCTAAAACATAACTATATAATTAACCGTTTCGGAAACCTCCGAATTTTATTCTAGTAGGTACCAATGAAACACTCGGGTAGCTATGGCCGATTTTGATAAAATCTTGGTAGTTTAGGTCCGGTTCGGTATTATGTAATATTGCGGCTCCAATCGAAGTTTCGCCCCCTGCAACGGTCCGACGGCCTGGGAAACTGCCCATTGACGGGCCCGACTTTTCCAGGGTCTATGTCTGAGCCCCACATTAAGGAAATAGCATTGACGCGTCTATCGCGATCGATAAGTGATAGCAGTTGAAATCATCTCCGTCTCTTTTCTAGATTCTCAATCTTCCAATTGTATTTTCTGCAGCACTTTCGGGAGTTCTGATGTATTTACCATAACGCACTGAATCAAAATGCATTTTCTGTCATAAGTAATTTATAATGGTACGAACCAAGAAAACGCAGCCCGGAGCTGCAGAACCTGAGCTTAGCTCTAGGAGTTCGCCTCGGAAACGAGCTCACCGCGAGGATCACCGCGAGGATGAAGATCAAAATCCAGATACCCCATCCAAACGGCGTAGCACTCAGATAAAATCTAAGACACGTTCCAACGGTGCCACAGATGACCACCATTCCGCATATGACTTTCCTTCAGACGAAGATGAAATAAGCCAGCCTATAAAAGAGACACCGAGCAAAAGGAAACGGGCTGAAACGAATGGACAGTCCACTCCAAAAGGTCGAAAGAAAAGTGAAGCCGATGTGGTAACACCCTCAAAGACAAATAACAGTACCAACGCGCAGACACCAAGGTGGAAACGGAACGATCGCTCTGCGAGAAAGAAAAGTGCTAGGGCACTGATCGAACAGGTGATAGGTGGAGATGGGAGCGACGAGGAAGCGGACGAAGATATTGCTAGAGAAATATACGAGTCAAGTGATGAGGACGAGGAAGAAGAGAAAGACGAAGAAAACCCTCCCGACGAACCTGCAACCCCATCCGGAAAACCTCGGCGTGGTCGACCGAAGACAAAGCATACGAAGCGAGCCAGGAAAAAATCACCAACTCCACCCCGAGACCTACCCCCTCACGAGCTCTATTTTGCGCAAAATAGACCTGGCGCCTCGAAGACATCCGGTAACACTCTAGCATCCTTAAAACTTCTGACCCATGACGAATACTTCTCAATCCTCCGCGATTATCAGGACCCGCATGCCGAAGACATAGAATTCCTCGAATCAATACACCTCGAGTCTTTCCCACAGTGGATATTCGAGTTATCTCAGGGGTTCAGTGTGTGTCTATATGGGTATGGGTCGAAGAGAGCGCTTCTGCATAGATTTGCGAAGCACGTATATGACAAATATTCAGATCATGTTGCTAATAAGATTGTTATTATCAACGGGTATATACGGACGAGTTCTCTGCGAGAAATCCTGGGTACTGTCGCGAGTGCTGTGGATCCTGCCCACAAAATACCATCTGGAAACCCTTCGGCTATGTTAGATAGTGTGAAAGCTCTACTTTCCTCTCATGAGGTGGTTGTCACGGTGATCTTGAACTCCGTTGATGCTGCCCCTCTACGAAGGGTTGGAATACAGCCTGTCCTCGCCCAGTTAGCAGCACACCCGAATATTCGACTCATCTGCTCTGCCGACACGTCGGACTTCTCTCTTCTCTGGGACAGTAGCTTGCGGTCGTCGTTTAATTTTGTGTTCCACGATTGCACGACGTTTGCTCCCTTTACGGCAGAGCTCGAAGTTGTCGACGATGTGCATGAGCTCCTAGGCCGAAAGGCTAGGCGCGTTGGTGGAAAGGAAGGTGTGACGTACGTTCTTCGCAGTTTACCAGAGAACGCTAAGAACTTGTTCCGACTACTCGTTGGCGAAGTTCTAGCGATTATGGATGACGAGGGCGGACCTGACGGGGAGAACCCCGGCGTGGAATACAGGATGGTGTATAACAAGGCGGTGGAGGAATTTATATGCAGTTCGGAAATGGCTTTCCGGACGCTGCTAAAAGAGTAAGTCTACATCACGCTTATTTTGATATTATTACTCGTATCATTCTAACATGTTTGCTCTAGATTCCATGACCACCAGATGATCACAAGTCGCAAGGATGTTCTAGGTACCGAACTCTTAAGCGTACCTTTCCAGAAGGAAGAGCTCGAGGCGATATTAGAGGACTTAATGTCATGAGAAAAAGGATATATAGAAGCCGTTACGATTATAAGCAAGCATGTAGGCAGGACAAAGGCATATGGTCACCATATAAAACGCATGCACGAGATACCCTTAGATAATTCAATCATCCATATTCTCATTTCTAGCCTCGCCTAGTACAGTATGCTCGCTAGAGTCCGTCCTCTCAACCTCCTTCATGAGCTCGCTCTGTCCGTCTAATTTTGACCACTTGGGCTTTCCGTCATGTATATCCACTACGCGCTGGCTGTAGAAGATGTGACATCTAGAGTAAATTGGTCAGTATGATCTATACTGTTTCCTTAAGAGGCGATACTTATACTTACTGTGGATCGAACAACTTCTTATGCTCGGCGTCGCTAAACTTAATAATGCCGGGGAACATGAGCACCATATTCCTGCCCTCGTCCATAATAGGCGAGTGGCAGTACGCGCAGGACACTTTGCACGGCAGACGGTGCACCGTCGACTTGTCTGGGGAATGGTAGAAGGCGAGGCCCTCGGCGCCCTTCTCGAAGTGTAAATCCTGCTTCTCGAAGATGGCGGCCCATTGGAAGGGGGCGCCGTGCAGGGCCTGGCAGTCGACGCAATGACAGAATTTTACGGCGAGAGGCTTGTCTCGCGACAGCCAGTACTTGACGCGGCCGCAGTGGCAGTGCGCCGTCCATTTCTTGTCGAAGTGCTCGTTGCCGGGCGTGGTGCGGTACGGCGGCTTCGACTTCCAGTCCTCGGTGCTGTCCCGGACTGCTCCCGTCTCGGCCCCGGTTTCGGTTTCTGATCTCGTCTGTCCCATTTTCTTCTGCGTGGAGTGGAATTGTGCTTTTGATAGCGGTGAAGGTTTTGGATGAGTGTACTGCGCTGGATGGTAAGCTGTGGTGGGTATTAATAATGGTGATAGTGAAGATGGAGTTTTGGCGCAGCGTGAATGATGACGTCGAAGACTGGATCGCCAGGTTCTACTTGGTAATACTCGTAGCTTGAGCATTCTTTAGCAGAAAAGAATAGAGAATAGAGATTCAGTGCTCTCTTCCATTACTATCCTATTTAAATACTAGATACATATTGCGGCTTAAAAACTTGTGAGGTCAAGATTTACAGTCTAAATATATACATCATTGATATAAGTTGTCACTTACACCAACTCGTGTGCCCATGTATGTAAGAGGTAAGCTTCGTGCTAATACCAAATTAGCATGGCAGATCGATCAATACAGGGAGTTCGGAGAGCCCTGTCTGTTAACGTCGCATTGAAAACCCCGGAAGCTTTTGAGATCTATGTACGTATTATGACGTTAATGGGGCTCGATCGAGCAAAGTAATTACACTATATGTAAGACGTCGTTGCGGAGAGGACTTTCCGGGGCGTCTTAACTAGAGCTTTGGCTCAATTCATTAACAAAAGCCGTTTCCACTTCTCGGGAACTAATTGGACGAAGTATGGTATGAATTAGTTGCCTACGATATGTATTAGGTATTGATGATGGTTTGGTTCATTCGTAGCAACCTATGTAACTTTTGAAATTATATATTGTTAGCATAATTGCTACTAAGAGCTATAATATGAGTGAGACTAAACTGTTTGAAAATATAATAAAGTATTGTGTAGTTCTGTAAGAAAAGCCAGTAAAATAAAATAATGACGCCAATAGCTTTAACAGCGTCTACTACCCCGCCAGCGGCGTCCCCCAGCTCAGCATCAGCAAATCACACCTCGGCGCCAAGTTAAACCCCGCTAAATAAGCTCGATGGAAGAAATGTCAACGACTCGTTCAACGATCAATCCGGAATACATGAAAGATACATAGACATACATCTTAGGTATCCGCTCACACGACAAACAAACGCTACCTTCGGGATTCATTGGCACAAGACTAGGGGGTAACTCAGCTCAACAGCTTCAATAAGAGGGGGACGAAAGTAACCGCGATGACATCGCGACAATGCGCGCCCACAAAGCCCTAGAGAGCGACGATGCAAAGGAAGCGCAATGGGAAGCTGCGCGTGGCGCCGCCGTCGGGGCCGTGAAATGGGGCGCTGCGTCTGCTGTCCTAGGCGGTATCGGTTACGTCTTCTCACCACTATACCGCGGGCTCACCGTCCAGTTTAAAGTGTGAGTCCGAGGGCCCCAATTGATACCTTAAATGATGATATATATGTCATAAATACCTAGATGGAATAAGAAAAAAAAAGAACTAAGCCAGACTACCTAGATATCTCCAAATGTCCGGTATGATCGTCGGCAGCATGATCGAGGCCGACTATCGCATGAGGCAGTACGAGCAGCGCATACGCATGCAGCGGAGGATAGCTCAGAACCGTGCCATCTGGGCTGACTATGAGAAGGAGTTGACGGAGTTGGAGGATGAAGGGACTCCGTCCCAGAAGAATAAGAAGTGAGATGTCAACGATAGTTACTGTCATTTCGAGTAATTAGTAGTCGCAGCAAAGCTTGCATCTTGTGCTATTAGGCCATGCATCTGTATTAAAAAGCATGTAGATATGTCTTGAATTTTGTTCGACACTCCTGTACCAACCAGCTTTCTGAAAGAAATCAGGGAATCATGACCCTCGTAAACGCCAGTGCAATGCCATGCAAATACCTCGAGCCGTTTCGCCAATCTTCTTTTCACATACACATCTCTCCCACCCTCCCCCCTAAAGTTATATGGCATATGCTTATTTTGCCTTGGTCTCAAAACGCTTCGGGTCCATATTAATCTTGCATAGCCGGGCGACACACCCGCTTAGCTGCAGCAGAGTCTGGACACCTTCTAGGATCTTCATGTGGGTGAAGCCGATTTCGCGGATGAACTCGAGCTTGGAGTGTTCGCTGAGGGTAGGTATAGTCTTGGTGACCTTGAACATAGTAGAGATGATATCATGGCTGGAGTATCCAAGATCCCACAGCTCGCGGAGAGTATCTAGGGCACTATCCACGTTACCCTCATAGCAAGCCTTAAGCATGGCCTGGACTTTTATAGGATGGGGGCTATCAACAACTTTGAACACATTGTCACCGCTGACGAAGCCGAAACCAGCGTGTGTGCTCTGTAAATTGTTGATGGCCTGCCGCATATCACCCTCAGCACTGAACACGAGCGCTGCTAGCCCGTCATCACTGTACTGTACTTTTTCCGCCTCGATAACCTGTAGCAACCGCTTGACTACCTGTGCGTCCGTTAATCGGCCGTATCGCAGGATCGCGCATCGAGACTGTAGCGGTTCGATGATCTTGTTCGACTGGTTGCACGCGAAGGCGAATCGCGTCGTGTTGGAATAGATCTCCATCGTACGCCGCAGCGCTTGTTGCGCACCCGAGGTCATGCTGTCGGCTTCGTCGAGGATTACGATTTTGTGCCGGCCTGCTGGTAGCGTGACTTTCTTCTGGGCAAAGCCTTTGATTCGGTTTCGAACCACGTCGATACCTGGTTAATAGTGGCAGTTAGCGTTGCAAGTTCCTACTACTCTTATATGAAGAGCAAGATGGACAAACCTCGCTCATCACTCGCATTAAGTTCTAGCACCGCCTCCTTGTAGGAGTCTCCAAGCAATTGGCGGGCTAGACATAATACGCTCGTCGTCTTTCCAATACCGGGCATTCCAGATATGATAACATGGGGCATATTTCCATCTTTCGCAATAATCTTAAGCCGTTCGATCGTCTCTGTGTTTCCTACTACATCGTCAAGGAAGACGGGTCTATATTTTTCTACCCTGTAGAATGTGTGTTAACGCATGCTTAGTAGTAAATCAAGAAAGCGACGTACCATGGCAATTCGTAAGTAACATTTCCGTTAGAGGCACCAGCCAATGCCTTCTTAGCGGCCGAAGTCGAAGACTCGCCTCTCTCTTCCGCTTTTTTTGCTGGCATGGTTGCGTTGCTGTGTTATGTTAGAGCCAGTGTAATTGCGGAAAGGCGCCGGCGGAAATTCAGCGGGATACAAAATCAATTTACGCGTGTTTGCAAACCGAGACGCGTCTAAGCTTTAAATTGGCCCAAGCTTCTAAGGGTGCTTTTGGTGGGGCAATATCTGTGTCTTATGCAATAATGCAAGAAATACTATTTTCCTACAGCATTTAGGCATATAAAGAGGGTTCAATATCATTCATTCATATTTCGTATCATCTTTACTATACGCCAATTCATGGTCCTAAATTATGTACTCTAAGTAAATTCAAGTCTAGGAGTTATCCATAGAAGATTTTTATCATGGCCGAAGCACAAGAGGTTTTCCTGCCCAAGATCCTTCATCACATCATAGGTATGTATCCAGCGGTTAGGTACGGTAATCCCCATTGATAGTGCTAGTAGAACTCATCAGTACGCATATTTCAGAAACGGTTTGTACTTCACTTACATGTATTCATGACTATAATCGCAGGTCCAGTAAGTAGCCTCCTTCTTACCGGTTCCTAATCTCACGAGGATCTCGAGGTCCTCAAACTCGAGAATCTCCGCTGCTCGGATCTCATCGACCGTTTCCGGCTCGCCGTTGACGAGGAGCTTCAACTCCGGGCTCCCATCCGTCGGGACGAAAGACACGTTGGTCTTCTCGGGTATTATTTCCGCCACGTCGTTGACGGCGTGGCCAGGCTCGCTGATTAGTGAATAACCAGTAGCGCAAAGGATTCGGCCCCAGTTAGCGTCTTTGCCGTAGAGCGCTGTCTTGACAAGAGGCGATCGCGCGATGGTGCTGGCGATCTTTCGAGCACCTTCTTCGCTTGAAGACTCGGTTACCCGGATGGTAACGAATTTAGTGGCACCTTCGCCATCCCGGACAACGAGCTTGGCCAAGTCAGTCGCGAAGTCAGTGACAACATCCCGGAATGCGACAAAATCGGCCGAATCTTCCGTAGTTACCCCCTGACCTCCTGCAGCACCGTTTGCCAGTAAAGCAACCGTGTCATTGGTAGACGTGTCTCCGTCAATTGTGATGCTGTTAAAAGACCGGTCTACAGCATACTTAAGAACGGGCGGGATAATAGAGGGTGAAATGGGGGCATCGGTGGCGATCACACCTAAGAGCGTTGCCATGTTTGGGTGAATCATCCCAGCGCCCTTAGTCGTTCCAGCAATACGGTACTCTATTGATGGAGAAGACGGTAGACTGAAAGTTTTTGAGATTAATTTGGGGAATGTATCTGTTGTGCAGATAGCTGTGGCACATGTTAGCCAGTGTTTATGGGTATCGCCAAGTCCTTCGTAGGCCTTAGGAATCCCATCCAAGATTTTCTGAATGGGTAACCTGGAAATCAATTAGAATAAAAGAAGGTTATCAATACGACATAAGTTGTTAGGTATGATTACCTTTGACCAATTACGCCGGTACTCATCACGATTGTTGCCTTGTCAGCTCCCAGTGCCTTATCGGCCTCTCTCGCCATCTTCTCAGCATCTTCAAGACCACCTTTCCCAGTGACAGCATTTGCACATCCCGAATTAATGATAACACCTCTAAGTCCAGAGTTTTTCTGCTCCTGAAGCAGCGACCGGCTGAATGTTACTGGTGCAGCTTGGAACTTGTTCTTGGTGAAGACGGCAGCAGCAGCACATGGTGTGCTTGAGGTAATGAAAGCAAGGTCGGGTTTGGTTGTATTTTTTGGCTTAACACCGACTATCGTTCCCGAAACCTTGAATCCTTGCGGATAGGTACCGCTAGTTGGGACATATTTCCTCTTTGCAGCAGGAATGCTTCCACTAACGGGAGCCGAGTAGAAACGAGCACCCGGGACTTTGGTGGTCAATTGACGCAATTGACGCAATTGGCTGGAAACCCGGCACAACGAGCTTTGAAGAGCCATGGGAAACTTTCGACCGTGCCCAAGTAAAAGAACAACGGATCGAGTTTCTCACGATGAACTCTTATAGGGCAATTAAATTAAGAAGCGGGATCGATTTTGACTCATACTTAGCGTTTTTAAACTGCCGAACAGTCGAACAGTATGAGCCGCTGAGGGGTGCTGCCACGTGCCGAGCAGGTGAATACAGCTGGTAGCGGACCGCCTTTGAGCTACTTATATTCTTCTAAGCGATTTATTCAATGTTTTTGTGTTTATATAGTTGCGGGGTTTTCCGTTAATAATTTTTCATTTAGCAATGTTCATAAAGTTAGCTTCAAATGTTTGATATAACTAAGGTATTATTAACTTCATCCCCTATCTATAAAGCATCAACTAGGCCCCATAAAAGTTCTCACGTACATAGCGTTATAATCCTAAGCTATCTCATTTATAGTAAATTACTCAAGTGTAATTCACGTATTTAGTGACATTCGTCAGTTAGTCTACTACGTCTGACATGAAAGTATTATGGTCACGTGTATAAGAACTTACAGGCTACATCTATAAAAGCAGCTATGTAACTAGGATGGCCAGGATGCATACAACGCCACTGTGGGGAAATAGTAACTCGCAGTTTAACCCTCAATAACTCTTAAGAAACCTACGGTTATTCGCCATACTAAAATGACCGACGCCAGCAAAATCATTGAAACCCTGGGTAAAAAAGATAGCAACCCCAAGCTCCATCACCATACATGGACTCTAGCTATCGAACAGCTAAGGAAACAGGAAGGAGATTGCTTTGAATTAGATGATTTATCCAAACAAGAACCCTTAGCAACCCTAACCGACGTCCTCAAAGCAACGAATGAAAAGAAAGATGAGTGTATTAAGAAAAGATGGAAAGTTACTCTTAAAGGGCGTACGATTATCTTACGTGATGTGCTTGAGAAGATTGCTGTATGGGTCGACAAATTTGTGGTAAGATTTGACATGGTGGTTGTAAAGCCATGATATTACTTCATATTTTGTTATAATTATGACAAAGATTTTTAATACTGAAGTATTTCGTAGATGTTTGGTGATATCGCTATTCAATATGATCCCGTCAGTGCTGCACTTCCATGGGCAGCTGTGAGGTTGATCATGAAAGCCACCGTGAACGACGTGGAAGCATTCGGATATGTGTTACAGTCTATTGAAAGTGTAACCAATGTGATTGCTAGCTGCAGTATCATTGAACGTCACTTTCTACAGCCGGAACATTCCAGGTACGCACGATATAATTTCATCGTAATACTTAACAATCCCAGTATCGAGTTTATCTCTTAGTGTCAGCGTGGACTAATTGAAATTCCTTTAGTATGGAAGTTTTTGAGCAGCTCTCCAAGTCTGTCGTATCGCTTTACGTCTCTATTCTGAAATATCTCTCCTCAATACTTCACTATTATGGAAAAAACTGGGTGGTTCGGTTTATGAAGAGCGTGGTCGTTTCAAAGGCTGATCTTGAAGGAAAGCATTCTACTATAATAACCGCAAAAAAGGAACTTTGGGATCTCCTTGAACTTGCCGAGTCTGAGAAGTCACAGACCATTCTTAAAGGCCTTAAGAATGTGACAGCAGCACAGATAGCTCAAAACAGTGACTTCAGGTCATTTTCCACCGAGCTACGAAAGTTTGAAGAGCCACTCAAGAGGATTGATTATCACGTTCAAATAATTAATGATTACCTCGAGCGAGATACGAGGGCACAGGTTTTAAAGGCCATTTCCACCATCCCACACGGAGCACATCATAAAACAGTCAGACGAGGTCGCTTAAAGGATTCTGGACAGTGGTTATTCAAGAAAAGTGAATATAAAATCTGGCGGGAAGAAAGTGCATCTTCGGTTCTATGGCTACAGTAAGTTTTTGATGATTTTTTATTCTACTTCAACTCCTGTTTCGAGGGTTATTCCCTCTGGCCCTTAACTCTGTTTCAAGAGCTCGGAATAATTCGTTAAATATTAGAGTTACTAATAACATATTCTATGTAGCGGAATACCAGGTTGTGGAAAGACCAAATTGGCATCTATTGTGATTGATAAACTAGGAACTTGTGATAATCTTGCATACTTTTACTGTATGCGTAACCCAGCCGAGCCTTTTCGAGCTCAATGCAGCAAGATACTAGCTAGTCTCGTACGTCAATTAGCCTGCCAGGGGACCGACAAACCAATTCTTCCACCTGTGGTAGAACATTACGAAGATGCCATCGCCGGTTTCGAAGGGTTTGAAGATCAGCATTGGGATACCGAGGAGTCTACAAGAATGTTATTAGCGTTAATGGAACACTATCCGACAGCGACAATAGTCATTGATGCCTTAGACGAAGTGGAATTACAGGATCGCCAGGAGTTAATGGATGCGTTGAGTCATATTCTCCAAGAATCACCCAATCTACTCAAAATATTTGTTTCTAGCCGAGACAATTACGATATTGCGCTACACTTAGAAGGATCACCCAACGTGTATATTGATGCGGATGATAACGCTGGAGACATCTCGGCATTCATGTAAGTGGTGTTACGTCCTAGACATATGCTTACGATACAAAGACAAAAGACTAACAGCATTACAATAGCAATGATCAATTAGCTTCGGCAAGGCTTCTACGAAATAACTTACCTGATTCTCTTCGGGATGAGATTATTGAAACGTTAATTAAAGGTGCCCGGGGGATGTAAGTTGCTGTATCGTCCCTATAATAAGTTGAAACTTCGTATTAATAGGCTCGCTATACAGGTTTCGATGGGTAGATCTTCAAATTCAATCCCTTCGTCCATTGAAAGTAGCAGCAGATATCAAAGCTCGCCTCGGTGTTCTTCCCTCTACCCTGGAAGGCTCCTATTGGGAAATCTACCAGAGCATCTTAGAGTCAGGGGACCACGCTGCAGCACTTGCGAATTTTACATTCCAGTGGCTCATGTATGCCAAAAGCTCTCTCTCCATTGAAGCCTTTGCGTCTATTGCGTCTGCTGCTCTGTCGTCTGAAACGAGTAACACTTTCAGCGGGGCAGAGGTTACCGACGTCTGTTCGAACCTCATCGTTATCCGGGGAGAGGCTTTTGAGTTCGCTCATTTATCGGTGAGAGAGTTTTTCGAAGGTATTTCAAAGCGTGACATAGAGATATTTCTTTCCGTTCAGAGCAACGGCTTTATCTCAGTTGCTTGTCTTCGCTATCTTACGAAACAACTACTCCAAGCCCCCGGCATCATCACTGAGACTATCAACAATGAAGTCAAGAAATCTTCTCCGGGCTATCTAGGAGTTAAACATACTGAAGGGACTCGCGCGGAATACGAATCACGAAAACGTTCTATGTCCCAATTTGTTGATGACCTTACTTCAGGTCTTCAATCGGAGCCTGTTGTTTATACTGCACATTTTTGGATATTCCATGCGCGCAATAGTTCCAATCTCCGGGAGTCAGAGCCATTATCAAGGCTTATAAAGGAGTTTCTTATAGACCCTCATTTCCTATTGATTACCTCTACTTTTGTTCTCTGGTGTGAAATAATGCAATCCAAGGAACCGGATTCTGGTTTGTTATCAGCCGACAAACTATCTTGGGAAAATTTAAAAATCATTTCTCGACCATTTCATCCCATATGGCTTGCTTGCGCTAACGGCTGGTTTGATGTTATACAATACCTATATGATGTTCACCGTCTTGATATCGAACGGCTCAAATATTCCAATCATGGGGATCTGGTCGATAATGCTAAAGCTTGGAGCAACGCTTTGGAATACGCTATTATAAATGGCAATGTAGCCATCGTGGAATTCATCCTTTCATGCACTATGAATCCAATGAAGCAATTACTATCCAGAAAGGAGATAGAGCCGTTGGTCTTGGCAGCAAAAGCGGACGATACGAGCATGCTCTCTCTCCTCCTCAAGAAGGAGCATGGCGGGTCCGAAATAGAAGGAAGAGCTGTAATAATGGCTGTTTCTAATGGACATAAAAGCAGCCTAAAGTTACTTATCCATCACAATACTCAACTAATACGAGATATAGGAGTTGGACGCCCAGCACTACTTGAAGCCTGCAAATTAGATCATATTGATATCGCAACTTTCCTCATTGAAAATGGTGCCCCAACTGAACAGGGGGAGAAATTTCTCTTTCATGCTGTAGTTCGAAGCCGGACTAACGTTATAAAGTTACTTCTTGACAGGGGAATAGGCTTATCAGGGCTTGATAAAGCCCTAATAACAGCCATATCCCAAGAAGACAAAGAAAATGCACTGCTACTTCTAAGCAGTGGAGCACAACTTGAAAAGGGGGCAGTAGTACGATCTATTCGAGCAGGATTAGTTGAATCCACCGTACGACTCATCAAAGCAGGATTTGATGTACAAGGCTGTTACCTTGAGAAGAAAAGAACAGCTCTACATTATGCAGCTGAAGAAGGCTCGTTTAGAGTCATCCAGGCTCTAATAGAAGCAAGAGTTACTATCAATAGCTGCGATAGTGATGGGCAAACACCGCTACACTTAGCCGCCCAAAGAGGACACCTTGCATGCGTTAAGTTGCTACTTAGCAATGGTGCAGATGTACTAGCGAAGAACAAAAATGGCAAGGTTCCATTGGATTTGGCGGAAATAAGATACCATGCATCAACGGCAGAGTTGATAAAAAAACAGATGACCATGTTGGAAGATGAACCTCTTCACCTAAAATCATATGAAAGAGTAGCCGAGAATTAGAGAAAGGGTTATAACAGAAATATCAGGTAGACTTAGATACACACCCTATTCATCTAATGGACAAGTGTTAACAAGTCGGTTTACAATAAAGGGCTAAAGTGCTCCTTAAGAGTACAGGTCCTGGGTTATACCTGTGCAACGTTATAATAGACACTGTTTGCTAGATACTTAAGGAGGCAGGTATAACACCTTCCTCCTTGGTTTAGTCACGGTGGATTTGTTCATTATTCTGTGCAGATACGCGTGATGAAACTTTATTATAGCGTTGTTCGAAAACAATGCATAGACAATGCTATAGCATAGTTGAAGTCATATCCCTAGCCCAGGAAAGACGAAAAACCACTTCTATGGTGATTGCATGCAAAAGATCAGCAAAAGGCTCTAAAAAGAGCTTTCAATATAGCCACTGTAGCCGTAGCTACCATATCGATTTCGAAAAAGTTTGCTTGAACACTCCTCCACTAGTAACTCTCATGCATATCACCGTTGTGAATTCGAATATGTCGGTATAGTTCGTTGATGTTTGAATGGGGACGACCACAACCAGGCCAGTGGCAGATTAGCTCGCCAGGCTTGTCACCCGTTGATTCTCTGGCTTGGTGATCCTTCAGGTGTTGGATAAGCAGCTCGGTGGTAGTGAATGTTTGGCCGCAAGTTCCCCAGTAGCAACGCGTGCCGATATGAACCGTCCTTTTGTGACATTTCAAGGTATGGATTCCTTTTAGAACTTTTCCGCAAATATTGCATGGAATAGACGGAAGATATCGCCGTCTGGGGGTTTTGGCAGCCTCATTCTCTTCTAATCTCGCTTGGTCATTTTGGTGAACTTCTGCCAGTTTCGCGGCGGAGAGGGTTGGAAGTGGTGTTCGTCCCTTCTTCCAAGCTTTCTCTTCCTAAGAGGGCTTGTTTTCAGGGACATCATCAGTCGGATTGCCGGTCGGCGACGAAATAGGGGGGGCTGCTAAAATTAAATGAGTGTTAATGGGTTTATGTCCTCAGTATCAGATGTATTTTGTAAGAAGCATTGCACGATTTACAGGGTTTGTGATTGGTAGAAAGGAAGCTTTAGGTAGTTCAGAGGCACTCACTCTCAGACATATTTGTGCACAATCGATTAAACTTGGCTATCAGATTTCGTATCGCTTCAAATGTAGGTGTGGTGCGGGACTGTTCACTGAAGATGGGAGACCACCCTTCGGCGATGGGCACGGTTGGATGTGGGTTGTGTGTTGTAGGAGGAAAAGGAAGATACCTTTTTGCTCTTGTCGGCGAAAAGATTTAATAGAGGTCTGAATAGCCTCATCACTGTAGTGGCAGGGGCGATTCTTGAGAAATTGCCGGGTGCCTAAGGAAACGGCGACTACCTAATTACAAACAAGTGCCCGCCACTGCCTACGACTCCTGCTGATGCAACTTAGAGTACGGCGAAAAGGAGTACCCATATGAATGATAGGCTGGTTCCTTAGGTGTCTAAGGTAACTTGAAGGTAAGTACCCCCTAAGGTAAGTTAGATACCCAATTAGAAAGCCCGCATCCGCGGTGGTTAGGTAGAGAAGGTTGTGAACGAAGTAGTCGTGAAGACGGCACTACATGGCAACACGGTGACAATCAGAATGCGGGGCATATATTAGGTACATACCTCTGAAGACACCCACAATGCCACCAGCAGTATGCTTTGTAGTAATATATTTCGGGAGGTAGAGTACCTTATAAGCAAGAGAAGAACCTTACCTTACAGAGACACTAGAATATAAGCTTGAATAATTGTATGGCTTCTATAATATGACTACCTATTTGTCTACCTACCTATGTATATACATCGTGAAATAATAATGATAGATTAGTCAATGTCTCTTGCTAGGTATTGACTTCTTCTAACCATTATACTTTCAAGTAAAGAATTTAAATACCTCTAATAGATAACTGTTGTATTTCAACTTATGGGAATATAGCAATAATTTCAACAAGATAATATAGGGGTAGAAGCTCTAGTGAGACAAGTACGACAACTTTTCAGCTATTAATATTCTAGAAATTAGTATACTATTTCCCATAGTTACCCAAACTAGTAAACATAATAGGTTCATAACTTACTAGAATACACACTTTTGACTCAAGTATAGGTACCTATACTAGGGTGCCAGGATATAAGTGGGTTAAGTGTAGATATAGGGGTAGATCTACTATATGAGAAGCACGCAGCGCCCTTGCAGGAGGGTAGAAGACATACGTTAATAGCTCAATTATATCTATCTTGACGTTTACTCTATGTATAACGTTCGTTCATCAAGGGTATAATACCTGACATAAGGTGTATTAGATTACCTTAAATAAATCCCTTAATAATTTGCCTGTCTTGCTTTTAGTGTTATCCCCCTGTCTTCCCTGTGACTTAACACTATGTTCCTCCTCAACCCTGGTAACCCCAATTGTATTAAATTTTCTAATTCTTTATCTTGTAGGTTGGTGGTATCTTTTGGAATAGGAGTAATATTGCTTGTGACTATTTGTGCAAATGCCTGCTACATGTTCCAGAGCTCTAACTTGCCGGTAAACAAGGAGAATAACATAGTAATGATGGCAACGATGAATAAGTGAACCGCAGTAATGATTATAGCACCAAAGAAATTAGTCCATTGTGTAGGAGCAAACACTTGATAAGGAAATGCAGTTGTTAAATGGTCCGATAGGTAGGCTGGTTGAACGTGAGCATAGTAAATCATTTGACACATCCATCCAAGAACTACCTGCAAAGACCGCGCTCATCTTTGAGGTAAATAGCCTAGCTTGGATTGCAATTAAAGTAGGATGGCTGTACCAATCGCAGAAAAATTTTAGCCGATCATTTAGTCACAAATTGTCTATAAATTATCACTAGCAACGTGATACTAAAAACGCGCTGGCGCTTGGCCTACGATGACGATTTGAGATCCTTTCTAAATGACTATCAAGAAATTTATCGCAACAATTATCACTAATTAGCCGACTAGTATCATTATGAGGCCAAATACACCAAACCATCTCCATAGGCCTTTGCGTGTGGAGTCGTATTACACGATGTGAATAGCATGGCGGTTATCCAGACGCTTCGAGCTAGCCATGTTTATGAGAGGCACAGCATCCCTTTATATAGGTTAGGTACCTAACGAAGAAAAGTCATTCAGAGACCTAACGAAGAAATAATACACCCCGTTACTTTAGTAAACCTAATACCTCAATAACTATTATTGAATAACTTATATCTAGGAGAAGTTGGAGGATTATATCTCGTTTCCCCAGCTGTATAAGTTACTAGGTACGGAAAAGGCCTTCTCCTATTTTAGGGAGTAGTACCGTTTGATGACGAATTCTATATTCTTGGGGACACCGAATAGCTTCGAGCTCCGCTTCTCTCATTTTAACATTTTAGTATCATATTCTACTCGTCTACTAGGAGCTGATTGGGTTAGGGATTTCTATCACAATATGAACACGTGAATTTTTAGCTAATATAGACCATCACATGGATGAATATTATTTATAGACTTTACGGCTAGTTCTTTATTAGACAGCATTACCTCTTCTCTCTTAACTCGATCTAAACTCCTATAGATACCTAATATACAGCTAAGCTTAAAGGATGGATCTACGCCTTGGCAGTCATAGATGTGCCGCAGAGCCCCGCTCTCTAGGATAACACCATTTCCTTATTTCCTTATTTCTTAGATGTCTATAAAAGGATGGACAGCTACTTAGTAAATAAGAAAAGAGGCGATAAGACTTGAGGAAATACTATCTGTCTCGTATCATTATAATACCAGTTGGAATGGATTCATCACGAGCTATCGATGCGTTAAGACATGCTATCCCAAACGGTCAATTCTCTCTTCCGGGTACGCCAGAGTATGAAAACTTGAACTCTTCATATCTTTCTCAGCTAGAAAGCGATATTAAGCCAGCTTGCATATTTCAACCCCGATCTAAACAAGATGTGGCTGCGTTCGTGAGGGCAATCCAGCCTCTTGCCTCGAAAGGAGACACCAAATTTGCCGTTCGTGGGGGAGGCCAGCAACCAGCGCCCGGCTGCGCCAATATTCAAGATGGAATCACCGTTGACCTAGGCCTTCTTACAGGGATAGAGATCAAGCTAGACGAGGGCCTAGTGCAAATTGGGGCTGGTGAGCGCTGGGGCGCCGTCTACGATAAGCTCGACGGCAAGGGCCTTGGCGTCACTGGTGGCCGAGCCAATAATTGTGGAATTGGTGGGCTTGCGCTCCAAGGTAAGAGATACCTATGAGATACCTATGAATTAGATATATAATTGTTCCAGAGCTAAAGCTAAGTATTTATAGGTGGTCTTTCATTCTTCTCTTCCCGAGAAGGATTTATATCCGACAATGTCGTCAACTATGAGATTGTGTTGGCTTCAGGAGAAATCATCAACGCCAATGCCAAGCAGCATTCTGACTTGTGGAAAGCTCTGCGAGGTGGTGGCAACAACTTTGGTATTGTTACACGTTACGATTTCAGAACTTTCCCCCAAGGACCTATTTGGGGCAGTAACATATTTTACTTTCTCCCGGGTATCCCTGGCCAGATCGAGAATTTGGTAAAGGAGCTCAACCAGCCAAGTCCTTCCCATGAAACCCATCTCATGATCAGTATCGGATATGCAGGAGCCCTTAGCAAAGAAGCAGTAGGCCTTAATACACTTTACTACACCCAAACTGTAGAAAATCCGCCGGAACTTGAAGCATTCACATCCGTACAACCGCGGATTGATCAATTCAGCTCCATGAGGATGCTGACGCTAAAGGAAGCCGCTACCGATCAAGCCGCAGGTGTCTCGGTAGGAACACGGTGAGTTCGGTCGCCCCCCGTTCGTTGCTCATTATATATTTTCCAAGGCTCATATTAAAATAGGTGTGCGTATATGAATATCACTGTGAAAAGTGATGCTGCTACCTTGATAGCCGCTTCAGAAATATACAAGGAAGCACTCGAACCTATTAAGCTGGTAGAAGGCTTAAGGTGCTCTTTCACTCTTCAGCCATATCCCACCTCGCTACTAGAGAAATCAGCTCAGAATGGGGGTAATTCCCTGGGTCTGAATGCAGCCGACGGACCCCTCGTATCAGTGTTACTACTTTCTTATTGGCAAAGTACCGAGGATGATAAGAGGGTTTTAGAGATGATGAAAGGTGCGCTCGAAAAGATCAAGGCGGATGCATCTGACAAAGGTAAATTAGTACCTTATGTATATATGAATTATGCATTCGTCGACCAGGATCCCATTAGATCTTATGGTGAACGCAATAAGGGGTATCTCGTGGAGGTCAGCAAGAAGTACGACCCGAAAGGCGTTTTCCAGAAAGGATGCCCAGGGGGTTTTAAATTGCATCAGTAAAGAGAAGAAGGATCCCATGTCTATAGTATATAAGTACCTAGATAGGTCTCAATAACGAAAATATAGGCTCTACATTTTCCAGGAATGAGATCAAACGAACTCTATAGCTTCTGGTCACTATTCTTAGAGAAAGCCACCAAATATTATTTCATTCTATACCAAACCCGTACCAACATAACCAAGGAATACACGCACAAGCTTCTACCTCACTCTCGGATCTTTATCTGCCCTATCCCCACACACACACATCGAATCCACGACTAATTTTTAACGATTCTGTCACTCACTTTCGCTTTTAACCTTGTCCACGTTCCGAAAGAGTACCCATAGCAGGATGGTTGCCCCACCTAAAAGTCCGGACAAGATAGCATACATCGTGACCAAGTGAGGATCCATGGTTAGCGGCGTAAACGCGAGGGCTAAGCACGATCCAATCCCGGCCATGGCGAGCCAAATGGATTGAACCAGCGTCTTCATCCTCTTGGGGGCATGGTTATAGGCATACTCGGTACCCGTGGTCAGGCACAAGACTTCCGCCACCGCGCCCCCGAAGTAGATAGGGATTTGAAGAAAGACCGAAATCTGGTTAGGTACGGTACGATCAAGCCCATTAGGGCATGCTAGCGGTGTGTCATAGCACGGCCCTGCCTGATAAACAAGCTTTTGAACAATGGTTGCGTAAACCATTGAAAGTGTCAGAACAGCGAATCCGGCTGACATACGTGCGATCGGACTGAACGAGATTTGTTTCTTCGTAAGGAAAGGATATAGTCCGTTCTGGATCATGGGCGCGACGAAGATACCAGAAATGGCCCCGGCAATTTTTATCATGTCATTTGGGATACCGTATGTGACCATTTGCCCAGCCTGTGAGATCAAATTGTTGAATGTCTGATTATAGCAGAGCCAGTGAATAGGGAAAAGGAGCCTGTCATGCTAATATTAGATAGCGAAACAGAAGATTCGGAAAGATTCATACGTACAATACTCGGCAGGTCAGAAGGCTTCGCTTAATATCCTCGATAAAAGAGTCAGTCCAGTTGACTTGACGACCACGTTGGAGCTGGACGTCCGGCTTTGCAGCATCCATTTGAAAGCCTCCGGCTATACCACAGCGCAAGGCAGACACCACATCAGGCATGATGTTACCTGTTGGAGATTCCCGAACTGGAAAGATGTTAGCTAGTCAACTATTGTGATATACTGGCTAATGAAACTGACCAAAGTAATTGCGACCGAGAAGAATCGGGATCAGGACTAGCCACATGCAACAACAAGGAATCAAGTAGGCGACCCAAAACCCAACATATTTCTCTAGCAATGGTGTGGAATCGGCAAAGAAACCCACTACATTTACAGCCCTGTATAATCTGTTAGAATCCCTCAATTCAAAAGATGAGTATATTCCACGAACCAGTAAAATGCATTGTAGATGTACGTAATGGTCAGCTCTCGACTGGCAACAACCTTCTCACCCGTCTTCTTGGTGTGGATCCGAGGCTCGGTTTGTTCGTACTGGTCGGCTAAAAGAGATTAATATCATATTTCTGTAAAATCCGGATGTGTCTACTCACCAATAAACGGAACCACGGTGGTTTTGAATGCTCCTGATCCCACAGCTAGCAGTATACATGCGGGGATTACGCCACCGAGAGCGGCTCCCCCGTCAATGGCAACAGGCAGTGAAGTCGCGAATAGAATTGTCGCCCCGATAGATTCAATGCTGGCATCTTGTTAGCTTAAATTCTTCGCCGGAATAAATTGCATGAAAGGAGCAAGAGAGGGGACTAAGATAGGAATTTCACTATACATAGCAGCATAGAGCATGGTTTTGTAACGACCAAGCCAACTATCAGCAACAACAGCAGCAGGAACAGGGGTAATGTAAGACCCGATCATGAGCGCATTCACAATATTAGATGCGGATGCTTGTCCTAGACCGAGGGCCCCGGGGACTTCGCCTCCGGGAACGTTTTGAAGGTAGTTCTCTATAAAAATAGTCAGCGAATTATACGTCTTGCACTTCATTTCAAATGAATCACTCACGCAAAGGGGCAGTTGCCCCATACCATACAAAGCGTTCGAGGATACCGGCGAGGCAGGCCACCCAAAGTCTGGTGGGAATTCGGTCGACGACATTAAGGAGATTGCGCACTTCGTCTTCAGTGGCTACGCGACCGTCGTCATCAATCGTCGGACAACCAGTGACCGAAGATGGTTGATCATTCTTCTCACTAGGGGCTTGAAAACGCTTTTCTGCCTCTTCAAACGGAGCAATCAAGCTCGCGTCAGTAACAATGCTCACATCAGTATGAGGAGCCATCACCAACCGTTGTTGTAAATTATGCTCTATGGTGATCTCCATAGAGCCGCGAATGTCGGACACGTGACCCGACATTTCTATCCCTTTTTTCGAGAGAATACGTTGATCAAGGGTAGAGGAATTCGAAGATATCTTGTTTCGTTTGCTAAATAATACAGAGGAGCTTGGCTGGAAAAAGAAGAGGATTGAGAATCACTGCACAAGACTGTAAGCGCAAACAGGAAAGCAATGGAAAAAACGTGTTAGACACTCGGGCACTCAGGGATATATATATTCGGTACCCCACCGGTGAAGGATTGAAGCGTAATCTCAGCCTATCATAACCCATGTTATTGTTCGAACGAGAAGATACGACTAAATTAAGACGAAAAGAGAGTCTAACTACATGAAGCAATCGTCTCTTACATATTTATCCCCAAGAGCATTGACAATGGTATAATCCTGCCTCGAATTTCATCTTCCAATTTGCATTTTGAATATCACGAATTAGCCCTTTACCAACACCTTACCACTTATACTACTATAGGAAGGGACATTCTGTTTAACCTAGACATGTAAATTATTTACTAAATTAGGGATCTTTCAATTTCATCATAGAAATACTAGAAGTAAAGTATTCCTGTAGCCTAATTAACGATAGGTCTGCAAGTCTAACACGCAGATTACCTATTTCGCTATCATAGCGTGTCTATCGTATATTGATATCGCTAGTGCATCTCCCCCTTTTCCACCCCCCTTTCCAAACACAAGACGCTTTAACATTTTTCAGCTTTGACCTATAAATCACAGTGTTCTGATCGAGCGTGTTCCAAACAAGGTATCAATTTTGTCAAACAGAATGACCGTCGTAGCAAGTTGATATGATCGTAACGGAGCATGCTAGGGCTGGTTCCGAGGTGCCCATGAGGTATTACTCCTGCGATGTAGGGACTGGGCGTGTGAAGGTAGAGCTTGGAAGCGGAACTTCGCCAGCCCGCCACGCGAATTCTGTCTTATTCGGAGCGATCCTATTATCGGAAATTTCCCATCTCTCGAGCCCATAGAATGCGTTCGCGCGTTCGTGGATGTCTGCGATGCATAGTATAATGGAGCGGTCGGGTGCCCAACTCAGAGTAAGTGTATGAAGGGGATCCTGCTGACAGATCTGGTCGACGAAGAGAGTCTTCGAACTAGGAGTCCCTGTCATGTTGAGGTGACACTGAACCGTCTCTCCCGATCCATGTTTGTACGTGAAGAAGTTATATTGACAGGTTTTAAGGTCGCATGCAATAGTGCTATTATAGAGTGTCCAGATGTCCAAAGGCTGGACATCCTGCCCAATAACGGCGACAGCGAAAGCTAGGATGGAGAAGCGCATCTTGATTATAGCAAATATACTTGATTAAAATACGTAAAATTATCAAACAAGTGACTTGGAAAGTCGACCTACTGTTATATTTATACCCTAGAAAGCTTAGACTTTCTTAATAGGTAAACATAATCGATGTTTCTCCGTAAGGCAGGAGGTCTTTTTGAGGAAAGTCTATTATTATTGAACTTGTTAACTTATCTAAGTTTAAAGACACCTAACTACCCATATCTTAGGTAGCTAGTATGCGCGAGGGTGCCTCTAATGGAAGTAGTCTGCTTTGGCCGTCAAGATAGGTAGTAAATTAGATTCGGTAGAAACTTGGGGTGTCCAAATTCTGTAAGTTTGACGGGTTGTTCTTTAATAACGTCTTAAATACAAATCTAGAAAGTGTTATCCTGCGAATGGTCGTATCTGAAACCTACAGAGCTATAATGGATGATTGCATAAGTGGTCGAATGTTACTATTAGCGATATCGAAAATAGACTTTATCTTTAGTAGTAAGCATTGCTTATAACTAGTAAGAAGCAACATTATTGATTTATCTCATATACTTAGACAGCTCAAGGTATAGATTGCGGAACTGTTTTCTAAGACTAGGAACACGATCGTCAATAAAATTTATCAAAATATGATTGAAGGTTAAAAAAGAACTTTATGAAATACGAAAGTTGTTCTAGCCAATTAGACTCAACGGTTCTTTTCTATCTCTTCCAACTTCTAATAACTTACAAGAGACACTATGCCGCTAGCCGCATCACGTGCTTCTACGTACTAGTAGAAGTGGGGCGCAGAGGCTAGACCGAAGCTTACATAATGTATTGAACTAAGTATTTTTTCTCGCTCAAATTTGACTCGAAACAGAAAATCTTCTTTCTTTCACCTTCTATTCCTGTCGTTCCTCTTCCGACCGAGGTAAATTTCCAATTGGCCAACCATGCGAACGGCAGCGCTGCCTGTCTCCCCGTGTGCCGTGCCACCATCTTCGTCATTGCCACCTTGAGGCTCTTGTAGTCGTGTTGAAAGCATACGTGTCTTTGCTGTTTTCTATTTCTTCACTGCAATAGGAATTGCAAAACACCTCTATTTCTGCCAACACCTCGTAAACATTTTCACACCTGAAGCAGTTGACTGAATACCTTTAAATACCGCAATCATGGCGGACATGGTTAGTGTCTACATGGGCACCCCTCCGATCGCCAGGTTAGTCGCATTCTCGCTTCTGCTTTGATAACTTCACGAACCTAACAGTATTTTAATAGGACGATCGCGACGGCGGTGTTCCTCTGTTCTGTAGGAGTCTACACAGGCATGCTAAATGCTGAGCCCTTCGTCTTCCACTATTCGCGGCTCATCCAGTTCCCACCCGCTCTATATTTAATCGTAACGAGTTTCCTTTTGACAGGGCCTGGGATGGCTGTATTGTTTGATACCTACTTCGTTTTCACGTATCTAAGCCAGCTTGAGACGGGCAACTCAAAGTTCTCGAAGAAGGAGGACATGATATGGTACCTCTTCTTCATCGCTAGCATTATATTGGTAGGTCATATCTCTTTATCGTCCGTAATCCATCACGTATTGAGAGACAGATCGTCTCTTACCCAAAACTTCTATATATCTACCCTACCCCCAAAGCACCTCACATATCTGCCCGCATAGTGGATTTCCTCTACAGCTATGACGGTTCCTGGAGATGAGGAAGATCACCCCTGCACTGTGGCTGGCCCGTCATTCGCATACCTCATTAGGGTCAGTCCGGAGTGTGGGCATGGTGGGATGTCTAATTGGATGACTCGTGCAATGTCTTCGGACACATTTGCTCGGGTGGTTTGTAGCGCCCTACATACTTAGCCCTAGTTCCTATAATCTTGACCTTGCTTCGAGACGGGAGCAGCTTGCTAACTAGCGTATTAGCCTTTGAATGCGCTCTTCACAGGTGGCTTCGTGTTACTACAAGCGCTGCTTATCGCATTATGCTACACGGCGACACAGGATCAGCGAGGGATGAACGCACACTTCTACGTTATCACTATCCCCGCGCAGCTTATGCCTTACTGCCTTCTGATCGTGCAGCTTCTCTTCCCGAACGGCTGGGAGAATTTGAAGATTGGATTAACTGGCCTTATTGCCGCTCATCTTCACGACTTCCTCACTCGGATATACCCTGAGTTTGGACATGGTCCGAATCTAATTCCTACGCCGCGATTCCTTTCATGGATCATGAGTACACCTAGTGTCCAGAATACTGTTTATGGACAGTCGGTTTCCCCCACTACCGGTGGAGGAAGGACTGGTCCACTGCCTGACTCATGGCGGACTCAGGGACCTGGACGACGTCTAGGTTAGATGCCACAAATTTAGATAGACTAGTAGTAGTTTGCCCATAGGAATGAATTAATATAAAGTAATAGCTTAATTATCGTTTTATTAGCGGATTTTTATCTCTTTTCATTTGTCTTATAATATATAACTAGCTGTCTATGTACAATATGGTCCGATTACCAATGCGATGAACAGCTTGTTACGTCTAGTAACTGTAAGATGGCTTCTGTATGCGCCATGCAATTATGTGCGTCGTCTCCCGTTCGTTTCCCATTTAATGCTATGCCATTCCAGTTTTCTATACCTCGTCCCAAGCGAAGCATCCAGAACGCCATCCCTAATATTACCAAAAATCTCTTGGGTATCTATGTAGATGTATGCACCCATACATAAATCGTACACAATACGGGTTTAACCGTAAAAAGAGCTATTCCCTGTCCTTACGTTCAGATCTTCTCCTAGTCGTGGTGGCGGTGCGACTTGTTGCTCAAGGATATCCGTGGAGGACGAAATATATAGTCCGCGATCTTGAAACCGTCGCTCGTGGATTGTCAACGGCTTGGATATCTGCGCATCACCACCAGGCTGCCTCGCTTGTGTGTCAATTGGTGTCGCGTCCTGTATAGATATCACCGGTGGAGAATACTTCTTTGGTACCCTAATATGTGGTACCGTAGGCATGGACAGCGACGGGACCTTATTGTGGTGAGCTGGGGGAGGGGGAGGTGGGGGTTGAGCCACGGGCTGGGCATTTCTCAAGAGCCTCGTTGTTGCAGAATCCGCTGGAGAGGGCGACCGGTTTGAGGTTCGAGACGGGGGGTGTGATGACGGTGGTGGTGGGATATGTATCGAAACAACGTCTTCGACCGCATTCAGATATTGCTGCATGACGTAAGAGTCTGGTGCGTGGTACTTCACCGCTGCCGGAGGCGCTGGTGAAGCTGTTCTAGAAGGACCCCGACTCGTATTTCCGGGAATGTAGGCAGGGTGAGTAGGAAGTTGTCGTGGATCCAAGTTATAGTTTGCCCGCCGTGCTACTATCTCCTTTTCAAGAAGGTCGTAGTAGTTGGCATTGTTTGTGTATGCCCTCTGGGCCTTGAGTTCGTAGTCGCTTATCATTGATACAGAGGGCTTGCTATCATAAGACGTAAATGCCCCTTTGCTCGGTGCTGAGATGGAGCCACTTCCTCCTCGAGGATCATAGTCCGTACCCATGGCGTCACGCTCCCGGGCCCTCTTTTCGCGGCGATGGTGAACTATGAAGAGTCCTAGGCTACCAAGAAATAGCAGCGCGCCTCCAACAGCGATTCCCACTATGGCACCAGTAGTCATCGATGTCGGATTTGAGTTATCAGTCTTCGACGTGTCAGTGCCATTGTCGCTGTCATTAGTAGGCGGCGCGGTGATTTTGATTGGAGTATCAGAGAACAGTGTTCCCGAGAAACCGATTAAGCTACCCGGCGCAGGAGTCTGTTCGCAACCAGCTTGTAGAGCAATAAGAACTATTATCCATCAGTCAGTCTCATTTACCCAATAACCGGATATTAATATAAATCATACAGTTAGCTAAGTAAGCTTGGTTATCGCTTGCTTGAAAGCATTGGTAGCATGCCTCAACAGATTCGCTCTTGAAGGCGCCATTCCCCGCTGTGCAATATCCGAATTCTGACGCATTGTTGGGATTTGATATGCCATATTTGAGCGACTGGGCCAGAGGGGCACACCCATAATCAATATCGCATGGAGACGAGATGGCCTTTGGGGCATTTGGAGAACCAAAAACGCATACATCGACGGCATATCGCAAGTTGTCTTTCAAGACGCATGTTAGTCATTACGGTCATATACAGAATAGCATAACTTAGGTAGTAATCTCACATAGAAACCAAGAGACATCACTCTCGGAGCCGCTGACAGCCTTGCTGTCCTTTAAGCAGCTGAGGCAGTTTTTGAACTTGATACCAGTTGACGAAGAACCATAATCGCTATCGAGACAAGTGATATCTGACGAGTTCGTTGACGATGCTGCCGGGTTTTGTGTATTGCCATCCTGGTGATCTAAGCACACTGCAGCACACGACGACCCTGGCGTAACTTGGAGAGAGTTGACAAAACCTAACAGCAGAAGTACTATGCCAAGGTTCAGGACTGAAGAGACCATCTTGACGGATATGACGGTCTGTGGTCGAAGAAATCTAGGGCAGGCGGAGGGATAGGGATATTACGAGGACGGGGTTCCTATAGAGGTGAAGAACGCATGGCAAACCTCCGAGTACCACGATCCACTTCTGTAGACAAGATCCTCTCCGAAGTTTAACAGTTAACAGGCTCTGTCAGTGGATAACAATATCCGTAAAGAGTATGAGGCTCAAAGCCCGCCGTGTTGGAGGATCTCCACCTCATATATGACCGTTTCCCTCAGCTCATCCCGCATCCCACCGCAAGGCAAGCGGCTGCGCGGAGATGACGGAGGTCGAACATCCTATTAGCTCACAGGTAATTTTACACTTGTGCTAAGTAAAGAGTGCGCCTAAGAGCTTGTCTATGTCCGTTTGTGGAGAATGTTTCTGATAATAGTAATGGGTTTTCTTTGGCCAGAAAAAACGGCCATAGACGATCCAATGGAACGGCAATAACATCCTAGCCAACGGGACCAGGCAAGTTAAGACGAAAGAAAGCTCGAGAGCGGCCAATATGCCGGCCAAGGAGCCCACCTGTGCAGGTCTTCGCAAGCCTCTAAGCAACGACAAGGTCCGGGGATGGGCAAGCGACAAAACGTGTAGCCAATAACAACAGAGCGGGAAAGGGTAGAAGCGCGAAATGTAAGCCAAGTCGAGTTGCTGGTACTGATTGGCCAACTGCGTACGGGAGAGGTTGGAGCTAACCCAAGAAGAGACAAGGGTATAAAGAATGATAGGCTACCATGCAACGATGCCAGGCAGATCCAGCGGGTTTGGTAAACGCCGGCCAAAGAAGCGGCCGGCCGGGGTCCTCAGCTCTAATGAACTTCTTCATGACCCCTCGTAGGACTTATTTAAGACATTTTATAAACGCTCATGAGCACGAGGCCGCGAGACAGCGGATATAACAAGCAGAACGGGAAGCTCAAATTAAATTACCACTTGAGGCCATGGCTCCGCTAGGTCCATTAGCCATAGCTACCTACCTAGGTACCTAGGTATATTCTTCAAACAGGTAGGTAAGAACAGAAATTAAGAGGTAGCTAGATACCTTACATAGGACAGAAATTGAGAATTTCGAGAAGATGAGAGAGGGTTGACGCAAATGCGGCAAGACTTGCCGACCTCGCTGCTGCAACGCGTTTAATCAGCTCATTTATTTTGTTAGTGTAAGAGTTAGTGTAAATGTAGGACAACCACGAATAGAATCTAAACGCGTATTATGTAAAGTGATAGCGGCTGCATTGCAGATGCAAGTGCCACCACTTCTTCTTTCGCTTACGCTAGAACTGCAAGTGCATTCTGACCCGACTTTACCCCTTTCAAGATGCGCCGATGACCCATTTATATTCGGTACGGGATCCAGTTTTTCCGGAATACCTGATCTCACGTCCACTACGCGACTTCAACATTTTCATACTATATTAGGTAAAAAATAAATATCGTGGCTCTCTTGTCTATTGAAACTTTTCCGAGCACATGGTAGGGATCATCGTGTGCATGTGGATTCTGTCCAACATCAATATTCCGATACCCTGTTGCCGGGTGAATACTTAGCAGTACCCTTACTTCGGCGCTTAAACTTCAAGCTACGCAAAGGATTGCGCGCGGGAACTAGCCCAAAAAGACGGCCTAATCGCGCTTAAGTAGTATGAAGGGGTTAGCTTCTCGCGCGAATAATATCAATATATCCCTGTTGTCTCTACTACCTGCCGGGTTACCTAAAAAGCCACGGGCCTGGAGAGTCGCATACGTTGATCGTACATGGTAGATTGCCGGATGTAAATTTACGATCGTAGCTATCTAATTTCTAGAATGCATTCACGTATAAGGAGAGAACTGTTGCTAGTAGTCTATGCCTCACGAAGCTTTATACCATGGATTAGAAGATCGAGACCCGAGTCATTTATCCTCCGATACGTTAGAATTAAATACCTCCACGATATATCCCTAGCGTATTCAACTGATGACTACGACCAGCTGCTTTACCAACCAAAAAGGTCTACCTATGTGAACTCTCCCATGGGGCCAAAAAAGATGGTGGGAGTATGTTTATCCATCTGCACTGATTTATATCTACAGTATTCCAACTTATGCGGTTGGCCGTCAAATAGGAAATCACTCGATCCATACGCGTGATATTCTTGAACTCCTTCTACATACTATAATATAAGAAGTTAATCCTTGTAGTGCCACGTTAATAAATATTCAAAGTAGTCAATCCATTTCCTGAAGTCTCAGGGCGAAATGGGCTTACGCTACTAAACTATCGTATGAAGTTGGATAGCTCAGGCGTTCTGTATCCTAGCCTTACCCTTTATAATGCCCTGCAGAATGTAGGCCATTTACTAATAGATACAATCCTCACTTGATATCATATTCCAATAGATAATACAATTGTAAAGCCAGCGGCTCAAGGATATTGTCCAAGAGTTAATATAAGAGTGATTTGGCTGAAGCCGATTACTAGAATAATGCACAGAGCATACTCCCAGGGGCCAGGCCTGAAATACACGGCAGTAGGTGGGCAAGAGTTATAATAAACGCAAAGGAACTAGCATGTTTAGTATTTGTCAATCTTTATAATATCTCAACATCCCAGAAATCCTAAAGTCCTTGCCATAACCGTCCTAATCCCTTATCCATTAATTGAAGTCATCCAGTAGGATTACATTAAGCTTAACCACAATTACAGGGCAGCACCTGACTCGGCCCAGCTGTACCTAGTGCCTCATGCGAGTTAACATCGTTATATCCAAAGAACGCATTGCTATCCCTGCTAGGGCTGTTCACATTAACTATTAGCCAAATAATCCCTCCGAATAGATAAGACGTAGGTTGACTTACGGAACGAGTGTCATTACACCTGCATCTTGAGCAGGTAGGTATCCCCAATGGACTGTCCAGTCGTTATCAACGCATTTGGCGTTTGAGAATCCCCACGTCTTAGGATCCACATCTTCAGGGGCTTGTAACTTGAGCTGGCAGACTACTCCGTTAGGGGAGCCGTCCAGTATAAGCATGTCTATGAGAATACGATGTTCTGATGGTATCACGGCTAGGCGTGATATTAGCACACTGTCGGCTAAAATTTAATATAGAATTGTAACCAACCTCGATACATATTCTTAACAGTCCATGTGGTATCGCTATCTCGTGCTAATAGGGGCGTCTCGAGAAGGCTTCGAGCACGACGTGATTCGAGGGTCTTTGGTGGGTAGGCAGCAATGATTTGCTCGGGAATATGCGCGCCATTGTTCAACGCCTTGTCATCGAACCCGAAGTATGCCTCGACATTCTCCTCCAAATCAAGTAGAACCATAACTATAAATCCTTCCGGGGCATGTCCGCCGTTAATGCTATACCTCTCAGTTCCATTGCAGGCTACACCAGAGAAAGTAGCAGTGTCGCAGTCATGCCCATTATCCGCGTTCACCGTGAACTGGCAGAGCGTAGGAGCGCTGTTCGATGGCGCTTCGGACTGAAAAAGCAGGAACTTCCAATTGCAAGTTTCGTTACCGGTAGAGCGAGTCCGGGCGGCATGTGAAAGGGTCCAGTTACCAACCGGCTGCGGATGCTTCTGTCCGTGGGCTAGAAGCATGAAGAGCTGGCAAAGTAGTGGAACTACGAATTTCTGCATTTTGAGATGAAATATCAATGGTATCAGAGATTTGTCTTAGAGAAGTGAAATGGCAAATTCTAGGATGGACTGACAATATTCTTAACTACCATCGTTGAGATCTATGCCTACATATTTATACAGCTTCCTTAAACGACGCTATTTGGTCCTCCTCGAGACGAGACTCTACGTAAAATGAGACATCCCACAGATCTGACTACCAATGCAGATACCCGTAGATACCCGCAAACCTAGGCCATAATCGCGTCGGGAAGATATACAGGCAGTTTGACGATCGCAATTACTTTTCCTTCTCTCTTTCAGCTTCGATGTAAGTATCATCTGGCCTTCCAACGTGATATTAGGATAACTCCGTACGATCAATCACCATTGGCCACTTTGGAACCGGAGATAGCAGCCTTGGAAAGCCACGCGTCTGGTCGCATAGGTCACGATCAATGTAAGGCGTCCCGTTGCAAAGGTTAGGACCAAAGCCAAAACATGGTTTCAAGTTCTAACGAACTAATTAGTACGAAACGTCATAGTTTTCTGTATATGGGTTTGATTGTCATCGGATGACTCGTCGTGTTGTCTAGGCTAGGAGGCCTGCACCATACAAATAGAGCCAATATCATATTATAGTGTGACAAATATCCGTGTCGTAGCTCTTAGTTACATGGATAACGATGTAATACCACTAGGATTACGACTGCAAGCTCCTTGACTCGAATACTTTGGTTTCACAGCAGGTTTGGACGTTCCTTACCTACATACGCCGGGAAATTTGTTTGCCATTGTACCAAAAGAGCAAAGCTCCTGTCAGGTAACCGTCTTGATTTGCAACATGTCTGGGCAAACACCGGATATGCGCTCTACTATACCTAGAGCTTTCTGCATGAGAGAATCCTGATAAAATGACAAATGTTAGATGCAAAGGGATCTTCGTATCGTGTCTAAAGCGGCCATATACGTTAATTATATTCAAAACACGAACCGCGGGGCGTTAAGATGCATATGCTACTTAAATTAATCTATTTTGTTAGGATTTCCCTTGAAATGTGAGGACATGGCCAACTTTTCACTTTACAGTCAAAACCCGGTAATCAGCCCTCAATGAGATTTGCCATTGCCATGTCTACGTAAGTACCTAATCTACATATTCGGGTATAACTTGAACTCAGAGCTCAAATCAAAAGAATGTCCGTCTTTAACCAAACCAACTCCTCGCTTAATATAGTGACACATTTTCCAGATGTATCAAATCATTCCTAAGCTCATTACACGTTAAAGTGCCACTGCTACCAGACAGCACTCTTCGGCCTAACTTTATCTATCGCCTCTTGTCCGATGTGCTTTGCGATCTTCAGAGGCTGGGCGAAAGGAGCGGATCGAGGCGTGTTAGGTGTGGCATGATTCTCATCCATCCTAAAAACCATGGCTTTTGGTGTCTTTGGATCAAACAAGAACCAGGGTGCGGCAAGTGAACCTTCTGCGCCGGCAAGAGTCTCGGTAGAAGATGCGTAAAAGTTTGAGTGTGCCTCGAGAGAGTTGTCGGGAGGCTGATTTGAGGTTTCCGTTACACTTTTAATCTTCAATGATCCACCCGACTCAGGAGTAACTCGTGAGGAATCAAACTTCTCTCCATTAATATCTTTGGAGTGGAGGTTGGATTCTTGTCCTGGAGTGCCAATGTGGTTATGTCTGTCCCCATGAATTGCGCAGCTTGGTGAGCGTCGCACAATGATCTCTTCCACAATCTCATCATCATCCCCACTGTCCATGTCCCCTGAACAGACCACTCTGGCGAACCGCTTCTCCTGTTAATATATGCATGGTCGGAGGCTCCAGTGAAGCCCCTCGGTACCCGCTGCCGCCCACGGCTAACGGCGCGGGGTTGCCAAGAATTTCCTACAGCCCCTTGGACGGATGAGCCTTGGGTCTTGTAACTGTTACTGCGCGACCGGGGGGCCTGAGATGTAGGGCGATATGTAGATTCAACATTGCTCATGCGGGTATCTGGACGGAATATGGCTGAAGGTCCTCTAGCCGCTGAGCTATCAAGTACGCTAGGACTCGCGCCAATTAAGACTGAAGCTCCTGCGATGTCGAAGTATTGTTGCTCTATAGGGTCATCCGCGAGAATAGGATTAGTAGGGCGACTCCGACTTGCATTTCGCGACTTCGGCGAAGAGGGCCGATCTGGATAAGGCGAGGATGTATCGGCTCTCATCCCAACAGAAGATTCTGGGCGTGGACTTATGGTTTCAAGGCGTTGAGCAAGTGCGTTTGAATCGGGCTTCTGGCCAAACGCCGAGTTCGAACGTTCAAGGTTTCTTGATCGGTTAGTAGTACGCGACTTAGATGGTGAAGGCTTTCCTAGATCTTTGGTAGTGGTATTGGCCTTTCTACTTTCCATGCTTACTTCCGCTGCTCCGGATTTATTTTCAGTAATCGGCTTTGGGGACCATGATGAGTGTTCTAATACAGGTGACCAGTCGTGTAGTTCCATAGACTTCCGTAGGCGCGAGTCAGAAGGAGCCCAAAAGGATCTAGTTGGGAATTGCGGACTCAAATCGTCAAAAGCTGTAGTCGGAGTTAAAATGGTATTCTGTTGTTCCATTGGGACATGACTTCTCTGTCCCGAATCAGGGTGGGGTGTGGGAATATGCGGACGCCTATGAGCATCCTTCGGGATAGAAAGTTTAGGCCGGACGGCCAAGGGTGTCGGACTTGGTGCCGTTGGAGTTGGAATCGAATCATTTGCTAACTTGGGGGGTGGAATCTGTATCCGGGGGGATGCTGTCTTGACTTTCTTAGACGATAATCGATGGGCGGCCAGGCCCTTAGAATCAAGGCTCTCCTTAGAAGCTCGAGTGCGACTTGAACCTTTCGACTTCCTTGATGTACCCGAACGGCCTGAACCGATTGAACCTTGCATGGATTTCGTACTTCTATCACTTCCAGCCCTAGGACCACGGCCCAACGGTACGTAATCGTAGTCTTTGGTGGCTCCACTAGGTGATATCGATTCATAGTTAGCGAGCGTAGACTCACTCAATGGTGAAATAGGCTGAGCGGGCGTCTTAGACATCCTGGATGAGTTGGCGTTTTCGGTGTTTGGGTCGTTGGAGTGTTCGTAGAGCTATTTCCTCCTGTTGATCTAGGCTGTTCTGATCTCCTCGAAGGATCCTGCTTGTCAGGTCTAGCCGATGTATTGGGCGAATCGTCTTTTGATTCATCATCGGTCGAAGTAACCACTGACGCATTGTCATCAGGCCGATACACCAATTTAGCATATGGGGCAGCATCTGTATCAACAACCAGAAGTTCCTTCTCTCCTCTGCCAAGGATCCCATAAACATTTACTTCGCCATCTTTTATCCCAATCACAGCGCTAGTTCCGGCGTAAACCGCGTCATCCTCTATACCACAGCGATTTGCAAAAACTACGATGATTTCGTCCTCGCTTTCTGCTCTGATAAGTGGCTCTAATCTGGTTACCCAATAGGTTAATGTGTCCAAATCTGGATCATTGGGCATGCGAGAGAACATTCGACCATCCTCCCTTGTGAGCCAGGCCATCGTAAGGACGACGAGATTTGATCCCATCTCTAGGACGTGAAATGCGAATTCGAAAGCGTGGAAGGGAGCTTCGAACTTATATGGACTAAAGGAAAAGTCAGTAGGTCTAACTACATGTTCAGTCATGTCGCTCACTTAATATCCATGCCTAGACAAATTGTTAGCTAGAAGAGTAGCAGGGTTCACAGTGAAAGCTACACACAAATGCCCAGGGAGGTGTTTCTGTTTCCAAGACCCGGGATACATCCTTGCCAGAACCCTTCGCCGCCTTCTAGGGCCCATGTCTCGTCCGTATAATACAAGAAACTCTTTCTATAATTGCCGATTGTTTCTCCCTCGCCGTTGACGACGATGGCCGAGTTATAGTACTCGGGTCCGGTGGGCCATTTCGCTTTCACATCACAACTCTCCGGGTATCCGACTATCGTAACGCAATTGTATTTGAGTGCGACCGTTCTCGCCCAGAGCGCAGTCACGCCAGAGCCTTGAGGCTCGAGGAAAGGGCTAATTTGTTGAAGCGACTTGAAGTTATATCCTTGATGGGGTTAGCGTCATGATTTGAATGCGTTCAAAAGCACTTTAGATGTAACTATACCTGAAAAAGCCAATTCGGGTAGGCAGAGCAGGTCGAGGTTCTCGGGGTTCGCTTTACTCAAGACTGCGTCGGCGCGGTTGAGGTTATTATTAACGTCCCCGAGCTTCGGGGCGAATTGCAGACACCCTATCCTCATTTTCCACCCGCCGTCTCATAGGAACGGAGGACGTAGTCGTATTAACAATTCTTAGGAATATGACAAAGAAGAGGAGAAAAGAATGCTAAGGTCTAATTTTGTACCCAAGTAACTATATTAGGAGGAGGTCGGAATCGGTGGCTCTGGGTCCGATACAACTGTCGCTGAAGTAGAACGTGGAAGATAATTAAATCTACCCAATGTTCTCGCCTATTTTGCAGTGACGTACAGATATCGTATCGCACCCAACGATCGCACGACTCGAGATCCCGCGAGTGAAAGCAGAAGTTCGGGATATGATAAAAGGAATACCAGACTAAATGATAAGGAAAGCGGAAGAGTGGAGAGGCCGATCGAGGGGATGTATAACACCATATTCACTAGCACATATTATGTAGAGTAAGGTAGGACGGGGTGTTAATTATAGCTGGGGTCAAGTTGTGATGCTACGTCTATTACCAACGAGGCCTGCGAGAAAGCACGTTTAAGACAAGGGGTGATCCTGAGGTACGGCTAACAAAGAAACAATAAACTAAATAACAGGAGACTGGTTGGGGGTAGTGTGCGTGTGTCCCGACGAGGGTCTAATCGCGCAGCCAACAGTACTGCGAATATAAGCGCTTCATGGGTTATGGACTGACCTTCTTAGCCTCGCGGCCTTACTGAGCAGTTCAATGAAGCAAAATATTCAAGTTATGATTTATATCGAGCTTACAGAGACTAGGTATAACTCACTCGAAAGATTTGGAAGCAAAGCAAAGCTAACCATCATCAGTTCTGTTTCAACATTTTGGATTCTTGCGCAACCTCACTTCGTTAGCGACTTGATCAGTACCTGGGTAAGTTAGATAAATACCTAACGTACCTATGGTGTGGACTACGAAAACGACGGCAAGCTGTCGTACTTAGTTGGTGGGGAGGGAGCTCGGATGACCATGAATCACCCAATTGACTTGGGACAATCATTATGAACCACCGGTGAAGCTTCGATGGTGGTGTAGTAGTAAATAAATCGCTTTAAGGTATGGCTGGGCGATAATTAATGATCCGCTGCAGAACATTTTTGGCTGTGGTGTAACTCAAAATGTCGTGGGGCGGAAAAGGCCGCTGAAGAATCCCAAAGGCACGGATAGACCAGTAGATTGCCAGAACAGTCTCCAGAGCCCACCAATGGTCTGCCGATGGACCCCTGCCAGCCTCGAAAGCGCTAAATACGCCAGCGTGAGTGGGTGAGATAGCGAAGGTACCTAGTGCTCCGCATACGATCTTCCAGAGTGATGGGATCCGAGGAGGGGCTTATGGGTCGATATTGCGTAGCCAATGTAGACGCCAGAGAAAAGATGTTCTTCTCCACACGTGCCACTATCGAAGTATGGTGAGGATACCTGCCTACCTATATAGCGTATTGTTTCTTCATTAACGCCTTAACGAAGCTACTTTAGTTGGTTCGAACTCTTAGTTGGGGAAACACAAAATACATAGACAGTTGGAATGAAAAAATACAAAAAAAATAGTGGGCTGAATCCCTGCAAAAAATGTGACGTACCTAGCCTAGTGCGAGATGATGCCGCTTCGGAGAAGCACACCGATCTGGATATAGGAGACGAAAAAGCCTTATTTAAGATATACCACCCATAGTGTTGAATTTTGAACGCCGAATGGAAGATTCTTTAACGTATTGCATACCCGGTCAGTCTAGTGGTCCTAGGCGACGAACCAAGCTAGGGAGGGTCGTCAAAAGCGTCGATATTAGACGCCTTGCTGAGTCCTTAGAGGACGCAATCTTCCATGGTAGTCCGGTTGATAAAACCTCCGTTCTTGCGACGGTATTTCGTACGTAGAGCATGAAGCGTCTCTAATGTCGCTAGATATCTTAACTTGAGTATTCGAAAGATTGATGGGGAAGGGTGTATATCCCCTATTTGAAACAGCTTCACAGCGGTCATCATGAGCTGAAGGACTATGCCATGTATTAAGGAGCTGATATGGAACTCTTTAAGACTAGACTCTTAGGCCTATGAAGTTAGAGAGGCCCGCCAAGTCACATAAACCCCATTTCGGCATTCTGGTGTTTTAGAACTTAATATCTATAAATTATTAGCCCGAACTAACATAGTCGGTTTTCTAGGCAACAAGAAACATTAAAAAAAAAAAAAAAAAAAAAAAAACCAGGCTGGCGCTTCTGGAATATAAGTATTTCCCTAAATATGTTGGGCTCGAGCACTGAAGCTCGCAGTATGAGAAGACACGGCTCACTAGCCTCGGCGCGACTCTCTTATCAGCCACGAGGTACCTAAGTGAAGGCAACTATTTTATGTGTAATCTTGAGCATGGATATTCTATCAAGAGAAAGATCCAAGTAGACCAAATGCACCTGATGGCCTTCTTGGTCTTCAAATTTTAAGTCGAGGAGCGTCGTCAGAACAGAGTGCACATCTCGCTTGAGAAGCAAAGAGGTAGATCCACCACTACCATCCCGTTCTCATAAACCACGAAATATTACTTACTAGAATAATAAGCTAGATAAGGCACTGATAATGATGCGTAAGGATCATATAATGGATTACCAAAGGCCAATGCTGTCGGCCTCGAGTAGCAAAGCGTCGTGAGGTTATTTCACGCTTAGTGATAACCAAGTATCTCCACTACTAGCCACTGAGGCAACACTGTGGGTTTAAGCAGAGCTAACACCCCATGTCAGTTCCGTATGGTATTTATACATATAGAGGCGGAAGTCTTACGTTTTATGAAGCTGATATTGCTATCAAAGGGCAATCAGTCTTGCCCTATGGAACCAGCACTTCTTCAGTAGATACACCCGGTAGACGGTGGATTAACTACTCCTCGATCGAGCTTTAAACAAGCTTAATGTAAAAGTCAATATTAACTATCTGTGTTTTGTACCACTCAGTAGTAATAGATGCGTCGTTGATCTAGAGTCATCATCCCACACAGTACGGCGCCCTATGCGTAGTAAGGAAGTGAGAAGAAGAACAGAAAGTGTTGGAAGTCGAGGTAATATTTGCAATGTGAATCAAGATTCCTGGACAAGGATATGGATTTATATATAAACATATCAGAAAACTTAACGGTCCGTATTGCTTTTGCGTGCTCGGCTTGCCGATTACCTTGGGATTTCGGGACGAGGCATTCGGCTGAGGCTGGAATGTATCCGAAACTAATTCACATGCCTCATTCGTTTCATTCCCTCTCGGCTTACCACCTATTGAATCTAAATACGCGCCAATTCAATGTGATGCTACATCACATGTGTGCTTTGAGCCAATATTATTCTCTCAATTATCTGGTGACCGACCTGATAGTAACGGTCCAATAGCGTGAAAGGGGGGCTGTATGTATGTTAGTGCAAGATTGAAAAGTGTATAGATCCAGTCTGCCACAATGGCATAATCTTCGAACCTCATTGACAAACCCTTCCTACTCTAGGGTGTTTATTTGGCGCTTAAGTTCATAGCATGTCGGCTCATTTATGCAAGAGCTACGATCTTGTCGGCTCGGGGCATTGGCAATAGAAGAGAGTTGAGATATCCGATGAATCGGCATGCCGTCTCGGTCATAGTTAAGCTGCGCCACACACATCTTGGCCAGAATTGAGACATCCTGTGAAAATGTCGAATGGGAAACTGCTAGATGACACGCTCTGGTTGTTACCTTGCTTTAATATATGTCCTCTAGCCGCTCCCTATGAAGTGCTTGCTTTTTAGCTATGTGGTACAAGGGTAAGACTTTCAACGCCTGTCACACATCACAAGTAAACGGACTTTTTAACGGTTTCGTCATCAAGTCTCAACAATAGAATTACCATAGGTTAAACTCTTACCTGGAAGTATGTATATGGATCGAAACAGCCACACGGATGATCAAGAGGTATGTACGCCACAGTAGGATCGTGGAAGTTAATAGATACGGTTAATTTTCCCGGCTGGTGGCCATTTTCGAATTGCATGCATGAGACGGCCCCCAAAAGCCCCGAAACTATGAGGGCCAAGAGGGTTACTTTATGCATAGTAATTATTAGGATGTATGTATTTAGGTGAGTGTGCCTTGTCGGCTTGTGTGACGAAGCGTTCTTTTTCCGAATTGAGGTTATTTCGGTGGATCGATGATTTGGGGGACATGTTGAGCAACGTTCCTTTACTCAACCATTGGACGAATGTATTAGCGGAGTCATTTTTGATCTCCAATAAACGGCCGTAACCGAAGCCATCTACTTACATCCCCACTCGGCAAGGTGCAATAAGCAGGGGACCTTGCATCCGGAACCAATGTCAATACACGTGCTCTAAAATCCTATTGGACCCTTTCGTTTAACCCCCTGAATCCTGCCCCCAGACTAACCACACGCAACCATACGACCATAGCAAAGTCCCGATCCTCCGACTTTATCGAGTTGTGATGGCCTCCGCACGGCCCCCCCTCTCCATGATTTGCATAGCTCTACCGACTATTTCGTCCACTAAATGGATCTAGTGAGGTGATGTGCGTCGATCCGATGAGGCGGTCGAGGCAAATATTATCAAGACATTCGCGCTTACAGTCCTCTCTTCAGAAGCGACTTCAATTAGATAGAGATGAAACCACGTTGACGAAACCTCCTCACTGCTCCCTTGCTTCACGGTTGAGCGAAGGCTCACTCTCTGAGTAAAGGTATCAGAGATTTTATAAACGAACGTCTTTTCTGCGGCTCAACCATTCCTATTTGGACCCCAAGAATTCTATCTTGGCTGCAGATAACATCTACCTCGAATCCCGGACGACTACCGAAAGTACTGTATATCTCAGGCACGATATCTATTAAATATATAATACTTCAATACCCGACGTTTCTCATAGACGTCGCATATGAGGCCAAGAAACATGGTGGCGACGTTTCGAGTCTTGTCGTTCGCAGCCCTTTGGCATGCATCGGTTGCGTTACTTGTCGCAGATGGATCACTATGCGAGACAAGATGCGGCAATGTACTCGGCTCAACAACATACGATATGATTGTCTGCGAGGATTCGGCATACAGCACTGAATCAACAGGCCAAGTCTACGAAGCCTGTATCGGTTGCGAGTCGACGAGCTCGTACGCAACATCAAATGGGGCACAAAATAAATCCGACTTACAGTATATGCTCTGTAAGGTTTTATTCGCTCTCTTATATACGTCACAGTTACTAATTCATGTTGTTAGACAATATGCGATATGCTGTTAACGTATGCTTATTCGACGCTGGAACAAGCCCGTGCATCACTTCGTATGTGTCTATCGCTTTTCATTCTACTGTGATACTAACTTTAGCAGTTACGCTTGCGGCGATATCGAACAGGCGATAAAATATGGGAATCTTACATCCAGTAGCTCAATTTATGGCTACTGTGACCAGTGGATTGACAATAACCTTGATAAATGTCGCTCTTGTTTAACCTCTTCGCCTAACAACAACTACCTTAGCAACTGTATGATACATCGTAAATTACCTCATCAGGGCAAAAGCTGATCTTTATCTCCTATTACAGATATATCGATTCTAGATGGCGCTTGCAGACTAAGACTTGAGCCACCAGCTACCCTTCCCTTACAGGGTAATATCTTTTCTACGGACGCCGTCAATGTGACGGACCCTACGCCTACAGCCACATTCTCTCCTCCAGGGCTAAAAGGCCCATTGGACTCCGGTGCCATTGCTGGTATTGTCGTTGGTGGCCTTGCCGTCCTTCTTATAATCGTCGGATGTGGAATTGTCGTCAACGGAAAGCGCCGAAGAAAGGCGTACCTCCGCCGCCGTGAGCAAACCACTAAAAACTGGCCCCCATCTCAAGGCGGTGGTGAGATGTTCGAGACACCCATTAGCCAGAAGCCTCTCCGGGGCTGGCAAGATTCTCCCCTCAGTGCATCAACCCAGACTGCCTTTCCACCCTACTTCTCACCTTACTCCTCTCAATACAATAGTCCCGTCAGCGGGGTCGAAGGCTCTAACATGACATGGCCAATAGAGAAGTCTGATAACATCGGGATTGCAATAAGCCCGGACCGTGAGGTCTACTCGCCATGGAGTGATAAGAAGGGCAAAGAAAAGGTTGCAAGTGTAGGAGATTCCGGTTACGAGCTGCAAGAGGGCGTGAACAGTGCCGGTGGTTACGAAAACAGCATTCAACCCTCGCATGCCTATAACCCGCCTTTGCTAAACCATCCCGGTTACGGGAGGCGCAGTACAGGGTCTCAGGAAAGCCCGCGAGAGTGAGAGGGGGCACGGCATAGTTACCGCCTATTAGATGGCATCACTGGATATTGTGCGGCTTGAATCTTTTACTCTTATAATATCAGCGAGGAGTTGTGGTGTGAGGTGAGATACCTAAAGGTCGTGTTTGATGAGTCACGCTAGAATTTCCTCGATCATTTAGGAATATATATGTTATAATGCCGGGTTAAGGGGTGGCGGCCTTGATTTAATTGGGGGAGTTTTATACCATGGTAGTTAGTTGATTATGAATTTATCTTGAGAACTCCGATTGCCATGCCTCACGAATCACCAAATGCTAAATCTTCACTCAATCTCAATCTCATCCAATTCCACCCCAACTTCATTGCACTTGAAATATTACTAGGTTAGGCACTATGAAATTGGGCGCCTTTTAGATGTTGCGTAATATCTGAAGCATCTTGGGAAGGGTTTCGTCACTAGCATCTGCTCGCTTATAGAGTCTGAAAGCTATGTGAACCTTCCCTAGCCAAGTCTGTTCTGCCATAGCAATCTGGACTATTCTGTCGTTGCTCTCCGTCTTAAATAAAGTCGATATTGTCAACATGGAGGGTTCGAGCCTTTTCCTCATGAGATAGTCTAGCAACCCTTCCTCTTCCAACAAGAATGCAGTTAAGAGCTGATATATTAGTCTATTACAGAGAGGAATACTAAAGCTCTCCGCTGCTTCTTTCAGTTCACCATCAGCGATTATTGGAGACGAGGAGTCTTGCCTCTTCCCATCTATGTCAACACCAACTAAAAGGTATTGCAATGCACGAATGAATCTTCGTCGTATGTCGCTAAGCTGTTGAAAGGGGGTGCCAAGTAGACAGGCCTTGCAGTTGCAAGTAAAACGTAGTGCCTGGTGGCGATCATTTCTGGTTCTGCATTCGAAATCGTTATTATAACAGAAAGTTATCTCCTCACCAGCCATAATGTCCTTTATGGCAAACAACGTGATGGTCTCACTGCTGGGGTCTGGGACCTTGGCGTTAGGTACGCAGGAGTGATTGAAACGTGAATGGAGCAGAAATAGGCCATGTCCCGAGTCGTCCGGTAGAGCAAAGGAGTTTTCCGCGAAGGCTTCGTTCATTCTTTTGAAGGGATCACCACCATTGTCACGAATAAGCAAAAATTGTTGTTTTGCCATCGGTGTCAGCCGTTGAAATGCTGCAAAAACATCTTCATCTGTGATGTATTGAGACGGTTTCAGAATAACAAATAGTGGTTTCTCTACCAAGATCGGGTCTCTTTGTTTAATCAACCTCGTAGCGAAGGCGCCCCACCCTTTCCCAGGTGAAGAGGGTCTTAGTTCGAAGGGCGCATCTCTAGGTATTGGGAGTCTGCGATAGGCTAGAGGAGTAAGTTATTTAGGTAGACATGAATCCAAGTTATGGATAGGCTCACGATGGTCTGGAGGCATTTTTATTTATTGATGTGTTTGCGGTCAGGGGATCATGGAATGAAGAAGCAGGGTGGCTTGAGCTTTGTTGGTACCTGACAACTAAATTTCGGGCGCAATACAAACGGGGCGTGCAATTTACGGTAGCATGCAGATTTCGGTTTGTTGACACATCAGTAAAAGCCTTACATCCGTACATGAATTGTAATTTAATTGCATTTCTAACCAATATCGTTAACGCACAACTCCTAGGGATATTGGAAATATTAATATTAGGTGAGGTATAGCTACTTTGTTGTCCATCTTATTATATTACTTTGGAAATTTTAGACTTATTATACATGTTTCGACTAAATTCTTCTACTAGCTCTGTTCTGAAACTCGTTTCAACTAGTTATGTCGGAAAATCTATAGTAGCTTAGGTCATAACTACTTTAGGTGGTATAACAATAGCCAGTTATATACAGGAGGGGAATTATAAAAGATATGGTCTATAGTACAGTTTAGTTGTTTGATTAATCGAATCGTATTAAACAGATTCCTGAGCCTTGGTTAGCTCCCCAGGCGTAGTTTTGCCCGCCTGCTCTTGAGCGCGAGCTTTCAAACTGCGCCATTCCACGAAAACGCTGCCGAAGATAGTGATACCGCATGTCGCTATCACCATATAAAAGACATCGATTATAGCTGCGTTATAGTCGGAAAGAAGTGTCTCTAACTCGCTCCCAGAAACCAGATTCCTCAGCTCAGTGGCACCACCTCCAGTGACGGAACTGGGACTAATACTAGGAACATTGGATAGCTTCGAGATGAGGCTGTTAAGAAAGACGTTTTCAGCAACTGGTAGGAATATAGCTGAGCCGAGAAAGCGTGAAAACGTTACGATTGCGGTCCCGGTTGCGATGTCTGGCCTCTCTAGGACAGTTTGCACAACATTCATTGGCTGCTGCATGCCAACTCCAAGGCCAACTCCATAGAATATCTGGTAGCCAATCCACTTACCCTCGCTGATGGATGGAGTGAATGTTGCCAAAAGACCTGCTCCTATTGGCATCATAACAGAGCTGACCAAGAAGAAAGGGGCGTAATACCCAATCTTGGAGACCATAATACCGGATAAGATAGAGCTGATAACAGTCGAGAGGACCATAGGTATCATCATAATTCCAGAATCAATAGCATTGGTTCCTTTTACAGCTTGGAACCAGATAGGGAGATAGTACGTTAGGACCATCATACCGGAGCCATTGAAAAACCCGTACCAGACGGCGGCGATGATGCTGCGTTGCTTTATGATACGCGGCGGGATTGATGCGCCTTCCTTCTTCCAAGCCTGAACACCGATGAAGGCGAGACATAGGACACCGCAAAGGATCAGGAGGACGATGATGCGAGCGTCGTTCCAAGGATACACGGTCCCTCCCCATTGAAGAGCCAAAATCAAACAAACGATTCCCGGGAAGAATATGAGATTGCCGATAGGGTCTAACTGCTTAATCTTCTCAACCCAACCTGTTGCCTTTGCATCGAGCTTCTGGTTGGGTAAGTGCAGAATCAACAAGGTGACAATCATCGATACTGCCCCAATAGGGAGATTGATATAGAAACACCATCTCCATGTTACCCTATCAGTAAAACTACCTCCGATAAGGGGGCCAATAACTGATGCAATTCCGAAGACGGCTCCGAAAGCGCCTTGGTAGGTCGGCCGCTGCTGTAATGGGACGGTGTGGAACATGATAACCATCACCCCCGAAAATAGCCCCGACGATCCTATTCCTGCAATAGCACGGCCGAAAATGAAAGCGATAGAGTTGGGAGCCGAACCACAGATAGCCGAGCCAACTTCGAATAGGAAGCAGCCTGCTAGGAAAAGAGGCTTGGCAGGATAGAATTTGTAAATCTTGCCCATAACAAGTGAGAGACCGCACATTGTCAGTAAATAGGCCGAGCCATACCACCCAATGTCGTCTAAAGAATGAAACTCGTTAGTAATACTGGGAATAGCCGTCGATATGATGTTTTGGTCCTACATTAGAACTGAGTATTAGCAATCGATCTGGATCCTGACAGAAACAGTGGCCTCCTAAAATATTACATACCAAAGTAACTAAGAAAATCGCCAAGTAAAGTGCTACCATGATAATAACCCTCTTTTGAGTGCTAGGGTACTCATCGACTTCTGGCTTGTGGGCCACCTGCCCGGCGCCCTCAAGGGGCTTCTCTTCACTATCCGCCGCACGCTGGGACATTATGCTTTCGAAATAAGAGCCTTGATTAACTAATAAACATAATAATTAAATTAAACCTCGCCAAGCATCCAGACAGCCTTTTATACATCCAGAAATGTTGCTGGATTTTCCCCCTAATTCGTGTTATAAGACGGGGACCCACACCGTAGAGGGGCCGGGTCCGCTGCTCGGGGTCTAAAAATAGATTTTCGCCCCCGAGCACCGAGAAATATCTACAGCCAACTCACTCTTTGTACGACTCCACGAACTGCAACACTACCTCCTTTTATCCATAGAATTATTCAAGCCAAAAAATGTCTCAATCTGTGGTAGCGATGCCGCTCGGTTCCGAGGACGAGCTTAAAAATTACTCGTGTGTGATTTGCCGACAGCGAAAGGTCAAATGCGACCGCCGCAACCCCTGCTCTAATTGCGTCAAGGCAGAAAAGCAATGCAGCTTCGTCGCCCCAGTGCGAGGAAAGAGAAAAAGAACGAAACCACCCAGAGAGAGTCTCCATGCTAAATTGAAACGGTATGAGGAGTTATTGAAATCATACGGCGCGAAAACTGAGCCGTCCGATGATCTCGACGACTCCGACTCGGAGTCGATATCTCACCCAGATGATGAGATAACTAGATCTCGAAGCCCAAGTCATAGCGATCCCTTCTTCAAGCTAGAAGAGAGCAAACCGAAGCTTATAACAAAAGAGGGAACGTCGAGATATTTTGATATGTACGTTCTCCATTAACTCCTTCTGGAATACTTGGATCCTAATACTCATTATTAGCACACCCTGGGCTACTATAGGAAATGAAGTAAGTACCTACCTATTTACTATCTCTTCTCCACTTCAAATACCTGCTTTTTCTAAACTTTGTCTAGTTTCAACATCCAGAAGTTGGTGAGCCAACAGATGAGGCAAATTTCCACGAAAGTGGGATTTTCTTCGAGTCGGAACCAGATTATGCCTTCGACAATGTCGCAAGTCTACACCCTACTTTACCGGTATTGGTAAAGATGAAGGAAGTGTATATTGATCGAATTGACCCTCTGATGAAGATACTTCATGTCCCTACACTCTGGACCGCACTAACAGACACGCTACGGAACCCTCATAACCGCTCTAGAAGTTTGGAAGCGTTAATATTATCCTTCTATTTTGTAGTCGTCACATCATTAACGGATGAGGAGTGCCAAAACTTATTTGGAATAGAGAAATCGATACTCAATTCCCGTTACAGAGTTGCGACTCGCCATGCCTTAGTACATGCTGGATTTCTATCTACTTCCAGTCCAATGACGCTCCAGGCGTATGCAATTTTTATGGTAAGCTATTACTATCAAACGTCTTTACCCTCTCATTCTAACTTAATAAGATGTGTGTAAGAAAGAGTTACAGACATGATACTCTGTTCGTATTATCAGGAGTTGCGATCCGACTGGCTCGAAAAATGGGATTACATCGTGACGGTTCACTTCTAGGGCTATCTCCGTTTGAAACTGAAATGCGGAGGCGGCTTTGGTGGCACCTCGTCCATGTGGACTTTCGATTGGCCGACATCCTCGGCACGAGGCCTTCGTTAGATCTTGTTTCCAAGGATACTAAGATACCGCTAAATGTGAACGACGAAGATCTCGATCCAAATATGGTCAACTTGCCCCCGGAGCGTAACGGCATTACTTCTATTTCATTCTGTTTGATCCGATGCGAGGTATTAGAAGCTATGGAAAGGTTCATGCCGGTATCTACTAATGGGGTACACTGGGAGGCACTCCGCGGATCAGACATTCCTCTCGCCGAAAAGGACCGCATCATAGATCAGATTGAAGATCATCTCGAAACCAAGTATCTACGGTATTGCGACCCACTGAACTCGCTTCATACTTTCATATCAATCATGGTTAGGTCATCAATCGGGAAGATGAGAGTCTTGGGTCATAGCCCCCGGTCGTCCGCTGATAGACCGATCAAAATGCCACAGAGCGAGCGCAACCTAGTATTCGCAAACTGCACGAAACTTCTGGAATATTTAACCGTGCTACACGGCGGTCTGAATAATATGGAAAAGTACATGTGGCAAATCGGCACCAGCTACCTCTGGGGTACCATGCTCTACGTGCTCGTCGAGACCCGGAATCGCAAAAAAGGTCCTGAGGTTGACAGAACGTGGCAGTTGATTGGAGAAGTTTACTCACATTATCCCCAGATGTTTGAGGCATCCACGGGACCCGTGTTTGCAGCGATAGGGAAATGGACACTGCAAGTTTGGAACGAGTGTGCTGCGGCTTTAAAGGCCGAAGGGCACCCAGAACCGCCAATGCCCCGGTATATTGAGAGGATCCGTCGCTGCCGTGAACTGTCGTCAGAACCACGATTCAAACCCAAAGATCCAGTGGCAGATTATGGACCTATTACCCCAAATTCGTTTGACTACACAAATATACAACCCCAGGGGTGCGAGGGAAACCTCACTGATTTAGAAGCCTTTGGACCTTGTGATTTCTCAGATCTTCTATCTCTCCAGATGGACTCGAACGAGTGGATACAATGGGACCAGATAATCTCACAACAGAGCACTTTCCCTTAACTCAATAGGATAATAACCCTTGAGTTTAGTAAGCATGATTTATGGATGGGATTAAATGAGAGGGTTATGGTATGCTGTCTGAAGAATCAGGAGACAGGATGGCTGGCTTGATGTATCTAGGTAGATTACATAAATACGTACGTGTACGATAGGAATTCAACTATATACCTTCCAGGTAGGTAGGTGTATTGTCACTCTCTGGTTTACTCGCAAGTTGAACATATTGGAATCCTGGATATAAACTCACCATAGCTCTTTTCAAAATCTACAACTATCTAACTACCTTATTCATGATTTTGCTTGTGATTCCAATCGATAGTGTCTACTACCTTAGCTCTTACGCTAGGTAAGGATCAGACAGCCTATACGAACATCACTCATAAGTTACTGCTTGCACGGAGTCAGAACTGCTAGTAATTGATTTGCTTTAGGATAGGTAACTACCTACCTACCTAGTAAGAACTTTGCTTGTGATTTGAGGGCATAACTTGTTGGTATGGCACTGCACTGCATCTCCCTTGTTTGACGGTCAACGGTGACCCTGGGTGGGAGGCAGACAGTTAGTGAGTCAAAATGATCCTTGCTGCATATAATCGGCACATCCTATTTGTGGATATCGAGAACGTTATGTGATCTACGAAGTACATCCAAGCTTCGCAAGTTGTTGATTTTGCCTTAAATCCCGATATTGATCTTAGTGAACTGAACTGTCTTGGCTTTTTCTACTAAGGTCCAATACTTGTCTTAGGCTTGAGCACCAACAGACTTGAGATATTCATAAGTTGATATTTCAAGATGAATGTCAACCAAGAAGGCTTCGACCGCCGTTTAGAGGCTCTACAGCGAATACTGCAGCAGTATAACCTGAAGGTGAGCTATTAGAAGATGCCTCTTAGCAGTGTGAATGATGAATCTAACTATTGCAGTCCACACGAGTGACACCTATTGCATACGTTGAACATTGCCCCTTTCATTTCAACAACTTTATATATAAAGTAGAGCTTGAAGCTCCAGAAGTTCCAGAAACATTTCCCCATGGGCAACCATGCACTTTGACTCCGCCTGCCGAGGGTATATCGACGCTAGTGATTCGCATGAGCAACCCCCTTGCCGAAGGGCTGAACAACGCCAACCGCGTGGAAAACGATGTTGCAGCCCAGCATCTTGCCCGCAAGTCAATTCAATCTAGGGGACTTGACCCGGCAGTCCCCGCTGTCTATGCATGGTCACCATGTAGGTACCCTGAAGTACCTAGCGAGACTGGATTTGGGTGGACAATAAGCGAATTCAAGCCTGGATCAGATCTAGATGCCCAGTTTGGTTCGTTATCTCTAGAGGATGCTATCGATGCTGTTTAGCAGTTGGCTAGAATCTTCACCGCCATACAGAGTTCTGAGATTCCTGAGACGGTAACCAAATTTGGTGCGTTAACTCTAGATGATAGCGGTGCTATTGTAGGCGGATAGCCACCGTTGCTGAAAGGGAGCTCGTTTGATACATACGCGGAACTTTGGGTCGCTAAATTAGAAACACAGCTGAGCGAGGCGGACAAGAGCCCATTGCTTCAAGTATGGACACCAGGAGGTCTACGGGAACGTATCAATAAGTTTATTAGCATAGGCGGAGTAGACAGAGCACTAGAAGGCGTTGATAATAAAATGGTATTAGTACATGGGGACTTGAGTACGTCTGGTTTCCTTCTCTCTTATTCGTCTTAGAGCTTGTTATAAGAGACTGACGTGAGAATAGCTATGAACAATGTGCTCTATGATAGTACGACAAAGCGCATCACAGGAGTAGTAGACTTTGACTGATCGGCCGTTACACACCCCTGTGACGAATTTCTAAGCGGACTTTGGGATATAGGAGGCGGCAATCACGAGAGGAATGAAAAATTCCAGCCAATGCTTCTCTCAGGTGACTTCACCACTCAACCCGAGGGTCTATCGGCTGAGGATATCAGGAAGTGGGAAGTAGCTAAAGCTTGGGACGTGGCTATCGCTCAAGTAGGCGTAATACGGCCTAGCGATATCATTGGGGTAAAACGAATCCAGGCACTGAGAGACTTGGAAGACTTGCTGTGTCCGTTTGAATTGGCTAATGAAGTCATGCTAAAACGTATCTCGGACGAAGAGAAGACTAAGAAGAAACAGGAGGGGGAGGGAAAGATTCTAAAGTGGATAGAGGATTATGAGCTGTGAATAGGCAGACAGGTACCTAATAGGTTACTGGGCTGCTGGGCTAGAGCTCCGGCTTTAAGTCCCTAATGCTATCGATAAGCCGGTTTTGGCGCTAGTTGTGGTTAGAGCTACTGATTGGACCAAGTCTTCATCAGTTTTCCCCACATCCCATAGCTAGAAAATTTTTGGAGCTTTTCTATTTTTTTTTTTTTCAATTCGTAGAAGCCGGCGTCCGAGGCAAATCTTCCATTTGCAATTGTCATTGGAAAATCTCCTTCACGCCAACACCGTCGCGTACGAGTTTATATATTTGAAACAGGTAATCATCAAGACGGGTTAAAAATGGCGACCAAGGACGATATTAAGCCCAAGGAGGAGTTCTCTATTAAGCCAACCACGGTCACTCCGTCTGTTGACACGAGCACATGGCCGTTGTTGTTGAAGAACTATGACAAGCGTACGTGAATAAAATCAGGATCAAACTTAATTCGCGACACTGACATAATTGCAAATAGTTCTCGTCCGAACTGGACATTTCACTCCCATTCCTAATGGTAGTTCGCCGTTGACTCGAGACCTTAAGTCCTACATTAGCTCTGGTGTGATTAACCTCGATAAGCCTTCAAACCCCTCGAGTCACGAGGTTGTTGCTTGGGTGAAGAGAATTTTACGGTATGAATTTGTGCTTTGGCCCGTGCGAGAAGACGATAAAGGCTGACTGCGAATCTAGTGTTGAGAAGACAGGTCACAGTGGAACCCTTGATCCCAAGGTCACAGGTTGTTTGATTGTTTGTGTTGACCGTGCTACTCGATTGGTCAAGTCTCAGCAAGGTGCCGGAAAGGAATATGTTGCCGTTATTCGATTACACGATAAGCTTCCTGGTGGCGAGGCGCAATTCTCGCGAGCTCTCGAGACCTTGACCGGTGCCCTCTTCCAGCGACCTCCTCTAATTTCTGCTGTCAAGCGACAGCTCCGTATTCGAACTATCCACGAGAGCCGAGTCATCGAGTTCGACAATGATCGCCACCTCGGTATTTTCTGGGTCAGCTGTGAGGCCGGAACTTATATCCGAACCCTTTGCGTGCATATGGGTCTCCTACTTGGTGTAGGTGCACACATGCAAGAACTGCGACGTGTGCGAAGTGGTGCCATGGATGAGACGAAGGATCTCGTGACGCTTCATGATGTTCTCGATGCCCAATGGATGATGGACAACACCAGAGATGAATCCTACCTGCGCAAGGTCATTGCGCCCCTAGAGACTCTTCTTACGTCGTACAAGAGAATTGTAGTCAAGGACAGCACTGTTAATGCTATTTGCTACGGTGCAAAGCTCATGATCCCTGGCTTACTACGATACGGTAAGATATATTTCCCCCGTCAAGTTGATTAAAACTAACACTCGATTATAGAGGATGGCATTGAAGTTCACGAGGAAATTGTATTGATGACAACGAAGGGTGAGGCTATTGCTCTTGGTATTGCCATGATGTCGACCGTCGAAATGTCGTCTTGTGATCACGGTGTGGTAGCAAAGGTGAAGCGATGTATCATGGAGCGAGACCTATACCCTCGGCGATGGGGTCTGGGTCCTACTGCTACCGAGAAAAAGAAGCTGAAGGCATCTGGAAAGTTGGACAAGTTTGGACGAGCGAACGAGGCAACACCCGCCAAGTGGACGTCGGAATACAAGGACTACAGTGCTCCGGCTGATGGCGTAGCAGCAACGCCAGCTGCCGCTGATGTTTCCATGACCGAAGCTCCCGCCCAGACTCCCTCGAAAGAGAACCCTTCTTCACCTACGCCTGCCGCAGCCGAGGACGACAAGAAGAAGCGCAAGAAGCACGATGGCGAGACTGCCGAAGAGAAGGCCGAGCGCAAGAGACGCAAGGCAGAGAAGAAGGCAGCCAAAGCAAAGCGTTCCTCGGTAGGAAAGAAGGACGATTCTGACTCAGATTAAACGAAAACCTATCTAGCTATGGGTGGGGTTTTTCCCGAGTTGCATTTGGTTGATACCATTTGGTCGGTCAGTGGCTAGTTGCATGTATATGCCTTGGCTTGCGGCGTTATCTGCTGTATCATACAGTTTTTAAGGGTCTGGAAAATTGGCGTTTAGGACCTCTGCTTATTTTGTTTTATGATGTCTCGAGATTTCAGTGGATGAACTGCGGAATGCGGATTCTGGAACATAGTAGATACCACGAATTATCGCCAGTTAAACATGAAGTGTTTCATCCAACATTGTCGCTCTTAGACAAGATGTTTCGATCTAACTAGTGCTTTATGTTTGCCCCTCTTGACTTTTCAAGCTCGACAAGTTTCTCGCATTCGTGTTATGCTTACTCGGGCAAACTGCTAATAAGCACGAAGACATGGATCTTGGTAAGCAGCGTTCCGTCGTCGCGCCGCTGCATAATGATACGTACGTAGCCATATGTTCACGCACTAGGACGATATCTACGTTAAATCGTCAGACTCAACCACAGAAAACTGACGATAGTGAGACTGCCAATAAATAAGCTGGCGCAGCAAGTAAGACTAGAGGAATGACTTATAGCAGTAGGGATATTCCCAGCTTCAATCACAACAACACCTAAATCTAGTATTGTGTTCTCTCAATGAAGATTATATACGTCCGTATGTTATTTGATCGCCATGCCAGACTCTCGTCATGTGCGGGGTCTAGGAGATTCTTATTCCGACTCAGCCCTTCTAAGATCGTGTTCGTGGTTCTGGCCACAACATCTTAGACTCTTCTTCCTTTTGGCCAGTTGCACACGTGGGGAAAAGGATCTACCTTCCCATGTAGGGATGTAACTCAAAAAAAATAACTTCTTTTAAGCATGATTGTCTTAAACGTCTGTTCGGTGCTAGTTTCTTCACGTCGTTCGAGCTCGTGATCTTTTTGCCCCGACGGTGTTACTGTGGGTGGTACATGACCACGCGCTCATGGGAATTTGAATTCGCTTGTGTTCTCGCGTGCCTTATGTGTTAAACATCGTCTGGGTGGCGCTGTGTAAGTCGGGCGGTGTTATAGATCAAATAGACTTTTTACATATGCTACGACTGATAATACGATAATCCTGTTATTAACGGGGGCGTTTTGTGTATGTACATATCGACATGTGATATGAATGTTCTATGTAAGATGTGGTTATGAAGCGATCGGCATTGATGCCTACCTGGCTTGAGTAATTCCCACTCATGATCTTCATTATCACTTACCTAAGGCTATATCTCAATCTGTACAGTATTTGCTCAACAATTCTTAGATAGGGGAAGATGGCGTGCACGAACCACGTCTATTGTAACCGTGTACGGTGTTGCCTGCTCTAGAACAACTATGTACAACTCACGGAGATCCGGGCGGCCGGAGTCAAATTACTTTATACATATGTGCGACTCCTATTCATTAAGCTCGCTGATTAGACTAAAAGATAGTTTATGAGACCTACTGGATGATCATCAAACTGAGATGTCGTTCAAACATGTCTGAGAAGACAACTGCTTCTCAGGTACTATGTAGACCAGTCTGCGAGGATGGTGGTTCAGGGCTGTCGGTACAGGGGTATATATCAGCCTCAATGTTGCATGGACCCGCACTGATATTGATCCAGAATTCCTTAACATTGGTTGTTAGAAGATCGAAACAAAATCCAGTGAAGATCATTAACTATTGACTTCACACTACAACATCACTAGCATAGAGAAGCCACTTTCACTTTCAGGGGTATGTACTAAAATAACTTGCCATCGGCACGGCCCATGGGTAAATTTGGCACGGCAGTTGGCCATAAGTCGACCTGGACGACTTGCCTTATTAACCCCTAGATGTCAAGTAAGATTTAGGTTGAAGAATTGTTAGTCTTTGCCATTGGTTTTGATACTTGGATGCCTGTTTATGTTACTTTGGAAGCAGGCGACCCGCTGTTTCCGTCTCGTATCCGACTGAGAATCATAATCACTTGGGAATAAGTAATATAACTTATGACGACGCATAAATCACACAATGTCACGACCTCCTGAACATCTGAATCTGTTTTGAGCAGATGGGTCGACTTAAGGCTCCACGACAGACCATAGATGCATATCCGTAGAGGCCAAGCCGGCCGTTCTAGCCGGATGCTTTCTTTTTCCTTTGCAGCGTCCTACAGAGTGACCTAGACGGGTATGCGGTTCAGCAGTATGGTTCGACACCGCTAGTTACACGAGGATTTGGGCTACACCATTGGTTATATCCATTGCTTCTGTCTGCTGTGATACTGCACATATGCTTTAGATCGGGAAGAATAGGGTACGATAGCAGATTTGCGTAGAAGAATTAGACTTAGGGGGTCATGTTCTACACATACCACTGTTCCTCTATAAAATGGACGAGCGCCAACCGTGCCCCTCTGGATCGACATGCCAAAGTCGAAGCGAGATTCGGTCCAGTTATTTAGTCCATAGATCATCTCTCGGTCACGTATCAGCTCCGTCTACAAACACTGTCTCTGCTTTTAAGGTTCAGCCTTAGCACCGGTCTCGTTTCTAGCTGGCTTGCTCGATATGCGAGTTATTAAGGATGAAGCTCCTTAGTATACTTGCAGCCGCCGCGCTGTCATTCATTTTCGTTTCCGCGTCGGCGATACCTATACAATCTCTTAACAAAGCAAGCGATGAACCGGTGTTCGACGATGACTTCGCTGATCCATCAATATTCCAAGACGAAGACGGTACCTGGTATGCTTTTGGCACGGCTGGAAAGAATAAGCAAGTTCAGGTAGCCACGGCAAAAAGCTTCGATGGCCGGTGGAATCTATTAGAAGATATCGACGCTCTTCCTCACTCGGCTGCCTGGACTACTGGACGACACACCTGGGCCCCTGATGTGCGTCGCGCACGCAACGGAAAATATGTCATGTATTATAGCGGCGAGGTGGCCGAAGATTCGGCTCACCATTGCATCGGTGCGGCAGTAGCAGACGCTATCACCGGTCCGTATGTACCCGAGGAGGAACCTTTTGCTTGCGACCTCTCAGCTGGTGGCTCTATCGATGCGTCTGGATTCGAAGACGAGGATGGCAAACAATACGTGCTTTATAAGATCGACGGGAATAGTGTTGGTAATGGTGGAAGCTGCAGCAACACCAAAAAGCCGATTGTACCAACGCCTATCATGCTCCAGGAAGTCGGCGAGGATGGTGTAACGAAAGTTGGCAAGCCTGTTCAGATTTTCAACCGCAGCGACGAGGATGGTCCATTAGTGGAAGCACCGAGCTTGTTACGTATGGACAATGGGCTATACATCTTGTTCTTCAGCAGCGGTTGCTACTTGGAGCCAAGCTACAACGTGAACTACGCGACATCGACGAGTCTAGAGGGGCCATTTCAACGAGCACAGCGCCCGATAATAAAATCTGGGGAGTACACGTTGCAGGCACCCGGCGGCGCTACCGCAGTGCACGTTGGGGATAAAGTCGGGATCGCTTTCCATGCAGACTGTCAGCAGGGGAGATGTATGCACACATCACACACTATTGTCGATGGCCGAGAAGTAAGAGTTATGATGTAGGCCGCTCAACAATTCATCATCCATATTTCCGCGAACACGATGCTAAAAGGACGAACTGTATTGGACTGGCGCAAGGTCTTGATACGGCTTTTCTTTAACAACCAAGTGAGAGTAAACATACAAGAGGATGCTCGGGGTCGGAAGTTGGAATATGGCTTAGTTGATGCTTCTCACGCCGACGCTGCTTACAACACTCTTTAGATTAAGGATAGATTCGGAATATTTCATATTGATATCTTTGGATTCGGGATAGAGGGTAAATGATACCAAAGCGGATAGACCTATATAAGCATAGTATATCAGTAATATCACAGATTTCTTTAGACTAAACGCGCATCCTGCTTTTAACTGTAGTGAATCTTGTCTTGAGTATATAATGTGAAGTTTAATGTTGAGAAGTTCTCTAACTAGTTAGTTATGTAAAGCTCATGAGATTGACGAACTGATATCAGTCTAAGCTAAATGGAGGATAGATTTAAGTCTATTTTTATGCATATGTCTGGTCATAAATTGAGCACGGACCAACTCCAACCTGTACTTCCCCTATGTATCAACATAAGCGCCTGTTTATTATCTGCAACCTTCGCAATACTTTCAACCTGCACTCTGCAAGCATTTAATCACTGTCACATTTTCTACGCTTAGTAGAAGATACCTACCATGTGCTTCCGCTCCGGTAGGGCTGCTCATATCTCTCCGTCCAATCGTATTATCTCCCGAATACTTGATATTCTTTCCGAAGCGCCCCCGCAACCTTCAGTACTTTCTGTTGCAACTCTATAACAGATTGCTCGTCATTATGTAGTATATCACACTAAATAGCGAAACCTCTGATGCGTAAGTCGGAACATTCTTGGCTTGCCGATCTTTGAATTACTTGAAGACAACTCTTCCAAAACGACCATGATAATTGTAGGGTTATATCAACGACTATCCAATATATCAAACGGCATATTAGATAACTATTTTGCTTATTGAATGGGAAATGATTTTAATTCTCCTTAACCGGGCCTGAGCTGAAATTAGGGCTGCTCTGTATTGTCGGCCTCTAAATGGGGGCCAAATGGCCGTGATTTTTTGCCGCCAGCGGCCTCATTACCGACCCACTAGAGCTGCCGGGTAAGATTACCGAACAAATCACGGCGCTTAGGGACTAGAATGTATAGATCATATGCTTATCCTATTGGTTTACCCTCTTATAGGATAACCTTTAGAGGTAGGTCTATCTCACACTATCTAAGATCGCGTCTTTTTAACACCGTAAGAATCATCGCTCGCCTACTTCGGGATATATCATCCGGGGTATTTTCTCGCTAGTACAAGGGACGAATTATGGGTATGGCTGCAATGCTACCTTTTCGTGCAAGTTGTCGGCACATTTACATCTACATAGGCGCCGACTACCACTAGACTGGTAGTAGTGTAAAATCGGTTGCGCGCGAAGCATCGCTATGAACGTCTGTCTTCTAAGCTGAAGAGTAACCGACCAAATCTAATATATTATTCGGTCTGTCCCAGGCTTCTAATCTCTCAAGCAGCTCATCGAATGTTGTACGCTCCTTTTCTACCTTAGGACCTTTTCTATTTCTACGCTCTCTAGTGGGCTTATTCAAGACCTTGACCAGCTGGCTGGCGGTATTAACTTTACGAAATTTAATATTATTCTTTATTATACTTCTTATAATATTTCGTTCTTTATCGACGTTCCTTCATTACGAGATACCCTCCTATTTACCAACATTTGATCTCCAGGCGAGATGGCTCCTCTTACATTTACTCTTATCCTTGCTCTCTTCGTACGGTATAGCACTAGTTTACAGGTTACGCCAAATTCGCCATGCGCTTCGCTTTGTGTTGACTCCGTCGGCCTCGACTTTTCTGACCCTAACTCATCAAACACTGGCAATTCGGATATTTCATGTTATGATACTGAATATTCTACGTCGCCTGCAGGCAAGAAGTTCCAACAATGCATGAGTTGCCTTCAAGACAGTAGCTTTGCTCAAGGGGGTGAAAGTGACCAGCTTTGGTTCTTATGTAAGTACATCACATCTACCTAGTATTCACATCTAATATGAATATAGATAACCTCAGATATACGTTTGATTATTGCATTCTCGGGTTTCCTAATGCCACAGGGGTAGCATCCACTCCATGTGCGACATCTACCGCTTGTGGAGGGCTTAAAGAAGCTTTGACAGACGGCAATCTTGATCCTGAGAAGAACGGCTATTCGTATTGCGCCTCAGATGGTATGCCCGATGCAACAGTCTCAGAGTGCAAAGCTTGCGTGAGCGTTTCCGATGATCAAGACTACTTAGCCAACTGTAAATCACCCCAATCTTCACATAATACCGCAATGCTAATCATTAATACAGTTCTCATCGCTCTTGATGCAGGGTGCCAACAGCGGCCACCTACTGGAACTTTAATTGGTCTGAATGATACAGTCTTCACCAAGACAACGATCAGTTCTATTGATCCTTCTATCGAACAAGCCGACGACGAGAAGCAATCTACCCTATCCGTAACTCAGATAGTAGGGATTGCAGTTGGCGCTGTTGTCATTGTCTTAGTAATAGTTGGCGTTTTATTCGTACGTTGTCGTAGACGTCGTAACCGCCGTCTCCTACTTGGAGACGTCAAAGCATCAGCGATGGCACAGAAGAGGAACCGTCATCGCACTGTTTCTACACTCTCATTTCGGTGCCAAACGCACCTAACTCCTAGGTCGCCGTCGTTCTTCCCAAATCCGTCTGATGGTACCATTGAAGAGGAGAACCCTTACGTTGGCCCATTCTCTGCACTTGCTTCTCACCCTGTTTGCCCGGAGTCACCAAGACAGACTTTGAACGACAACATGGGTCTCAACTCCTTCTCTAGGTCAGACACCAAGGTCATACCACACAACATTGCTACGGCCATACCCGCGATCCCAAGTAATGTATACTACTCAACTTCGCCTAAGGCCGCATTTTTCTCCCCAACCGATGAGCCTGCTAGCACTACTAGCACCAAGAGCACAGCACAACTTCTACCTCTAAGGCAGTATAACCCTGCCGAGTACTCAGATAGCTCACCACAAATTGGTACCAACCCTAACACCGTATTCAGTAGCCCAATATCTGGCTCTACTGCTAGTCCCCTCATAAGCCGCGCTTGGGAACGGGGTACACCAACATGGGATATGCCACCTCGCAGTTCCAGCCGACCGACAGGAGGGGGAGCTTGGGAAAGGGTGGCAGCCGGTATCGCGGCAAAAAATCGAAGGACCAGTAATACGGGGAGTCCCGTAGAGACTAAGCAGATTAATTTCAACTTCCCTCCTCCGCCGACAGGGCGGTAACCTATATATACCCCTATGCCATGTACAAGTATAATAACTACATTACGCTACCTGATAATATCACAGGAATAGACATGAAAGTAACATGATAGGGCTTTGGCTCTGATTACTTCACAATACATAAAGGAATGAAATAAAACAGAAGATACCCCTATTTTCTAGACTCTGCTCTTACGTTATGCCTAAGAATAAGACTCACAATGATTGTATTTCTGTAGAACCTATTTAACCCAATCTATATACCTATATGGGGTGAACTAGACGACGATTTCATTAATTCCTATTCTGTTTTAAGATTTGACCGATCGCCCACGTATATACACTTCTTTGATATTCCGGTCATCGCCAGTCATAACAAATTTGTCAAATATCGTCCTAATGGAGTCTTCATCCTCTAGTATGGTCATGACACCCGGCGCATTCGCGTCGATGAATATAGCATCGAACTCCTTCCCAACCTCGAAGTTGCCAATCCTGCTATCGAGACCGCACACCTTCGCGCCTCCTAACGTGGCTAGATAGAACAATTCCCCTATATTAAGCCCTTTGTGCTCACCCCCGCTCATGACTTCTCGCGCATTCGATGCTACGAGGGCTTGCCTCATTGCATCTAGAATGCTGCTTGAGAACCCACCCCCGCTGTCGGTACCGAGTCCGACCTTGATCCCGCGCCGTAGAAACTCGCGAACTGGCGCTGCCATAAACCCCCCGCCAACCGTCATGTTGGAGATGGGACAATGCGCAACACCACACCCCAGTTCCGCGACACGACTCATTTCATACTCGCTCATATGGCAGCAGTGAGCGAGGATGGAGCGCTCGCCTAGTAGCCCGTAATGTGCGTATAAGTCCGCTTCGCTGCCTTTGAAATGCGGGAACAGCTCTTGCGTAAACTTCATCTCCTGCTCGGCCTCGTTGAAATGCGTTTGGATTGGTAGATCCGGGTTCGCCGTCGCAAGTGTACCAAGCCCCTCAAGCAATTCCGGCGAACACGAAATGGCAAAACGCGGCGTCAGTACATGCTTGAGCAGCACGCCCTCCGGATCGATACGCCGCACATGCGCGATGCAGTCTTCCGTATCGGCAAGCGACGCCGTGGCGTTCGCGTCCTGGTAATATTCCGGCGCGTTCCGGTCCATATTGCATTTGCCGATGAGGGCGCGCTGGCCCCTTTCCAAACATATGTCTGCGAGGATCTTAGTAGCTTCCGCGTGCAGCGAGCCATAGTACGACGCTGTGGTGACCCCCTGCTTCAGGAAGCCGTCGACGCAGCTCGAGTAGACGCGGCGTGCGTACGCCGGGTCGCGGAACCGCGCCTCGTTGGGAAAGGTGACTTGTTCTAGCCAATCGAGGATGTGCATGCTTTGCCCTAGACCGCGTTGCGCCCATTGTGGCGCGTGGTTGTGCGTGTCGACGAATCCTGGGATTAAGAATTGGCTGCGGGTTAGGAAGCGCACGTCCTCGGGGGCTGAGGTGGGGATGTTTAATGATGATAGTGTTGAGGGCACTTTGTCCTTGGGGATGTCTTCTACTAGATTGGTTATCTTGCCGTTGGAGCTAACTACGAGTAAGGCGCTCTCGAGTATGATGAGCTCTGATGGTCCGAGTGAGTGGATCACGGTGCCGTGGAAGATTTGATATGCCATTTCATGTGTCTCATCCCATTATGTACCTGAGAAGATCTTGGATCTTATAGAAAGACCGGTTCCTTTGACAATATCGTTATTGAATTTTATCTGTAGATTTATAAAGTGATCTCATCTGACGTGGTTGAGAGAATCTAAATTATAGGTAGGTACCTATGTTCCATAAGTGAAGAGATCTTGGGACATATCGTATCCTGCCAGCTGAAGATTTATTGGCGGTTAAGTCTGTCAGCTGTACGACGTTGCTATTAGCCTAAATATGATAGCTTTACTCATTATATTTCCGGGATGAGATTACTGTTATAACTAAATGAAATGGCAATTAAGTAGGAAGTGTCCTGCTAAATAATACTCAGCAACTTGTCGTTTTCATCCTTATCTACATAGGTAGTATAGTTAAGATTACCTTGACTGGATCACGCTGTGGTCATGGCTACTTGCTTTTCCCGCTTTCTTTTCGCGATTGTCGGAACCCCGCGATGATAAGACGTCTCACGAAAGGATGAGACATACATAGTCCCATTTTTATTGTTTAAATGGGAAGTTATATCTAAGTACTCTATGGTAGGTAACTAACACGATAGAGACTGTAAAAGCTGGTTTAGCATTTGATAAATGAGTAAAATACAAGTATATAAATTTAATATGATCACTTATACAATTTTACATACGTTGATACCTTACTTACCTAAGGTATCTAATTTGAAGACGTTGCCGGAGATGGATCCCTGTCAACTCCGGTAAAGGGACATAATCCTGTTCCAGTAACCTACATGTAGGTAATCTATGTAGTGAAGGTACTTCCGATTGTCGGCTTATACTCTCTATTTACATGTACTTTTTTGGAAGGCGTTCGTAGATATTGCGAAGGTGGAGCAGAGTTAACAATTTGTTGACATAATAGACTTACAAAGGGACCTGTCAAATATCACAAACGCTATGACGAAGGTAGCAATAGGACCTACGGGTCTTGGATACCTGGCCCGAGTGTTAGATACTCGAACCAAAATAAATGGAAGCAGCATGTTACCCTGATAGGCGTTTGACGTAGCGGCAGGCAGTAGCCAACTGTTGCCATACAGACGCCTAGCAAATAGCAACTGCCCGTTAACTCCCCTATGTAGACATGTACCTACCTTAGGTATGCACATATGTAAAGTACATGCAGTTGGGCCTAAGTAAGAACATTGGAAGGAATTGGACCGAAGGGAAAGTGCCATCCTCAATTTGAAACTAAAAATTACATTAGGTACCTCACAGACCAAATCCATAATCGTCTCTTGTTTTCTGCACTTTTATGCAACACCAACTACATTTATTTACACATTTCTGACGCGAACTTCTAACCAATCATGGCCATGGACATGTCAGTCTATACAGCTATGGGCGATGAAGATATCGCCCTTGCCTTTCGGTTAATGCAAGAAGATGCCGAACAATTCATGTCTACTACCACTAGAAAGGGAAAACAAGTCGAGGGTTCCGAGACGGACGCTCAAATGGCTTTTAACCTTCTTCTTGAAGAACTGCAAGCTGCAGAGACCTGTCTTAGTGATGAACGAATGACTAGAAGCATCTTGAGAGCAATTCAATCCGACGGCGCTGTCCTTTCCCAGGCCCACGATGAAGAACATGTTGCTCAGGCTGACCATGAAATGTCACTTGCTTTGAGCAATGGACAAGATGAGTCCGTGGCCCAGCAAGCCACCCCCGAAGCTATGAGCAGCGATGAAGAATTCCTTGAGAAGCTCTCAGTCATTTACAATACCGGCTTTGACCACCCCATGAGTGGCACTGACGATTATGATGACGACGATGATACGGCCACTATCAGCCAGCCAGAAAGTTCCTCATGGGCTGCTTCACGCCAACCTAGTAGACCACCAAGGACTTGCGACGCTTGTGGAGACCAAAAGCACTTCGCACAACTGGCTCGCGCTCCCTGCCGCCATGAATATTGTCGCGAGTGCCTCACACGTCTCTTCCGAGATGCTTCAAATGATGAATCCCTCTTTCCTCCGCGATGCTGCAGACAATCCATCCCATTAGTTAAGAATCAGGTATTTATTGACGGCGACGTAGTCCGACACTTCCGCCAAAAGGCCCTTGAGTTTTCTACGCCTCGTCGAACATACTGCCATAATCAGGATTGTGCCCGATTTATTCCAGCAACTAATTATCTAAACGATATAGCAACATGTGGCGAGTGCGGATATCGAACCTGCATGACTTGCAAGGGTCCTACCCATAATGGTGATTGCCCAAATGACGAACAACTTCAACAAGTCTTTCAACTAGCTACCGAACAACACTGGCAACGTTGCCAAAACTGCTGGGCGATGGTTGAGTTGAACACTGGATGCAATCACATGACGTAAGTTTGGGAGAATTTTTACTATTAAATTCGTATGATGCATACTTAACCTTTGATAGCTGTCGATGCGGTTTCGGATTTTGTTATGTCTGTGGTGGTCGCTGGAAGACTTGCCAATGCGAGCACTGGGATGAACATCGTCTGTACGCACGTGCTGCTCAGATTGATGCCCGTGGCCAAGTTGAGGATGCTCCGGAGGAGGTGATGCCTCGTGGACGAGATCTGATACCTCTTCGACTACTTCCAAATGGTCGGCAACCCGGTCAGCACCCGGTTGCCAATCAGCAACATGCTCGACAACAAGCCCAGCAACAGGCCCAGCAACAGGCCCAGCAACAAGCTCAACAGGAAGCTCAGCAGCAGGCCTTGCAGCAAGAGCGTCGTCAACAGCTCATAGTACATGAGATTGAGGATGAGAGTGAAGATGAGAGTGAAGGTGAAATAGAAGAGGAGGCTGAGGCAGCGGTGCAACCAGTAGCTCAACAAACACGAGAACAGCCTGTGTTCCAATTTCCAGCCCTTGACCTCCTTCAGCGGACGCGAATCCAGCAACTCATGGAAGACCTCAGGCATAACCACGAGTGTCAACATGACCGATGGTTTTCTAAGAGAGGGCCCCGCGAATGTGAAGAATGTGGCGACGTCATGCCTATATTCATCTACGAATGTCGACAGTGCCATACTATGGCTTGCCGCCGTTGCCGGTATCACCGGTTGTAAAGACCAAAAACAATATGTTCGTGAAAGCAACAGTCTCATTAATACATTTTGAGCAGTGGCTTGGCAATCGGAGGGATACCAGTTAAATAGGCGGTTCTCAGTTCATCACCTCAGCTCCAGGTAGCTGGAGGCGAATGGTAAGAAAAGCAGGAAATTTTCATGGTGCAGATATGTACCCACAATGTTTATTGTACAGACCACAAAGTCAAGCTACATCTGGCATGACATAGAGATGAAGTCGGAAATGTATATTTCGACTGACTGTTTAGCTATTTACGACTTAGCAGAGCATGTAGGGGGTGTATAAGGAGATGAAGTGTAACGAGTGCACTGATAGGGGCAGAATACTCGCTGTTAGGTTCATACAATCTGTAGGAACTATGAAACAAGCCTTGACTATGGCTTTGATAATTATGCAGACCTTTCAGTCTGTCTTATTATTGGCGTGATGGGCATATGAGGGCCACGTTTAGTTCGCTTTGACGCCGTCGGCGTGGTTCAACGCTATTAGTGTAGGTACCCCTTTAAAAATGCAAAGACTATCATATATATTTGCTGGAACCTATCTCTGAGGGTGTATCCTCATAATATTTCCCTGAAATTTATACAAGAATATTTCACCCGTAGTATGTATTAAGGTAAGTTAGGTTGTGTCCCATGTTACGGTTCCATAAAATATTTGATGTCTAGGAATATATTCAATCTTCTACAGGCCTCTAGAGCTCTTAAGCCTTTCCTTGAGGAGCTTATAGCCCCCGTGCCACTCTTCGTCCAACCCCGGCAGCAGCTCTTTTCCAGCTTTCACCGCGTCTCCGTTGACCCAAGTTAAGACTTCGTCTATATAATCGTCCTCTATGGCGAACATGCTATGGAACTTATCGTCGGGCTGGAACCGGGCTTTCCTTTCCTTGTGTTCTTGCTTCATAGCTGACTTGGGCGGGAGCTTGGCGTGTGCTGCGAAGACTTTGGCTGCAACCTGAGCTTGGAAGTCGAAGAGGGAAAATGTGGACACGTAGTGTGAGACACCTATGAATGCTAGTGATGGATCTGGGATATAGAATATGTCTTTGTGTAGGTTGTGCGTTATGTAGCCGTCGGATGTTATTAGTACCTTGTCGTCGGCGTCTTGCCACGGGAGTAGAGGCTGTTCCAGATCCCCTAGGAAGGGGTAAGTGGTGATGTACCCCGTAGCAATAACGACGCGGTCGATACCTTCTATAATTTGCCCGTCCTCGAGTATGGCTTTACCAGGTATTGCGTTACCGGATTTTAATGCCTGGGATTTATCGTCTTTGGCAGTGTCATCGATGATGAACTCGGCGACCAGTGGGACCCTAGTGACGCCTTCGGGGAGACGCGGTCCAAGTACATCATACTTGCTTACTCGTCTACTTTGAATTATTTTAGCCCCTAAAGCAGCTGTCTCGTTCGCGATATCCACAGCCGAGACTCCGGCGCCGATTATAAGTACAGTCTGGTTAGCGAAAGGAGCAGGCGTCCGATATTGCTTTGAGTGGGTGATTCGATCGGGAAATCTTTGTTTCCATGCTGCTAATCCCGGAATATCTGGGACGAACGGAGTGTGGTAGTGTCCACTCGCTACTACAACTGCGTCAAACTTCCAAGTCTTCTTCGCCAACGTGTGGCCGGAATCCGTTCTCGTAAATGTGCTTGTCTTAACGGTCCACTTGCTGTCGCCTTCCGGCTTGGATACGCTTTCCACTCGAGTGTGAAATTGTACGTGATCATTGACGTTGTGGAGGCGAGCGATATCGTTGATATATGTGTTAACTACTTTTTGGTCCACGAAGTCCTCGCTGCCTTCCGGCCAACGTAGTAGGCTACTCCGCATAACAGGGGTTGGGATGTTATTCTTTAACCCGGCGTAGCTGTGAAAATGTCAGTATCATGTGTAAGAATTTAATTAACAACTATAACTCATTATATTATGAGGATTCCATGATAACTCAAAGATGGCTAGGAATCAATGATGGCATGTATTCAGAATTGGGTGTTGTGTATGAGTAGAGGAGACTATAAGCATAATATTTTGATACGTACCAGGGATTAGGCGGAGCATGTATCAGTGCAACTTCATCCGAGCTTAATCCTTTTTTCTCAACCTCTGACCAATTCGCAACAGGAGGCCTAACATTAGGGAATGGTGGAGCCCTGTCTGCTTGAGGTTCGTAGTCCCATACGCCGCCGACCACGCCGGTCCGCTCGAATGCGGTGACGTTGAACCCGGCCCGGAGGAGGTGGGCTGTTGACACCACTCCGCTTATGCCGGCACCGATGACAGCTACATCTTTAATATTACCGAGAAGTGGCCCGTTCTCAGTCTTACTATCATTAGTTAGGGAACCCATTGCGATTATCTCAAAGAGAAGGGTGAAAGACCACAAGACATAAGGGGCCACATCAAGATATGAATAGAAGCGGAATCTACGGATAACTGTGGAACATAATACTGTTGATCACCTCATTTTCTACTTGAGATAACAATCTGCCCATTTCAAAATGCTTTGGTATGATTATAAATCGTGGGATTACCCTAGGTTAGATGAAATGAGACCATCTATCGTACCGATTACGTGCTTTTGGAGAAGTGCTAGTATCACAAGCTGACCACGTGGAAGAGCATATTTCCTGACAGGGGAAATAAGATAACATCCTTAAATGTAAGTCAATGGTCTTATTTCGGTGGATTTTTAGTTAGGTCCCTAACTAAATCCTGATGAATACGACATGTTTAGCCAAGTACGGCATAAATTTAGGAATTCGCATATTTCACATGGTTTATTTTGTAAGTATAGTCTAGAGTTTGATAGTAGTTATTACTTGTTATCTAATCTAGGCCGCTCCTGTATTCAATAGCTGGACTTTTCTAGCTACTTCTCGATGATGTAGCGTCCGTATCGTGAGAGAAGTGACGATAAGGCCGGCGGCAAGGAAGACCATAGTAACAAACCCTTTGTGATACTGAGGTCCGTCAACTTGCTGCCAAATAATTAGTGGCAGCCACGCCTGAACTACGTAGGCCATCTCATTCATAGATGCTACGACGAAAGCCCGCTCCTCATTATCACCGCTGCAGATCTCGTGTGCCCACGCAAAGGTCAACCCACTGATTCCTCCCCCGATCATACCAATGATGTAGCAAAACCACTTCCAGCCTGTAGGAATGTTCCACACGGCGAGACTGGTGTTGGTGATGATACTGACAACCCCCGAGAATATCATAGGCGGCCATCGAGCACCCTTGAAAACAGAATCGGATGTCCAGGCATAGATATAGGTGAAGATCACAGCAACAGCCGCAGCAATCGTAGGATAAGAATTTATAGCAGCGATGCTGTATCCTTCCTGTTTCAGCCAGAGTGCGAAAGCTGGCTGGCCACCGTAGCCTGCCCCGTTGTTAAAGAAGATGTAAAGCAGGGTAAGCGCATAGATGTGCCACGAGGTGAAGATCTTTTTGAAAGTGGCTTTCGTGTATTTTCCCCTGTTGGCTCGGCCTTCAAACTCCATACGCTTATTTGCTAGCGCTATTTCGTCCTTCGTCAACCACCAGGCGCGAGTGATTTCCGGCACGTCTGGGAAGAAGAAGAAACCCGCTATGGCAATTGGTAGCGATATTATAGTGTTGATGATAAAAAGCCATTGCCATCCTCGATATCCACCTGTACCATTTAGTTGGTACACAGCTGTCATCAGATAGCCAGAGAACATGCTACCTATGGACCCACTGGCATGGAAGATACAGCTTCGCTTGGCGAGCTCATCTTTTCGATCTGCTATAAAGTTAGCGCCTAGAAAAGGAAGTGAAGACATTCGTGCCAGGTGTCGGGTTGTAATCTACAGAAGAAAAGAGGTGAATGGATATTTTATAGAATTTTAACATACTAGGAATACGTTAGCATCACGTTCAACATCTGGAATCTGAAAAGGGGTTCAAGGCATGGCAACACATACCACCAACTTCCGATAATATACTGAATCCCTGGATAATAGCTGCTTTCTGCAAGCCCAATAAAGAATCGTAGGACGTAGATTTGTTCAGCTGTTTGGCATTTTGAAAGCAAAATAGTTAAAACCGACCACACCACCTCGCAAGCTGGGATAAATATTGACGGTCGGACCTTAGTTAGGAGCATGTTACTATAATCATTAATAAATTAAAGTTCAAGTTCAGAGGAAAGGGGTTCCAACCTGGGAATTTCACCAATAACATAACCAACTGTCCAACATGTGACCATGTAGTTGAGCTGGTTACCGTAAAGGCCCAAATCCTCCTTCATACCGGATACGAAGGCACTGTTGACATTAACTTGATCAAGATACTTGATAAAGTATCCTAATGAAGCGAATGTCAGAATCACTGCATCGAGCTTAAACAAAAACCGCCTCTCCTCAGGGGACTTGTCAAACGTGTCCCAGAAATAGGACCGCCATGTCTGCTTTGGTTTCTCAACGACTGGTGATAGTGACTGAGTATGAGTTGAGTCAACATCACTATGATCCGTGCTCTTAGCTGTCACGTCGCCGCCGGCCTCAGCTATGACCTTAGTCGAGGAGATCTCCTTGCCTTCCATCTCGTATTACTCGAATACACTTTCTATGAAAGCTGAAGATTCAAAAACAGAAGTAAGAACACCCGGGGCATTCCGATTTAAAAACATCCAGATTATCTGAGGTTATACAGGGGTTAAACCCGCTTTTCTCCGTGTTGAAAGAATTCATCCCACGCCTCGAGAAACAGGGATTATAGTGCGCCATCTCACATGCAGACTCTCCTGTTCTATATCGACCCAGATCGATCCAGCAAGAGAAATCCCTGATTTATGATTATCAATGAAGTCGCTCCCCTTGTCCCCTGTATCTCTAGGACTCGGTCGTGGACCGCGGTCGCGAACATCCGTCATATGGTGATATCTGTAGTTACTTTCCGAGCGGCATGTTGGGGAACTACACTTTTCCATGGCTCATACGATGGTATGTGCTGCAACAGTGCGGGGTTGAATATGCTGTGTGCTGTTGTTAAGAAGCGAGTGAGATTGAGGCGACAAGGTGGTGAGCACCTCAAACATGGCTGCCATGACGCCATGTTATAACCCCACAGAAAGCATCGAATAGTACCACATTACGCACATAAGCTGCACTCGAGACGCAATATTTCTCGCATCATCCTTCTCCAAGATCACGTATTGATAAGGAACTCCAATGACGGCTTTGATAAATCGCGGGGAACAGCCTACTCCTCAGTAGATGCTGCAAGCAGCTTCATGGCTATTACTGCTGATATCGTGTCAAGGCAGATATGGCTTACCAATCTTCCCATCCTGATAGGATAGCTTGCCTATTGAAATGGAGAACTACCTTTCGTCGGATCATTGGGAGATGAGACCAATGGTTGAGTCTCCAATTCAATGATTATAATGTTATATATTCGTAAAGGTCGTACGAGATGGTAGTGAGGGGGTAATAGTATAGAAGAAAGACAAGTCTACGAAAAGACTTAGGTATTCGAACACTTTCAAATAACCACTACTAAACTAAAGTTCTCTCGAGACTGAATATTGTGACAATGGCACCTGCACCAATTGATGAGCGTATCAAGGACGTTGCGGCGCCACGTAAAGACACGCTTGGTCTTCCTGAGCCCGCTCTCCAGCGTCTAAAGAAGGCGGGTATTGACCTGTCAAACGGTTACCCCTATCGCCCAGCTAGGCCACTCTACCTTCAAGACGTCTATAACATTAGAAGCAAAGAATGGAAGCATGACGACGCCGGAGCTCGTGCGGATAAGTCAAAGTCAGCACTGTTTTCTGCTGCCACTAAAGTCACAGACCTCACTGCTCATATCGGAACTGAGATTGAGGGTGTGCAGCTGAAGGACCTTACGAACCAACAAAAAGACGAACTAGCCCTTCTCATAGCTGAGAGGAGCGTCGTCTTCTTCAGGAACCAAACAGATCTGACACCTCAAGATCAGCTGGCGCTTGGGAAATACTACGGAGAGGTCGAGATCCACGTAAGTGTTATTCTAATACAAACACTGTCAGTAATGTGTATATGCTCATCTCCGAAATAGCCCCAAGTAGCCCAAGTCCCTGGTAATCTAGGCGTGACTGTTATCTGGCCCGATCTGCAAGCTACCGAACGGGTGGCTAACTTCAGAAACCCGGGAGGAGCTTCGCGGTGGCATACAGATCTCGTACATGAGCTGCAGCCAGCCGGGATTACGCATCTCCACAACGACACTGTCCCGCCCGTTGGTGGCGACACGCTCTGGGCAAGCGGATATTCGGCCTACGAGAAGCTATCGCCGGACTTCCGCAAGATTATTGACGGCAAGTTAGCCGTGTACCGCTCCGCACATGCGTACCTAGATCGGGATCACCCTGAGCAAGGCCCCAAGTATGTCGAACGCGTGCACCCACTCGTTCGCGTCCATCCCGCCACAGGCTGGAAAGCTCTCTGGGTTAACAGAGCTATGACCGATCGCATCGTCGGCTTGGACCGTGCAGAGAGTGACGTCATATTAAACTACCTCTACGATGTCTTCGAGAAGAACGTGGACATCCAAGTGCGATTCCGCTGGACAGCAGGAACCAGCGCGCTCTGGGATAACCGCATAACTATTCATAACGCTTCGTGGGACTACAGTGGCAAGTATCCTAGGCATGGAACCCGTGTGACTACATTGGCTGAGAAGCCATACTTTGATCCGACGGCTCCAACTCGGCGCGAGGCTCTTGGGCTCTTGGATGAGAGCGAGAAGCAGATTGACGGACCTGCTTGAAGAGCAAATGTACCTAGTCAGACAGAATGAAATAAAACAATCTACCTCTTGACGCCGTTCTACTAGAGCAATGCTTATTGACATTTCGAGTCGTAAAAGTTGATTGGCGATAGTTTCAAACGGGCTCAAATTATGGAGCGTAGAAATCTGACGCCCGGACTTTCTAGCCACACTGAGCTTTATGAAGCCACGCCTAGTGTGTAAAAGGGGTAGAAGTGTTGGTTGGAACTCGGAAATTAATTCATAGCCTCTTCTGTACATACAGTCTAGGCAGCAGAGCCCGCGTGAAACAGATAATTACGAGGTCTCGCACCAAAATTCAACAATTTTTGTGTCTTAATAGTCTCTTTCTCGTGAAGGAAGTATTTCAAGTACTCGCCATCCATGATTCCCTGAAGATAGCATTGCCCGACAAGCTTGTAAGTCCCCAGCACCACTAGGCCGAAGAACATGCGGCGATTTCGAACCCAATATTATGCAGATCTTGTCTCCAGGTTGAGAGTACGGAGCTACCCAGCCTAGTCGTCCTTCGGTGGTGCGACAGAAATAGTATCCAGCCGTTAGTGTATCTACGGAATCGATCTCTCGCGTATCTTGACTCTCGCGCAACTGCTCTGTTTTCATTATCATCTTGAGATTAGGCTCGAAGGGGGTGTCAGCCGTCTCTAGTATCTACTAAGGGATAGGTGTTAGCGATTATCTGTCTAGACGAAGTCTTTGTGGAAGAAAATGCTATTACAGGAGGTATTTACCCCTGAGGTCCGATGCGTTCGTTCCTTGTACGCGTGGTACTTTATTAGGTCAATCGCAGAGAGGCTATCGTCGAAGTCTAATAACCAGGCTTTCGTGAACTCTTACCAGATTCTGACTTTCTCGGCTCGACTCCGACTCTCAGTATTGGGGATGCTATTGAAATGACTCCATCCCACACCTCTTTTTCTACGCCGTATTTCAATTCCATCTTTTCGAGAGCCCCGAAATGAACATCTTCTTTGGAGTTAGGCTTGACCATGATGGTCATTTCCTCCACCTGGTCAAATACTACCTTCGATACACAACACTGTACCATCCTCGGAAAAGTGAGCGGATAACTTCGTAGTTCTAGACGCGTTTGGCTGCCTATCATGTCTATAGAATATTTGGCTGGGACATTCGCCTCTTACGGATGTTTTCGAATAGCTCATCTTTTCGATGAGAACATGACAGGCTCTTTCATCGCTGACTGAGAGAGTCGAGATAGATCGGCAACCCATGATATTAGTCGAACTTCAAGAGGCAAGGTGTCGACAAGTATAAGGGGCGCTAAGTCTCCCGATTCGATGGCTATTCTCGCGTATCGACACCACAACTCTATCTCATGTACGCTGTAGTCTAATAACGAATTAAATCGATCTCTATCGGAGTTACGAGCTAACCCGAGTATTCCTGTCCACCCAAAGTATTCTAGTATCCGATTCATGCCTAAGATGACGGAGTGCACTATGTAGGCTCGACCCAATTTCTGTGGCTTTTCCAGAGCAGCGATTCGGCATACGAGGATGCGGATTACCCCCATACATACATACGACAATGCTTCAAAAGAAGGGGCGTCGTCTAGGGATGCTATGGCCAATTCACATGATATGTCTTCTGACTTCTGACTACCGTAGAGCCTCAATAGGCGTATGTGCCGAGGAGACGGCAGTGTCTCATATTCGTATTTAGTGGCCATGCTAAATGAAAGCTACCGTTACACAGAATGCTCATCAAGAGCGCCGACTCCAGGTTAATAATCTCGACGAGGCTCTAAGGCATATTTTCAATTATTGGAACAGTTAGAAAGCCGAAGGGGCTGAGTTAATAATATAAAGTGCCTACATAAGGCTAATTGGTGAATTGTCTCCATTGATTGGAAAATAACAAACTAGGCAATTGTAGATGCATGAAGCCTTACCATTCTAAACACCAATCATAAAGAATGTGAGTGGCTGAGGCTTATGCAGTACCTAAAGATTTTAATTTTAATGGTGCTTACGAACTAATTGTCTTATAGAATTGAATCAGATATTCCACTAGGCTGCAGGGCTTAACGACTTGGTCTAGATTATGAAAGGATTTAGGGCAGTAGTATTTTCACAGCCCCGCTAGGTGCCTCATATAGGGGTGAGCTTCCGTATAGAAACGAGAGGAAACTACTAAACGGTTGACAATTAGAGGGTGGAAATTCAAATTTCATAAGAAATAATAATTTAAACAAGTTCTGAGTCCTTTTATTATGTCTGAATATAAGTCTTCTTACTCTGTCCCTACAGCTGCCTAAGTTGCCACCTCGACTATACAACGACTTCACAACAGTCAACTGATAGCAGTAGCACCCTAAGTCGTAGGCACATTGGCTTGCTACGATGGCTGAAGAAGATATTAACGAGCAAAATGCGCCTACAGCTGAGGAGAAGCCAAAAATAAACGACAACCTCTCCGAACGCATGGAAGACACTAATAATGAATCTGCTACTACATCAGGCGACTCGGCAAATGGCATAATTACGCCTACCACTACAGAAGATGAAGTTGCCCAGCCAGAATTACCCTCCTGGTTTAGAAGTTGTATTAAAACTTTCGAAGAACTGGCCGAATGCGACATTCCATTAACTATCAATGATGCGTCAACCAATCAAGCTCCAGAGGCTGAAAAGCCTGAGCATTATGCTATCGATTCTGTGATGTATGAGAGTCTGTTTGACCTCGTGTCTCGAGGAGACACGAAGGAGCAACAAGACAATTCGGATATTGAGCCACCCAGAAAGTTTTGCCATGATGCCATGGCACTCCGTATGCCACACGCCTCCCACGGCCAACAATTTCTAAACCTGGTGGTACAGCGCTTTGCGAGAGACATTCGAGCCGATATTATCACCTTGGGGTTGCATGATTTTGAAAACCTAGCGACTCATTTTGCCACATTATCGGGTCATTCTCTTCCCGAGGGAATATCGACATTCGGAGATCTCTATTTTACAGAACCTGAAAAGCCGTCGGAGACGCCGAAATCCGATGAGAAACCGGATGCTTCGATATCAGATTCCAAACAGTCAAAGTCAACGAATACAGAGTCAAAGAAATCAGGAGAACCTGAGCCTAAGCAAGAAGCGAGAAAGAAGCTTCCATTTCCGTTCGCACGATTGTTTACGTCGACATCGGATGAAAGAGGCTCTCCGCAGATGGCCGCCTCAGGAAATAAAGAACGCCCTATTATCATATTACTACCTGAAGTCGCAGATAACTTCTACGAATCCCCTCGCAATATCTTGACGCATCTGAGGGATGCTGTCAAAGATGCCAGAAGTCAAGGGAAAGAGATTGCTGTCATTGCCATTGATAACCAGGACGATCCAGTATATGGTTATCATTGGCCATCGTCACCTTCGGATGATGACGAGTTCCTCTCTGATCTCGGGTCTAATCCAGTCAAGGCGGTGCTGGTAATGGTGCCGATCAAAACAGACTTACAGAAAAAGCTACTTGAACAGGACCACAAGAAGACGGCACAAAAAGTCAACATTCAGAAACTGCAGGATATGATCCAAGAAGGACGAAAAGTTCGGTCTTTCTCGGGATTGCTGGAGCCACACGTTGATTGGAAACTCTCGGAAGGGAGTTTCGCCACGAAACGACTTAATGACCCCGAGTTCGGGGATCGCGAAATGGAGTTAATGGCAAGCGCTCTAGGCGCCAATTTAGATATTGCAAACGTCGAAAAGGCGTTTGCGAGACTCAAGGTGCTAAACGAGTGGATGGAAGAAAAGGAGGAAACACCACCGCCAGGACAATGGGATAGCTTCCACGAGGATGCACGGAAAGCAATTGAGACGATCAAAGGTGATACCCGTAAATATGAACACGAGAACACATTGCTGGACTCTATCGTCAACTCCAGTAAGTTTACTTGCTATCCACAGAACCTTGCTGCCAAGACTAACAAATATCTAGACACTGTCGAACAGAGCTGGAAAGACATCGAAGTCGACGAAGATACTAAAAGCACCATTAAACAACTCGTAGACCTAGCCAGCTCCGACCCAAAATCCCAATATGGCCTCTTAAGCAAATCTCGCATTCGTGGAGCCTTGCTCTACGGCCCGCCAGGAACAGGAAAGACACAACTAGCCCGAGTCTTGGCGCACGAGTACAAAGCCGTAATGATACACGTCTCCGCGGCGGAGCTCGAAAGCAAGTGGGTAGGGGAATCAGAGAAGCTGATAAAAGCTCTCTTCAACCTCGGTTCAATGGTTGCTCCCAGCATCATATTCATCGACGAAGCGGATGCTCTGTTCCGGAAGCGTGGCCCAGACGACCGGAGCTGGGAGCGGAGCCGTCTCAATGAGTTGCTGAACCAGCAAGACGGGTTGAAAGCCGCTAAGATGCCGCCATTCTTGCTGCTAGCGACGAACCATCCGAATGACCTCGACGACGCTGTTATGCGTCGCGTACCCGCGCGTTTATTCATCGGCTTGCCATCCCTCTCTGCTCGCGAGAAAATCTTCGGCATATTCCTCCGAGACGAGAAGATAGACTCAAGCGTGAACCTCTCACAGCTAGCAGGCCGCACCGCCGGCTTCACCGGATCAGACATCAAGACAATATGCACCCAAGCAGCGCTAATCTGCCAAAACGAGCTCGACAAGTCAGAAAAGCCAAGCGAGACCCGTGTACTCACCAAGAGCCACTTCGACGCCGCGTTAGCACGAACCGGACCGACCGTTTCCGACGGCGCCATCCAGCAGATCCGAGACTTCGCGAAGAAATTCGACCCCTCTGCCGTCCAGAAGATGGTCAGAGGAGGCAGAGCCCAAGCAGTCCCTGGTTCGCCACAGGAAGACGTGGCCGGTCCGGGACTTGCAACTCTAGATGATATCTGGAGGAAGTATGAGAGTATTCCGGGCAGCAAGAAACCTAGGATGAACGACTTTTTAGATAGGTTTAGAAATCCGCCTGGGAACGTGGATTTTGAAGACGAATTGCTCAAGTTTAAGCAATATGTTGGATGAAAAGACACATAATAGAATGTGGTAGGACCTGTGGCGTGAGGTTAACTCAATATACAGGTTAGGAATTAGTTGAACTTGGGTTAAGAAAGGCACTACATTTAGCGATAACAGAATACAACAGGAATTTTCAACTGTAAAATTTCGGCATCAGTTATTAGAGATATCCATTAAAATCTTTATTGGAAAATCCGCAACGGTTCTGGTCATCATATTCGTCTCTATAGGCAATACCTACATTCATATCTAATCCTCTAAGCAAAAGTAATGGTCCAATCGGCGCCGATCTTAGCACCAACACGTCCTATAACAGCAAACGCGCCCCTATCACCGTCCGCCTTATAGTAAGTAAGCGGCACTGAGACTTTCTTGCCCTCCGACTCAACAATCACTTCCTTCTTGCTAGCCCAAGACGAAGGTGTTCCGATGACAATTATCTTGTCGACGGAAACATTACGCATCCGCTTTAGCCAGTCTCCCTCCTTAATGCTCTTTGCATCGCGACCTTCCGCATCTATAGAAGTAAGCGTTGAGCCTTCGAGCTTGAACTTGCGGTGGATGTATTGACCCTTTTCATAGTCGAAAGAGTCACCATCGTCAACGTATAATTCTCCTTCTGCTTCCCCGTTCTTGCCAACGGCTACGACGAGGGTATAATCGTCGAACTTCATGAGCTGAGAGGAACGTCGTGGGGTGTCACGACGGGGGATAATGTGTCCACCCTGTATCAAGACAGGGATAGCTTCAAGGGGTGCATCCACTGTTAAATGCTTGCCCTTGGTCGTAGGTAGCTTCTTGTAATTGAAATAGTCATAGTATACCTCACTATCTGGGATATAAATATCCGTAGAAGTCTTGTCCTTCTCCACGATTGGCTTAACCAGGAGGCCTGTTGATCCAACAAAGAACTGGTCGTCAATGTCGAAGCCACCTTCCTCACCCGGATGCGTCCAATATAGGGGGCGTATGATGGGGCTTCCGTCACGGTTGGCGTGGTAAAATGCAGTGTACCAAGCTGGGAGCAGACTATAACGAAGGCGAAGGGCAGAAGTAATAATAGACCGGTGCGGCTCTGCGAGTAGGAATGGCTCCCGGCGCCGAGCATCAATATGAGCGTGTCCTCGGAAGAAGGGGTAAAAGGCACCAGCTTGGTACCAACGACTCTGTAGCTCCAATTCCGGATTACCGAAGAAACCGCCGACATCAGCGCCAGAGAAGGGGAATCCAGAGATTCCTTGAGCAAGGATCATAGGGATGGAGGCTCCAAGGTGTTCCCAGCTCGCCTGGTTGTCGCCGGTCCACATGGCTCCAAGGCGCTGAGAACCAGCATAGAATGACCTGGTAAGTATGAATGGACGTCGTAGCTCGCCCTTCTTTCGGGAAAGGAGAGCCTCATATGTCGCATTGTGGAATGTCATTCCATTGACGTTATGAACATCGCGATGCTCCCAGTCACCGTAATGAAGGTTGTCTTTTGGCATGGTAACTTCGGGTCCATTAAATACTGATGGTTCATTCATATCATTCCAGATGAATGTATTCTCCATGGTACCCTTGAACGCATCGTAGTTGAAAAGGGATGACCACCATTTGATGGCTGCAGGATTGAACGCATCGATCCAGTGAGAAGATCCTGGCCAACACCAGCCGTCAAAGTCATTGCCATCTTTATTCTTGACAGCTAGGCCCTTCGACTTGAGTTCATCAGACACATGATAGCCGCCCACATTCTTGATGTGCGGATCAATAATGGTGACTAATTTTCTTCCATGGGCATCTAGGTGCTTACCCATGGAAATAGGATCCTTGAACATGTCGTTATCCCAAGTGAAGTACTTTTTGTCATCGGTATACTCGATGTCCAGCCAAATGACATCATATGGGATGTTGTACCGATCCATCTTACGGTCGACTTCCTTGACGTCGTCGTCCGAGACATAGTTCCACCGACATTGGTGATACCCGAGGGAGAATTCCTGGGGTAATGCGGTAGTACCAGTGAGCTCGGCATAGCTCTTGGTTATGTCGCGGGGAGTTGGTCCAAGAAAAACGAAGACGTCCATCAAGCCGGATTCTGAGATCCAATGAGTTTGAGTACTTGTTTTGGCACCAATTCCAAGAGCCAGGGGATTCTTGGATTCCTTAGCTTTAGTGATATCAATCCAATTTTCGGCGGCATTGAGCCAGAAAACACCAACTGTGGAGTCCTTTCGCTGAGCTTGCATGAAAGGGATCGCACCATATAGAGTCATTGGGCTGTCCAAGATGTACTCGAAGACATCAGCATTGTACAGCCTATAGGGCTCCGCATAGTTGCCCTCGCCGCCACGCGTCTCTTTCAACGACAAGGGGCCGGCGTGTTCCGGGATTCCATAGACATGCTCATAACCAAAAAAGGTGATATCAAGTGCAACACTCTCGGGGCCACGGGGCTTGGAGTCAGTGTTCCCACCAAAGGCTTCGTCCCACCAAGTGCTCTCGTCTTCCGACGGGGCTACTTCAGGGGTTTCTTCCTTCTTTTCTTCTTGTGATTCCTCTCCTTCTTTCGTCTCGGGTGTTGGCTTCTCGATCTTTGGTCGCCAATGCTCTAAATTCATCAATCCTCGGTCGTTGAACTTGATTTGAGTAACACCATCCCGTTTAAACTCGATCGAATACGGCTCGTAGGTTATATCAGCCTCGAATGTAGAGTTCGGGCCGTACTGGATCTTGATTCCGGTCTTACTCTCGTGGGAAACTTTGGCATCCGTGTCGACATCCAAGCCACCAACGATAGCCCATTTTTCAGCTTCATTATATCTTTCTTTTCTGGCTTTGCTATTGTGTCTGAGCTCGATGTCCTTTTCTTGCCTTTTCTGCTCATCAACAGAGACACGTGCTGTACCCGACTTTAAGAAAGATACGGTGAGAGGGAGCCGGACAGTGTTTCCTTGCTCGTCGATAGTCTTTAGGATTGTGGCTTGGAATTGGCCATCTTTGAACGAGGCCAGCTCGGGGGAGATCTCATACGGTGCTTTCCACGAGGATCCCAGGGAAGCTGCATTGTCAGCATAGTCCCTATTTCTCTTGCAGAAGCCCGACTGGTGGCATTTCTTGAAATCGTTTTCCTTAACCGCCACTATTTCTAATTAGCTACCTAGGGATATTAGTTTAGCTCGTGGTTAAATCTTTACCTCCTAGTGTAAAAAGAGAGCATAGGACCGTGAGAAGGCACAATAAAACCGGCCATCTTGACGATAGACGACTTGTACCGGCACCGGCCATATTTGGTCCCTTGGCACGGTGTCCCTTATAAGGGTTAGGAATGTAGAGAAAACCAGCAATAATTATTAAATAAAAGATAGGACCAAATAAAAGGATCTCATGGATATAGGGTCATGAGATTAGCTGTGAAATTGCTTGACGGAATCGCAAGCAATTGTATTTTATGTGAATTAATTGTGGGAGGCCAAAGAAGTTGATGCTAGCTGTCCGTTCAAAAAGACAGCTCAATGCTACCCTAGGTACAAGCTTAGGTACAAGCTTAGGTACAAGCTTCCCCGAATTTAACCAAACACTGGGGTTAATCTTCCCCACTATTTCTACTATGTATTATCTCATTGGAGCACCTGAGATGGATCTCTAACAGCCCCGATAAGCCACAATAGCATTGGCTTCTATTACTAGCCACACTACGGACAATATTGGCCAATTGTTCAATTTGTTTACTTAGAATACTCATAGAATAGTGGTTTATTGTAAAATATGCGGTCATATGCTTCACGTATTTTGTCATCACACTCTCTATGAGTTACGCAAGCACATTGCAGTTCTTTTAATAAGTCTCAAAGCTCCTAGTTGTGATCATACAAAGGTAACAGTTGCTTCTGTACACTCTCTTCATCCTCTCCCCTATTTAGATGCACCAGAAAGAGTTGACCAATCATATTGGAGGTTGCTCTCACATGTGTATCGATCTGAATATCCTCACGAACCCCTGAAATACTAAATCGACTACTATACTGGAAATACATAGTTGAAGAAAAGCACCCTAGGTATCCTGTTATCCGAGATGTACAAGCCACAGGACGTTTCGAGACGCCACAAGGCCCCAGTCGCAGCTCCAGTTCCAGTTCCAGTTCTAAATGAGCCCCACAGGGTTGAAAACCATAGCAAACCCAATCGCGGGCAACAGCGACCGCCCAATGTGAGATTCTTAGGCCTAATACCCCACTATAGCCGTCACCCCACCCTCCATCTTTTCTTCACAATCTTTGGAAGCGCCGTCCTTATATTTCTTTTATTCTTCCTTTTTCCCTGGAAGACTCAACCAGATCGTCAAGGTTGGACATTTAGGCAAAGCATCAAGTACGACTTAGACAACTTCAAGGGATCTCTTTCCCCTTCTATTTCAACGGTTACTACTACCACAACTCTTTACCAAACAGTACCTACCCCGCTATACACTCAAGAAGTTGTACCAGAAGTCAAAATGTCGACCGAACAGACGTGAGTTACCCTACCCCTTGCCCTTGTCTAATGGCAATAAATGCTGTGACATAGAGTAAATCTAATACGATGTTTATAGTTTCATTGCTATCAAACCCGATGGTGTCCAGGTACTTCAATTCACCCATACGAAGCTCTCGAACAGAACACTTCCTAACCCTTAATTCTAGCGTGGCCTTGTTGGCGCCATCATCTCTCGCTTCGAGAGCCGAGGGTGCGTATAATACCTGCATTATATTCTCAAATTACGATCTAACAGTGAAATAGCTTCAAGCTTGTTGCCATCAAGCTGGTTACCCCCGGCAAGGCCCACCTCGAGAAGCACTGTAAGCTGGTGCCACCCTACCGAAGCACAACATTTGTGAACTAACATAATTGTAATAGATGCCGACCTTAAGGACAAGCCCTTCTTCCCTGGTCTAATTGAGTGTATGTTATCATAGTAGCTATTTCGTTTTTAACATAGCTAACCAAAGCTTAGACATGAACAGCGGCCCGATTGCCGCCATGGTCTGGGAGGGTCTTGATGCCGTCAAGACTGGCCGAAGTATGTTTAAACCCCATATCATTTAACGTGCCAACATTAACCGTTACTTTTCAGCTCTCCTCGGTGCCACCAACCCCCTCGCCTCTGCCCCCGGTACCATCCGTGTAAGTAACAGAATATTTCACGATATTACAATCAAAACTAACAGCTTCTAGGGTGACTTCGCTCTCCAGACCGGCCGCAACGTCTGCCACGGTTCCGACAGCGTCGAGAACGCCAAGAAGGAGATTGCTCTCTGGTTCAACGAGGGCGACGTCGTCAGCTGGGAGAGCGCCCAGGCCAAGTGGCTCTACGAGTAGAAAAACTGCAAGTAGAAAAAAAAAAATGGTGGTAGAGATCTGCATGACGTGATGGCAGTTTGATCTAGCTCGGACAAGCGAAACAGACAAAACCATGTAATCGGATCAGACAAAACGTGCACATTGCAATAAACCAATAATTATAGACAAACAAGGGCCTCTATCCGTGATGTTACATTTGCATAATCAAATGGTAGTAGTTTTATTCTTAACTACGCTTTTTCCACAAGGAGCGTCTCGCGGTTACAAACCCCCTAGCTAACCAAGGGGTCGCCCATAGACTGATTGCTATCCTAGGTATTAGTAACGCTTTTGTTATTGCGTAGGCCGCGGCAATTTGTATGCCAATCTTATACCCCTTTTCCGTATTCTCGACTGTGACCGTATCCTTGACTTTCCGCCAAGCTTTTGCGCTCTTACCCTTCCTAGCTTCATCCACATGTTCTTCGCCCATAGATATATCGCTAATACCATCCTCGCCCTTCTGCCTCCAAGACCCAAACCAACTCCCCCCACTCCTCCTCTTCTCTTTCTCCTTCTCCATCTCCGCTTTTAACCTCCTCTCTAACTTTTCCTCCCCTTCCTTCCCCCCATCCGCCTCGTCCCCCAGGCCAAACCAGCCTTTCTTCCTAAACCAGCGCATATACCGCGCCAGCCCCTCCTCTGCCCACGCCGCCCACGGCCCTAGCACCCATGCCGTCGGCACCCAGTCGGCGCGGTGGAAGCCGTATGCGAGTCCGAGCAATGGGACTGCGGCTGTGATTTCGTGTAGCACTAGAAACGCGGCTATATGCGAGAACGGCGCTGAGCGCAGCTTTTCGAGGTACGGCCGAAGACGCTTGGGGAGCCAGCGGCTTGTGCGTGTGAGGATGGCGTCGAAACGCCGGGTTTGGCGGGCTTGGGACTCGGAGGAGGGGTCGGGAGGGGAGGATTGTTTGGTGGATTGGAAGCGTCTATTTCGTGGTTGGGGGGTGGTTCGGATGCGCAGGGTGTGTATAGGTGCGGTTGGGTTTGAAGGTCGGGAGTGGGTGGAGAGGAAACGGGCTTGTCGCAACCAGCGGGCGTGGATGGTGGATGACATTTTAGGAACTCTCTGTTTAATTGTAATGCGGGTTTCGGAGAATATTAGATCTGTAGGAGTAAATTTCTAGGTCCAATTAGTATCCGCCGCGGAGAGCAACCCCGTCGTAGGTTGTGGGAAGAGAAACGGCTTTCCGCAGCTTTAAAAATTGTTGAGATGAAGCTTGATTTGGAGATATCTATGTAGGATATTGAATTGTATGTGGAGAGCTGCAATGTGGGGCATCGCAATGACGACTTCTATGTCGCATTGGGAGATCCTTAAAGCTTGGTACGATACCATATCAAAATGTAAGTAGATAACAAGCAAATAAGAATAAAGGGGCAAAATCTCTCCCTATTTCAAAGACCTTTTATTCTTATTTTCTATAGAAATGCCATAGGTCTTATTGTGGGAATTGCGCACCTAATCCCTTAACCAACATGCTCTCCGGCTGTAAACCCTTGCCCTCAGCCAAAACTCCCGCTTTGCGCAAGATATTAACACAGCTCTGGATGACCTTCAAATCCACGCCTTCTGTCTTGATAGCAAACTGGACCGTTCGCAACCACTCTCGCGCATCCGCCTCTGAATAATCAAGTTCGGTGCTGATATACTTGACTGCCTCATCATGATGCGAGGAGAAGTAGTGGATGCCCTCATCAATCTTCTTAAATAGATCCAGAAGTCGCTTATCCGGGTTTTGCTCCGGTAGCAGCGCCGTCGACGCCACAATCTTCCAACTGCTCCACGGCGTGTAGATCTCACCAACACGCCGGATCTCCCCGCTATCGTAGTACCGCTTCGACGTGAAGTGTTCCCACATGAAGAAGTCGGCTGTGCCGTCGTTAACCGCGTTCCGAAGATTCGCAAAGTTCTGCAGCACCACGAAGTCTGAGTACGGCGATGCACCGGGTGTCAACCAGCCTTGCTGGTCGGCTAGTACGTAGCCCATTACTTGGCTGCCGGAGCCGATGCGTGAGATCCCGATCTTAGACCCCTTCAATGAAGACACGGAAGTGATCTCAGGCCGTTTGGCGCCAGTCGAAATCGCCCAGCCTATGTGTAAATGTTAATAAGTCTCACGTAATTCATACGAGCCACTATTGTGGTTAGGTAGTTTACAGAGAGGAGTCTCGACGTAAGTCCCGACGATGCGATAGCCGCCGTCACCAGGCGTATCTTCCTTGCCAAGACCCGCAACCCAAGCTTCCGTCAAGCCAATACCAACATCGATCTCGCCGGACCGGATAGCCGTAATCATATGGCCCGTCCCGGAGGGAAACGGAATCAAGGTGGCTGTGAGACCGAAATACTTCTGGGCGAAGTAGAGCGGCGTGGAAAAATGCTCCGGGACGAAACCGATCCGGAGGGGTTGGGAAGACTCTGCCATGTTTGCTATTCCGATTCGATACACCACCACAGAGTGCTAGGTATTATAAACAAATAGGCGACTAAGAAATAAAATATCCACTTGGTTGAAAACGGGAAAACGAGTCGCAACTGTTTAAGTTGAGAGACAAACCGCGCATGACGTTGACGTGTTTAATGCATCAATCAGATCGGCAATTACTCGCAGTTACGGGTATGCGCGGGACGGCCTATTGCGGGGCAATAAAGCTTGTTCCGTCCTCTAATTCTCGGGTAATTTAAAGGCTAGCTACTCCCTATTGATGAATGTACCGCAACCATAAGATGCATTAACTCAACATGAGTTCTTGATATTAGAAAGCAGATATATAATAGTGGTTCTATTCGTTTGAAATTGTGAAAAACCACGCTTTGCTGATTCAAACCACGGTCATTTATCACATTTGCGTGTTCCGATGTTTTAAAAACTTCATATTTCTACCCTCCTATTCACTAATGGCCTTCAATTATACCCTCTTAATACCATGACATTGCTCATTCCATAGTTAAAGTCTATGGGATTTTCCCTAGAGTAACAGCTCCTCGAATCTTACTACTGGTTTCCCCACGAAATCAATAAGGTATGTCATAACCTAGTCTCTACTATATAAATCCTATATTCTAATGTATTGAAGTATAGTCGACAAGTTGAATCCTTGATCCAGAAAATTTTATCATAAGGGGACAAAAGTCTCTATGTGCTCTTTCGGTGTGAGTTTTGCAGGGATTTACGTTTATACCAATTACATTCTATATAACAGCACGATTTACAGCTAAATGATTTATAAGCTAAATTAATTTATTTAAAATTATTTCGTAAAAGTTAAAATTCTATTTTTTTCTATTTTATTTCGATTTTATATTCCTTGTATAAATGTATGAGTTTAGGTGTTAAACAAGGACGCTCACGGATACTTTTGTCTTCTCAGTGTACACCAAAGACCGATTTAGTGAAGCCGCGCGGGACTTGAGTCCCGCACAATTGCTATTCAAGAGTGGCGCTATGATCACCAACTAATATTCTCTAGGTTCGACAGCGGGTCCGATCACTTGGGATGGGATCCATCAGTATATTCATTTCTTCCCTTCGAGAGCAGCGATCAGGGGGTCTCTATAGAAGCGTCTTTTGATGATAGTCTTCTTAGGGACCTCGCTACGCCTCTCGAGAGCCAAAGTTCCCGTTCGCCGCCGTTCTTTTCTTCCTTAAATCATCCGTAACATAAGTTGAGGTGTGCCAAAGAACAATTTCATTTTATAACATAAACGTCTACAGTGCTCATATTAATCATTATATCATCATTGGCTGGTTTCCTCCTCGATATGCTCTTTAAATAAGAAAACCTATATAACTCCAAGACTCCCTGTGTCTTGTAATCTAAAACCTGGGGGCATAGAAGAATAAATAAGAATTTAGCTTTACTCCTAATTTTTAAGTACAGGCATGATTCCATTGGAAATTGCCAATTCCCGAACCAAGTCCCTGCAAGCTCTATGTCCATTCTTCTCCGCGAGTTGTATTGCCTTACGACATTGTTCAATAGGAAAGCCACCAAGGCTAACGTTCCAGAGGTACTGGATCATATCTAGCCGGCCGTGCTCTGCGGCGCCTTCTAGTGGCCATCGCCCGTCGAATGTGGATGGAAAATCGTATATATTAGCACCCCGATCAATAAGAAGCGCAGCACTGTTACAGTTACCGCCCATTGCCGCGAACTGCAGAGCCGTACCACCACCACAAGTTGAGGGCTTCCCGTTAATATCTGCGCCATTTCGAAGTAGCAACTCGAACATATCAAGACTAGCAGTTTCCGCTGCAGCTTGTAGGGGAGTCTATCTTATTCCGTGGGTAGCCTCTTTGTTGACATAAGCACCGTGGTCTATGAGGAACTGCACCAAGTTCTTGTTTCCTGCCTTGATTGCTCTGAGTAAAGGTGTTAAGTTGAAATATTGCTGAGCTTGCATGTTCAAAAGCGTAAGCACAAGTTCGTTAGGGTCACAACCCACATCGAGGAGTCTCGTCGTAAGCGGGAACTGGGGATCGTGGCCTGCTGCATCGGTTTTAACTGCAGCTGTTAGAGGCGTGCAATCCTCGTACAATACACGTTTGAAATCAATAGCTCTGCAAGTAAGAAGAATGTCCAAGGATTCTACATCGCCTCTTTCAATTACCATTACGACAGCTTCCGTTCCAAATCCATCGATAGCTTCATGGGTCGGTGAAACCTGCGCTAAGAGCATGCGAAGCACATCCGGCCGTCCCTTCAAGACTCCTACAAGCCTGCGTAGGCTCCTCCCGTCTATTCCTCCCTTGAACACATGCTGGATTATTGAACTTTCACCTCGCTCAATTGCTGCCTCCACAACAACAGTTCGACTGGAATCGCCGAATAAATTCTGCTGACAAAAGACGTCGAATATGTGTAGAGGCGCGAACATCAGAATATCTCTTAAGTGGGAGTCAACATCGGAATCAATTCGAAAACACGGGAAAGCTAATCGGATATCGAAGAAAAGCGGCTTGTTCCATTCGTAGAGTTCTATCATGAATTCGGCACTTCTTGGTGAACGAGTGTTATTAGGTAAATAAATTCCCGAGTCGAGTAGAAGTCGAATTATGTCTTCACGCCGATTTTCCACTGCTACTGATAGTAAATAAAGTACAGCCTCTGGACTTATCTGCGTGCTTATGGTTAATAACTTCCTTAGATATGCAATGTTTTCTGTCCTCGATGCAGCACAAACCGCACTTTCGAACCTAGTAAGTTTACTACGGCCAAACATAGGAAGCTTATCGTCGAGGTAGTCAAGCGCGCCCCTATCTTCCAGCTTTTTGATAAGCATTTCGTTCTTTGCATCGATTGCTTCGGCTAGCGGTGTCGTATATTCCCATAGATTGGGGGTATGTAAGCTATCAATCATGTACCGGCTGTTGACAATATGCATACTGCTAATAATATGCCGCCTCATGGAAATAGGTGGGCGACTGATAATATGTGAGTTAAAATCGATTAACTCTGCGGATATCTCATGGAAATTAAGGTTCTGAGAGAGTACGAACTCAATAAGCTCGTTGTTACCACCTCTAATTGCTGCGCTCAGGACTCGACTTAACGATTTTGCATGGTGTAAAAGGAGCTTAACGAGTCGAATATAGCCTCGTTTAGCAGCGGAAATGATTGCCCAATTCGTCTGGTCTGGGAAGTGGTTTAGATACTCCTTATACTTAGTCCTCTCACAGTCGGATATGATCTTAGTGACAGACTCTAGGGCATCCTCAGCCGGAAGCTTTTCGATCATGGAAAGAAAGAGACCCCCAGAAATAGCTTTGGAATAATCAGATAGTGCAAGTTTAGGCAGAAGCTTCTTACTGAAGTTTATTCCCATAAATTCCCCTGGCGAGTTAAGGATCACAGAGAGAAATATCCTTCCGACTCTGTCTATCAGAGTGTCCACAGTTTTCATATACTCCGAGTCGAGTACAAGGTCGCTCTTTCGCTGGACCCAGGACCCATCCGGACGTTTTTCGTAAACGCAGACGTCAATTAAATAGTCTAGAGCGTTGTTGTAGGCTAGTTCTGTCTGACCGCGTACATCAAGAGACGTTTCATTTACATTTGGCATAAATCGAAGTAATTCGCAAACCACTTTTAGCTTTTTGAGTTGAGCCGCCCGCACTAGTGGTGTATACTTCTGGCCTCTAGGGGAGTAGAACGTATTATTAACGTCTACGAAGTGCTTTTCGAGGAAGAATTTAGTTGCTTGGTGGCTTCCTGCTTCTATTGCTGCATGAAATAACTCTTCTGCAAGTCCCTTTGCAAAATATTCTGAAGTCCCCCGGAACCAGCGTGACAATAGAGAGCTGATATTACTATTCTTGTCGAGAAACCTGAACATCAGTTTAAGAGATATGCCATCCAGATTGATAAATCCGTTTGCCATTGAGAATAGAAGAATTCTATATAGTTCAACATCAAGCATCTGATGCGAGGGCTGAGCCAAACTGTATTCCCGGACTCCCGTTGAGTTTTCGGAAGAACGGATTTTAACTTCTGTAATATAAGCCACGCCTGGTTGAAATTTTGAGTATAGGGCTTCCTGTTGTTTTCCGACATGGCCGTAGCGACTTCAAGAACGAACTTGTTCACCAAATTCTGGGTTCCGGATGACAGCGCGGAGTCTCGCCGCGGAGATGGGCGTAAAGCTAGAATAAGGCGTCCTAATGCTAAGTCACGTTCGAACCGCTCAAACGGCAAGTCGTTTATACACACTGTCCCAAGAGGAAACTGACCTGTGGTATTGAGCCATAGAGGAAAATCCGTCATCTCGACACCTGGAAATATGATATCCTCATTGAGTCCGTACTGAATTAAAGTCTGCGGACCTCCAGGTTCAAGACCAATTAAAGGATCCGTTAGATGTACAGAATTATCTCCCTCATTCGATGTCAACCAACTACTAGACGTAAATTCGGGAGTCTGGAACGAGAACGACCACGAAGAACTACTGGGCAAGCCTTGAGGGTGCTGGTGATCTAGGTCGTTATTATATCCAGGCACGATTTGATCGACCTCATCATCGACGGCCAGTTCTTGGGTAACAAGCTCAATCGCTCTATGAGGGCTTGCCCTATGCGCCGAGCTCGTATATTGACATCAGTCACCGCTTGGGGTTTGAATTTCGATAAAGGAATCGAAATTAGACACGCCGGGTAAATCTGCTTCTACTCGGCGACGTCTTCCATGACGGGTTTGTACGTTGTAGCGGCGCCTTGCCCTATTGACTCTATTTATTGACACGGGGTGGTGTGAAATAACAACTCTAGATTTAATCCCTCGAGACGATAGATGGTCGATTATCTTGAAAATCCTCTCCCATTCGTGTACTTTCAAATTCTTGCGCGCATTCCAGGCTCTGAATTGAGCCTCATACTGTGAAACACAGAAGAAATGTTTAGCTTAGTTATGATATTAGAAAGAGTAAACGTACGTGGCAGAGAACCCGTGAACCCTATCCATGGTTTGGACCAATTGATCAACGGAGAGATCACGGGTCAAAAAAAGATCCAGGATTGTGTCCTTATGAATATTCCAATCACCTCGCGGGATCTTGCTAGCCTTAGTAGCCATGTTTACAGACGATAGGTATGTGTATAAGATAGACGCTAATATCTCATCTGGAACTCGATTCCTGATAAGAATACAGGGAAAAAAGAAAAGATACGAATCCTTACATAAAGTAGATATGAATATATACACCTACTATATCGGACTCTTAAGAATCTATATTGAGTCTTTTTACCTTGTGGATGAAGACTAAAGGCTCTGCGTAATCCGGTTTTGTCAGTGAAGCCGCACAAGGTGTATTACGCGACAAGGCTCCAGGCCTTATTATCCAGGCTTTGACAGTCGGGTTTTGACACCGAAATTCTTAGCTTTCATATACATTATTACCTCCATCCAATCATATGCACCCCATCCTGCGTAGCAGCAGCAGGCTCCGGTGCTTAGGTTGAGGATGTACGGCATGGCTCTGCTTGGTCCTTGTATCCTCAATTACGATACCCTTCCTTGTTCGCGGTCTTTCCCGGTTCTCTACCTAGAGTGTTTTGATTGAGTTCTCGGAATATAAATTCGGTGTATAATATATTGATAAGCATATTTGTAAATAGACGTCAACAATCAACGGGGTATCTCTTCGTAATCATGCTGGGTATAGCACCAACTCCTACCAGATCGTAAAGGCTGCCACACCAACCTGTCGATGACCCCCAACCTGCACGCGGCATCCAGTCGGCGTTATGACGACATCACATCCCACGCCCGACTCACATGGCTCCTAGAAGTGCACCCCACCTGCATGAGCCAGCCAATTCGAAGCCACTCCCACTAAAATCAACACAAACAAATTGGGCGACATTCCAATACATCCATTACTATCATTTTGGGGATCAACAACTTGTCCTGACGAGGCTACGACAGTCTGGCCTGAAGGGTATCTGATATTGTAGACCGGAGCAGACGTCAAAGCAGCAGGGTCTCCAAGCGTACTAGGGCAGCTTGCCTGATTAGCAGCCGGCCAATCCAGCGTGCACACCTCGTCGTGGCCCCAAGCGCACGTGGAGTCGAGAATATTAAACAGAAGATAATTCTTCGCAACCCAGCTATCGGGACGCGCGAGGCAACTAGCCAAGAAATTCATGCTATTCGCGGCGCTAAGAGGGAGCTTGCCTCCGTCGGTGTGGATCAGATCCGCGCACTCCGAAGCATCCACATTTGCGAAGTTCATAGCGACGGCGCCGCCGGCCGTAGGTTTCTCGGTCGCCGAGTAGCCGGTGTAGAGATAATTCCAGGCGTCGTAGCTAATATCATGGGCGCCCTCGGAACGGTCCACGCGCAGCAGCTTCACAGACCGGTCCTCGTAGCTCAGCGAGACGCAGATGCTGTCGCAGTCGACTGCGCTTGGCCAGTAGGCTACGCGATTGGTGTTTACTTTGCAGCCCAGCACTCCAACTGAGGAGGAATAACTGTCATGAGGCGTCGCCCAGACGGCGCCACTGTTGCTGCCGTCCTGCGCGGCGACGCGCGATGCCGTCCATACGGACAGCAGGAGCGCGGATATGCGGCGCATTGTTATATGAAATGAGCGACTGGATAAAACAAGAGAATGACAAACATATATGTACCTAGGTAGGTATTAAGGGAGGGAATTAATGAGTGACTGAGCCACCACGCGCGCGCTTCTGCGGCGGTAGCTACGCTCTAGCAAGAAACAGACATCAAGCCGCAAAGCAATTGAAGCGATTGAAGCAATCGGCGGAAAGAATATCGTGAGGGCGGAGAAGCGCCTAAACTCGCGATGTTCTACGATCTCGTCGTTTTTCTCGTCTCGTAAGATTTCCATTAAATGAAATGCCGTATCCGGTTAGTTCTCGATGTTACATTAAAACGCCTGTTTTTATGGGTCAAGACCCCTTTTTCCGGTCCTAGTTAAAGATCATTGGTTGAAAAGTCGAGGTCTTATCTTAGTCGTTGTTTAATGCTTGCTATCACATCTTATTCAACCCTTTTATACAGTAACATTTAATTATGCCACGTTCTGCGTATGTACCTAGGGATGTATACATAAGCGAGCACATCAGCTTAGTCCTACGCATTTCATTACCTATTCTATACGAGGCTCACAATCAGCAGTCCATCGATGCAACATGACTGCATGACTCTAAAAATCAACGTTGTCTACATCATATTAACGATTTAATAGGTCATATATCACGTTCCATTTTATACTCGAATATTGTACGAAGATCAAGTACCTAACAAAATTTTACGGTAAGCACAGTAGATGTATAGAAAATATTTGTGTATTATTACTATGGCAAGTGATGGGCTTCTATGATGTTAGTAGGTAGATAGTTTCCACATCGACAAATCCCCTTGCAACATGAAAACTAGTGTAACCATCAATGATCCAATCTCTTCATAAAATACCATTTCTAATCTAATGCTGAATGGTACCTAGCAAAGTGAAAGATTCTGTTTAGCATAGGATAGTCAGTCAAAATAATACAAGTTTAATAAGCTTTTAGTTAGGTCGAAGAGATGGATTCGGTTCTCGAGGCATGCACGGCGAAAGTCTTTTTTGGCGATGGCGTAGTCATGCACAAGCGATCGGCGGGTTTAACAAATGCTGAAAATGGCGATGAGGCCCAGTAAATGTCGGCGGCACGGAGCTAAGAACGAGGGGAACAACGGAGGGGGGGTTAGAAACAAGCACCAATATATCTCCTCTCACAAGCCGTGCATGAAAGTTGGTTAAAAGATATCGAAAAATTTCTAAATGTCTTTCCAAGGGATGTCAGTCTTCCAATATCTCTAAGTTCGTCTTGAGTTCGTTAGTCAATGCTGCTGAATACGATGATGTCGTAAAAGCTCTAGATATCACAAAAAAGAAAAAGAAAAAAGTCATCAAGATCCGATCCAAAAACGCCACCCCACCAAAAGATTCCCACATAAAATCCCAAATGATATCATCCAAATCAAATGATCGCAGCTGTGTCGGCTCCATCGCCGTGCAGAACGGGGTTGATCCGTTCATCGAAGTGCATCTTGAAGTCATCTCCCAATTGCTTCCTTAGCGCTGTTTGGACTGCTTCTAGAACATTGGGGAAGACACCAAAGTTGGCTGGGTTGTTCTCGTCATTCTCACCACCTTGGAATACACCAGTGCGGACGAGGCATGTGTTCCATCCGTACATGTTGCCACCGATGATGTCAGAGGCCGGGTTGTCACCGATCATGTAGATGTTTTCTGGAAGTTTCTCCTCGCCGTGGAGCTGCTCCATCCACGAAGCTAGAACCTCATCGGCGTACTTGTACGTAGCAGTCTCGGGCTTTCCGTAGACGACACGCTCAAGATCGATTCCGGTTAGTGCTCGGTACATGGCCTCAAGACCGATACGGAATGCACCCTGAGACATGCGAGGTGTCCAGTGCTCTGTGGGGCACAACATGTCACCCTGCGAGAAGTAGATGGGGACGCGTTGAGAGAGAGGGTCCTTAGCTATAGTACCTAGACGACCATTCTCGGAGCGTAGTACATCCATAATGATTTGCATGTCGGTCGCGTAGTCTCGAGAGTCAGAGAAGACCAGGATAGCCTCAATGTTAGTCTTGGTGAAGTCTCGTGGCCGAGAAGATGCTCGCTCCTCAGGTGTGAACACACGGTAAGGTGCAATAGTCTGGTCCCAGGCGACAATGTCGTTGGGGACAACGATGTCCTTGAAGCCGTATTGCTCAGCAACTTCACGGCACTTGTAGCCCTCACCACCGACAACTAGGACGGTGTTGTAATATTCAGCAAGAGCGCTCATGGGAGTGTGTGATTGAATGAATTGTTCCGTGTCGACGGGGTTGTGTAGAATCTTGGAGAGCTGTTCGCATCGATCCTTCTCGGGCTTTCCAGATCCGTTGGTTAAGAAGATGTGGGGAATCTTAATGCCGAGTTCATTGTCACCGTTCAGGATCTCCAGAGCACGACGTCCTTCGGGAATGAGTCGGTCACCGTGGACAAGGACACCGTCGATGTCGAAAGCGAAAGCCATGTTCTTGGCCTTCTTCACCTTCTCGACTTCGACGCTCTGGACTTGGGAAGCTAGGATAGCACGAGAAGGCTGGATAGGTGGCATGCCCGGGCGTGTTGGGCGGCCGAGAGACTCATCTCCATCGGGATAGTGAACCGACGATAGTCGTGATTGTCTCTTAGATCTGGGGATGGGAAGAGCTGTGCCGAAGGAGTTACGAGAGCCTCTTCTCTCCTTCATAGAGGGAGACATGCTTAAGTTGTGCATGTACTTTGCTGCTTCAGAGACGGACGATCTCGAGGCAGGAACCTCGATAGGTCCATCATCATTCTCTCCAGGGATGGGCAAAGAGTTCGGCTCTGTGCCATTGCCGTTTGAGTGCCCATTGGAGTTACCGTTGGCATCGGAGTTGTTGGCTGTAGAAGCAGTCTTTTTGTCCTGCATCTCAGTGGCTTGGACAATGTCGTAATCTTCAAACATAGGCATCTTGAATAATAAGTCTGTAGTTTCAGCTAGTTCGTTGATTCAAAAAAGGATAGAATAAGTCAAGTAGTATGTTGAAGTAGGAGTAGAAGAAGGTTTAAGCATATGGAACCAGAAGAAGTTTGCTATCTATGACGGGAGGGTCGCGTTATATCTAGTCATGGGCTTACCCATGATGCTTATCATTCACCGTACTATCGGATCATAGCTCGCACTTTTCGACGACGGCGCAAAGTTCGGCTCTGGTACCCTCCACAACGTAACTACACATAGTCTGACAACGTAACTACATCTCGTACCATCAGGCAAGGAGTACATTGTCCGGTACGTTGTCAAGGTACGTTATCAAGGTACGGTACGTTGTCAACGAAGAGCCGAGAGGCTGCTGGATGCTGAATGCTGGATGATGGACGATGAATGATGTCTTGCTAGGTAATCTACGGTATCCGCCGCCACGATGGAGCCTGTCTCTAAGCGGTCCCTAAGCGGTCCCTTGCATAGGCTGCAGCTTTGATGAAACGGTCGCGTAAACTAGGTAAGTTACGACGTTTTCTTAGTTTTCTAGACCTATTAACGTTGAGTTTAACGTTGGGAAACGTGGATAAACGTTGTTTTATTCTTAGCCCGTTTGATTGTTGTTATCAAGGTTATCAGGATATATTCAGGGTTTAATCGCGGGCTGGTAGGCTTGTCGTCCAGTGCTTGTCAATATGCTGCCGGTGTGCTGCCAGTGTGATGCATGTCCAGCAAACACGCGGCCAACCGAATTAACAGGGACCAGTAAAGATCAAGTGTCAGTCCGAAAAGGAGCCGCAGAACCACCCGAACTGGATCCCGGATCCACACGGCCCACGTACGGTACCCGCTGTCATGCCTCACGCTGACATCATTCCGGGTCCGCTGCGCTCCGCTGTGTATCCGCTACAGATCCGCCCCTTGAGTCGGAAGGTGGATACGGCGACCTGCAGGGTTTTCTAGGGTTTTCTAGCGCATTGCCTCATCTTTGCCATTCTCGGATGTTACCCACATAACAGCCTAACAGCCTACAGATCTGTGGTGTTCCAATATTTTTTTAAAAGGTATCAGCAAACGATTTGATAGGTGACGCCACAGACGCCAGATAATGTGCACTAATGTAAACCATAATCTTTCATAGGTTCATTTTTATAGGGCAGGTCCCTGACCGCTCTCAGCTTGCATTCCCTATCCTACCCTAACCTATCCCAAGTTGCATTAGGGGGGGTCCATGGATCTTCCCTCCTACATTAGTAACATTGTTAGTACATATCAAGCCGATACCAAGCCGATAAAGCCGGTCAAAGCATCAATATTTGGAACAGGCAGTTGTAGACGAGCCGTCTGCATTTGTACTTTCATAATAGTAAAAACCCTGTATGCTACTCGAACCCATTCTTTTTGTCACTTATTGTCGCTTATTATCAGAAGTATCACAAGTATCACAAGTATCACAAGTATTGCAAGTATCACAGGTATTGCAGCATGTACCAAAGTATTATCACCTACTGTGACCCACTTCACATGTCATTGATGGATATTGATGGATATCAAAAGTAATCAATGCCAAAACTGAGTGGTGGCTTTCGCTGACGAGGTGCCAACTGTCGCTGCAAACAACTGGATCCCGAGAGTTGCTGATCAGCGATCAGGCTGGAAGTGAAACAGACGGCTTCTATCAAACGCAAAAACTTTCTCTTTTCCGCTGAGTCAGGGGTAGTAACGACCAAGCGAGTTGCTGAGAATGATGCAATAGTGCAGAATCGTGTGGTTAGACATTCAGACGCCCACATACATCCCATACGTCCCATACGTCCCATACATCAATACAACTAAAATACATCTAATACAACTTAGACCAATCCACAAACTTAACAAGTTTGAATCAAACCGGCCGTTTACGGGTTTACAACCTTACAACCTTGTCTATCTACCCGAATATTTCCATTCCCGACTGCCAGCATCATAGCCAACAGTATTTACCGTCTCGAACAATTTCTTCCCTGACGCAATTGTTTCACATCTACTAACACATCAACCCCTTATCACCACTTCTCTCACCCCTCCATATCCCTCTATCACATCTAAGTCAAAATCTCTAAGTCTTCGTCAATATGGCAACTCCAACCAACCAGCAGACTTTCACTCTAAACAACGGAGTGAAGATTCCCGCCATCGGCTTTGGTACCTTCGCCAACGAAGGCGCCAAGGGTGAGACATACAAGGCAGTTACCGCTGCATTAGAAGTCGGCTATCGACACTTGGACTGCGCCTGGTTCTACAAGAATGAGGCCGAAGTCGGCGAAGCTCTCCGTGACTTTCTCGCAAAGAACAAGTCTGTGAAGCGTGAAGATATCTTCATCTGCACTAAGGTATGGCAGCATCTGCACGAGCCTGATGAGGTCAAGTGGTCGTTGGAGAACTCACTCCAAAACTTCGGCCTCGACTACGTTGACCTGTTCCTCGTTCACTGGCCTATTGCTGCCGAGCGTGATGACAACTACATGCCTAAGATTGGCGCCGACGGCAAGTACATCATCAAGAAGGAGCTCACTGAGAACCCAGAGCCTACATGGCGTGCCATGGAGGAGCTGTATGAAGCCAAAAAGGCGCGCGCCATCGGCGTGTCTAATTGGACTATCCCCGGCCTCAAGAAGCTGCTGCAGTTCGCCAAGGTCAAGCCTACAGTCAACCAAATTGAAATCCACCCTTTCTTGCCCAACCAAGAGCTGGTTGAGTTCTGCCAGCAAAACGACATTCTACCTGCCGCCTACTCTCCCCTAGGCTCTCAGGATCAAGTACCGAACACGGGCGAGAAGGTACGCACTAACAAGACCTTGATTGAGGTTGCCGAACGCAGTGGTCACACATTGGCCCAAGTTCTGCTCGCATGGGGCATCCGCCGCGGCTACGTTGTGCTTCCCAAGAGCTCGACGCCCTCGCGCATTGAGAGCAACTTCCAAGTCCCGCAAATATCTGATGCCGACTTCGAGGCTGTCAATAGCGTTGCTAAGGGCCGTCACACCCGCTTCGTCAACATGAAGGACACGTTTGGCTATGACGTCTGGGCCGACGAGGCGAAATAAAGTAGTAGCTAGGCTAGCTAGCTAGCGTCTCTGTCGCGTAGCAGTGGACCATTCGATTCGTCGGTCCGACTGCATTTTTGTCGAGGCGGATGCGACATGTAGGGTTGTGGCGGTAGCCAACCGATGTCAACAATTGCACGTAGAATCAACTGCCCGTATCTGCCTCTAATCAGGGGGATGACGGATACGACCTATTCCATGTTAGCCTGCTAGATATCCTAATGACGGTTACGTTGGAAGCATTTCGAAAACCAAAGTTTAGGTTTTTTGGCGTTGATAGAAAGGAGGTGGGGGGGGATTAAAAAAAGAATCGGAGATGGATGAATGAAATGAACGGATGGATGGATGGACGGATGGAATTGGGGGTTAGAAAGATGGGGGTTAAACTTCTTTCTCCGAAATGGTGGTTACGAAGTGCACGTTTAACAAATTAGATGACAGTTTTATGTCCTATGAAGATATGTAGATGTTCCAAAAAAAAAAAAAATCTTGGCTGCAACAAGCAGGAAAAAAAAAAAACTTCCTTACTCCCACTCCCGTGCTAATATCTTCATCCCGCGATTCTTGTCTAATCTAACCAAATATCAAGTTATTTCCCCCCTCCTTTCTACATGGAATAATAACCCTCCCACGGTACGTATTGTAGATCTCATCATGCGGCGCACAAGCACACCACCAAGTCGTACCCAGTACCAGTACCAGTACCAGCAGAAATAATGAAATATCAATTCATGACGCCTTAGCCGCCTCGGCGAGAAAAGTCCGATGGTACGCTGGGTGGCTCCGTTCGATGTTACTCTTGACCATCTTCTTGGTGATCATGTTACTCTCGATGTCGACGTGTTCCTCGAGCAGGCCCGCGTCGCCGCCGGTCACGCTCACGCGCCACCGCGTGCGGATCGCCATGGACCCCGTCGGCGCCTTGCCGTCGACCGCGGAGTCGATGCCTTCGGCCCGGTTGGTCAGCGTCAGCCGGTACGTCGTCTGCCCGGTGGGTCGCCGGTCCGTGACTTCGAAGGTGTGGGGCTCGTCGACGGGTGCGACGTTGGGGTTGGAGTTGGAGTTGGAGGAGTCATCGGAGGAAGGGGAGGAGGAGGAGGAAGAAGAAGGGGAAGGGGAAGAGGGGGATGGTAAAGTAGAAGGTGAGATTCGGCTGTAGCTTATGAGTTGTGGACATGTGATTCGGATGTAGATCTCGTGGTTGTGCAGCAATGCGACGACGACGCTGGGCTGCACGCCGGCGGGGAGGGGCGTTGAGATGGTTGTTTCTACGGCCATTTTCCTTCTCTTTACGAAGCTCCTTTTTGCGAATTGGAATTATCTAGGCTCGATGATTTTGGTGTTTTTCTTTTTTTCCTATTCTCTTATTCTCCTGGGCCTCGATGCCCTACTGCGAGAAATTATAATTGCTTATCTGGATATAGGAACTCGATATGATATTTATCTTCTCTATTCTATATACTATCGTATTTACAATAATCATGGACACCATCATAAAAGCTTTACTCGAGGGTAGTTGAACCTTGTTGTTTCCAATGCTTACCGGTGGCGTTGGGAGGCCAAGACCAGAACAATTCTTGCAAACTATGTTGCACCAACATGTTTTCATGCGGTGGTATGATCTTATATGCAGTGTGGTTAAAATAAGGTGTTAGATCTAAGTTGTGATGCTCCGAAATCGAGATAAAATCAGCAGGGCTGAACTCTGCGGTGGGTCGTCGAGCATGGTAACGATCTGGTGCTGACGATGCACAAGTGCTGAAGGCTTTTCTTGCTTTTTAGTGGCCTTGAGGCCGTGCCTAGGCTACAAAGCCGGTGGCCTCAGCGCGCATCGTGACCGCATCGTGACCTTGGCTGCTTACTGAACACCCCTCCCGTAGATCAAAGTGAGCGGTTCCGGACGCAAGGAGAGCTGGGGTGAAATTGAGCTCTGTAATGTCGTGCATGAGCCCTACGAACGGAGGGGTGGTTCGGGTTCACAACGTAAAGTGGATTGGGAAAACCGTGTCAGAGTGGGATGGAAAAATCCCGTTTTGCGGATCGTGAACTATGTCACGTTATCTTCATTAGTATGGGTCTGGAAAATTGTTGTTGCAAGGGCACCAAAACCAAACCGACGATCATCAGCCCCTTGCTAGTTTCTAAAGTCTGAAACACACGATTTGAACGTTCCAAATACGAGTGGAATGAAATTCTGGAACCCTTCTACGATGACGATAGTCTCATAGTTGACGCGTCGATCAGATGTGTATAAGTCCGGACTATAGATATTCCCTGGTACTTTCTAACAAGGTATCTCAGTACATGTAATAAAGGTAAATAAAAAGCCTCGGTGTTTTGAGTTAAGAAACTAAGGATAACCCTCTCAACTATTAACATACTAGCCGCCATATACGATATATTTTACCCATACTAGAGATTAGCTACCTCGTCTAATGCTTAAACCTACACTAAAGTTCTTAACAATACGCATAAACGTACGATCCTTCAAAGTTGACCTTGGCAAGGGCTCAGCTATGCTGCAATATGGCCTCAACAATCCACTTCCGTGCGTATTAGTTTGTAATAAATGAATTGGGTTTTCGTAGACCGGGTGACCGGAATAGAAAACTGAGGCTATTGCTATGGTATAGCCGAACGGCCCACTCTCTACTAGCTCTCGTTATACCGAGAGAAGACGGAAATTTACGTAGGGATCGACAAGGTATAACCTAGTAACTCGAAAGGTATTGCGAGTCACAGTAATTAGGCCTTGTATAACCATAACCCATAACCGCCCTAGCCAAGGTAACCTTGATAATACGTAGACCATATGGAAGACTCCATAAGTAAGATTGACCGCAGAGAACCAACTATAACGCCTATTGACTTTATTGATATCAGTAATTTCTAGCTATACCTGTCTTGGTGAGGCTAGCACTGGTTATCATATGTCACCGTACCACCGTATCTAAGATTTTCATCCTCTGCACAACGAATCGATATCTAAGCCTCATTCAGCATCTTGTTATCGAACTTCTTCCCCCTGCCCTTCTGACCTCCCTTAAAGTGCTTCTTACTCGAGCCGATCTGTACGTCTTGCGGGTCTATTCCCGTTTCCAATGCGATCATCGCTCTTGCTTTGCGTCCACTAAGCTGCTTAGCCGGACCTTGTTCTTGTACTTTACCTTGTTCCGTGTATTTATGGCTGAATGGCATCTTTAAGTGTCCCGCGTTTCCCGCGTCGCGCGCGAAGAACGCCTTATCAAGCTTCTCCGACTTGGCACCCTTTGGTAGGGCTAAGATTTCCGTATCAATTGTCGACTCGCCGTCGTCTATATCTAGTGCACCCATGGCTGCGGTTAGAGCTGCCCTGCGCTTTGCGGGTAGATGCTCTGAGTCGTACAACTCGCGGTTGAAATCCATGCCGTCACCCCAACCGGGAGGAGGCTCGACGTATAGAAGCTTTCCGTTGACATAGTCCTTGAGGACAGTCCTAGCAGCTCTTGATTCATCCGGTTGTCCTACACCCTGGGTTGTGAAACCTCGTGCTTTGGCATATGCTGACAGAAGCTCGCTGGCGGTGGGAATTCCCGTGCCTCCCTCTTCTGACGGCCGAGTCCTGATGTGGATGCCATAGATAGCTTCCAAAAATGGCTGTGGGATCCTGTGTGCGACGAGTGCAGCGGGACCCGTAAATTCTCGTAATTGATCAATCGGTAAGACACCATTGCAGACGAGATCGGCTTTTGTGGTGGCGAAATTGGGAAACACAAGACCGGGACAATCGCAGAGGACGACCTTGTCACTTAGATGAATGGTTTGAAAGTGCTTTGTCTTACCAGGCGTTGCGGAGACGGATACTTTCTTAGCACCAATGAGGGCGTTGATTGTTGACGACTTTCCGACGTTCGGATACCCAACTAAACCTATCTGCAGCTTCTTCTCCGGATCTGCTTGTATATGAGCTTTAGAATCAAGGTAACATGTAACGTGAATACATACCATCGGGATCATGTGCATGTCGAAGAAATATGTCTTCCAGCTCCTCAACTGTTAATATCCTAGTATCATCATCGGTATCTTGACTGAGTGACACTCCCGAATCTGCGCCTTCTTCGTCACTCTCATCTTCCGAATCGGCATCCTGGTTAGATCTGCGAATAGTTTTTGGATTCGAGTTTTCGCCGTTGAGAGGCTCTTCCGGTTCGTACTCTTGATCGCGCTCGTCGTTTAATTGCTTTGCCAAGCTAGCGGAGAAGAAACGATAGGCTATCTTCTTCTCTTTGAAATATTTCGCCCATGCTTTCCGTTGGTTTGTCGTCATCATATCTGCCTTGTTGACCAGTAACAGGTTTTTCTTGGCTGGGTCGATATCTTCCACATATGATTCAAGATCTTCGGACCAAAACATCAGCGGATTTCGTGCATCGACAATCTGGACGACTAGGTCTGATCTCTCAATGACACGCCATAATTGCCTCCAAACTTCTAGATTACGCTCAAATGGAGTCATAAGTAAGTCGTTATTCTCTTGCAGCTCCGCCAAACCCCTTCTCCAGTTAAGGAAACTTTCTCTTTCGAGATGATCAAGCTCATCGGCGGTAGTTGAGGAGTCCCACTTTGGTCGTCTAGGCACCGTTAATTTTCCTCTATGCTGAGCATGCTTCCCTATGATATTTCGTTCCTCGGTTGCCGATAAGAGATATGGATTCCTCTGATCTGTATGTATGATTTTGACGTTGTTCATCTTCTCAGCGGTGAAATCGGTACCGGCAAGTTCGGCGGTCGCAAGGAACTCGTCTAGAGCACCTTGCTCCGTTACGGAGCGCATCTTTACCCATGCTGCTTCTTTTCTGTCATTTGTAATATACTATGGTAGTAAATTGGTAAGCGACTGTCATAATATAGAGAAATAGTCTTCATACCTCTTCTCCAGTTGCGTGGTTGATTCTCGTGACTGCTGAACCCTTTTTGCGATCGGATCCTTTACCTTTTCCAAAACGGTCGTTCATGAGCGTATTGCCCAACCCGACCGAAGTCTTGGACTTTGCATGTACCATTTTGGGCAATTCTTTAGTATATTATGTTGTAGGGTTATACAAATATACAAGTTGTACTTTTTGCGAAACTCGGTCCTCATAAATTGAGGTTCAGGTTGTCGCTTCTAGGCGGTTTTGTAAAGTCTAATCGCTGAATAATCGAGGGGCAATTATTTTCTGCGTCACTCTAAGCACGATAAGCCCCGCGATAATAATTTACCCCACCAAATCTTTTTCAATTCTAGGCCGAACCCTGAAAGTATCCATTCTGCCATTTACAAAGTACCTAGAACCACTCATCCTCTACCTCTACTTGTGCTAAACCAAAACCAAGAGATTCGCTTGCATATTAATCATAAGCAAAGGCTCAGTAAGACTCAAAAAAAGAAAAGGAAAAAAGGAGAAAGATAGCGAAAATGCCAAAAGGCAAGTGGATGTAGGTAAACTGATATAAAACGATCATTCAGTTAGCGATTAATTGCTAATATCTTGACCAGCGATAAGAAGACAGCTCAGCACTTCACGCTGGTTCATCGTCCGCAAAATGACCCGCTGATACACGACGCTGATGCGCCGTCTATGGTGCTGAACCCTACATCTCTTCCCAACGCTTCCAAGGTAAGGAAGCTTGATGATCTTGCATCTGAGCTGGGATCTGACGCCGAACACATCCGTGCCAACGAGGGTGAGGCCGCTAACCATGGCGTTTTCTTCGACGACACCGAGTATGACTATATGCAACATCTGCGCGACCTAGATTCTGCCGGCGGTGGGGAGGTCGTCTTCATCGAAGCAGACAATAGACCTAAAAACAAGGGCAAGGGAAAGCAGAAGCAAAGCTTGGAGGATGCGCTGAGAAAACTGGACGTCGCGGATGAGGAGCGCAAGCGTGATGATCTTTTCGGTGATGATTTCTTGCCATCTAAGAATCTACAGCATATAACATACCAAGCGCAACAAGATATCCCCGATGCCATCGGTGGGTTTCAGCCGGACATGGACCCCCGACTGCGCGAGGTACTAGAGGCGCTTGAAGATGAGGCGTATGTTGATGATGATGAGGACGTTTTCGCACAGCTAGCAAAGGATGGTCGAGAACTAGAAGATATCGAGTTCGATGCAGATTTTGACGAAGACGACGGTTGGGAATCAGATGACACCGCCAAGCCGACTAAGGAGTACAAAGATCACTCCGAAGCGCCTGATCTAGTTTCTACTGTAAATGATCAGGACGGAGAGGCAGTTAAGAATGAAGACTGGCTAGAGGACTTCAAGAAGTTCAAGAAGGACCAAGGCAAGCCCGGCGCAAAGGTATCCTTCGCAGTCGCACCATCACAGTCAGAAGTGCAATCCTCCCTCATGACAACCACAACCAACGGCGGCCGACGGAAGAAGCGCAAGGGCGCGTTGACAAGCCAGTCGGGCTACTCGATGACATCGTCATCGCTATTCCGCACCGAACAACTTGGTATCCTTGATGCCCGCTTCGACAAGATCGAGGAGCAGTATAACGAGGATGATTTCGATGAAGATGACGAAGATGGCGGTGCCTCTATGTCTCAGATCTCGACAGTGTCTAGCGTGACAGGATCTGTACGGGGTGATTTTGATAACATCCTGGATGATTTCCTGGGAGGCTACTCGATGCATGGAAAGAAGCAGATGAAGAAGGGCAAATGGAAGAGCGGCACTGCTCAACTCGACGAGATCAGGCGTGAGTTAGGGCCGGCTAAGATCCGTGGTAGATACGGCCAGCCGCAAGCGTCCGGATTGGCATCGGCATCGGCGTCTAGGTAGATGGACATATTCATAGAGATACCCACGGCATTCCATGGCATTGGCAACTAGGTTAAATAAATTGACTTACGGGGAATAAAGAAAAACTGGCCTGAATAAAGTAATAATTGGCAACTTTACACACTTGTGAACTATGTACCTATTTGTACGCTTTCCGAGGGAAGTATCAATTCGCATTTATTGCTACAATGTTATCACTAGCAAGGAACAATACTCGCTCCCATGACAACCAAGCTTCAGCTGCTCTTGCTGCCTACATAGACCAATACGTTGACGACTCGGGCGTCTGTTCTGCAAAAAAGGGGGAAGCCCAGCAGTTGTCCTCCGAAAGCGAACGGTCCTTGGAAGTCTAGCCTGCGAAGTCTAGTTGGTTTCGAGGGATCAAGTGTCCCGTGGAAGAGACGTTGCGGAATCGTAAGAGGCCCCTCCGAAGTTTACTCGGCGGGGGGCTTCTCGCTCTGAAAGAGTTGGGTCCGCAAGTCAGAAAACCAGCGGCACAGATCTTGGACAGCTTGAGGCAATTCCACCGCATGCCGCCCTACTGTGTCGTCCTCCTAGCGATGACCATTCATAGCGGGCGGGCGCTCGGGGCCGTAAGCACCGGGTGCGTGCGGAAGCTCTTCCTCTGTGTCGTCGTCGAATTCTCCTTCATCACTAACCTCCTCGTCGCCGTCCTCGTATTCGTATTCGCTTTCATCATCGCCCTCATCTAGCTCTCCTTCTTCGTCGCCTTCTACACCTTCGGCATAGCAGCTCTCTACCGTGCCCTGCATGCCCTGGGGTATACCACGGCCTTGCTGTTGCATTTGGTTGATGATGCTCGTCAGCTTATCGTTCTTCTTCCTGATGTCCTCGAGGTCTTTCAGATGCCGATTACGCTCCTCAGCCATCTTGAAGATATTCTGATTTAGGGCGCCCTCTTTCCTTTTGTAGGCCTCGTTCTCCTTCTCTAGCTTCTTCGTCTTTTTGGACATATCCTCCATCTCCTTCCGAAAAGTTAAGAACAGGTCGTTACTATTATTGAGCGTGTCCTCGACCTCCTCATTTGTTAATGCCTTCGTACGGCGGGCTAGTGAGGGGCACAGGGCGCATACCTGCTTAAACTTCTCAACGTAAACGTTCAACTGGTTTCTTAACTCAGTTTCGGTCTTGGAGAACGTAAGCACTTGGCTGTTCAACTGCCGCGCACGGTTGGCTTCTGCTTCCGCCGTTTTCTTCTGCTGCTCGTAACGAGCCATATTCCACTGGACTTCGATCTCCTTAGTTCGCATTGAAGAATGATAGTGCAGTTCCCGTAATTCATATTGATCGATGAGAGATTTGAATCTTCCCTTGAACCTATACCTCCTGTGTTAATACAAAATGCGTCCGTATAGATGGACATTAGGGGTGGAGGAATGGCGCACAATTCTTCGGCTTTCATATACACAACCTGTTTCCGCGGGTTGTCTTTCTCTTCTTGGTAGCCTTCCAAAGTGTCAAGTACTTTCTTTAAGCGTTCGTCAGACGAAGCTTTGAGGCGATCGTGAGTATCATTCAGAGCACGATGCTCATTCTACCAACCATTCCCGTCAGCGCGAATCCCGCAAATTTTCAAGTAGGACTCAATGTACCTTAAGCTTGTTATTTTCTTTTTGCAGTTCGCGACACAGCTTTTCTAACTTCTCCTTCAGGCTAATTTGCTTGCTCAGGTCCGTACGACTGGAATCTTTTTCCTTTTGTAACAGATCGGCGCGTTTTTTATTTCTAAGATTCTCGCGCTCGAGGCGTTTTAGGTTCGCAAAGAGTTCTGATGATCGCTTTGTTAAGAGTTCTATCTTGTCCATATCATCCATCTTGTTCATTTGGTTGCTAAGCTCGCGATTCGCCTTCCGCACTTCTCGGTCTAGTATAGAATAATATTAGCAAGGCCTTAATGTCATGAACAAAGCTGGCGAGATAAGATCTAGCGAATTGAGAATTGCTCAGCGCATGCTATAGTCTAGCGTTGTGTAGCAACATTTGTACAACCGAGTTGGATTGCATATCGAAAACCGTAGATATCACCTCGAAACGCGCAGCGGCCTAACTATTCGGTTTTTGGCATATGGTACTCTGATGGAAGATAGTTTCCTGTAGGTCTATGGCATCGCATAACACTGGCATGCTTCTTCCGATTCGTCCGATGCTACTAGAGCGCGCTATCGTGTTTGATGCTTTACTTTTATCCCTCTAGCCCTGGTCACGCTATCTCGAATTGGTGAACATTTTGCGGCAGTTGTGTAGTCTCGCATTCGAATTCAAAGGTCTCGCCACGTCCCAGCCCTTCTGTAATCATTCTAGCGTCTGAAATGAAAAAGAACTTACCAATTTCCGCCTCTTGCTCCTTCTCTGCGGCTGTATCAACCTCCAACTGGGAAATTCTTGCGGCAACAAGTTTCGATGCCTCATTAGAGTCGAGAGCCTTTTTCCCCTTTCCTTTCTTCGCGGCATTTGAAGCCATGGCGGGCGTCGGAGTTGGGGCAGGTCGGGGCTCTTGGACATGAACATGGTGGCTATTTGGTATTGAGTCGTCATGTGTATGAGAATGAGCGATTCCATTCGTATTAAGTACGGATGCAAGAGGGGCTGGCGTGGCAGATGCGGCACGATGATTCGTTGTCGCCATGTTTTCCTAAACGTATACAACTATGCTAAGAAGGAGTGAGGTGTTAGTATTCCAAAGAGACTTATGACACAACAGAAGGTCATGATGATTCAGTGTGAACTTACGGTACTGGATTGCTAGAAGACATTGGGATGGCTTTTAAGGCAATGAACTTATATAGCTAAAATGATATTGTTGGCTAATAAGAGAAACAAGTATCAGATCTCTAACTTTGGTTACTCGGGCTATGTGGATGTTGGAAGCAGTAGATTCTACAATGAATGCAGACTTTTGAGGGTTTGAGATGAAGCGCGGCGTTTTAGTGTCGGTTACTTAATCAACAAGCAAGTACGAGAGAACTCCGGGTTGCCGCCTTGAAACTGCTGCACATGCGACCAAATCGAACTTAGGTAATCTCTTCGGTACTAAGTACAACTACCACACATTTGCAATATCACACGCACTAATACACGAATAAAAATCGTCTAGAAAAATTGAATTTGACACTAGCAGATCCGGAGCAGCGGTTTTATGTGGGGTTAAGTTTACTTAATTGCACTTTGAATATGCTTAAACACTATTGCGTTACGATCCATCCAATTACTTTTTAGCTAATGCGATTAAGTGGTTGTCAACATAAACCATACCTCGATATTCCAATATCTAGCCTTTTGGCAGGGGTTAACCCGACATATGCGTCATCTAGCATAACCCGTAGTATCATTTGCCCTTGGAAATTTTCTAGAATACATACCGCTCGTATCTTTAACCTTCTCTCCTTCAACCATCACAATATCACAACATCACAACATGCCGCCCTGGACTCCGGCTGTTTAAATTCCTGTAATTACGGTTCATTATACAGGTTACTTCTTCTTTCCTTATCATTTCGTCTCTTTGATATGATTGTGGCTAGTTCATTTTATCGTCTACCGTCAATAAAATGTTGCGCAACGCCGTGAAAGGTGCAGCTAGGAAAGCTGTGACGGAGCTGTCCCAGTACCCAAAGCCCGGCGAGAAGCTCCATGGCTTCACTTTACTAAGGACAAAGCACGTACCAGAGCTCGAGCTAACCGCTCTACACTTACGACATGATAAGACCGGCGCCGACTATCTACACATCGCTCGCGAAGACAGTAACAATGTATTCTCAATCGGCTTCAAGACGAATCCCCCGGATGACACAGGTGTTCCCCATATCCTTGAGCACACAACATTATGTGGTAGCCAAAAGTATCCTATACGAGATCCCTTCTTTAAGATGCTGCCGCGAACCTTGTCCAATTTCATGAATGCCTTCACTGCTTCCGATCACACCTACTACCCGTTCGCTACGACCAACGCCCAAGATTTTCAGAATCTGATGTCGGTATACCTTGACTCGACCCTACATCCCCTGTTGAAAGAGACGGATTTTACTCAAGAAGGTTGGCGCATTGGACCAGAAAACCCCAGGGTTGCGGAGAAGGATGGAGAAACAGATGCCGAGGATAGCAAACTAGTCTTCAAGGGTGTCGTCTACAATGAGATGAAGGGTCAAATGTCGGACGCAGGCTACCTCTTCTACATTCGCTTTCAAGACCATATCTTCCCATCTATCAACAACTCCGGAGGCGATCCGCAAAAGATTACCGATCTGACGTACGATCAGCTACGCAAGTTTCACGCTGAGCATTACCATCCCAGCAATGCAAAGCTTATAACTTACGGCGATATGCCATTGGCCGACCATCTCAAGGAAGTTGACGCCCAAATGAAGGCATTTGAGAAGATACAGGCAGATATAGAACATAAAAAGCCAATCGACCTTAGTGGTGGGCCGCGTACCGTAACAGTATTTGGACCGATAGATCCTCTTGCCGATCCGGAAAAACAATATAAAACGTCAATATCGTGGGTCACTGGTAATACCAGCGACGTGTTGGAGTCCTTTTCCATATCTCTACTCTCGTCCCTGCTGATGGATGGATACGGATCTCCGCTCTACAAGGGGCTCATCGAGAGCGGGCTGGGTACGGATTGGAGTCCAAATTCCGGTTATGACGGATCAGCAGCTATGGGAATCTTCTCTATTGGTTTAAGCGGAGTTGAGCAACCTAATGTCGAGAAGATTAAGGGTGAGGTTCGAAATATACTGCGCGAAGTTCGTGACAAAGGCTTTGAGATGACGAAGATAGAAGGATATCTCCATCAGCTAGAGTTAAGTCTTAAGCATAAGACCGCCAATTTTGGACTTTCGGTGTTACATCGTCTGAAGGGAAAGTGGTTTTCTGGGACCGATCCCTTCGATTCCTTAGCATGGAACGATACAGTTGCGGCATTTGAGGCAAAACTTGCTGAAGGAGGCTATCTAGAGGGGCTAATGGATAAATATCTCCTTAACGACAATACTCTTACTTTCACAATGGCCCCTTCGGAAACGTACGGCGCAGAGATCGCGAAGGAAGAAGATAGCAGGCTGTTAGCTAAGATTTCCGAAGCTACTCAAGAAGCCGGTGGGGAACAGGAAGTTCGAAAATTCTTCGAGCAGAGAGAACTAGATCTACTTGTTGAACAAAACAAGTCAAACACTGAAGATCTGAGTTGCCTACCAACCGTTCACGTTAAAGACATCCCAAGGCAGAAGGAGCCTGTCATAGTACGGGATGAGGCGGCACACGGCACTACCATCCAGTGGCACGAAGCTCCTACAAATGGACTCACTTACTTTCGAGCTATCAACACATTCGAAAATTTGCCAGATGAGCTCCGATCCCTAGTTCCGTTGTTTACAGACTCCATCATGCGACTGGGAACAAAGGACATGACTATGGAACAGCTCGAAGATCAAATCAAGCTTAAGACGGGTGGTATATCTGTTAGCTATTTGTCGACCGCATCACCAACCGATTTCCGCCAGGCTTCCGAGGGCCTTCTACTACGAGGCACGGCTCTTGATCGTAACGTACCCGAAATGTTCGACCTACTTCGCAAGCTCATCTTAGAGACCAATTTTGACAGTCCAGAGGCAGCCCTTCGGATAAGACAACTACTAGAAGCCGCAGCTGATGGTGTTGTAAACGATATTGCCTCCTCCGGTCATTCCTATGCTCGAAGGTATGCCGAGTCGAGTTTAACACGCGAAGGCTACTTGGCCGAGCAAGTAAGCGGCTTATCACAGGTTAAACTCATAACGTCGCTGGCTGGACGACCGGAGTCTGATCAATTCGAAGACATAATCGGAAAACTTAAGCAAATACAGAAATACGCATTAGCGGGTACTAACATTCGCACAGCGTTAACATGTGGTTCCGATAGTGTTCAAGCCAACTCTTCCGCGTTATCCCAATTCTTGGCGTCTAGATCAACTGATCCTGTCCAATTTCCCGCTGCTGGAAAGCAGACATTTGCGAGAGATATCAAAGCATTCTTCCCACTTCCTTACCAAGTCTACTATGGTTCTCTCGCACTCCCAACCGCCTCCTATACGTCACCACAAGGTGCACCACTTCAAATTTTAGCTCAACTTCTCACTCATAAACATCTTCACCACGAAATTCGTGAAAAGGGTGGCGCATATGGAGGCGGTGCCTACATGAAGGGACTTGAAGGAATATTCGGGTTCTACTCATACCGAGATCCAAACCCTCAGAACACTCTTTCTATTATGAAGAATGCTGGCCGATGGGCAGTCGATAAGAAATGGTCGGACCGAGACCTTGAAGAGGCCAAGATATCGGTTTTCCAGAGCGTCGATGCACCCAGGTCAGTGAGTGCAGAGGGTATGCTCCGATTCATGTCTGGTGTCACAGATGAAATGCAGCAGAAGAGGCGTGAACAGCTTTTGGACGTTTCCAAGGACCAAGTCCGTGAGGCTGCCCAGAAGTACATCGTTGATGGTCTAGCAAATGGGGAGGAAAGGGTCACTTTCCTTGGAAAGAAACAAGACTGGGTGGATGACACCTGGAAGGTGAACGACATTAACGTGGACAGTACTGAGTAACGAGTGAAGACAACGACAGACGATAGATGTAACAATTGCCTGTACAATATCTGTGCATATACCCATCTCTTACGAACTAGACGGATTGTATATAATCCTGGCATTTATGGCCTGATCTATCCCGACTCCATGATAGTTAACTAACTACAAAGTGAAATGTCATATCCAGTAGAATGCAACTGTGAAATTCCATTACAGCGTTCAGATACGATACGTCTTCTTGCTCGGTGTCTCTCACAAGAGACCCCACCATAGCATGGAGACCACAACAAGACGCGAGATCAAAACATATGAGGTAAGGTCTGTGGATAGCACCCTGTGAGGGGCTGTTAGACACAAGTACCGAACTCATACGCTCGTTCTTTCAGACCCGGATTCCTTAGATTTAGGATTCTGGACTATAGAACAGAGTACATGCTTATCCCAGAAATAAAACAATATAGGCTAGCCTAACCTGTGCATTTCACGCATGTTTAGTTAGTATATTTAAATAAATTACATTTTCCAACTCTCACTTAAACTTACCGTACATTAAATCTTGTTATTGTCATTAATGACTCCAACCTTTAATTGAGTATTGAAGCTGTGGGAACGGCCATATATGTTCCGAGATAAATTACTGCCCCTTACCCCTTTCCCGCTACGGCGGTTACTGTATACTCTCTATGTAAAGCACCTCAAGTACTCAATAGCAAACTTGTATTAGGTACCTGTCTATCCTATTTCGTGCGAATCCGAAAAATACATACCGTTTCTTCCTCTAGGCAAACAACAGATTCGTGCTTCAAAGAACGAAAAAATAAATGTGACAAGAGTGGGACTTGAACCCACGCGGATTGCTCCATGAGGATGTAGGAATTAAGGTGACCTTAACCTCACGCCATAACCAACTCGGCCATCTTGCCTATTTTGCCTAAGAGTAAGCATTGATCCACTGAGTGGACGAATTGATGAAAAGTTCTTAGTTTAACTAGCTATAATAGCAGCTTTACATTTGGGAATCAAGGGCTTAGGTTACTCGCGTACAAATATCCCTTTGACTGGCATAAGACTACACCTCCACTATTTTCGGTATTGGTACATAAGGCTTGACGTCGTTCATTAACGTAATAGGAAAAGGTCCTACAATTAGTCTCTAAAGCTATAAACCGCAAATATTATTGGTTGACCTAGTATTGCAGGAGCTATTCTCTCCTTTCTAGCCAATCCCTATGTACTAATACCAAAAATAGTGGAGGTGTAGTCTTATGCCAGTCAAAGGGATAGGTCTTAAAAGAGCACCATAGCCAATAGTAAGGTTGTCTAGACGCTAGGAAATCTCTGATGGTTGTGCGGTGGAGCTATGGGGGTCCACCATCTTAGCCATTGGATGGGGCTAGGACAATCGGATAGTCCAAATAATACCTTAGTACTGTGTAAAGAAAAAAAAATCGAAAACTTGACAAGCGACTCATTTTTGTTATATATCTCTAATGTTGAAGGCTATTTGTGAGTATGTATAGAACGAGAGTAGTTTTACAAGAGAATAATTCATCAGACTGGACGTAATGTTTAATTTGAAGATGCTATCAAGTCCCTGTCGTAATATAGTATACCAAGCTTTCACTTTGATATATCAAATACAATTCCTCTAGGTAGTATCACATCCTGACTCGTGTTTAAAAGTTCAGTTTCTATTAATGCCACATAATGTAATGGCATACGGGTATCACTAAACTAAGTCTATTCTTAACTACCTATGATCTCTTTACTCGACCAAATAACGATAATCCTGTCAAAGAGACCTATAGCCTTGCAATTGGCTCTCTAATGTCTGTGTACGCTCTTAAGGTTGCTTGCATCCTCGGTATGTGTCGATATACTCCAACTGTGAGATGATATTCTATAGTCTCAGACCTGATTTAAACTGATAAAGGTTCGTCGCCAGAAATATAGATGAAATTTGAGGCTCAGATATTCACTCAAGAGGTCCTATAGACGTCTCCGGTTTGGTGGTCTAGTGGTATGATTCTCGCTTAGGGCCCACCCTGAACAACATATGCGAGAGGTCCCGGGTTCAATCCCCGGCCAAACCCTTCAATCTCCGTTCTTATCGCGTAAAATACCCGGTAAAGCGACTTGGATATTTACTTTTTGCTCTCCAGTTCCAGTAGTTATCTATTCTATCAAAATAGAAAACTTGCAGTTTTAGGCAGTTATTATATGTATATCTTAAAGGATAAAGATTCCGGGTATGTGTTAAATAAAGGCATCTTGGTACTAGTTATGAATTTGCTCTATCGTAACTACAAGTTTTTTTCTTCATTCTTGTTTCCACCTACAGTTGCTTTCCTTCTATTATCAATTTTATTTAATATTAAATTGCTTTATTTATATCCTTAGAATTTACATAATGATTTTAAATAGCCGTACCGTTTCAACATATGACTTACCTACATGTTAAAACCGGACATGGCGTATAATTGAATACTTTCTATAAAATACGCTGATCTAATAGTAGTCACACTTATGTTAATATGTTGACGAAAATTCCCTTCAGGAGGACTACCATAGAAAGAAACACCCCTTTAATGTATAAATCACGAAGAACTTCACCTTTAAGTTTAAACCAGCTCATGTGTGCCCTAGAAACCGCTCCCCTTAATAGATAGCGGAGTCGATCTCAAAATATTTCTATCACGAGACAGAGCAAGAAGCAAGGAACTCTAAGCAAGTTACGGTAACCTACGAATATACATACTGATAGTGTATTTTCTTTGTGCTATGTATATTATCTAAAATCCTGATAGTCTTCTTAGATGTTTGAAGACGGCTCTTCTAGATAGTATAGAAGAATAAAAGAAATTTTTAATATCCGGTGCCATAAATACATTCAGCATACTCAGGTTGTCTCTATTTAAATCTAATAAATATATATATTGGTCTTAGTCGATAGCCTTTTTTTAATCTTCCATACTTTTCTTATTAACTGGACATATGTCGGTTCTATTCACTTAAGTTTCTCTTTTGTCTACTGAAATGATTTAAACAAGGTCAATACTTGCATTTTTTAAACCTTGGTCAGAGCTAAAATAGTTATTTACTTTATCCTTATCATCATATTAGCTTTAAGTTCATTTTTTCAACGACCACTACGTTTATTACTAGGCTCGCTGATCCCCACCTTTCAGCAAAGAAACCTCGGTAAAATCGGGAGTGGATCCCTTCCAAATTTGCTTGATAGCTCCGTAAGATACCAAGGCACCATTCCATCAAAAGACAGAATCCCGTCTCTGCAGAAAAAGCAATGATAGGTTATGCACCTTTCACTCGCGATATTTGATAAATGATATCTTAGAACATAGTGTTTATTTAAGGTAAAGGTATTTTTCAACACTGTCGAGATTATTTAAAATATGGTGGTATCATTTAAAGCTCTGTCTTGATATGCAAGGATTTATCGTAAAGATAAGTGCGTTTATCAAATGTGAGTAATCGGAACTCCGGTGGTAAGTTTCGGTTTGAGCGGGGTGTGGGGGTACCCCGGAGCCGACCGGGGCAACGCCCGAGGCCCCACTTCTGACATCTTCCGGGAAACGTAGTCCTCGAATGATTGTTTAGTCTTCTCGGCCCCTAACCTAGAGGGAAGATTAAGAACGTCTATTTACGGGTGTCATAACCCATAACTGCAGTATTAGTTGCATAAGTGTTCCTTTAATACCGAGCTGAATATTATGTTCAAAAGTAGCGTATATCGATGTTGGTGATATTATTGTCAAAGATTTAAAGCGTCAGCACTAACTATACTACTTTAGAACCTAGGACCTACGCCCGCGAGATATTGTTGGTAAGCGTTTATAAGGTCTACCCCTTGTGCAACACATATGAAGGTGCTTAGTCCATCATCGATCGATGTAAGAACTGCCCCTTCCCGGCACCCTTACTCGTATAGTTATCTAAGTTTCGATTTTCATTTTGCTATTCACTGAATAACTCTCATATAAGACAAGAATCAATACTATACAACTAATTTCTACATTTTCCACATGTCTATAAAATCTCGGTCTGCTTCCAACCCCTACTCAGGGGCTTGCCCATCACTTCGACAGTCTTGTGGCCGATGTCATGAAAAGAAGGTCAGATGTCTGCAACCACCGAATGCTTCTCAGAGTGAATCTCCTACGTGCATTCGCTGTCAAAAAATAGGGGCTGTTTGTATCTATAGTGGTAGGTTTATGGAAGCATTACCTATTACCATCACATTGAAGAAATGATTTTGGTCTGCGCATAAATAAAGTCTAATTTGTGTATAACTATAGCCCCACAGAGACCGGGTCGTCCATCAGCAGCACAGTTAGCCCTAAAAAGAACGTCGCGAGCCGTTTCTCGAGGCTCAGCAGACAGCGATATCATATCCACTGGGAACTATACAGATGCCTTTCGAAACATCGAAAGCTTAGCAGTCGGAAGAAGAATCAGTAGATGGTCGGATTCCACCACTATGGGGCAGGCTCCTTTCACATTGAGCGAGACCAATTATTATAACGAACCTAGGATTACAGTTGAACCGAGAGGCTCATTCTCACATTTTCAATTCAACAATATAGACAATATAGGCGTAGCAAATTTTCAACCCTTAGATCTGGTATTAGGCTTAGATATACAGTTGATTGGTTCTTCTGAACCAGTCTCCTCGGCTTCAACTCTTTCAGCAAGCCACAGCGAAGTTAAGGAGAACAGATCCACAAATTCGGATTCTATTGACGCACAGATTCGAGATCTAGCCCAACTCAATTTACGCCTCTTGCAGTCATCAAGAGAAGTCGAACGGGACCTCGCAACGACGCAGCTTTCGATATCTTCACCAAGTTTCAATGGTATATTCGAGGCTACGGAAATCTTCATAGCAGTTTGTCGCCGAGTTTCGGAATATCAGCCTGATCGATGCTCATTTAATTATATGTCTGCTTCTCATTCTAGTTTTTCTAGTCATTCGCTATTAAGCGAGCTAGATCCCTCAAGTCCAACAAATGGTAGGAGCAATACAACCTCGACCGAAAGAAGCTTACAACCAGATGGTGGTGTGTTATTAATGATGCTCGCCTTTCATCATAGGCTGACGAGTATTTTTGAAACCATATGCTCTTCAATCTATCATCACCTGCTGTCGACGGAGATTCATGCCAATGGCACATGGTCCAACACGATCACAACATTCAGCACTAACAATACTTATGACTGGTCGCTATCTTCGACGGCAAAAATTGTGATGCTAATCAGATTAATTCGGCATCTGGCCAATAGAATGAATCAGGTGCTAAGACCAGTCATCGACTATCCTACGAAGCCCAACACCATACCTTCTCAGATTCCAGATACGTTTTCTCTTGGCGATTACTCCAGTCCGTCTTCATTTTCGGACCCTATATATTTGACTGCTCTTTATGAGGAGAACCCTCCCGGAGTATCTCCGGACATAGGAAATGGGCAAGACCAGAATAGAGTATTCGATGATTTAGAAAGTAATATGAGTTTGAATAATTCGATAGAATTAGGAAGGAAGATGAGAGATCTACGTTGGCTACACTCGTATATTGATCGTATCGAGAGATTGGTTGAGCAATCAGACCGTGTTTAAAACAAAATACTACAAGTCTGCCCCTGTGTCACGGAAAAATTCAACAGCGAAGGAGATTCATGGAACTTTTGGTGCTATAAATAATATATGAAGAAAGAACTGACATATACATATAGGAGTAGGGCATATGATGGGTACTAAATACAGAGATGTAAGCTTACCTAACGTATAGGAGATAATTATTACCTCTTGAATAGCGATATATACACACAATTAGCCGAAGTACTAAATTGAGAAGGTCTATTGGTGTTAATTTACCTACCTATATCCAGGCTTACATACACGGAAATCATTGATATGCGTACGGGCAGGGTATGCCGGAAAAGGGGCAAGAATATAACCCGAGCTTCACGCATGCAGCTCATATACCATATATTTCACCACTAGGACAAAGACCTTTATGAAAATGACTATCATCATATAAAATTCCAAGTCTCTAGCAATGTATCCTTGAAAGTAAGCTCACTAATATTTAAGGTCTTACCTAGGTAGGTAACTTCCATAATATACGTTGTTTAGGTATTTACCACTTCACACTGCAGGGAATCATTGATTCTAGTAGGGTTTATGTATTTAACTATCAAAAGCAAAGTGTTTATAAGTCTAGCTGAATCTCCTTGGTAGTGAATTTTCGCACTATGCTTCCCATTGTATGTGTCTTAATAATTACAATAGCTCTATGGAGTTATTACGGGGAAGCGAGTACAATATATACTGTGTTCAACTATGAAATGTAGGCGGTGGAGACGTTCTGCCGAACCTACCATTCTACCTTGAAAAGAGATGGTATAAAATAGGACCTTCACGCCTTGACGGCATTCACGTCATTGCGTTAGTATCGTAGCCCGGGGCGCCGGGCAAGTCATTCAAGCCCGAGAGTCAGATATTAGAATTAGCCATGATTTGGCTTAGATCCTTCAGCTTCGACTGTGACCGGAAACATGTCTCATTAAACTCCTTTACGCAACCCATTCCTCGTCGCAACTATACATGATATCACGGTTAACAAGTAGCTACCGCCACTACTTGTTTACATTACCATAAGAGCCGCATTATCTTGTCCGTGTTCGTTCCCACTGTCGGGTTTCTATATTAGACACCTAGAACAAAGAAAACTTCAAGTACCTAATGCATAGCTCAAGCCTCCCGGGTTAGGTTTGGAATTCATTGCGGGATAACGAAGTCGTTTCCATTTTTGCTTCACCTCGTGATATTCACATGTAAATCACCATGAAAGCATAGGTTTTATAAAAGCCTCATATTGTAATTGTCTTTCGTCTTGATGTAGGTCATTAAATTATGATATCAGGTTCCAGTGGTCCGATAGTCACCCGGACCTAGATACGCGATATTGCACGTCTCTAAATATAGGATTAGACCACATGGGATCCAGGAAGCGACAATCGTAGTTTGGGGGGTGGTCAATGTTACGCTCAATGAACTAGAATTTCTTACGAATTGCTCAATGCTCATTTGATTCAACCCCCGATAGTGCGCTCGATCTCTTCCGGGGGTAAACCTTCTCCAAGTTGTGAAGGTATTGTAGTAGGATGCGGCTGTTGGAGTCGGTTTTGCTCCATACCGCGTATATTGCTCATTCTCGCTTCCTATTTAGGAAAGCCGGAACATCCGTGATGGAGGGCTCACCGCCCCGGTCTACCGCGATTGTAACATTGTCCAACGCGTGGCCTAACTTTCTAACTTGTACCGTAATTCTATTAGGTATCAGCGGACCCGATCTCGACGAACAACTGCTGCATTGAGCGAAATAGATGTTCGTCTACGGGATTTTCTCGATCTAAGTTGGGCACGAATAGGGGAACTACAACTATAGCTGAAATGCATACGCACTAAAGATACTCTATCAAGAGCATGTGTAATGTTACTTTAAGACCCGATCAGGCTGCCGAATGAGGTTGCATGACTACCGACTCCAACATAGATCGATCATCACAATTTTGAGCGGGCTGGGAGTGGAGGCGCCTAATAAAGCATGGTGATAGAAGCAGTTTCTCCTCTTCTCAATGCTAGCCTTCGGGAAAAAACGTATTGTGAAACACTTTCAGGTGGTAGTATTTGTATAAGCTACAAGTAAACCGATAGGCCACGAGACTTGATGACGCTGCGGACAGGTTAGGCCAGTTAGTCGTTAGAAAACAAGCAAAATGCTGTGTAACAATATCACAGATTAACTGCAGAATATAATGGAAAGTGGCGTAGCTCCTCTTTAACTGCCGACTATTGAATGCATGTTCCCGGGGTAGGTATCCTCTGAAACTTCAAATAGTGATCCTCGTTCAAATTAAGGGTATGGATAGAATAATAAGTCCGCATTCCAAACATAAGTACCAAAATTAATATGCTATTGGTCAGAAGATGTGTTTTGCAGCCATAAGTTTGATAGCGCAAGCGTGGAGAGTCGATCTCATCTGATTGCAACACAACTCTTCTAGCCTTAGTCCCAATCTGCGAGGTCGGAAAGGATTAGATCTATTTACACCTCTTATAGTATATTAGTTAGACTCTTGTGGCTTATGCGAATTAATTGGTAACGATTGAGTAACATACCTATCGTAAATATCTGGCCTTCTATCCTGTAGGTTGTAGCCGCTAGAGACAAGCGGCAGAATACGGCTATTGACTAAGGGCCCGTATTGGAGCACTCTCTGGACAATGAGAGATTTGAAAACATGTCATACAAGCGAAATCCGCCTGGATATCATGGAAGTGTAGAGCTTATATCGAACTAGTGTGGAATTATTATCCTTCGTTAGTATGATGTGCTTCCCTCGTTATTCATAGGTGAAATATTAATATCCATACTGCTTAAATTTGCTGCCGACGCCCCTATATGTTTGTTGATCCTCCATACTTGCCGCATCGGCAAAGGTGGATTTGATGTCAGGTACATCATCCATCATTATCTATCGTAGCTATTAATTTTATCATAGAATAGCTTCCAAGAGTTACTTACCTCAATCATGATTCGTTATTGTAGGGCAACGTCAGCTAAACATAAGTGACAGTGTCCGCAGGCTGCCTCTGCATGATTACCTTCATTCTACGGATGATACTGGTTGAAGATGCCGTTGGCTACCAATTGGGTCAATAAAACATTCGTATTTTCTACTCTGCCGGTGGAGAGCTGTTCTCTATGCTGCCACTCTTAAAGTGATCGTTGCGTTGCATATACCCCATGATTATTCAGCTTTCCGTAGGCGGGAAGCCAATACCTAAATGGCAGCATCCTCGCGTAACATCGGCTCTCGTCATTTGTACAACTGATGTTCCTAAGCTGACTTCATAAGAGGGGTAGGGAACTTAGAGAGATAATTTTCTTGTTAGAAGCGACACGGGGATCTCATGACGAGGCTTATATCCTACAGTTTTCGGGTTGTGAGGTAGCGGCGGAGAGTTTTGGACTGGAGGAACCTGGAGGCTGCATTGCTTTCAACTTCTAAGACTGTGTTGGAAAAGATTTCGGGCCGGTTTGACATTAGTTAGAGATGTGCCGAAGGATATGATAACGGCTCTAGGATTCTTTTTTCAGGCATTCGCAAATTGCAACCTTTACAGTCTGAATTATGCATGTTCTCGTTTATGATAGTCGATCCACTACTAGTGTGGCGGATGGAGGATGATGGAAGGAAGTTGATTTGGACATGATGATTGGCTAATGAAGGATAGAGCCAATAGTTCTAGAATGTACACTACAAGCTGCGGGATTACCTGTACAATGCCTACAACTGGAAGTTACGAATGTAAATTCGTAGTTACCTCCTAACGTAGTTATTATATATTATGTGCCTATGATTGGAAGGCGGTATAGGAGTATGATCCAAAGCGCTAGACCTGATTGAGTCTAAATAGATCGACGTCCCGAGCAAGTCTCAAGTACAAACTAGACCATCTGTCATAGTTATTCTTATTCTGCCCTATCAGGCTGTCAGGTCCGGTCGAGCCCTATCAAACGTTACCCAGTCTCTCTCCTCACCTTGTCGAAAAATATCAAACCTGGTAGTTAAGGTCTTATTAATAACACCGGATCTTTCTCTCCAACATAAGTTTTACTGCCCTACTAGCTAACCGCTGAAAGCTGCGTGGTTGCACTGCATGATAGATTAGCACCATCTCTTCTAATTGACGACAATTCGCAATCAAGCTTTTCAACCGGTCATAGATGGGTGGTAAATGGATAATGGTTGCAGGTAGTGATATTGACCAATGCTACGTCAAAAGGAGCGCGTGATGGCGAATGCGGCTACAGGCACCGCCCGTGTTGTCTTCTAGAAGCAATGCCCTGCCAGACCTTCCTCTCTGGTTGGATCACGAATGTGGTGGCCGAAATACTTGGCCAATCCTGTCAGGGGCAATGTGCAAATATTGCAACTGTAGATCTCCAACCTACTGGAGTGCTACGTAGTAAGGTTGTGTTGCGACAGGCCTTGCATATCAGAATTGATACTCGACCGAGTAGACGACGGCGGTGAAAAAACTGAATTGATGATGATGAGCTGTCTACAAATTGATCATGGGCATTCTAGTCGTAATTGGACAAACAGGCTAATCTCGATCTACTACCAGGACGGAAGCTCAGATCGCCTGTTTTCCCCTGTTAGATCGTCAAACTGGACGATGGGAAGAAGTGCGTGCGCGTCCTAACTATAGTGCAGCATTAATTGTATTGGTTGTCGAGGTTATCAAATTTTCATTCTTCTATGCAGATACCTAGTAGAGTCGATCAAGCTCTCAAGGAACAATATACTAGCCATCGGAAACAGTCAAACTTGCATGCAACCTTCTCTTCATCTTCGGCATGAGCAGATGAGTCAATGGGTCAATGGTCAACCATATTCTAACCGCGGGAATATACGGTGCATGCTGAGTTGCGGTCAGAAAAATCCAAGCTCGTCATCATGTACATACTTATTAGCGCACCAGAAAGTTTTTTTTATTCGACTAGGATCCATGAAATTAAACCTATAGTTTTACTGTATAACTAGGTAACTAGTTAAGGAATATCGACTTTATTTATGCTTGAATATAAGCTATTTTCATGTCTATAAAGAATTATTTACTGTTCTTAGAGACTTCCATATAACATGCCTATGAGTTAGGTACATAAAAAGTATATTCCTAGTGTATATGGTACGTACATACCACCTCTCCATGTCGGCCGGCGGGATCGCTATTTGGTTAGTACATCTAGGTCAGGTCCGGAAAAGATTACCGTAGCTTCAAGTTTTTTAATTTTTTACGTTGCAACCTTGCACGTCCTTGACTCTAACCCACAGGTACAAAAAATTCGTTTCTTTTTGTTACATATTGCCAACACAACGTCTTCTCTATTCAACTCCAACTATGTACCTTATGGTTGCGTATATCACTTTCAGCAAACGCTTCTGGACATTGGTCGCCCAAATACGTATATTAATTTGCAATCCGGCATATCGTGGATATCACTTACCTTAGCATTCGCGTATTTTACTGCATTATCTCTATAAATATCAAAATTACCTACCTACCTAGGTACCTGGTAGATGTTTTTCTTGGGCTGTGCACGTCATTAGTACATCTGTAGGTACATACATAAATTAGGTGAATGACCTCAATCACATGTCTCCATAAATTGCCCCGCCACTGAAAAGAGTTAGTGGATTTCTAAGTTCGCACGCATAAACACACAAAACAACACCAAGCCCCCCCATAAGAAACTCTCCGTCTTGTTTTTTTTTTTTTTTTTTTTTTTTTTCCCTCTTATCTACTTGCTAAAAAGGACAAAAAATAGAAATATTCAACACCTGAGTTCTCGAACGGTTCCTTTGAGATCCCGTCCTAAATGTGCCGTGCCGCTGTTTTTTAGATCGTATAAAGCTCTCTTCACGCTCGAGAGAATTCGACTCGACCGACTCCTACCAGCAAGCAAGTTGCGAAACTTCTTAAACCCCAACTACATCTCGACTTGCCTTTGGTCTTCTCAAAGGCAACTTAATTATCACGGCTCCCGCAGCCGTTAGCTTCGTCTCTGATCAAGATTTCAGTCTGCGAAAGACTTTCCACATCATCAATTCGAGGCCACCTCCACCCACTTCTACTGAAGTCGCTTAAGAAAACACGAACGCCTATCTTGCTTGATAATACGCCCCAACTAAATCCTTTTCTATCACCGACCCATCAGCTGCCGCATAGGACGAGTTCTAAGGTTCTTCCTCTAATCGAGGGAGAGTCGAGGAGACCTCGTCAGATCGCTTCGGGATCAGGAAGCTACCGTTTTCGACCCCCTTAACATCCACTTGGAGGAACACGTTCCTAGTTTCTTGACTCTTAATACAATATAGTCTATCCACTTGTTGGATAGTATTTAAGCTACAAGAGCTCCCTGTGGGATCCCTTACCTTTACAAACCTCCTCGTCACTTACCCGATCGGTATCCTTCACCGCCAAATTCGAGGGATATGGTTATGGCAACAGCCGCCGTCGACCGCTTTGCACCGTATCACTTTGATAATCATCTTCTGAGGAAGAATTTCTTCTTCGATCAACACCATCAACACAATGGCGCCCTGATCGCTAAGCAGTTGATTGGCGATGCCCTTCGCCACCGTGTTGAGAATATTGACCATGAGTCTTGTGAACCGGGAGATGAGGACACATTTTTTGTAGGCGATCTTGGCGAGGTCTACCGCCAGCACATGAGGTGGAAGAAGAATCTTCCACGTGTGAAGCCATTTTATGGTATGTCTTCCTAAACCTTTGTTTTTCCTTATTCCTCAATATCTTAGTACTAACATGATTCATAGCGGTTAAGTGTAACCCAGACCCTAAGGTCATTCAGCTCCTCGCTGGATTAGGCACCGGTTTTGATTGTGCTTCCAAATCCGAGATCGAGCAAGTCTTGAATATGGGTGTCGATCCAACTCGCATCATCTATGCTCAGCCATGCAAGACAAACTCTTACGTGCGCTACGTCGCCAACCGAGGCGTCAAGCAGATGACTTTTGACAATGCTGATGAGCTACGCAAAATTGCGAAACTCTTTCCCGATGCCGAGTTATTTTTACGCATTCTGACCGATGATTCTTCAAGCCTCTGCCGCTTGAGCTTGAAGTTTGGCGCGTCCCTCGATTCTACCGATGAGCTTCTATCACTCGCCAAAGAGCTCGGGTTGAACGTTGTCGGTGTGAGCTTCCACGTAGGCTCAGGGGCATCTGACCCCCTTGCCTTCCTCAAGGCCGTTCAAGACGCGGATACCGTATTTAAACAAGCTTACGCTCACGGCTTTGACTTGCAGACGCTCGATGTTGGGGGCGGATTCAGTGGCGATACCTTTGAGGACATGGCCCACGTTCTCCGCGATGCTCTAGACGAGTATTTCCCACCTCACGTCAACATCATCGCCGAGCCTGGCCGTTACTACGTTTCCTCGGCATTTACTATCGCTTGCAACATCATAGCCCGTCGCACCATCGACAACCCAGCTACGGGTGAGACTAGCTTTATGGCTTACATCAACGATGGACTATACGGGAACTTCAGTAGTATTATGTTTGATCACCAACACCCGGTTGCTAAGGTGTTGCGATCGGGCAACCAAACATACTACAATACCGCTCTTTCTGACAACCTTCCTGAAGGCGACAGCGCCGGCATTGAGTACTCAATCTGGGGACCTACTTGCGATGGCATTGACCGCATCACTCAGAGTATTCGTTTTCCCCATGAACTCGATGTGGGTGATTGGTTGTACTTCGAGGATATGGGTGCCTATACCAAGTGCTCGGCCACTAAATTCAACGGCTTCAGCGACAGCCACGACGTCATCTATGTTTGCAGCGAACCCGGCGCTAGGGCTCTCATGGATTTCTAGATTTTTATCTTGGTAATCACGAGACATAGTCCTAACCCGTAGAGCGACGGAGCAGAAAAGCTATAAAAGTTAGAAGTGGTTTTTTTTCTTTTAGAGAATAGACTCAATGATGGCTTAGTCGTCGCTATCCCAGAAGGGACCATCTTCCGTTCGTATCACTCTGTTTATAGACCCAGTTACCCCGGCCAAGAAGGCCGGTGCATATAGACAAAAAAATGCATTGCTCTTGATAGCGATACACTCCCAGTATCGTCTTCCCCCACAAAGTATGTGATATGCAATAGAGTAACTTGTAAAACAAGTACGATGTCAATAAAATTATGATTTGATGTGATTTAATATTCCACTTAACCAACTCTAGACCAGAACAAGAAGCTAAATAGGTGCTTAACAGGTAGATCATTACATCTGGATTTAAGATCCATCCTTGTTAAGTTTCAGTTCGATAATACGATATAAAATCTTAGGGAACCCAAAATAGGGGAGGTTCATCAGTTTTGAATCAGACTTTTTTAAGATGTTCGGATACTTCCCTCAATATTTATTGATCTAGTCTTAGAAATAGTAGTCCATATTAAGAACAACCCCCCTTTTCTCTACAATCACAACTCTTCGATATAGTCATTTACATCATTAGACCATTAAAAATTAGAGATAAGTTCAGATAAGTCCATGTACAAAGTATTAGCCCTTTACATAGGTACCTAGTGTTGTTGATTTGAATTATCTATGACCGCTAACGTTGGAACATCCGCGAAGGCAGATTTAGATGTGCTTAATTAAGCTGATGAGAATGGATGAAATTCTTGCCTTCATAATATACAATAAGAAATTTACTTAATCAAATTTCTAGTTCTCTCTTATAGACCTAAAAATAAATAAAACTTTATACTAATTTATATATTGTCAGTGTATGACTTAGAAATAAGAAGACAAGTATCAAAATAACAAAACCGAAGAAGTAGAATGTTTTCCTGTTCATGATGTAACTTATTCTACCTGGTAATAGAGATCATTTCACCATATACTTGACGTTATATTAGGAAGTAATTTTGGGAATATATATAAGTGTTCCATTATAGAATTGTGAGATACATAGGTACTCATATGTTAAAGCACACAACAAATAATGTAAATACCAAAGAAAAGTACCCAATCAGGAATCATTGGCATATATGCTTCGTACCTACTCATAGATGAGCCATGACGGGGCATACAACCACCATAATCAGTGCGCATGCCTTATACAAAGGCAGCTACTTGCCTTTCTTGCGATTATTCTATGTGTGTGACCTGGTTGAAGTGAATTCAATGTGTCATACCAAGGTACTTATTTCGAAGTGGTTAGGTGCGTAAGTAGTTTCCTGCTCAAATAACTGCACACGTAATCATATGGTTTCCTCAGTCCAGTAGATAGGTGAACAGTGGTTGGTGGTTGGTGGTCCAAGAAACCATTCACTCAAAATGAAATTGTTCAGGCAGGCACGAAGTCCGATAAGGAGTAGTTTTCTACCTCGTCGCTTCCAATCATCTTAGTACCGAGGGCAGTTGCATCCTCAGGGTCCCAAGTTCGTGGCTGTCAGCCAACTTTAAAGTCTGTTGCCCGGTGGCGTTCATCCGGACAAGGAAGTTGCGCACGTAGATGCCATTGGTTCTAAGTAAGGTAGCTTCACTGTTCTTTGGGAAACAGCGTCGTTGTTTCCACACTGTCTGATTGTATCCTAACAGTAGGAAGGTGCACATAACTCGCTCTTTCTCTACGTACACATCTAGAGCCTCAGATATTTTCTATATAAACATTGGCATCTCCCACCAATCTCTCCCAAATCCTAACTCAACCACAATCACCTCCACTGCTCATTCCTCCAGATCACACTCAACATCATAAACCACTTCACATCTTCATACCACCCTCCAACTACTTCGATCACGATCAAGATGCAGATCTTCTCCGTCCTCGCCCTTGCCTCGCCCATCGTGGCCGCTGCTCTCGGTCGAGCTGTGACTCCTGCTGCCGATCAGGTAAACAGCACTTTCGCTCAGGTAAGTTCCAAACTCCCCAACTCAAGTTCTAGTCAATAAACCCAAGTCCTCAATAATTTCTAACACATCTGCAATAGCTCGATGACATCCAGGTCCTCTGCGGTGTTCCCAAGCCCGACAACGAGCTCCCTGCTACGTCCTACAGCTACCCCATCGGCCTGCTTTTCAGCGCCTTAGGCCAGGCTCTTCACATCGAGGCTGGCCCAGGCAACTGCATGCAGGCGGCCTGTGGTACCAAGAGCGGTGCGGGTGTCATCGTCTGCAATGATGAGAAGAAAGCCCTCGATCTGATGTACTCGGACATTGTAAGTCATACCTTTTTTCACCTCTAATCATCTTCTTGATGCGATAAATAGGATATAGCTAACTATCATTTTCAGGGGATCTTTGCCCAGCAGGTCTACAACCGCTGCAAGCATCGCCGCGATGACATCGACTATGTCGAGAAGGGCCAGGCCTTCTGCCCTGACGGCTGGAATGTGATCCTGACCGACGTTGGCACCGACTGCCACGCCTCGACGATTCCACGCAAATAATTCGCCCATTGCTTAAGTATCTACGCCATGAGGGGCCAGTCTAGGTCTCTCACCTGAGGGCAGTCAGATTATAGTGCAGTGCATGAGTTTTCTCTTCTATTAGTTAGTCGATTTATAACCAGCAGTTTCGAGTTGATAGTGTTAGTCATATTCGACTTGGAGACATGGTACCTACTTTAGTTAGCTAGGGAACGTCCCACTGAATAAATGCGAACTGAGTTTCAGTAATCCACTGAGTTAAATTTCACGTGATACCTAGCCTTTGTTTTATGATATGTTCATAACAAGAATTTCAGAGATTATTGTTTTCTGTAAATAATCCTTATGAAAACTTGCTCATCTCTTATGTTGCAAATGTGAGTTTAAGCTTGTTATATATGAAAACTCAATCTCAAGAAACTGTTTAATGAGAGTTACTCTGCTTAGAAGAGTTCTCTTAGTACTTATAATAAAGCTTATAACTAGTGAAAAATGTAAGTTTGAAATGAGATAATATTCTAACGTAAAGTGAATAATATATTTTCTGTATTTCTACTCATGTTATTTACATCTCTTGTGTTGATCGAGTGCCTACTTAAGATATGAGCCTGGAACATGTAGTAACTATCTTATACAATAGTTATCAAGATGTTTTATTAAGTATCAAGATAGATATTACAATTTAAGCATACTAGCTGCATTACCCGTTCGTGCAAGCACTTACGGGAGGACCTAGCTTTAAGAGTACCCTTTACGCCATATATAAGTTTGGCCTTAAAGCTCTGATTAGCTAGCCACGCCTTAGCGCACGTCCGATGAACTTTTTGTAAAATTAATTGATCTACTATATTATTCTTTAAAAGATTAAATAATTAGTATCGTTAGATAGAGTTCGTTTTGCATAACCTTCCTATCTTATTTGCACCTTTTGCATACCTTAGGCGATAGAAGGGTAAAGGAAAACGTCGCCAATTGCGGGGCGATTCTAAGGATCTGATTAGCTGGAAAATTTGTGGCGGTACTAATAAAATATAGGAGAGTTGATGGGTCACTGTATATTTCTTATTGATGTCATAGGCTACACTGGCACGTGGAATGTCGGCGTTATTGTGTATAGCATAACGACCTTCAAAGGGGTTTAATGAGTTCCTCACGTACCCAAATCTTGAGATAGTTTTAGGGTAAATGAACAATACATGATTCACAACTAACATTAAACATATAAACACAGGTAGATGTTAAAGAATTCATCGATGGAACTGAAGTTTGATATAGGGACTTAGGTACTTAACCCTTGCATTAGCGTATAACCTTAAATTGCGTCATATGATGGCGCGTTCGTCTCGCGTGGCAAGTGGAGGCTTTGTTGGTACTATGGTACTTTCCTTTGTTCAAACTGCCTGAAAAGTCTCGCTTTAATTGATTCACGGTTCCGTAACGCGTCTTTTCCGCCTAATCTTTCACAAGTCCGAGATGTAATCTCATGCCCGATCAGCATGGCTCGAAAAGCTGCGAAATCGGTTGCCGCAGCAGAAAAGAGAGCCATAGCTAGCGAAAATGAAAGCCAGGATAGTCAAGATATGTTAGAGATGCACATGCTGCGGCATGGGGTAGGAGTGGTGAGTGGCGTTCCGTTGTTTGCTTTTGCTGGGTGGTAAAATGATCAGCACTGGGTTATTTTTCTTGCCTAACCACTGTGAATACAGCTGAGTAGTTCACCTGCACCTAGGCAGCCACCCTATCAATCGAAGCCGAGTGTCTTGGTATCAAGTATTAGACTAACGAAAGCAAATATTTTGCATTCCCTGACTCGATCGGAAGAAGCATCTAAAATAACTAAGGTACGTATGACATGCGCATTTCTTATTGCTACGCTGGCCGTAGACTTGGCCTTGATTTTGGCAAGGGTGGCACTGATCTAATTGGATTTTACTAGCGACAGCCACAAAACGCGTCGAACGCGCTCATTGAGTCAAGTGCTGAGGATGATTCAATGAAGCAATCCAGCGAGACGCGACAAAACTCCAACTCGTCGGTATCATGTTCCCCTTATCTGCCGTCGACTTTAGAGCCCGGGGAACCTGATCCGGTTTCTATTCAATCAATATGCGACAATGCTATATCTCCGGTTGAGCAACCTACTCAGCTAATTGTAAATGATGCGCTGCATACTCTTCAACAATCGAATATATCAAAGGGAGGAACAGGAGAAATGTCGTCAGGATCGCCAACGCAATCAAACGAGGGGCGTAGTTATGAGCAGTATAAGGACAATTCGCAGCTGCAATTAACATCGCAGGCAAGCAGCGTTCACGAACACCCCACTCTTGGCGAAAACGACACAGGGTACTTAAATTTTAGGCGTACTCATTACGACATACCAGACTCTGTACCAGAAGGGGACGAAGAAGAAGTTGAGATAGACGTTGCTAGCAATGCTGCTAGAAAGTCGCAACCAACACCGGAAGCGCTCCCTAAGACACCTGCAATAACCCAGAAGTTATTTCAACATCGTGGGGATGAAGCCCAATTGATTCCACCATCGCAGCTTTTCGGGCAGACACAATGGACTTCAGCAGTACGGAAAGCTAGTCCCACGTCGTCTCGTCCATCGCCTGATGTCTTTAATCAAAATACAATCTCACCTAACCCAGTCGCCTCGTCTCCCTTAAAACACAAGGGGCTTAGGACCTCGCCTACTCGTGCTTTCACCTCAAGTCCAACGTTTCCTGGAATCTCATCTCGACCATCGGATGAAAAAACACCATCCGCCCCAACGAATAGCAATGAAGATGAGGGCACCAATCAAGGAAATGATGACGAAATTCCACTCCCTTGCTTTGGGATGTCTAGACGTAGAACTGTGCCAGAACCGATTAGCGAGTATAAATCATGTCGAAAGCGGAGCTTGGAAGCTGAGGTGACGGATCCTTCTAGTCAAGTTCATGAGGAATCAGATTCGGATTCTGAAGCTGATTTAGCTGCGCACCGCCGTCGCCTGGCTAGGTTGAAGCAGGAAAAGGCTAGCAAATCATTCCCATCCGTCAGTTTCCCTCGTGCAGGTGCAGGCAAGGGTGATAATGTGGAAGTGCCATCGACTAGTCGCGTCAAGTCGTTCCAGGGTCGAACTAGAATGAATGCAGAGCAGTATCTAGCACAGTATCACGATGAGACTGTAACCGATAACAACAAGTCACAGGAAACAGTTGCAGATTCCCAAGAGCATCTGGCGCCACCACAACACACTAAAGCCGACCCTAACGTCTTTGATGCTTCTAACGAAAAGGTCATTGATAGCGCTGGAAATTCTAATATCAATAATCTTTCGAAATCCCGAGCCCCTTTGTCTAATATGGAATACAGGGAGACTATTCCCGAGACTAGCCCTCCAAGCACTTCTATGGAGCCGCCGAAATTGTCAGATGATAGAGTATGCCTTTATTCTAGTGCTATATCAGAGACCGAAGCTCTCCCATTGCCAGCGCTATCAAATGGTACAAATTCTGGAGAACAGGAAAAAAATTCAAGCGGAACCCCAAATCTTCCAGAACAGCCTTCATTGATATCTGCGAGTCGAAAACCCAAGTCCACCAGAGAACAGTCTACTTTAGACTCTTCGCCCTCTATAGTTCCAGCATCCTCCCCACAGAGTGCAATCCGGCAGTCGGCTCAGCTGAACAATGTAGTCACGCCATCATCTACCGGACGTGATTTACCCCCTGCCTCAGACCCTAGGACGGGAACGTCAACTTTATCAACCTTGTCAACAACTCCCAGTATGTCTTCGAGTATCACGCCTAGTACAGGTCCCAATACCGTATTTGAAGGTGTTGAAAGTAGTAGTTCATCCCCAGCCATAACGAAAGTACAGCGTCGAGGAAGGCAATCACTCTCGTCTTCACTACCTCAAATCAAGACATTTTCACGTTCTCGAGAAAGTCTAAGAAGAAAGACACGTTATAGTTCAGCGTCAACTGATGAATTAGCTAGATCACCATTATCTGTATCTGACAGGAACGAGCGGAAACCACCCACCCGAAAAGTTGTAAGACAGTCTTTTGCTAATCAACATGCACTCCAAGATTCGACAGCAAATCGTGGAATCTTCGAAGGGATGGTTTTTGCCCTCTCCTTCCAAGGGCCACAGATTCGGAAGAACAAAGGGAAACCCACGGATAGGGCTAATGTTGAACGTATGATTCGCGAAGAAGGCGGTAAGATTCTCCCGGATGGTTTCGATGGACTTTTTAAATTTGATTTGTTCCAAACCGCGGGGAATAACACCTCTTCTCGTGACCTATCCAGTTCAATGACACTTCTTGATCAAGATACTGGATTTACGGCTTTGATAGCCGACGGGCACTCTCGGAAAGTGAAGTATATGCAGGCTCTTGCACTCGGCATTCCATGTTTGGCACCTAAGTGGATAATGAACTGCATTTCGAAGAGGGAAATAATAGATTGGTCCTCATATCTCCTATGCGCCGGTCCAAGTACCCTCCTAGGGGAGGCTATCCGCTCGCGTAATCTACAACCTTATGATGCCTCCACAGCCAAGCTAGCAGATGTGGTAAACGAAAGACCAAAATTATTGGATAAGGCACGGATTCTTCTCGTGATGAAGAAGACTAAGAATGAAGGGAAGAAGTTACCATATGTGTTTCTGGCACAAGTGCTTGGTGGTTCTTTGGTGCGGGTTTATAGTCTTGAGGAAGCCAGAGTCAAGCTTCGAGACGAGGAATCTCAAAATCGACCGTTCGACTGGGTGTATGTTGACGACTCTTTGCATAATGCACAGGATGCTCTTTTTGGATCATCTACAGGAAACACGGCTACTAGGAAACGAAAACGGCAGAGCACAGGATCCGAGGAAGCTGACCCGCCGCCGAAGAGGATTAGGACCCTCAGTGACGAGTTGGTAATCCAGAGTCTTATTTTGGGGAGATTAATTGAAGATGGCGAAATGGAAGAGTGAATTCGACCTTGATTCATACTATATCCAGGATTGGTAATATGTCATGATGATATGGCGTCTTGATAGGGTAAATTTTTAGAGTATTAACAGGGAGCAAGGGATGCCATTCCGATTGGGAAACAACTAATGTACATTATGAATTATAAATACAGTGAACGACACTAGATTCTATGATTATAGGTTATAGCTCATGCCTATCGGATTTTATTTCTACTTGTTACATTAGCTTCCTAAGAATGTATATCCGGTAGGGATGCGAATAGCTCGGCTAATCAAGACGCACTACAGAAATCCAGTTTTTGACAAGTCATATTGAGATGATATGCTTCCTATGGAGGCTTCGCAAGATATATCTCGGGTGGTAACGAATCTTAGATAATGTCGTCATCCCGACAAGATGCATCAACTATATCCCTTTGACTGGCATAAGACTACACCTCCACTATTTTTGGTATTAGTACATAGGGATTGGCTAGAAAGGAGAGAATAGCTCCTGCAATACTAGGTCAACCAATGATATTTGCGGTTTATAGCTTTAGAAACTAATCGTAGGACCTTTTCCTATTACGTTAATGAACGACGTCAAGCCTTATGTACCAATACCGAAAATAGTGGAGGTGTAGTCTTATGCCAGTCAAAGGGATAAAGGTTATGCTATAGCAGCCTTCCTTGATTTCCAGTTAAGGGGATATGTTGCTAAAGTAGCGTCAAGGTGAGTCGCATAGCCAAATCAGGACCCTACTCAAGTCGTGTAACTTCCATTCGTTACCAAAAAAAAAAAAAAAAATCAATAATACATGTAGAATGTGCCGGAATGAGAGATAAAAATGAGAAAAAGGGGAGACTCTTCGGCCAGATCGAGATCTTGAGGCTCGATCGGAAAATAATGCTAGTTTCGTCTTAATTACCGGCTTAAATATTGTTTAGAGCTATGCTTAAGTTGTATATGTATGGAAGCTAGAAATTACTCAGTTGCGACCCAAAGTTTAAACCCTAGCCGTTTAGACAATGTAGTAATGATAAGGGTGTTGTTGGAAATACTTGGAAGTGCAGAGACTGGCACTATCCCATTAAGGAGGTGGGATTTTGAAGGATGGGGGAAAAAAAAAAAGGCGCGTTCCTGACGCCGGCAGAGACGAGGGGCTGGAGCAGATGAGGGATGACTCGCAATGTTTTACTTACTAGGTACTTTCCTTTTTTTCCCTCTTCGTAATATTTCTCTGCAGGTTTAGTTACAAGACAGAAAGAGAATGCTTTAGCTCCCCAAGCGAATTACTAGGGCCGGACGAAATTGGGGCAACCCCCATTTTACGAAGTTCGATAATAAAATGTCTTAGAGGAAGAGAGCCGCCGCAAGCTCCGGCGCCGCTATGAACCTTCCCCCCGCCCGATATTTTTCGGAACCTTTTTTTCTTCTTTCGTCTCATACCCGCTTTAAGGTGTGAGTTCCAAGATGGAGATACCAATCTGATAGCATTGTTGGTTAGAGCATAAAGTTATACAATATACCTCCATGCATGAAAAAGGAATGGTCTAGATGTTTAAATGATGTCCAGTTTATTTGCCCATTCTCTAACGAGCGATTCCGAGATGATGGAGACGTTATTATCTTGAGGGGAAGTGAAGGAGAAGAGAAAGCTATTATAGCGGGGCTGAAAAGAATTGCCTATCGCAAATATTGTTGACAGCACGGGGATTATGGATAGATGTGGTGAAATTGATCCTATTCACACACTAACTTCCTTGTTCCTAGATACCTACATAAGAATTTCGATAGTCTCGGGCTAGAACAGAACCGGCTGCATACTACAATCCGTCGCAAAGCAGCAGCATGGGGAATTATCATGCATGAGAACGGCACGCACGATAGTACCGTACCAACATTCCTACATTAGATACATACCAATTATGTACTCTTACATACATTATGTATTTACATGCAACCAGCCTGGTCGCTGAATGTATCACAATAGGTAGCACATGGATATATGCGAGAATATATGCGAACTCAAAAGCCTGACCGCCTAGATCTTTTTATCGTCGCATTGCAGCTCTCTGGCTTTAAGCTCTCGTGCCGTGCCCGGACACATGCTGCTGAAATGGAGCCCAGCCTTCCCAAAGTCCCAGCGCATGCGGGATTCCAACGTGACCTCTCGTAGCAAATGCTCCGTGCTATCCAGACAACCTCATTCTTCGGGTGAGTAAGTAAGGCCAAGTTGGGGAAAAATCTAGAATCGAACCATTCGATGATAATTTAAATAAGTTGTCCAGGTTGTCGGCCGCTGGCCGCCGAGATCTGACATATAAGACTAAAGCTGTGTCGGAAACACGTGCTCCATTCCATAAGGCCGGGGCCCTCGGCGCATTGTAATATTAGCGCCTAGGTATAGACTTCAGCCCGGTAAGTATACATAGTAAAACCATATGGATCTGATAATGTCTTCTTTTCTAGTGTATTGTGTAATACGCGAGCTACATACTATAAGGAGCCGAGTTGGAATTATACCTATTTATGAGTTATCATACAACTTATGCTTCGTTTGCGTCAAGCCAGTGATAGGGTTTAGGGCATTAAATAGTTACGGAATAGCAGGATAACTACCTACCTAGCCTATGCAAACAGTCGATAGTTAGTCAGGTCCCTAATAGACTTGTAATTCCCCGATTGGCACCGGCTTCAATCCTGGGTCCGCTGGTGATTGTTACTATTATGTTTCTATCCTGACATGACTCGAGAGGAATTGGAGACTGGCTCTAATTCTCTCTAACTCTAACTTAATAAAATATCGAACACTCTACACCCTACACTACATGAAAGTCTATGTTACTGCATGGGGTTAAAAGTGAACAAAGCTTGGCAATGCACCTCTACATCCCCGGCCGAGCCTCGCGGAGCTGAACAATGGAAACAAACGACATTAACTACTATATCCGATTCTGACTTGCTTTTTACTTGCATTTATCTGTCCCCCCACGATTGTGCTAAAAGTCTTCTGGGTCACATCGTTTAGCTTGTAACAACGCGAGGGTCTTTTAGAGCTTTCCTTTCCTTACCCCTCCTTAACCTCTATGCTATAGAGATACGTATGGAAAGAGAAAGTGACAATTCTCGTGTAGTCGGACTGGCGTCTCGCTTTCTACCGAAGAATTTCTTGGCTTCTGTCATTGTTTGCAAAGCCGAAAGGAAGGGGAAAAAAAAGGATACCCATGCAATTAGGCCGTCGGTCTATGCGAAAGTGGATAAGGCTTCGACATCATAATCAGGTATCCAGCTTTGTTGTTCCTGAGCGTCACAGCGTTTCACTAGGAGCTCCAGCTATCGGTGCTGGCTACTGTAGATAGCTAGGTCTTCTTAGTCTTATTAGTCTAAAAGCTCCAGGCCAATTGCTAATTCGCCGAGCATAACGGATGTGCTGGAATATATTTCGTCACTATTTGTCGTGCTCATGTCACCTACCGAAGATACTAAATGGGAATTAACGTTGAAGCAAACTTGACTGCTTGAGTATGTTTGCTACAGGGTATCTACCAGGAAACGCATGATAAATGTACAGATATGATATGAGTTTGACGAAGACTGTAACGGTACCGTTTAGAGTAAGTGTGGGGTTTTGCTGGGCTGACAGGGATCTTACCTGCTTACTTACAAGACTATCCCAAACCGGCCATCAGTCATATCATCGATAGACTTGGTACCTCTTATTCTTTAGGTACCTTCTACGTAAGTACCTATCGTAGTTAGTCGCAATGCCCGTAGAAGCCCTTAAAACAGCCCTAAAAGGCCAAAAGCCACCTAAAAGATTAGGTACCTATCATACGGGCTACAGGCCTGCAGTTTCCCGTAACATTGCGCAAAATACTATCTATCGAAGGCGAATAAGGCCGGCAGCACAGCATAAGCATAAGCATGAGCATGGCAGGAACTATGGGAAATTCAATCAATAACCAAAAAAAAATCAATTGCGCGCACCACCAAAACTTCAAGGAATCCCATCTAACATCACCCACGTCTAACAATCCCATTCACGATCCTCGCTTCCTTTTCCCCGCCTTAGATGGGATAGTGGGCAATGGGCTGATGCTAATGATTCGAACAATAATACTGAGACGAACGATTCTATCAATGGTTACCGAATCAAGAAGAATATAGAACCATAGAATCCCCCAGACCTTTTGCAAGGTCACCCTTCTCGTTGATAATAAATAAATAAGCGGCGGTATAGGTGTCATCAGGGTTGTCCTCCGCTTCAATCACTTACATACATGCCTAGTACATACCTACACTACCTAGGTAGGTATGTATCATACATATATATGCACTCATTTGCAGCTAAGACTTTCTCTCTTCTCATTCCAAGGATTCCAAGGCATTTCCATTTCTACCGGGGGTGTGTCGAACATCTATAGGACCCTTCAATATAACTGCTAGGCCCCTCCCTCGATTTATAAGTATTTCTCTCCTCACCTTAGCCTTAACTTGATCTTGGCCTTGACCTTGATCTTGGGTTTGGTCTTGCATGTGTCGTAGCGCAGCTTTTCCGTATTTCCTGGCAGTTTGGAGGTGATCGACATCGGCAACGAGACCGTATTGACGCCGCTATTGGGCAATCCCTTCTTCAAACGTCAACAAGATATCGAGATCACGTCAACGGCTACGAAGTGATTAGCGACTAACAAGGCCTCCTGCTGTGAGATCCAACTTTGATTGGCTACACTTGCGGACAAGCTATTCGGCACTACACCGAATTGAGCGCTTTCAGCTAGGATTGCCCTCCCTTCACCACTGTCATTTATCGCCTCTGTTTATCATTTTGCGCCACTCAGAAGCGAGCAACTCGGGTTGCAAGCGCTACAACGGCACTCAGCCAAATCGCTACTAGCAGATACTTAACAATAAGACAAGTGAGCCGACTCGGCGTAAATTATCGACACTTACTTTGTTTTACATCCCTCGATTGCGCGAAAGAGAAAGAACCAAGACAAAACTCAAGATCAAGAACAAAGTATCTGCAAGGAATTTTGATATCGGCGCTATTACTATTACATTAAAGAAGAGGGCTCCTATTATACAGAACCAAAGTCAAAGTCAAAGCCAATTCGCCGAGGCGCTTTACCTCTTCTTAAGAACCACGAATGTCCCTTGTCATCGTCTCGTTTATTCAAGCAGCTTATTAGTTCTCTGTTGTCCTTGCGGCTACTACTGTAGCGCTAGAGATACGACGGTCCCCCACCCAAGACAAATCCAGCCCACTTCGAAAACGCTAACAACGGAGTTGTGCGAGAAAAAAAAAGGGATCCCTCATTGGCACATTCCGCACGTGTGTCAGCCAGTCAAGTACCCTGGGCTGCCAACCAACTGAACACAGCTCCCGGCGACTGGACATCATCCACATCAGCAAAAGGCACAGCCTATGCAACGTTGACTTGCCCAGGTACCTGACTACTCTTACCTACCAAATATCCAAATCATTTGTCTTGAATTTCTATTCACCTCAAGCCACCACTATCACACGATAATTATTTTATTCGAAGATAATTCAAACAGTACATAAGGCATCATTGTGTTGCGGACTTATCTCTCAGTACTCGAATTATAAGCGCCAGCCGCCCGCTATATATCCACAGCCCCCAAAAGAGTCTGACTGCATACATGTCTCATTAGACGAACTCCATCAAACGCCTACCTTCAGAGACGCCTATCGCTCCCTCCGCCGACCCAACGCCGATCCGGCCTAGCTAAGCGACCCATAGGAATAAGCAATTTGGATCGTCAGTGCTTTTTTTTGTGACTGGAATTCCGAAAAGGGAGAAGAGGAGAAAATCCTTCTCAACCATGTTAGGTCAAGATCATAATATGAGAATGAGATCTCTCGATCCGTCTCCTCAAGTTTATTCCCACTCGAGATCAAGAACGTCTTCCTCCAGCGTATTCCCACAAACCTTCACTCCAATGCAGCATCTGCAACAACCACAGCCCTCTATGGGCCATACACGGCGATCCCCCTCCGTCAATACATTCAGCACCACCTCCAGCAACACCCCGCCTGCCGCCTACCGAACGTCGCCTACCGCCGATATTCGACGTAGCACGTCCTCGAGATCAGGCGGCGGTCCTCCGACAAGCTATGTCGCCTTGCTTCGAAAGCAAAAAGCTACCGTATGGTGCGATCGGTCGCAGTCAGAAGACCCGCGACTCCTGGCTCAACAGCGTTTGGCGAAACAAAGGGCCAATCAAGAAGTTACTGGCAGTACAATGCAAAGCCGTACTTCGACCGGGATAGGAAGCACTGGCGGCAAGGTTGCCGCAAAGATCCGCCATCACGGCAAGCCCGGAGTGGTAGGGTACACACCCGACAGCAATTATATGGGAGTCACCGGAGTGCCGATGCGATTAAGCGCTACCGAGGTCGAGGGCGAAGACGGCGACGAGGATGACTTGTCAATGCGCCGCCTGCATCACCGTAGGACGGGTAGCAGCGGACGTAGTAGTACTGCCAGCAGCAGACGAGGCCTCGCGTATCGTACTTCCGGCGCTTCTCAGAACAGCAAGAGATGGAGTCCTGGTGATACCCCGGAACGTGCAGGCAGTATGGTTATCGAGGACCCTGAATATACTCCTGGTGACGACAAGTTGGGGCGACCGCAGAGCACTCGAAGCGGAAGTAGCGCAGAGAAGGCTGATGCTCTACCCGAACTCGGTAGCGTTAGCGCCGCTAAGCTTGCGAGTAATAGTCTGATGAACGCTGCACTTACAAGAGAGAAGAGCGTCAAGAACCCAGAGGACCTTCGACGCCGGGGTAGTGTGGACGAGCGTACGATGACCCTTACGAGTGGGCGATTATTTATTGCCAACCCCGATTAATGAGGCAGACTTTTAAGTTTATGTCCGTTTTTATTATCTTAGCATTTCATTTGGACGGTCAAAAGCACTACGGTGTATCCAGGCCATATCGAAGGATATTTTGCATTGCAACGGCGTTTATTGGTTTTGAAACGGAAGAGGTCATCCTCAGGGCATATTGAAACCTTTAGGGACAAAGGCTAGCCCTTCATACGGTCGTTCACGGTTTTGCTGGTTCAGTTTTGATGTTTATCTTCGGAGCATATACCCTCGCTACCGCTTCGGAGCTTGCTTTTAGTTGTTGTTTTTACATACCGAACTCGTTGAGCGAGGCGGTAGCGATCCAAAAGTCGGTGGAAGCCAGCGGTTATGAAATTGTGTACCTTCGCGGCCTTTGAGCCAGAGCGTAATTGGTAGTTTGAGCGAGGACAGAAGAGACCGAGATGGATGCCAATACTACCAGGCAGATGTATTGTCGTCATAGGAATTATTATCCACATTACCTACCATAAGTGATAAGGGGAGAGGAGGAGAGTATACGTTGGAAAGATAAATATCAATCTCAGAGACCGCCTGCGGCTCTGGATATTCAAGCTATTCTCTTGTTTTAAGCGTGCTATATGTGAAATACGAAACTATCGTGATATATATTATTGCTATTATTTTTACTAGTATAAAGAAGTTTATAGCTTTGTAGTTGACTAACTTAAGTTCTTAGAGAACACTTAACTTTCAAAGTTATACTCTCAACTTTTAAGGAGAAGTTACGAAGTGCCTACATCCTATCACGGGGACATCTACCAAAATTCTTGGCTCTCCTGCTATGGGGAATATTTAAATTTACTATCTGTAGCTCGAATGGCGCAAGAGCTTGATAATATGGACTTTCGCTGCTTCGGAAGATCTCCAAATCGCGAGCGGAATAAGTTCGGCGGTTTGTTTGTAAACTGACTTGGGGAAACTTCTAACTAACTTGAACTCGTACGTGTTTTGTACTGTGTAAGATAGTTAGTACATGTAACTACGTGATTTATATCGTACACACTCGATAGTCTTCAAAACACAACATACGCCTATAGGTACTGATTGGTATCCCGGTTACTAAGGATTTATCAAAATTTAGTAGCAATGGCGGAGCATCCTTCCTTTACGCTGGCGGCTTTGCGTAAGTGTCACGTGCGATATGTCTGGATGAGAGGGGATGATATATATGTATTTGAGAGTTGGCTAACTGAAGGGTAACGTATAGTTGCTGCTGGCGGAACTGCTGGATTCGTCAAGACGCGCTCGAGGCCGTCGCTTATCGCAGGTCTAGGATTAGGAGCTTCTTATGCGTTTTCCGGTATGTTCTTCCTTAGTCACACTCGACTCATGCCTCTTCTAGTCTTGTTTAGCCTAGTTCTGTTGTTTCTTACCTCCTACTAATGGCTGGTAGGCTATCTCATAAAAGGCAACAAGGACTACGGCACGGAGCTCGCGCTAGGAAACAGCATCCTCCTGCTGGGCTCGGCCGTGCCGCGCGTCATCAAGACTAAGGCCCGCGCCCCGGTGCCTATCGGCTTGCTGGTTGCCGGCGCGCTCGCTACGTTCTACTACCAGAAGAAGGTCCGGGAGTTCCGGTTCGGCGTGTAGGGGTTTGCTTGGGCTGGGTTGTTTATTTGGGATGTGGGTATATGAGAGAGTGGTTCCTCTCTGAAGAATCCCCGATTCGGCTGGTTATTGATGTGTATGGTATCGGGAAAATGGTGCGTTTGTATGATAGGTTAGGTAGCTAGTTGTGTATCCCTCCTCATACAAAGAACAGCTCGACCGAGTTTCGGCTCACCACGTGGGATTCTGATTCAGGAACCACCTTGCATCTTTACATGTTCACGGCTTCCATGTAGCATGATTTCGGGCTCGCCGATTACCCAGGATCCAAGGTCGCCGAGTTGGAACCAAAAAGTCACCCTCTCCATCCACATAATTAACTGATCACTGTGTCGTCCCATGAGCACCGCACTTCTTCGTATAACCGCCCTACGAGGGGTTTTTACCTAATTTCGGGTATAGCTTTGACGTTCCCGCCGCTGACAGGTCTGCTGGGCTGGAAGCATATATAGAGTAAGCACTTTATCCGCGGAAAGGCTGGGATTGACGGTTCTTTTGATAGCCTATGCAGCTCTTGGACGCGCGGCCAAAGTAGCGGTGACTCTTACTATGCCCGCGATTAGCGGTGCCAGGTAATTCAGTTGATATACAGCCTGTGGATCATTGTGTGCGATCGGGGTTGACTGGGGACCTACCCGGCGATAATGGCATCAAACGTTACAAGACATTACAATTTAGTCCGGCACAACCGGTTAGCAAATTGGGAAACAAATTACCTACTAAGCAATAACCAAGAGGAATAATATACGAAGTACGGGAATAAAGTGTTAATTATGTACGTCTCTACGTAAGTAGTAATCTACTTTAGTTACAGCCCTACAGCAACCCTCCGTCACTTCGCCCCAAGCGGTTGTGGATGTGCCTCGATCTCTCTGACGATCTCCCTCGTCCGTGCATTATCCACAAAACTTAGGCCGATCAACTCGACCACTTCTTCGACTGAGAAATACAGACTAAGTTCGCTCTCCATCCACAAATACCGCACGTCTTGGAGATTGCTCTGTAGCACCTCGCTGAGGTACTTGAGTCTTAACCAACTGCTGGCGTATTCGGCCGTGGTAGGGACTGCGTCCTTCGGCGCCCCCGGAGGAAGGAATAGGTCGTCGAGCTCCGTGATGCGCGCGATCAGACTCGCGATATTGTATGCTTCGTCTTGGCCTATGCCTGCTAGATCCATGACGTCGGAGACAAGTTTCGCGGCGAGGGTGTCGACTAGTGAGCCTACGGCTTGGCTCCAGGCTGATTTCGACAGAATAGTAGACCATGTTGCGGCGAGGGCACGCACATGCCCGGTTGCGCTGTCGACTTGTGCTTCTAGGTCGGAAGTGGCGAGCCCATCTTGCTGGAGAAGATTCTGAGAACCACTGAGTAAATCCCGTAATACTGTTCTTTGTGTGGACATCTCAGATGAGTAGGCGCGGGTCGCGAAGGACTGGAGCGCCTTGATATCGTTGTCGAGGCGGAGCATCGCGATCGCGCGAGGCGTTAGATCTTTGCGGGTTTTCCAGTCCTTAGCCAGGTCTGACAGCCGCTCGGAAAGGTAGGTCGCATCGTTATATAGGAACCTGAGCAAGAATGAGTTTCTATAAAAATAAACAATGAAGGCATACTTACATGTTACCGCCTGCATTAAGAGTGTAGTAGTATGGTGACACGGCGCGGAACATAGCAAGGACAAGGGTTGGCAACGAAAAGAGGCCCCCGGCCGTTGATGCCATCGGGTTGCCGTCGCTCCTAGTATTCAGTTAGATCACTAAGATTCTACGCCTGTATAACGCATGAGCTTACCCAACGAGTGAGGCTGCATCTTCAAGAATAGCCGAGACAAGTGCTAAGACTGGTTCTGGCATAGAGGAAATATTATAAGTTTCTTTTAACGTCAACTCACGGGTCTGTGTATTTGAAGGTTGAGATTTCGATGTCGGCTCTTCAGGGGCTGTTTCTGTCGTATCTTCTTCACCCCATCCCCATGCCGCCGCTGGGTCTTCTTCAACTGCTGGCTCCGTTTGAGGTTGTTCGCTTACGGTGTCATCCTCACCCCAACCCCATGCATCAGTTCCATCATCTTCGTTTCCCTCGGGCTTTAAATCGGTGTCTTTTTGAGTATCTGTCTCCCCATCATCCCATGCTGCGCCCCAGTCATCATCATCATTCGAAGGGCCAATACCGTTAGCAACTAATCCCTTGCCTTCGGACCGCGTGACGGTTTGAGTCTCGACACGTTCTACTTCCTTTGATTGGCCAAGTCCTTGGGAAAGTCTCGTACGAATGGTGTCTAGTGCAGTTTCTTTACATTTAGATAACCACACCCTCGGAGCATCGTCAACCCACTCCTGTAGCTCTTGGAACCCAGAGAGTTTTAAACTCCGTAAGCGGCTGCAAAACGCCTTGACAGCTTCCGTGACATTTTGAAACTCGTCCATTTCTTTTAGAGATGCTGGAACCGCTATGTCTAGCCAAGTGCTTATAAGTCGAGGGATAAGGTCTTGCATCATTACGTTGGATAGGGAGTATACCAACTCTTCCGGTAAGCGTTCGGATAGATAGGTCATCACCTGGTCTAGATCGGAAAATAAAGCAGTGATAGATCTATCTGCGCCTCCACCAAGAGTTATGTATGACTAATATTCTGTTAGTATCTCACGAATGTGATGCAAGGGGATTCATACACCCTCTAATTGGATCTTGGGTAGCTCCTGAGCTTCCATATTGGTGCGTGGACCGACAACGGTTTGGTCGATGCCATGCCAGAACGAAGTCATTTTTTGATCAAGTTCCTTATACGCCTTTAGACCTACAACAGCATCGGCTAGACACATCTGTTCATCTGTAGGGGGTTAGATTGTACGTGACATATTTGGATGCGACAAGTACCTTCATGACTTTGAAATACAGCAATTTTTCTGTCCTCTCGGTCTACCCGTACCAGGGAATCCCAAACCCGGTCGAACACATCATGAATTGTAGATTTCAACTCGAAAGCCCTCATGTCAAGCAGTTTCATGACGCGACAGGATTTTCCGATGGGAATTGCATCCAACCCAGACCAAGATTCTAGAATTGATTAGTGATAGACAATGACGGGAGGTTGAATCTCCTACTTTCTAAGAGATGAAGAGAATCCAATATCCTACGCTCGTCCCGTGCTTGTTCAACCTGGTCCAAGAGCTCATTCACATGTTTAATACTCCCTAATGCAATGTAGACTTGTTGGCTGTATTCGACCTCTTGTTGCAGAAACTTAACTTTAGCTTCTGCTTCTTCTATTGCTTTGCCCGATACATCAGGTGCTTGCGACCGTCGTACGATATCATTCGCCCAGGTTCGCGATCGGTTTATATCATCTTCGAGCGATTTCGCATTGGCGATCCATTGGTCTACGTCTGGGGCAGTCTCTTCGTTGATCTCATGGATGTCAGACTATAGTAGCTTAATCAGTGACTGAGTTAGAGCGAATTGGATAGAGATTAGAATACCTCTAGTTTTATCTTTGCTGTTTCTAAGGATACTAAAGCTGGCGCAAGATCTTGTGCTGAAATTCGTCGCGATGATATGTCTTCATCCGGAAAGATGCCGTGTAGAGAGAAATCAACCAGCGCATGGCCAATTTGACCCCCTTCTTTACTAGACATGGCGATATACAGGATATTGCCTCCTCAGAGTTCCTTTAGAAAAACAACTTGCGTTGGAAGGTTCAACGATAGGGAAAGCTATGCAGCATGGATAACAACAATGATGAGCTGGCTAGCAGAGATACTAGTCATCATCAGACTTCGTAAAGGTATTAGTCGTATAGTTCTATATAATGATTGTTTTTATTGAAGATTAGATTGGGTATGTAGTTAAGAAGCATGGCTGTACAAACAAAGACGAAGCTTGTAATCGTATCGTGATAGCTTCAAAAAGAAAAGGCTACGTCAAGTTTGGTATTGGACAAATCATTCTAAAGTTGTAGTGAAGCTTGGACCATGTTACCAAGCTAATACCCTGGTAATGATTTATGATAGGTCATTTACCTAGGTACCTAGGTATTATTTGAGTCCCATTCAACGGCGGCCGCTTATCTGGCGCCTAGCGTTTAGCGTTTAGCGCTTGTTACGCAGCTTTATATCGATTGCAGCCCCGCCGCGGGGTCAAACAAGACCAGAAAAGGAGGAGCAAAGGGATTTGATTTCATTAAAGTAAGGAGAAATATCGGAAAGCTTAAAAAACCAATCGCAAATAATTGCACTAACCTTTAAGTCCTTGACGTATCTCTTTTACTCTAACTTCTTTCAATAGAATCACATCCATCACCTTATTGTACACATCTATAATCTTAGATTTGCTTTTTCGTCTTTGTACAACTTTCTACTTTTCCCCTCTTTTGTATGACTTACAACCCGGCAATCCTATGCCTGAATAATTCGTACAGAAGTACTACGTGCCTAACACACCACATCATCACATCATCCGTCAAGCTGACGCCAGGATTTGGACCAGGATTTTGTACCCGAAATTTGGTCACTTCAACCTGCAGCTGGTTCAGATCGAAACCACTCCAGTTTTCACCTCAATCCTATTGGTTGTCCCCTGCCGTCTCACCAAGGTCACCAAAGTCACTAAGGTATGTCAGAGACATTTGCCCTCTTATCATCTGAGATTTGCGTTCCCCGGATCGACCTTGTT